>JAHRHZ010000133.1:12932286-13003321 GCA_024137785.1 Ginglymostoma cirratum | reverse complement strand
GGTCTCACCAACGTCCTGTACCAATGGAACATAACTTCCCAACTTTCATACTCAATGACCTGACTGATGAAGACCAGTGTGCCAAAACCCTTCTTCATTGCCCTGTCTACCTGTGACTCCACTTTCAGAGAACTGTGCACCTGAGATCCAAGATCCCTCTGTTCCACTACACCCCTTAAGGCCTTACCATTCACCATGAAACTCCTACCTTGACTTGACTTTCCAAAATGTAACACCTCACACTTATCGATATGAAACTCCATTTGCCATTTCTCGGCCCACTTCCCCAGCTGATCAAGATCCTGCTGCAATTTCTGATAACCTTCCTCACTGTCCACAAAATCGCCTATTTTAGCGTCATCCGCAAACTTACTAATCATGCCTTGTACATTCTAATCCAAATCATTAATTGAGATAACAAACAGCAATGGGCCTAGCACTGACCCTTGAGGCACACCACTAATAACAGGCCTCCAGTCCGACAACCATCATCTACTATTACCCTATGCTTCCTACCACCGAGTCAATTTCGTATCCAATTAGTTAGGTCTCCCTGGATCCCATGCAACCTAACCTTCATGACTAGCTTGCCGTGTGGAACCTTGAAAAAGGAGTAACTGAAGTCCACACAGAGAACATCCACTGCTCTAGCCTCATCCATCCTCTTGGTTACCGCTTTGAAAAACTCTAAAAGATTTGTCAAACATGACTTTCCATGCACAAATTCACGCTGACTATCCCTAATCAGCCCTTGACTATCCAAATGTTGGTTGATCCTGTCCCTCAGTATTCTCTCTAATAACTTGCCTACCACTGATGTCAGATTCACTGGCCTGTAGTTCTCTAGCTTGTCTTTGCTACCATTCTAAAACACTGGAACAACATTAGCCACTCTCAAGTCTTCTGGAACTTCACCAGAGGCTAAAGATGAAGCAAAAATCTCTGCAAGGGCCTCTGCAATTTCTTCCCTAGCCTCCCACAATGTTCGAGGATGGACTTGATCAGGCCCAGGGGGTTTATCTACCTTAATGCAAGCTAAGGCTGCAAATGCCTCCTCTCTGGTAATATGTACACGGCCCAAAACATCCCCACTTATTTCCCTTATTTACTTAACATCCGTGATTCTCTCCTCAGTAAACACTGAGGAGAAATATTCATTAAAAATCTCCCCCATCTCCTGTGGCTCCACATATGGGTGGCCATGCTGATCTTTAAGGGAACCTATTCGCTCCCGAGCCACCCTTTTACTCTTAATATAGCTATTGAACCTCTTGTTTATCTTTAAACCTATCTGCCAGACCCAACTCAAACCCTCTTTTTGCTCTTCTGATTTCCCTCTTAAGTGTACTCCTACAGTTTTTATAGTCATCTAGGGATTCACTTGAGCCCAATAGCTTAAACCCAGCGTATGCCTTCTTCTTTATCCTGACCGGAGCCTCAATACCCCTCGTCAGCCAGTGATCCCTAAACCTGCCGGCTTTTCCCTTCACCCTAACAGGGATGGACTGTTCCTGGACTCTTGATATCACACTTTTAAAAACCTCCCATTGCCAGTCGTTCCTTTTCCTTCAAACAAACTCACCCAATCGACCTCTGCTAGATCCTGCATAATGGCCCCAAAATTGTCCCTGCTCCAGTTTAGGACCCTAACCTGTGGACTGTCCTATCCTTTTCCATAGCTATGTTAAAACTAAGAGAGTTATGGTCACTGGACCCAAAGTGCTGTCCAACTGACACTTCAGTCACTTGCCCAAACTTCTTTCCCAAGAGGAGGTCCAGTGTTGCACCCTCCTGAGTAAGGCCCTCTTTGTAATGATTTAGGAAACTTTCTTTAACATATTTGACAGATTCCACCCCATCTAGGCCTTTTACACTTTGATTGGCCCAGGCAGTATGGGGAAATTAAAATCTCTAACCAATATTACTCTGTTATTCCTACAGGTATCTGCAATCTCTCTATACGTCTCCTCCTCTAGTACCCACTGGCTATTTGGGGATCTATAATCTAGTCCCGACAAAGTGACCATCCCCTTCTTGTTTCTAAGTTCTAACCATATGGCTTCATTCGATGACCCCTTAAAGATATCCTCTCTAAGCACTGCTGTTACGTCCTTCCTTATCAAAAGGGTAACCCCTCCTCGCTTACTTGTACTTCTGTCATGCCTGTAGCTTCTGTGTCCTGGAACATTAAGCTGCCAGTCCTGCCCTTCTCTCAGCCATGTTTCTGTAATGCCTATAATATCCCAGTCCCCAGAGCCAACCAATGCTCTGAGCTCATCTGCCTTACCAGTCAGGCCTCGTGTGTTGAAATAAATGCACCTTACGCCAGAAGTCTTTTCCCTCCCTTTACAGTGCCCCTGGCTATCCTACATTGTAAACTTGCTCTCGATGGCTAATGTATTTTTCCCTGTCTTCTCGATGGCCTCTCTCTTATTCAGAGTCTCACTGTCCTGCCAAACTCACTTAAACCCTCCTGGGTAACACTAGCAAATCTCCCCTTGAGGATATTGGACCCCCTCTGGTTTAAGTGCAACCCGCCCCTCTTGTAGAGGTCACCTCTACCCAAGAAGAGATCCCAATGATCCAAGAACAGAAAACCCTGCCCCCTACACCAGCACATTAGCCAGCATTCATCTGGCCCATCTTTCCAATTTTCACTGGCTTGTGGCACTGGGAGTAATCCATGGATCACTAACCCTGCTTTTTAACATCTTACCTAACTCCCTATACTCATTTTGCAGGACCCCACCCCTTTGTTTATCTATGTCATTTGTACCGATGTGCACAATGACCTCTGGCTGTTCACCCTCTTCCGTCAGAATATTCTGCAACTGCTCAGAGATACCCTTGACCCTGGCACCCGTGAGGCAATGCACCATCCTGTCTCTTCTGTGGCTACAGAATCTCCTGTCTGTCTCCCTCACAAATGAGTCTCCTATCAGTATCGTTCTGTCTGACTGTACCCTTTCCCTCTGAACCTCAGAGCCAGTCACAGTGCTACTGACCTGATTGCTGCTGGCTCCTGAAAGGTCACCCTCCCAAACAGGATCCAAAGTGGTTATTTACCTATTATTGAGGGGAATGGCTACCGGGGAACCCTACACTATCTGCCTTCCCCCTTTACCTCTTCTGGTGGTCACCCAGCTACCTACAGCCTGCACTTTAGGAGTGACCACTTCACTATAGCTCTTATCAATGATGTTCTCTGCATCCTGGATGATCCTGAGTGCATCCAACTCCAGCTCCAGTTCCCTAATGCGACCTATCAGAAGCTGCAGCTGGGTGCACTTCTCACAGGTGTAGCCACCAGGGACACCGGGCATCTCCCTGATCACCCACATCCTGCAAGAGGAGCAAATCACTGCACTAACTGCGATCCTCACTGCCTTCAGTCTAGGCAGAAAGAAAAATATAATCAAAGAGCTCTCATTTGCAGCCCAGCTCACCCTCCTCACACCAAAACCTGTCAAACAAAGGCCTCAGCACTTCCACTCTAACACTGGCCCACTCTCTTAATGACCTCGTACACTTTTACCTCACCAGCTATTCGTTCACATAGCCCTTCCTCTGTTAGTCAGAGGTGGGAAGGCAGAAAACAATGATGCAGCATTTCAGGTTTATTCAGACCTTGACACCAGGTTCTCTCTGACTTGCTGTACAGCCATGATAACTGTGGCAATGTCTCCCAGAATTCTGCTGTGATGACTCTCAGCCACCCTCTGATTCACTGGTCTTCTTCGTTGTCTCATGGAAGGTGTCCTGTGGAGGTCTTCTGTACAGTCGTGATGACTATGATGATGGCTCCCAGAACTCTGCTGTGATGACTCTCAGCTGCCCTCATGATTGTATAAACATCTTTAGTGTCACTCCTCAGACTCTGATGTTCCAGGAAAAATAGCCACAGAGTATTCAGCCTCTCCCCAAAGCTCAAACCTGCAACCTCGACTATGACCTTGTGAATCTTTTTTGAACTCTTTCAAGTTCCACAATAACATTTCTATAGCAGGGGACCAGAATTGCACGCATATTCCAAAAGTGGCCTAAGCAATGTCCTGCACAGCTGTAACATGACCTCCCAACTCCAATACTCAGTGCGCTGACCAATAAAGGCAAGCTTACCAAACGCCTTCTTCACTAACCTGTCTATCTGCAACTCCACTTTCAAGGAACTATAAACTTTCACTCCAAGATCTCTTTATTCAGCAACACTCCCCAGGAGCTTACCATTAAGAGTATAAGTCCTGCCCTGATTTGCCTTTCTAAAATGCAGCACCTCACATTTATCTAAATTAAATCCCATCTGCCATTCCTCGGTCCATTCACCCATTTAATCAAGATCCCATTGTACTCTGAGATCGTGCTGTCCACTCCACCTCCAATTTTGGTGTCACCGGCAAACTTACTAATCATACCTCTACTGTTCACATCCATATCATTTGTATAAATGATAATAAGCAGTGGACCCAGTACTGATCCATGTGGCACACAGCTGGTCACAGGTCTCCAGTCTGAAAAACAACCCTCTACCACCACCCTCTATCTTCTAACTTTGAACTAGTTCTGTATCCAAATGGCTAGTTCTCCCTGTATTCCATGTGATCTAACCTTGCTAACCAGTCTACCATAAGGAACATTGTCGAACTCTTGACAGACTAAGCTCACACTGCACTGACTCCATTGTACTGATCTACGAAGGAGGGGAGAGGACCTCTATACGTGACTCACATGTCATCTAAAGGACTTAAAGATATACTATCTGTCTGGTATGGAATCTATGCAATAATACAACAGTTTTCCTCTAGCTGTCTTAAGTATGGACATGCAGTGAACAACAACATTTGATTTCCTGCTGAACCCTTGGAAACCAATTTGCTACTTTTTGCAGCAATGTTGCTTACATATGGCTTGTTGAATCCCACATGTACTTACAATGGAACAGATTTCATGACTGTGTTTTATTGTGTAAACAGTCATGAAACAGGGGTATTTCACCTTCTGAGTCAAGTGGTAGTTTCTGTAAAAGCTATTCTGTTATCTGACAGATGGGCTGTGCTTCTGCTGCTGCAGATTATCCTCTAGCTCTGCACAACATGACCTGGGTCTTGCTGAGTTCTAGTTCCTTGTCCCCGTTATTGGGCTTCCCTCCAGCTCAGAAAGAAACCTGCATGCAGAGAAATAGAAATATGTGGCTCAAAATGGATGGTGTACATTGTACATTGTGAGCATATTACACTAAAGATTTGCAATGCATTGTTTCCTACAGTATATCTTACATAGGTTGAATGAATATTGAAGCCATCAGAATTGTAGCTTTAGAAACAGGTCACACTGAACGGGAAAAAATAATAAATTTCAGGAAGTGAAGTGAAGCATTGTATTAGAGGAAGTTCTCTGAAATTGAGATGTTCGAGCAATTAACATCAGGGCACCTTTTACAACCATTTCCTTCAAAAACATAAAGGCAATCTTTTGCAGACAATTCAATGTATTTATTCAAGTGAATCAAAGTCCTGTGGAAAATCGGGAGCTCATTGGTGATGGCACACAAGCCATTGTTCAGATTTTAAATGGCTCTTTTGTGAAGTCTCTTAAGGGGTCAGGAATAATATCAATGAGAATAATTGTGACATTTTATGATAGAATTGTTACTAGACAGGATACCTCTGGAAACTAATAATTTCTGCAGATGTATCTCAGCTCCCTCAAAGCCAGAACCCTTTCAAAGAGTTCTAGCAGTTCTTTTCAGTGATTGGCCAGACAAGCATTTTCATTCTTTCAATTCTCTGAAGACATTTTTCCTTGCATTGTTTAAAGCAAGATATGACTGCACATGATCAGCATTTACATCCATCACTACACTATTTGTTTAATCTGTTTGTATTCCAGATGCCATTTTACCTTTTATCGCTTCATGATCCTTTTATTTCTGCTTTGTTACTCTGGCTTTAAACATCAATGCAATACATCTATTTTTATTGCCGTGTACTTGAATACAATTCTATTTCTTTGATTCTGATATAAGCTTGCTACACTTCCTGTAGCTCCTGTCATGCTTTTCTACCATGTTTAATCGTAAAATCTTCTTCATTCTATTTCTTATGCTGATTTCTGATTCTTCCTATGTGATTGACTGCCAGTTCTGATTCTCTCAGCTCCAGTTATCCCAGGTCTAATATAAGCTTAGTGCTTGAAGCTCCACTGTACCTTTGCTCATTCAAAATTTTGCAGGAAGGGTGCCATTCATTTCTCTTGACCTAGCTGCAACAATGTCTGCCCATTAGTATTGAAGGCTGGTATCCTGTCACCAAGTCACCTTTTACTTACACCTACATAGTGCACGACACTGACCCAGTTAGCTCAGAACCGACTCCTGCAGTGTACAGAACCCCTGACACTGCTATTTATATCTGTCAGCCAGGGCTCCCTGATTCTATGAAGTCCACCTGGCTGATCTTGTTCCAATCACTACAAGTACCTTACAATGTATAGCACTTTTGTAACTTCAGGATGTCCCGAAATACTTGGCACCTTCTAAGTACTTTTGAAATATAGCCATTGCTGTGTTTCCTTCATTACAACAATGAATTTGTACACCTTTATTGAAATGAGATGGAATATGAGTAGAGATGTCTTGTTATAACTGTCCAGGATACTGGTGAGATATCACCTTGAGTATTACGTAGAGTTTCGGTCTTCTCACATCAGGAACAATATACTCACGTTGTAAACAGTTCAGAGACTTTTGGCTTTAGTGACCGGACAGAAGTTAGCAACTGGGGGTTTTCCTATGTGACAATTAGTTCTCCAACTGAAGATGAACATTTACATTTTGATGCCATTGTGTGAATAGGGCAAGTTCCTGGTGTGGGTTTAATGTAAGAAAAAGTGATGAAGAATAAACACTTTTAATCTAAATTCTGAATTTATTTGGAGAAATTTGCTTCACTATCGGAGGATTGGTTTGGAGAGAAAGTGCTTTTCCATATTTTAATTTCATGTGAACTACTTTTGTGTCGTGTTATATTTTATGCTAAATTGGATAATGAGGGTACCATTAGATAAAGTGATTCACCATAGCCCAGCACTAGTAAAGTCAGTGTTATTAGCATATTTTTAATGTCAATAGCATTGCTAAACTGCTTCGTTGCTGCTTAGCTCTGATTATATTGTTCAGATTTCATTTGGAAGTATTGCTACTAAGCCATTAAGCAAACAGTGGCTTGTAATGCTGATAATTTATAGATTTTGCCAAGGGCAGGGGCAGTATAAGTGCATTAGAATCAGGCTTTAACTTTCACAAACCACAGTCAATTCAGGTTTCAAATGAAATATCTGTGACAAAAATAAACTGTCCCTCCTCATCCTGAATGTAAGAGCATAAGGCATAGGAGTAGGCGTTGGCCATTTACCTCTTGAGTCTGTTCCACCATTCAATAAGATCGTGGCTGATATGATTGTGGCCTTAAATCCACCTCCACTCTGCTGCCAGCCCTCCCAAAACCTTGATTTCTTTGAGGGTTAAAAATCTGTCTGACTCAATGTTGAACATATTCAACAACTCAACTTTCACTTTTTGCTCGAGAAGAGAAGCCAGGGGTCATCTGAGTTAAGAAATTACCTCCCCACTCTGTTCTTAAATGGGAGATTCCATATTTTGGGACAGTGCCACATTTTTATAGATACCCCCATGTGAGGGAACAACCTTTTCGCATCTTTTATAATCCATCTCCCTTGTGGTAAAGATCAACATTCCATTTGTTTTCCTAAACGTGTTGGAACTGCATTCTGACGTTTTATAATTTGTATACAAGGATACTCAAATCCCTCAAATCCTACTGTAGTCTCTTTCCACTTAAATTCTATTTTTTTCCTAATTTTCCTGTCAGACTATCGACATCTCTTTGAAGACTTTTTGTATCCACCTCACAATTTGCTTCCCGACCTATCTTTCTACCATCAGAATGTTCAGCTAGAAAACATTCAGTCCCTTCATCCAAGTTATTGATGTAGATTGTAAATAGCTGAAGAGCCAGCACTGATCCCTGTGGCAATCCATTCGTTACAGTTTGCCAACCTGAAACTGAAACGTCTATCCTGACTCTGTTACTTGTTCGTTAGCCAGCCCTCTAATTAATCCAAAATACCAACACAAACACTAGGAACTCTTATCTTGTACTGTAACCTTTTACGTAGCACCTTTATTGAACACCTTTTCGAATTCAAACACTCTACTTCTACTGATACACATTTATCAATTCTACTTCTTACTCCTGAATAAGCTGGAACAAATTTGTCACACATGATTTCTTTCACGCAAAATCACGCTGACTCTACTCGATTGTATAAGGATTTTCCAATGTCCTGCTACTAGTTCTTTGATAATCGATTTTAGCGTTAAGCTAAATGGTTATAGCCTAATGCATATTCTGCTGTGTCATTTTGGGATGACTGCATGGTCTTTCTATGCATGCGCTCACCCCACCAACCCAGTTTCGGTGCCCTCAAAGCTGCCACGGAGCTAGCTGACTTCGTAATGTTGCAGTCTGCAGTTGTGCCCCAAAAGCCTAGAGCTGCTCAATATCATTCATCCCAACCATCTCAAACATCTTGAATGGATGTTATGGGCCCTTGTACAAGCACTTTGATGGTTAGGGAAAGAAAAACCACAAACAGCAAACAATCACTAAGGGAAGGGATGTGGGTGATTCATTATTATTTCTGCCCTTTGTAGGATTAAACAGAAAGTAAGTGTTTGATAGATTTCTGCTTTGTTCTTCGTTTATTGTTGATCTTCATATTTGTGATGAAGTAGGAGCAATACCAATGAGCCTAAACCGAAGGAAGGCAATGGAGCAGTGAGGGTAAGGATGATGGTGGGGTTATGGATTCCATTTGGTGGTGAAGGGGTAGTTCCAGTTTTTGGATACCAAAGAAACAGAAAAGGAAATATATCTAATTCTTCAGAGGAAAAGAAACAAACTTTCTTCTGGAAGTGGTAAAATTTTATGCATGGCTGAAATGGAGAGGAGAAATTTTTTTAGAGATATTATGCAAAATATCCAAAACCTGGAGCTGTAACATCATGACCGGCGGGGCCCCGAGTGAGAGAGGCTTTCTAGAATTGTGCCTTACTGATGATACCTCTGCTATGGAACTCGAATGCAACTTGATTTGTCTTAAAACAAACGTAACAGACAGTGAAATCTTGTTGGTAATTTCTTCTTTGGGGACCATTCAGTAAATATGGTTACTTTGGTTTATGGTTTCCTCAAGGGAATAATAACAGTTTATGGCATGCTGTACCATAGGCTACCCCCTGTACAAAAATGTTTAGTGTTCTCTTGTTCTCCTTCAGTCTGTAGGTATTCCTTCTGGTGCAGAGAACCCCATTCACTCCCCTAAAACATTACTGTACTGCCAACTTGGAGATGCCACCTGTTGCACCCTATAAAGAACTTGCAGTGTTTAAGTTCAGTGCCTCAGGGACCCTGTCAACCACAGCCTGTGTTGCCCATTTCCTGTTTTAAGGCTCAGGTTATTTTTGCTGCAGCTTTCACAGCTCTGTGGCAGCCTCCTTGATGGAGTGAAGGAGCCTTCTACATTGTGTCTTTTTGTGTAGGAGAGATGCTCCCTGACCTTACAGCATGATAAGCCTACTGTACGCTGCCCTGTTACCTCTAGCTGCAGCTGCTTCTGATGATTGTACAGTGTTCAACACAATTCATGACTCCTCAGATATTGAAGTAGACCATGTACAAACCTGCAAGATACAGACACTTGGGCTGACAAGTGGCAAGCAATAAGTGCCAGGCAATGACCATTTCCAACAAGAAATGATCTAACCATGGTCCCTTGACATTCAGTGCCATTACTGAATCCCCAACAATTAACATTTGGAGGTTACCATTGACCAGAAACTGAAATGGACTAACCATATAAATGCTGCAGCTACACAAGTGTGTCAGAGGCTAGATTCTGTGCTGTTACCTGTTTCCCATCTCCCTAAGAGATAGTAAGAACTGCCAATGCTGGAGTCTGAGATAACACAGTGTGGAGCTAGAGGAATACAGCAGGCCAGGCAGTATCGGAGGAGCAGGAAAGCTGACGTTTCGGGTTGGGACCCTTCTTCAGAAACGATTTCTGAAGGGATTTCTGAAGAAGGGTCCCAACCCGAAACATCAGCTTTCCTGCTCCTCTGATGCTGCCTGGCCTGCTGTGTTCATCCAGCTGTACACCGTGTTATCCCACCTCCCTAATGCCTGTCCACCATCTACAAGGCGCAAATCAGGACCACAGTGGAATAGTCTTCACTTGCGTGGCTGAGTAAAACTTCAACTGCACTCCAGGGCAAAGCAGCTCGCCTGATTGCACCACATGCTCAAACGCGTACTCACTCCATCACCAATGCACTGTCATAGTAGCAGTGTGTACCATCTACAAGATGCTCTGCAGAAATTCGCCAAGGCTCCTTAGACAGAATCTTCCAAACGCATAGTCAGTTCTAGAGTAGCAACTTTGTGGGAGACAAAGGCAAGTTTCTTCCAAGACACTGTGGGTGTACTACCACACCAAATGATCTGCAATAGTTCAAGAACGCTGTTCAACACCACATTCTCAGTGGCTGACTGGTTAGCTCTGCTGCCTCACAACGCCAGGGACCCAGGTTTGATTTCACTCTATCAATCTATCTGTGTGGAGTTTGCACATTCACTCTGTGTCTGTATGGGTTTCCTCTGGGTGCTCCAGTTTCTTCCCACAGTCCAAAGATGTGCAGGTTAGGTGGATTGACCATGCTAAATTGCCCACTGTGTCCAGCAATGTGTAGGTTAGGTGGATTAGCTTTGAAAAATGCAGGGTTACAGGGATAGTGTAGGAGGGGTAGGACTGGGCAGGATGCTCTTCAGAGCATGGGTGTGGACCACATTGTAGGGATTCTATGATTCTTAAGGGAAACTAGGGATGGACATCTTACCAGAGACACCTGTATCCCAAGAATGAATTAAAAAATAATTTTTATCCATAGTAATACAGTAAATCCCCTGTATTCATGAAATAATGAATTCACCTGTCTGTGCCAAAAAATAAGTAACAACAAAAATCAACATCCATCGTCAAAAATTGCATATCTGCAACATTTTTAACCTATGTTTAACAAGCTCCACCCTCGTGAATTTTCTCATCAGTGCAGGCTCTCAGGAACAGAACCTGTACATATATGGAGGAATGACTGTATGTTACCCTTTACATCATGACTTTCTCAACTACTGCAACAACTTTTGATGTGTCACCTTATCAAACGCCTCCTGCAGAGTGGCCATCCTTCGGTTTGCAGAGGTGTCTCCAATGTCGTTGGCACTTTGTAGCTTACCGCAAAAGGAAAACATAAAAATGCCTCCCAAAACACTGGGTTTGATCTTGCTCAATTTATTACTTATGATCATCCACCAGCTCGTTGTTGTGGAAGCTGAATAATTTTCAGTCCCGGTTTAGAGTAATGCTGTCATGCAATACCTGCAAATCAATATACATATGGTCATGATACACTGCAACATGGGAGACATGGTAAACCCTGCAATCTCAGCCAAAGCTGTGTGCAGGATTCGCCTGCAAGAGGGAATCAAATAATGTGAGCTAGTCTTTAAACATATTGCAAGTATCACTCATTTCAGCCTGGACAGAGCCACACGCCTAACATTGAAGTCCATGTAGACCACACCTACACAGACTTTTGTCCATGATTTTTGTAGGCTTGTCTGAAAATTCAATTAAAGCTGTGAGGCAAGACCTCAATTTCACAGGATTACATAGAACACAGAAACAACTCATTTGGCCCAACTGATCTATGTCGGTATTCACACTCTGTTCAAATCTCCTCCTGTCTTTTCACATTTTTTTGATTGGAAAACTATACTTTATTCATAAAAAAATCTTAGTCTACATTCACAGCTACCAAAGTAGTTGTGTAAAGTACGTATCAAGAAAAACAAACTTTGGAATCTGACATTCTCTGAAGTTGCAACGTCATTACTTACTCATGCGGGACACTATTTACATACACTGTAACGAGAAGAGGGTCTAATTACTGAATCGACCCTCATTATACTTCAGCAGAAAGACCTTAGACAGTGACCTTTCCCCGCTGTGCCTTCTTGACAGCTGGCCCAAGCTTTATTGCTTCTTTCAGAACACAGTCCTGGACCTTGGAATGTGCTAGTTTACAACACTCGGTTGAGGTCAACTCTCTGCTCTGGAATCCCAACAGGTTTTGGTTAGACCAAGGAACGTCTTTCACCAGGCTGATGGTCCTCCAGATGCAGTTGATGTTTGTCTCAGTGTGCAATCAGGGAACAGCCTGTAGAGCACAGAGTCCTGCCTCACAGAACTGCTCAGGACGAACCTGGACAAAATCCACTGCATCTTTCTCCAGGCTTCCTTTGCAAAGGCACATTCCAGAGGGAGATGTGTGACAACCTTTTCGCCAGTGCAGCTGCTTCAAGAGCAGTGTGCGGTAGTGCACAGATACCATGTGTACATGAAGGAACTGACGGACAGTGCCCTTCTCACCGCCAGCCCAACTACAGCTTAGTGTTTGTTGCAAAGTTCTAGCAATGGCATGTTCTGCCAAATGACTTTGAGAGTCTGCACAGGGAACAACTCGACAGGATCAACCCTCTCCTTTTCCCAAAGGGTCTTGAGGACACTACATGCTGACCACTTACTTCGTGATAGACTTGTGGTCAAAGGTTTTCTTTGCAAATTTTTCCATGGGACAGGTGATGGGGAATGGTCCAACTACTTGGAGTGCTCTGGCTGAGGCCAATCCAATCTTTTGCAACACAGGGGACCAGTAGAACCTCTGTACGTAATGACACTTGGTAATTGTATACCGAGGATCTGTGCACAACTTGATGCAGATGCACACAAAAGGTAGCCATCAGGATGAGGGCGGTGCTGGCTATGTCTTTCCCCGCCTTATCCAGATCTTTGTACATGGTGTCCCTGTGGTTACTATCTTTGGCCTCCAGATGAACAAGAAGGTGGCTTGGGGAATAGGCCAGATCTGTGCCACATACAACAACGCCAAGAGTGCCTCACACCTGATGACCAGGTTTTCACCCACAATGGAAAAGGAGCAGTCCTCACATAAGCCCAGTTTCTGTCTCACGGTGTTACACTCCTCCCAAGATTTTATGCACGCCTGGCCCCTCCGAACACTACAAGAAAGAGCATTCTCTCTGTGTCTACCCTATCAAAACTTTTCAATATTTCAAAGACCATGCTGACTCTCTTTGATCAAGTTTCACCAGTCCAAGCACCTGCCTCTCTGATGTTGATGATAAATGCCTGTCATTTCCCCACAATAGATGTTAAACTGACAAGTCTCTAGCTGCCTGGCTTCCCTCTCCCTTCATTAGTAGTGGATTGACATTTGCCATTCAAAAGCAAGATACATGCTCCCAGAAAGCTCTGGTAGATTATAATTAATCTGTCTGCAATTTACTTACCTACTCCTTTTAAAAGCGCAGCCACTCTGACCTCTGAATCAGAAGATCGTGGTTTCAAGTCCCACTGTAAAAGCTGGAGTGAAAAATCTTGTCCGTGGTAAAGTACAATTTTAAAGAAGAGTGGTGAAAGGAAGACCTGAAGATAATCACCTAAATGAGCAGCAAAGAGGAAGACTGAGAGACAGTCACCAGCGTCCGAAAGAGTATGAGAGAAGATGGTCCTGTGCTTCTGAAACAGGTGCAAGACATTGTGGACAGCAGCTTCGAAATGTGTATGAGAGAAAGTGCAGTCTGCAGCTTCTCAAATCGTGTGAGAGAGCAGGCACAACAGCTTCTTAAAGAAAAGAGCAGACCTTCGTGTTAGTTATTGTGGGGATGAATTTGGCCAAGTTTGAGAATTTAATATATTTGACGTATTTGACATATGGGAAGAAAAAGGGGAAAGGAAAAAGAGGTAGGATAGCTTTATTAATAAATGAAATGTGGTGGTGAGTAGGCCATATAGGTGCAATAGGTTGTGATGTGGAATCAGTTTGTGTGAAATAAGGAATAGCAAGTGAAAGAAGTCACTGGTGATGCACTTTGGAGGATCAAATTTAGGTGTGAATTATACTGTTAACGGCAGAACCCTTAGGCACAGTAACACATAGGCGGATGTGAACGTGCGGGTCCACACTTCCCCAAAAGTGGCAATACAGGCAGCCAAAGTGATTAAGAAGGCATATGGCGTGCTTGCCTTCATCGGCCAGGTCATGGAGTACAAGAGTCGGCAAACCATGTTGCAGCTATATAAAACGCGTGTCATTTGGAGTATTGTGTGCAGTTTTGGTCACCACACTACCAGAAGGATGCTTTGGAGAGAGTGCAGAGAAGGTTCACCAGGATGTTGCCCAGTCTCGAGGACATTGGCTATGAGGAAAGGTTAAAAAGGCTAGGATTGTTTTCACTGGAAAGACGGCGACTGAAAGGAGACCTGATAGAGGTCTACAAAATAATGAGAGGCATAGATAGGGTGAATAGTCAGAGGCTTTTTCCCAGGGTTGAAATCTCAATTACAAGGAGGCACAGCTTCAAGGTGAGAGGAGGAAAGTTTAAGGGAGATGTGCGAGGTAAGTTTTTCAAGCAGAGAGTGGTAGGAGACTGGAATGCACTGCCAGAGGAGGTGGTGGAAGCAGGCACATTGGCTACTTCTAAGAGGCACCTGGATGGTTATAGAGGGATAGAGGGATTATGGACAGAAGGTTTGTTTTTTAGTTTAGTCAGGGCATGATGATCGGCACGGGCTTGGAGGGCCGAATGGCCTGTTCCTGTGTTATACTTTCTTTTACTCTTTTGTTCTTTTTGTGGGAGTCGTCCACACAGTCCTGCAGTGTTGCCACACTGTGGGGCCAAGTATACATTGGAGAATAATGGAGGCATGTGAGAAAAACACCACAACTGTCGTGGGTGAACTTAATTTGCGTATTGACAGCACAAATCAGACGAGCGAGCTATCATGGAAGACAAATTTGTGGAATGCGTCAGGGATTCCTAGAGCAGTACATTGCAGAAAACACCCGGAAACACGCCACCTTAGATGTGATGAGGTTGGATTAAAAAGGGGCTCACAGTTAAAGATCTTGTGAGGGATAACAATTGCAAAATGGTAGAATTTCAAATTCAGGTTGAAGGACAGCAATTCAAGTTTGAAACCAATATCTTTAACTTAAATAAAGGTAATTACAGAGGTATGAAGCAAGAGTTGTCTAAAGCTGTCTGAGAAAATAGAAAAGTCAGTGGATGAGCAATAACAGACATTTAAGCAGAAATCTCATCATGCTCAACAAATGTTAGATGCTCTTATCAAAGACGTTATGACAGGGCTGTTGGATAAGTTCAAAGTAATCATGGTTTTATCAGAGGGAAATCATATTTAACTAAGTTATTGGAGTTATAGAGTCATAGAGATGTACAGTATCGAAACAGACCCTTCAGTCCAACTTGCAGATATCATAAATTAATCTGGTCCCATTTGCCAGCTTTTGGCCCATATCCCTCTAAACCTTTCCTATTCACAATATGCCCACCCAGATGCCTTTCAAATGTCATAATTGCACCAGCTTCCACCACTTCCTCTGGCAACTCATTCCATACACGCGCCACCGTCTGTATGAAAAAATTACCCCCCAGATGCCTTTTAAATCTTTCCCCTCTCACCTTATATCTATGCTGTCTAGTTTTGGACTCTGTGGTGTGTCACAGGGGTCAGTGCCGGGGCCTCTTATCTTTGCAATTTATATGAATGATTTGGATGAAGGGACAGGAGGCATGGTAGTTAAGTTTGCTGATGACACAAAGTTACAATGTGGAGGCACTGGTGTTGGACTGGGCTGGACAAGGTCAGAAATCACATGACACCAGGTTATAGTTGAACAGGTTTATTTGAGAACACAAGCTTTCAGAGCCTCAGTCCTTCTTCAGGTGTTAGTGAGAGAGCGAGCATCAGACACAGAATTTAGAAGTAAAAAATCAAAGGTACACACCATTGATGAGGATGTACTAAATAAATATAAGATGCTGTTAAACCTTTAATCAGTTAGAAGGTTTTAATTGGTTAATATGTATATGTAAATCCCCAAAATCCTTTCAAGTCACGGTCCCAAGAGAACTAAAGATTTTATCAGTGTAAAGAAGAGGTGAAATTTTAGGTCAGACAATGCATGTTAGAAGTGAGACCTTGTTTAGAATGTGTTTGTGTCTTAGTTTGGAGTCAGACTGGTTTTATTTCTCAAGTAGGGATTTATAAAATGCCAAATTGACTGACACTCTATAAATTGTGTAGTTTTTGAACAAAACAAAATACCTGCAAATTCAAATTCATCCCATAGATTTGTGTGTGTGTGTGTGTATGCGTGTGTGTGTATGCGTGCGTGCGTGTGTGTGTGTATGCGTGCGTGCATGTGTGTGTGTGTGTGTGTGTGTCTGTGTGTGTGTGTGTGCGTGTGCATGTGCGTGCGTGTGTTTGTTTTTGTGTGCGTGGTGGGGTCACCTGTAGTGCAACATGAACCCAAGATCCTGGTTGAGGCCATCCTCATGGGTACTGAACTTGGTTATCAGCTTCTGCTCGGCAACTCTGCGTTGTTTGTATCCCGCCTTGGAGGATGCCTACCCGAAGATCAGAGGCTGACTGTCCTTGAGCGCTGAAGTTGCTCCCACTGGGAGGGAACATTCCTGTTTGGCGATAGTTGCACGGTGTCCATTCATCCGTTGTCGTAGCGTCTGCATGGTGTCACCAATATACCATGCCTCAGGGCATTCTTGCCTGCAACGTATGAGATAGGCAGCATTGGCCGAGTCGTACGAGTATCTGCCGTGTGCGTGGTGGGTGGTGGGTGGTGTTCCCACGTGTGATTGTCGTGTCCATGTCGAAGATCTGACATGTCTTGCAGAGGTTGCCATGACAGAGTTGTATAGTGTTGTGGTCAATGTTGTGCTGAAGGCTGGGTGGTTTGTTGCAAGCAATGATCTGTTTAAGGTTGGGTAGTGTTTGAAGGTGAGAAGTGGAGGCCTGGGGATGATGTTGGCAAGGAGCTTATCATCATTGATAATGTGTCGAAGACTGCGAAGAACATAGCATAGTTTCTCAGTTCCTGAGAAGTACTGAACGATGAAGGACACCCTATTGGAAGTGTCCCATGTCTACCTTCTGAGGATGTCATTACGGTTTTGGCTGTGGCGTGTTGGAACTGGCGATCGATGAGTTGAGCATTGTATCCTGATCCTATAGAGCATCCTTCAACCCCTTCAGGTGTCTGTCTTGTTCCTCCTCATCAGAACAGATCCTGTGTATGCGCAGTGCTTGTCTGTAGGGGATGGCTGTTTTAATTTGTTTAGGGTGGAAGCTAGAGAAGTGCAGCATCGTGAGGTTATCCACGGGCTTGTGGGAGAGTGAGGTACTGAGGTGTCCATCCTTGAAGGAGATGCATGTGTCCAAGAATGAGAATGATTCTAAAGAGTAATCCATGGTAAGTCTGATGGTGGGATGAAACTTGTTGATATCACTATGTAGCTGTTTCAGTGATTCCTTGCCATGAGTGCAAAGGAAGAAAATGTTGTCAATGTATGTGCTGTATAACGTTGGTTGGAGGTTCTGTGCAGCAAAGAAGTCTTGTTCAAACCTGTGCATGAAAATTTTGGAGTAAACCTGATGCCCATGGCTGTTCTGGATGAAGAACTAGTTGTTGAAGGTGAAGACGTTGTGGACAAGTTGATAAGTTGTAGGATGGCGTCTGGAAATTGGCCGTTGTTGGTATTGAGTACTGAGGCTGTTGCAGCGATGCTGTTGTTGTGGGGGGTGCTGGTGCAGAGCGCCGAAACGTTCATTTTGACGAAGAATGTTCCTGGTTTGACTGGTCTGTGGGTGCTGAGTCTCTGTAAGAAATCTGTAGTGTCGCTACAGACACTGGGGTTTCCCTGTACAATGGATTTTAAGATGCCCTCGACACAGCCAGAAATGTTCTCACACAGGGTCCCATTGCCTGACACGATTGGGATGTCCAGGTGTGTTGTCTTTGTGTACCTTTGGAAGGCAGTAGAAGTCCCCTACATGGGAAGTATGTGGGATGAGAAGGCGTTTGGTACTCTGAAGGACTGGATCAAAAGTTTTGACCAGTTTTGTTCAGTTGACGGATGTGTTCCTTGGTCGGAACGTCAGGTAGTCGTCTGTAGTGCTCTTGGTTGTTCAACTGTTGGTACACTTCCTTGCAGCAGTCTGTTCTATTCTGTATGACAATGACTCCTCCTTAGTCTGCAGGTTTTATGACAATGTTGCAATTGGCCTTGACAGCATGGATGGCATTGCGTTGTGCCTGGGTGATGTTTTGCATTACGTTGTAAGTGTGGATGATAAATCTGGCGTTCACACATTCTCTGATGGCTCGAGCATATCTGTCAAGCCCCAGGCAATGGCCCTCCGGAGGGGTCCAATTCGATTCCTTCTTTGTCCACTTCCCATGGATCTCTCTGTCGATTGATCCAATTTATTGGTTGTCTCATTGGGCTCACTGCTGACATCTTGGAATAATTTCTGGAGTCTCATTCGTCTGATGAAATCCTTTGTGTCTGTTAGGAGACCAATGGGTCCATTTCGATCTCGTCTGGTTGAAGGGAACCGCCTTCAACTGTGGTACCACACACACACACACACACACACACAGACAGACAGACACACAGACACACAGACACACAGACACACACACACGCACACACACAGACGCGCACACATGCACGCACACACACACAGACACAGACACACACACACATTCACGCACACGTACACAGACACGCACACACACACGGACAGACACACACACGCGCACACACACACAGACATGCACACATGCGCGCAAACACACACAGACACACACAGAGGCACACAGACACACAGACACACACACATGCACATACACAGACACGCACACACACACATACACAGACACGCACACACACACATTCACACACACACAGACAGACTCACACACACGCGCGCACAGACGTGCACGCAGACATACACACAAACACATACACAGGCACACACACACACACAGGCACGTACACAGACACACAGACACACACACACAGACATACACACACACGCACGCACGCACGCACACACACACACACACACAAATCTATGGAGTGAATTTGTGCAGATAGATTTTGTTTTGTTCAAAAAGCACACAATTTATAGATAGTCAGTCAATATAGTGTTTTATCAATTCTTACTTTAGAAATAAAACCAGTCTGACTCCAAACTAAAATGTGAACAGATTCTAAAGAAGGTCTCACGCCTAACATTGTCTGACCCAAAGTGTCACCTCTTCTTTACACTGATAAAACCTTTAGTTCTCTCGGGACCGTGACATGAAAGGAATTTGAGGGGTTACATATACATATTAATCAATTAAAACCTTCTAACTGATTAAAGATTTAACAGCATCGTAGGTTTGTTTAGTACATCCTCATCAATGGTGTGAACCTTTGATCTTTTACTTATAAATGCTGTGTCTGATACTATCTCTCTCACTAACACCTGAAAGAGGACTGAGGCTCTGAAAGCTTGTGTTCTCAAATAAACCTGTTGGACTGTAACCTGGTGTCATGTGATTTCTGAACCAAACACAAAATTAGGTAGGAAAGTACATTGTGAAGAGGACATAAAGAGCATACAAAGGGATTTGGGAGGCTAAATGAACGAACAAAAGTCTGACCAATGGAGTACAACATGGGAAAATGAGAAATTGTCCATTTTTGCAGAAATAATGAAAAGGAGGCATACTTCTAAATGGTGGGAGATTGCAGAGCTCTGAGATGCAGAGAGGTCTGCTGTTCTACTGCAAGACTTGCAGGAAGTTAGAATGCAGGTACAACAAGTAAAGGGAAAAGCTGATAGAACATTCTATTTTATTGCAAGAGGAATTGAATGCATGAGTAGGGAAGTTATGCTTCAGTTATACAGGGCATTGGTGAGTCCACATCTTATGCACAGTACTGGTCACTGTACTTATGGCATTATGTTCATGCATTGGAAACAGTTCAGGAAAGGTTTTACTAGATTAATTTCTGGAACGGGTGATTGCCTTATGAGGAAAGACTAGACAGGTTAGATCCGTAACCTCCAGAGTTCAGAGGAGACTTAATTGAAACATGTAAGATCCTGGGGGAGTGGGATTCACCAAGTGGATGTGGAAAGGATGTTTTCTCTAGTGGGATTCCGGTACTAGGGGGTCATACTTTAAAAATAAAATGTTGCCCATTTAAACCACAGATGAGGAAACAAAAATTGTTTCAGAGGGTTATGAGTTTTTGGAATTCCCTTCCTCAAAAGGCAGTGGATCCAGAATGTGAAAGTATTTTTAAGGCAGAGGTAGATAGATTATCAAGGGAATGCAGAAGTTATCACAAGATAAGCAGGTATTTCTTTAATGCAATCAGGGTCAGTTGTAAGTTTTCTAAGCCTGACTGGAATGTCTGAGTCAGCATAACTGCAGCTCTGCCTCTCACTGATGAATCATAATGTGATTTACAAAGTGCTATAGAGACAGAGTGTACTGTAAGACAGATGAGATAGGTTGGTGATATCCCTAGCACAACCCATCTTCAAGCTGACTCTTCAACCACACTGAAATCGTCAAAATGAAGAAGAGTCAAGCATAAATGAACTACGGCCGAACAGTCAAAAAGACTAAAAACTGGAATAAGGTAGCAGTGTCAGCTAATTAAGGACAACCTCAGTGAGGACAGATGGACTCAGTTCAAAACAGCATGATGTAGAATTAGCTTTGATAGGGGTAAGAAGTAAGAAGTTACCAGTGGCATTAGTTTATAGGCCACCCAACAACGTTGACCTTATTGGACACAGTATACAGGCAGAAATAAATGGAGCGTGAAAGAAAGGTCCACAATTAGCTGCAGCCTTGTCAAGCTGTTCCTGCACAGCTACAAAACTGGCATCTACCCAGCAACGTGGACACTTTCTCAGTTATGTGTTTTCCATAGAAAACAGAAGAAATCCAAGACAGTCCAATCTGTCCAATTTCGATTGTTGATGTTGTTATCAAGCTGTATTTGCTCAGCAATAACCTAGAGTACTGTATACAGTTTGAGTTCCTTATTTAAAAAAAAAAATCGCATTAGAAATACTTCAGAGAACTAGGAGCTGGAATAGGCCATTCAGCCCATCAAGACTGTCCCAAAATTCAATAAGATCAAGAGGCCCAGACCTCTACCCTTCTTTTGTGCCAGCTCATCATAGCCTTCAACTTCAGGAAATTTCAAAAATCTATCTCCTTTATTTAAAGATTTTCAAGGATCCAGCCATCACAACGGTAGAGAATTCCAGACATTCCTTATCCTCCAGAGAAAGAACTTCCTTTGCATCTCAGTTTTAAATGGAAGTATCTTTATTCTGTAAATATATTGCCTAGTTCGTTATTTCCCATAAGCAGAACCATCTTCTCAAGATTTCTCTATTTCTAAACTTCAACTCCCTGACAATAAAGACCAAAATTCCACTTTCCTTCTTAATTACTTGCTGCATCTGCATGCTAAGTTTATTTTTCTGTTTAATGCGCAAGAACATGCAAATTTGGCTGTGCTGCACTGTTTTCAGAATTTCTCTCCATTAAAAAACGGTCTGTCTTTAGAGTCTTCTTACATGACTTCACACTTACCTACATTAAAATTCATCTGCCGTATTTTTGCAAACTCACTTAATTTATCAACTACTCCCTTGCAGATTCCTTATGTCTTTATTACAACATTCCCTTGCGCTTATTTTGGTATTATCAGTAGATTTGGATACATTACACTCTGCCTCCTCCTTCAAGACATTCATATAGATATATAGATAGTAAATAATAGAGGGTAAAGGATTGACCCTTGCACACATCCATTAGTAACGCCTTCACAACTTGAAAATAAGCCATTAGTCCCAATCCTTGGATTTCTAGATTTTAAACAATCCTCAATCCATGCTAATACATCACCCCCACTATCATGAGCTCCTACTTTGTGCAATAATCTTTTATATAGTAACTTATGGAATGCCTTCTGGAAATATGATTACATCTTCCAGTCTACTTGTTGTATGCTCAAAGAACTCTAACAAATTCATCAAACACGATCTTCCTTTAATAGAACCATGCTGACTCTGTTTGACTGCTTAAACTTCTCTAAATGCCCTATTATTTATTCCTTAATAATGGACACTTATCAGTTTCCCAGCAACAGATGTTAGGCTAAATGGTCTATAGTTTCCTGATTTCTGTCTCCCTAACTTATTGAACAAGACTGTCACATCAAGAGTGGTTTTCCAATCTGCTGGAACATTTCCAAAATCTAGCAAGTTGTGGAATATTTTGACTGAGATTTTCACTTTCTTTGCACATAATTCCTTTAAAACACACAGGCCTCAGGCCCTGGTCACTTGCCTGACTTTATTTCCATCAGTTCATCAAATACTTTGTCCCTCGTGATAAAGAATGTTACAAATCTTTCCCTCCGCCAGTACCTCACTCTTCTGTTGTCTGTGGGGTGTCTACGTGGTCCTATACTGTGAAGACGGATGAAAAATATTAGCTTAAATTATCTGCAATTTCTCTGTTCCAATTTATTCATTTCCCAGTTGCGACCCCTGAGGATCCCACACCTACCTTTGCTACTCTCTTTCTTTTCATATACTCATAGAAGTTATTGATGTTTATTTTTATATTTCTTGCCAAATGGCTTTCATAATCAATTTTCTCCCTCTTTGTTTTGTTTTGGGTAATCACAGCTGGTTCCTAAAAATTCCCCTTTGGCCTATCACTAGTTGTTGTTACTTTGTAGGCCCTTTAGTTTTTGATTGAATCCTCTCATTGACTGTCTTTGTTAAACACAGTTGGTTCATCTATTTCATGTTGTCATTCTTTCTGACCTGAATAAATATTTGTTGAATGTAATGAAAAATCTGCTTTAATATCTGCCAATGCTCATTCACTGACGTTCCCCTTCGCCTACATTCTCAGACCATTTTCGACAATTTTTTTCAACATATTTCTGTAATTTGTCTTATGTAAATTGAGGTCACTGCTTTCGGATTTGAGTTGCTCTCGCTGGAATTAAATTTGAAATTCTACCATTTTGTGATTGCTACACTCTACAAATCTTTAATTACAAAATCTCTTATTAATCCTCCCTCATTATATATTCCTAGATTTAAATATACTTGTTCGTGGGTAGGTTTGGCTGCAATGTGCTCTTCTAAGAAGCAATCCCTGATATACTCTTCAAATCCATTTTCCACATTACCCTTGCCCACCTGATCTGTGCAGTTAATATGCAGATTAAAATAATCCCATGACAGTTATAGTGCCCTTTTCACACCACCCCTCCCCACAATAATGCCCCAATTTATACATTGTCCTACAGTGAAGCAATTCTTTGGGGCGTATAGATGACCCACCCTTGTCTTATTTTTCTTGCTATTATTTGTTTTCCTGAAAACCGATTCCACATCAAGACCTATATCAGTCCTTACTACCACACTGAGACCTTTCCCGATTAACAAAGCTACCCACCTCCTTTTCCTTTTCTCCTATTCTTCAAGAGTGTTGAAAACTTGTGAATATTGAGTTCTGAGACTCGAGGAACCTCGTGCTCACAATAACTGTCAAGTCATAGTCCTTTATCTATTTTGTTACATAGGCTGCATAAATTCAGATAAAGAGTCTTTATGCTTTGACTTTCTATTATTATTACTTACTTCGGTTTCTAATGTTTTTTTTGCATTTATTTTCTATCCCTTCTTGTCACTCTTTGATTATGGTTCACCTCTTCACTATCCTGCAACTCTACCCTCATATTTTCATTCAACTTTTTAAACTTCCCTCCTTCCTACTGATAAGTTTAAAGCCCTATGTATAACCCTAGTTATACTATTTGCCAGGACATTGGTGCTGGCATGGTTCAAATGGATGAAACAAAATACTGCGGATTCTGGAGATCTGAAACGAAAACAAAAATTGCTGGAGAAACTCATCAGGTCCGACAGAACCTGTAGACAGAAAAAGCAGAGTTAATATTTCGAGTCCAGTGACCCTTTGAATTGCTCAGAGAGTCGGGAAAACAGGCTGCCTGAGGTGTGGGCTATAGCATCTAATGATCCTGATGCGCAGAACTAACAAACTCTCACAATGTTTCAGCACTCATTAATCATTATTAACCATTTTGACTCTCGATTTTAAAGCTAGGAATGATTTAGAGTCATTCAGTGTCTATTTAACATGAGTTCTCGAATTTAGGCATTGTTCTTAAGCAGTGCCATGAATAAGTTTAAGTTTAAAATGTTAATTTTTGTTTTGCTTTTTGTTCTGTTTTCGTTACTCTACGGCTGCTGGTTTCAGTTGTACAGACTCAGTTGTCTCCTCTTTACTTCCCATCAGTAGCTTGTGGGCACCTGCAACTCAATTTGCAAGAAACACAAATCAGAAGATAGTCGCATTGTTGGCATGCTTCTCTGTAGCAAAGGGAAGTGTAGGATCTGAGAACGATTGAGAATGAGCTTTCCTTACAACAAAAGCATTCTTTTTCCAACTGTCCTTACCTGCAATGGTGACCTGGACACATCCTAGGAGATCTGCCTCAGTTTCACTGTGCAGGCCATCACAGCAAGAACGATTTCTCTTGAGCTTGAGCTTCTAATGTAAAAACAGCTCTGCTAGTGCCTAGCCTGAATGCCTGTGCTAATGAATCCTAGCAAACAACAGGGTGATGATCCATGCCAAATTTCAGAAGCAGCAGTACACCAGTGTATAAAGCAGATCCTTTATGCCTTATTTGCTCAGGCTAACTTCTCCTTCCTCCTCCTCATGGTAAGTCACCAGAGACACAAGAGAGCGCTTGTTCTTGCTCCACACTTGCTGGAAGTGCAGTTTTTGATAGCATATATGCGGCCTCGCTGCCACAGTAAAACAGGTTTCATGATCAGAAACAGATATCTTTATATTAAATTCCAGAAGGTCTCAAATCACGGGCCAAGAATTGTGCAGATAACTAGCAGCTGCCCTGCAGTATGACCTGCATTAAATCACCTTAACGTTCCCATGTACCAGGGCAAATCAATACAAGTGGTCGTCAGAAAAACTTTCAAACTGACCGACGCATGAAGGTGCTTTCCTTTATCCTCCCCATCGTGGCTGCAAAGATCATGGCTGTCTGTTGATGTTACACAATTTTGCCAAGAAAGAGTCTTTATTCTACAAGCATCCACTCCTTCCACCACCAATGCTCAGTACTAGCAGTGTGTACAATCTACAAGATGCACTGCAGAAATTCACCAGAGATCCTCAGGCAGCACCTTCCAAACCCAGGACCACTTCCATCTAGAAGGACAAGGGCAGCAGTTGTATGGGAACTCCACCATCTTCAAGATCCCCTCCAAGCCACTCATTATCCTGAATTGGAAATATATTGCCGTTCTTTCACTGTTGCTGGGTCAAAATCCTGGAATTCCCTCCCTAAAGGCATTGTGGGCCAACCCACAGCAGGTGGGTTGCAGCTGTTAAAAAAGGCAGCTCACCACCACCTTCTCAAGGGCAATTAGGGACGGGCAAGAAATGCTAGTCCCAGCCAGCGACATCTACATCCCACAAAATGAATAAATAAATATGTCTTGATGGTGGCATAGGTAGACGAGAAAGCTCAGCCACGAACATTTCCCTGTAACTGTTAGGGTTATGGTCAATTCCTACATGTTTTCTGGGTCATTGTGCCACATTGGACAGAAAGGAAGGAAGGAATAAGCATTTTTAGGGAGCTTTTCACAAACTCAGGATGTCTCAGAACACTGTACAATCAATTAGGTACTTTTGAAGTGGAATCACATTTTAATGTGGGAAACATAGCAGTCAATCAGCATTGGACAAGACCCCAGAGCCAACAATGAGTGATGTGGCAAATGTTTTGCTACAGTGATGTTGGTTTAGAGAAATAATGGCAGAGACACCAGTTAAATTCCCCTGTTCTTCCTCAAGTATCAAAATATGGTACCACATCCTTTGCATCTACTGAAGAGATCAAACAGAGCCTCAGCTTGATGTATCAGTGGAAGATAACACTAGACTGTGTGGGACACAGATTCGTGACCTTCTGATACAGACACAGTTACTACTGCTGGACTAAGGCTGCCTGAGTAGTTAGCTAGATCAGATGAGCTATCATTCCTTATTGACAACTCGATCACATGTGCCATTTGCTGCTTTGTATTCCTTTTGAGTGATTTGATTGGGAGCAGATTATTGAGCAGCGATTGTGTTGTTAAAGACCTGAATGATGAAATTAAAAAAGAAAAAAAGCTATTTGCTTTGATATGGTGCTTCAAATGTTGCAAATGAACTAAGGTGCATCACAAAAGTTTAGTCCAACAAAGACCCACATAAGGACACATTAAGGCAGATGATCAAATATTTGGGCAGAAAGATAGATTTTAAACAGCATCTAAAGGAAAGAGACAGAGGTAGAAATGAGATTTTAAGAGAGGAAATTCCAGAGTGTAGAACCGAGGCGTGATCACCAATAGTGATACGATTAAAATCTGGGATAGACAAAATCTAATACCCCTCAGTATTTGGAAGCCTGGCAAGGTTTATTTTGAAGAAAATTGTGTTTATATCCTCAAATTTCTTGTTTACAAAAAAGTTCACTCACTTCTTTGCAATGGCCACGAAGTTCCTCTTAATTTGGATGTTGCTTTGTTAGTCACTCACTTATCATTTACACAGATTTGGGTAGCGCTCCTGCTCAGGCAGGAATCTTACCAGATCTGCAAATAGCAAATGAAACACTAACATTAAGGTTTCTATCACTGTGCCCAACAGTTAAAGGAGAAATTGTGCAGGGTTATACATTTCAGTTTCACATCAGTTGCTCCTCTTATTCATGTGTGGTGGGCAAGTTGTTGGATTCTGAGGGACAGGGTTTGCAAAGACAAGGACTGATTAAGGATAGTCAATGTGGTTTTGTGCATAGGAAATCGTGTCTCACTAACTTGATTATTTTGAAGAAATGACAAAGAGGATTGATGAAGGCAGAGGGGTAGATATTGGCTATATGGATTTCAGTAAGGCGTTCAAAAAGGTTTTGCATGATAGACTGGCTACTAAGGTTAGATCACATGGAATACAGGGAGAACTATCTGGAAAATTGGCTCAAAGGAAGGAGATAGAGGGTGGTGATGGAGGGTTGCTTTTCAGACTGGAGGCCTGTGACCAGCGCTGTGCCGCAAGGATCGGTGCTGGGTCCACTGCTTTTTGTCATTTATAGAAATGATTTAGATGTGAACATAGGATATATGGTTAGTAAGTTTGCAGATGGCACCAAAATTGGTGATGTAGTGGACGGCGAAGAAGTACAATGGGACATTGATCAAATGGGCTGATGAGCTGAGTGGCAGATGGAGTTTAATTTTGAGAAATGTGAAGTGCTACGCTTTGTTCGGGCCATTCAAGACAGGGCTTATACACTTAATAGTGAGGTCCTGGGCAGAGTTCCAAACAAAGTGACCTTGGAGAGCAGGACATAGCCATAGAGAGTCATAGAGATGTACAGCACAGAGATAGACTCTTTGGTCCAACTCATCCATGCCAATCAGATATCCTAAATTAATCTAGTCCCATTTGCTAGCAGTTGGCCCATATCCCGCTAAACCCTTCCTAATCATGTACCCATCCAGATGTCTTTTAAATGTTGTAATTGTACCAGCCTCCACCATTTCCTCTGGCAGCTCATTCCATGCATGCACCACACTTTGTGTGAAAAGTTTGCCTCTTAAGCTCCTTTTAAATCTTTCCCCTCTCACCCCTCTAGTTTTGCACTCCTCCACCCTGGGGAAAATACCTTGGCTATTGACATTATCCGTACCCCTCATGATTTTATAAATCTCTATAAAGGTCACCCCTCAGCCTGCGATGCTCCAGAGAAAAATATCCCCAGCCTATTGAGCCTATAGCTCAAAACCTCCACCCCTGGCCACAGTTCTTTAAAGAAGTAACTTTGCCTGTGAATAATGCATTTTGATTTCCAGAAGGCTTTTTTAAATTTTTCATTTATTTAAGTGATTTAAATGTGAATATAGGAGGTATGGTTAGTAAGTTTGCAGATGATAACGAAATTGATGGTGTAATGGACAGCGAAGAAGGTTACCTCAGAGTACAACAGGACCTTGATCAGATTGGCCGATGGACTAAGAAGTCGCAGATGGAGTTTAGTTTAGATAAATGTGGGGTGTTGCAATTTGGTAAGGTAAATCAGGGCAGGACTTACACATTGAATGGTAAGTTCCTGGGGAGTATTGCTGGAGAAAGAGATCTTGGAGTGCAGATTCATAGTTCCTTGAAAGTAGAGTCACAGGTAGATAGAAGGCATTTGGTAAGCTTGGCTTTATTAGTCAGTGCATTGAGTATAGGAATTGGGAGGTCATGTTGCAGCCAAAGGAACACTTTTGGAATATTACTTTCAGTTCTGGTCTCCCTGCGATAGGAAAGATGTTGTGAAACTTGAAAGGGTTCAGAAAAGATTTACAAGAATTTTTCCAGGTTGGGGGGCTTGGGCTTTAGTGAGAGGCTGAATAGGCTGGGGCTATTTTCCCTGGAGTGTTGGGGACTGAGAGGTGACCTTATTAGAGTTTATAAAATCATGAGGAGAATGGATAGGGTGAATAGCCAAGGTCTTTTCCCCAGAGTAGGGGAGTCCAAAAATAGAGGGCATAGATTTAAGGTGAGAGGGGTAAGATTTAACGGGCAACGTTTTCATGCAGACTGTGGTGTGTGTTTGGAATGACATGCCAGAGGAAGTAGTGGAGGCTGGTACAATTACAACATTTAAAAGGCATCTAGATGGGTATATGAATAGGAAGAGTTTAGCGGTATATGTGCCAAATGCTGGTAAATGGGACTGGATTAATTTAGGATATCTGGTCAGCATGGATGAGTTGGACTGAAGGATCTGTTTGGGTACTGTACATCCCTATGACTATCCGTGACTATGTTTGGTAACTGGCCCTTCTACTTTCATCTGACAGTGATTGTACAAGTTCCCAGAGAGAAAAAGCTGCATTACAGTTTACTTGCGTGAAAGACAGACATAAGTTGTTTTGGTCAAGATGCCCCCTTTCCTTTTCTAATGAGTACTTTTATTGACGGATTAATATTATGCTCAGATACTGGTATCATTTTAGGACCTTTCTCCTGTCCTTTGACATTGGTCTTAAATTGGAAAACCTCAAACTGGATATGACAGTGTCAAAATTCCGCAGAACTGGGATCATGCCCATTGACCCAATTTCCCTTTCAACCAGAAATGCCAGACTCTTACACTAATTCCTTTCCCAAGAGGGCAACTTGAAAAAAGATTATGTGCTCCATCACTCCCACCTTTTCAGGGATTCAGGCCACAGTATGGACCTGAGCCCTCGATGTGAGTCACACAAAAGCCCTGAAAGCTTTGGGCCTTATTGATTCATAATCCCACAAGTATCATTTCTCATGCCTTTATTATATTAACTGGCGCACTTGCCCATTCCCAGCCATGGCTCTGATCAGTTCATATAAATGCCATTGCTTTAGCAAGGGTTTACAATGCAGTGCCCACATTCAGGAGAACATGAGACCCTGGCATTTTAGTTTCTGACCTAGTTTGCTGCTCCAATACTGCCTTCATTCCAAATTTACAATGAAAGTATCATGGGAAAGCCAAGGAATTTAGGTTCGAATATTTTAACTTTTGCCTGACTACTGATTATCATTGGTTGAGCAATTCTATATGTTTTCTTTTTGCGTCTGCTTCTGTTTGATAATCTGGAATTTGTGCTGCCTAATATGCAAATCGCCTACCGGTGCAACAGGTCCATAGCAGGCCAGTTGTCCCTGGCCCTATATTCATCCCTGGAACATCTGGATAACAAGGATACTTACATCAGGCTCCTACCTAGTGACTACAGCTCCGCCTTCAACATCGTAATTCTAAACAAATTCATCTCTAAATTCCAAGGCCTATGTCTCAGCTCCCCCTATGTAACTGGATTCTCGACATCTTGCCCATAGGCCGCAATCAGTAAGAATAGGTGTCAACACTTCCTCCACCATAATCCTCAACACTGGTGCCCCACAAGGCTGTGTATTCAGCCCCTACTATACCCCTTATACACTCACAACAGTGTGGCCAATTCTGCCCCAACTCCATTTACAAGTTTGCTGACGACACCACTACTGTGGGTCGGGTCTCAAACAATGATGAGACAGAATACAGGACAGTGATCGAGTGCTTCTTGGCATGGTGTAAAGACAACAATCTCTCCAACAATGTCAGTAAAATGGAGGAGCTAGTCAATGACTTCAGGAAGCAGAGGATACGCCCCGTCTACGTCAATGATACTGAGGTGGAGGTGGTCGAGAGCGTCAAGTTGCTGAGAGATGGTCACCAACAATCTGTCCTTGTCCAAGCACATTGGTCAAGAAAGCACAACAACACCTCTACTTCCTCAGGAGACTAAGGAAATTTGGTATTGTCCACAAGGACTCTTACCAATTTTTATAGACACCCCACAGAAAGCATCCTATCTGGTTGCTTCTCAGCGTGGTATGGCAACTGCTCTTCCTAAGGCGGCAAGAAACTACAAAGGATTGTGAGCATAGTCCATACCATCGCATAAACTAGCCTTCCAACCATTAACTCCATCTATACTTGCTGCTGGCTTGGGGAAGCAACCAACATAATCAAAGACCTCTCCCACCCTGGTTATACTCTCTTCCACCCTCTGCCATCAGGTAGAAGACATAAAAGTTTGAATACATGTACAACAGATTCAAGATCAGCTTCTTCCCCACTGCTATCAGACTTTTGAATGGACCACTTAAATATTAATTCTGTTTTCTCTCTCTGCACCTTCTCTGCGGCTATAACACTGTATTCTACACACTGTTCTGCTGCCCTGATACACTTTGTATGGTGCGATCTGCCTTTATAGCATGCAAAACAACATTTTTCACTGAATCTTGATACATATGGCAGCAATAAATCAAACTCAAAATTCAGTAATTTTAGACTTATGCATTGGAACCCCTAATTTTCTGTGTTCCTCTCAAATATTCATTTATTGTGTATCACCTTTTCCTTTCATACAGTTACCAACATTAAAATGATGATTGCAGCCAGAATCAGAGTGTCACTTGGACACTATAAAAGAAGAATGAAGGCATCGATCCAAATTTCCTCCAATAAATTTTTCCAAATGTGATTTGGTGCATTTAGGAATACGAGGAGGCCATTCAGCCACTTGTCCCAGCTCCATAAATCTATTAGATCATGTTTGATTGGTAACTTAATATTTACCTTCTTTGCTGTATACATCTTACCATCCCAGCTATAAAAATAATCAACCCTTTTTAGTTCTGAAAGCTCCAATTGGACCCAAGCACCTACTTTCTTTTGTGGAGGAAGTTACAAATTCTCCTTTATGCAAATAAGTACTTCCTGCATTTCACTTTGAAAGACCTGGCTCTAAATTTCAGATTATGTCCATTCACTCTTGATGTCCCCGGAAGATGATATGGTTTGTCCATGTCTAGAAAACACTGAGCTAAGGAAGAAATATATCTGGTGCCTTGTCAGCTTAAAAAAAGTTGAGATTGATTAAAATTTTTTTAACCAAAAGTTCAGTGTTTTGACGTCAATCCGCAAGTCGCCTTGTGTTGTTTGCCATGACATACTGCATTGCAGTCTCATTACTCACACCTAAAGAAGTAGAAACAATGTGAGGAACACTTCTGTTTTATGCAATGAGTGTTAGGATTTGGATTTGCTGCTTGATGGGGTGGCAAACAGAGATTGAATAGTTGTTTTCAAAAGGGGATTCAAGAATAGTTTTAAATCATACTCTCATGAAGGTGCTGTGGGTTTGAATATAAGCTCAGATCAGACTTCTTTTTAACAGTGAAACCATGACTACAGTAGAATGTACAAGATGGTAAAGCTAGACCAACAGGCTCTGTGCTTTACTGGATCCAACTTCATAGCAGCGTACAGACCCATGACTACAGAGATTACAGTGACATCACAGTTTATCACAGAGTTTATCACCATATCCCTCCAAACATTTTTCATTCATTACTTATCTAAACGTCTTTTAAATGTTGGAACTGTACCCACATTCACCATTTTCTCTGGAAGTTCATTCCACACATGAATCACTCCCTGTGTAAAAAAGTTACCCCCTCATGTTTCTTTTAAATCTTTCTGCTCTCACCTTAAATACATGTCCCTTGGTCTTGAAATCCCCCACCATAGAGAAAAGACACTTGCATTCACCTTATCTATCTATCCCCTTATAATTTTATAAACCTCTATAAGATCACACAACTACCTCCTATGCTGCAGTAAAAAAGAGTCCCAGTCTATTCAATCTCACCTTATAACTCAAACCCTTCATTCCAGCAACATTCTGGTAAATCTTTTCTGAATCCTTTCCAGCTTAATAATATCCTTCTGAAAACAGGACAACCAGAACTGGACACAGCACTACAGAAGAGGCATCACCAACATCCTGTCCAACTCCAATGTGACATTGCAACTCCTAAGTTCAAAGGTCTAAGCAATGAAGGCAAGCATGCTAAACACTTTCTTAACCACCCTGTCTTCGTGTAAGGCAAACGTCAAAGAATTATGTACCTGAACCCCTATGCCTCTCTGTTCTACAACACCACCCAAGGCCCTACTTTTAAGTGTCTAAGCCCTGTCCTTGTTTGTTTTGCCAAAATACAACATCGCACATTTATCTAAATTAAATTCTATCATCCACTCCTCAACCCATTGACCCAATTGATCAAGATCTCTTTATAATCTTAGAAAACCTTCTTCACTGTCCACCATACCACCAATTTTGCTGCAAACGTACTAACCATGCCCTCTATATTCTCATCTAAATCATTTAGATAAATGACAATATTTAAATTTATATTTATTACATTTCTGCTCCACAATAAGTGTTAGGAACATGGAGAAAGAGTGGATGGTGGGATTAACAGGAGAGAGACTTTCTGCTATTAATGTACCAGTCGTCTTCATCTATGTCACTTCTCTATTATTGTTACCATTCATTTGAATTTGTCATGGGACTAGCCTATCTTTTCCACTTTTGACTCCTTTTGTCTTTTCAACAGTATAAATAAACATAACTTTCCAGCCCCCACAGTTTTAAAGAAGCCATATTGGACTCAAAATGATAACTTTGTTTCTCTTTCCAAAGACATTGCCTGACTTGTTAGGTCTCTCCCATACTTCATAGTTTCACTTGAGATCTCCAGCATCTGAAAAGATTTATTTTTAAATTAGGGGAGTGGATTAACTGGATTTTTCCACAAGTGAGTCAGTCTGAGCTTGATGGGCTAAATGGTCACTTCCTGTGTTGTACAATTCTACGTTTCTATCATTCTGCATTATGAAATCCGTTTAACTTTAAGCATCTCTGCCTGATCATGCCTCAAATCTCCGCTATTCAAGGAAAACAATCAAAATGTATGCAACCTTTTCTCATAGTTTAATCCTCTAAGCACTTCAGGCACAGATCCACAAAAAGCTCCCATTAAATTTAATTTGCCATCTGTCTAGTAATTATATGCCCTTGTTCTCCTGAAGTTGCAGAAAGTTCTTCACATAGTTAACCGCATTCTACATTTTAATGCCATCGTCAGATTTATGCCCATTGTACTCAAGTACAGATTATTTAAACGCATCAAGAAAATTGTTGGCTCTGACCCATGGAAAATAGGTCCAAAATGGTCCATTAACTGCTGTCTACTTGCAAATACTTCCAGCTGTAATTTATATCTTGAGTGTGATCCCAGATGTATATGTGTCATAAGGTAAGAAAAAATTATTGTTTCTGCTGCACCTTTCAAGTGTTCAGTGCATGAGAAAACACTTTATAGTCAATGATGTACTGTTCAAAAGCTAATCCCAGGTGTAATGTAGCAAAAGTACTGCCAAGTTGCACACAGCAAATGTCCACAAATAGGAATATGATGATGGACAGGTGCCCCAACTTTTGTGATGTTGGTGGACGGATGAACATTAGCTAGGACATCAAGAGAACTCCCCTAATCATCATCAAAATAGTACAGGACTTTAACATCTGTGGCTTTTTTGTGTAGAATAATGTGCTGTCCATTTCCCTTTCCTTGACTGTGTGACATTGGGAAAGGAACAAACATCAGTGAATCTTTAGTAAGAAGAGGGTCAGATCTAAACGTGATGGAGTTTATTGCATGATAGCTACCAGATACACATCATATTAGCTCTTTAGACATTTTTACCATGATCCCTGGGAGACATAGATGACACTATCCCCTTCAAGATCCAGAGCTGTTCACTTGATTTCCCTACTCAAGAGTGTATGATTCCATCAGATTGGGTGATGTTTAGCGCAATTTCCAACATTAAGTGTCTCAGAATCATTATCTTATACAACACCTGACTTAGCGTCTAGAATTGTCTACTCAATTAGCATGGTATCTCTGAGAGTGCCGCACTCTCTCAGTCAAGGAATTGATGCTCAGGAGAGAAACTTGAACCCATGATCTTGTAACTCAGAGATGAGAGATCTACCAACTCAGCCACACCTGACACTCTAGAGTAATGCAGAGGCTTGGCATAAGCATGGAATGGAATAATAAGCAACACTCTGATATGCCAGGCATGGTTGGTGATCTCACTTGGCATCTCCAACAGACCTGTGACACTGCTGTGCTTTGAAACAAGTGAATGCTCAGCTGCACTTCTGGCTTACAGTTCACACAGCAGCAGTTCCACTTTGTTTTGTACTAGGAATTTAGGTGCACAATGCCATTGCTCAGTAATGTTGTATGTTTTCTTTTGCCAGCCTCTTTATTTGCCCTTTAGAAAGACTGAAATGCAATTTTGTACCCACTGCAGCTGCTTCTGTTCAGTTGGTCACACTTCTTTTTTTCATTCCAACCTGTTATCCTTTATGATGCCCTAGACAGGGCAAGGGACATGCACAATACCACCATGCAAAGCCTGACCCACTATCTATAGTCTGCCCTCTCTGCTGCCTTCTGAATCATCCAATTTTCATGCTTCCTGGGACCGACGAGTTGCCTCTGGGCCTACAGATTGCCACTAACATGTTTATGATGCTGGGGGTGCAGTGCAAGCTGGGGGGCCACTGCCACCAGCATCATTAGGCATATCTGATTTGCCAGCATCATGACCCAAACTCTAAACCTGTCAGTTTGTATGATTGTGGCTTGGCTTCTCTCTCACATTCACAACCTGAAAATAGCCAACAAATTATTAAAATATTTATCCAGGTTGAGGGATTATTCCACTCCTGAAATCCTAATGGCAATAATGTCAAATGCTTAACACCGCAGTTCCTGGCAGTTTTACTTTCGCTAAATTCAATTCATCATTTGATTTAATTTTTCCCTTCAGCCTTTCTTTCTTTGCCATTGCTACTCTTTCATCAACAAGGAGAACATAACTTCTGTCTTTAATATACTTTTTTATTTGGTCTGCAATCAAAATATTACCAAATAAAGCAATTATTGCTGAAAGGAGCCTGAGAGGAGTTCAAATCTTATGCCCATAGATAGGTACACTGAGGTTCACTTCTCAATGACTGTCAGACTGTTTATATCCTCGTAGGGTGTAGTTAAAGGTAATTACAAGCCTTCCTTATATTGTGCAGATTGTAATCTTTCATTGAATGATTCTTGCCATTTGTTGTCTTAAGCACTTGAGTTACGATGAAGGTAATCCTTCCAATAAGTTGCTGGAATGATCTGTTAACATTAGCAATGATTGGTGGACGCTAGATGAAATATTATTTTAGAACACTGTCCTTCCCAACATAGGTTGGAATCTAGCCCAGGCTGATAATATAAGAATATCCTCTTCTCCCTGTGAAGACTGTAAATGTCATAGTTGAGGTATGTTTGTGCGGTGACATTCAGAACTGGGGGCAGGATTTCAACATTATTTTAGCTAATTCTGAGTTGCCCAGGTTTTTGAGAGAGATTTTTTGCCATGCAACTTTTTGTGCCGTATCTTACCAAGCTCAATGTATTAATGATCTGCAACTCCTCATTGGTATCTCTCATGTTTGATTTCTGTCCCATTTTATCACACAACATTCCTCGAACAATGTGCCACGCAGCCAATATCCACTGAAAGGCCAGCATTCCTTGTTCCACCTTTCAAAGGCCATTGTGCACTGGACGAGCATTGGCATTCCAATGCAGCTCCTTCTCAGTCAGGGACATGCTCACAAGTTGGCAGAGAAGGGAAATGTGGTGCTGTGATTCTCCGTCAGGGACCTGTGTTTCCTGGTGATCCAGATGAGAGGCAACCTATTCCTGGAGGACTGGCAGAGGAGGCCACGCCACTAGACCTTGTCTGCTTGGTCCAATGCCACCACCAGGGTCAGTGCAATATCCAAGGTGCAGAGGAAGGGATGGCACTGCCAGATGAAGGTTAGTGACCATCTCCAATGTGCCACGGTAAGAGCCACACTCTTCTCTCAGCTACCTTACTTAATCCTAACCATTACGCTAACTCTGCTGGTATGCACCTACCTCCCACAAGGCTCATTATTGCATCCAGCACCTTCCTTCCGTCACTCTTACTACCCTCCTCGCAAAGCCTCCTACAAAACTAGCTCTTTGTGCCTCCTTGGTACACCTCACTGCCATTTTCCCACTAATGGCTGTGCCAACCACATTGTCCTCATTGCCCAGAAGCTGCATTAGTGCAGTGAATGCTGTGACCATCTGGCTGCCTCGATGGACAGGTCGCCAGCTGACGTGGATAACCACATCCAGCTCCCTCAGGGGCTGTTAAAGAAAGTGAACACACCTACACTCCATCACCTGAGCCACTCATGAAGGTACGACAACAGGAGGATGGGAATCTTGAACCATTCTGATGTGACCTGTCCTCACAAGGAGAGTGGGTGGCTCCAGCAGGCACCATCCAGAGGGGGAGTCACACTCAGTTCCCTCAGCAGTTCCTATTCTGGACACTGAGGAGGTGGCCAGGCACTCCACCTCCACCCTTCATGAGTCGGACAGATGTAGCAGGGGCACAGGATTTGGGTGCACTGCCCACTCAAAAGCTGCTAAAGAAGTAGGAGCTGCAGTTCTGTTTGACTGTGCAAAAGGTGCAATGACTGCAGAGAGAGCAAGCTCTGCATAATGTCCTCTGGCAAAATTGAAAACAAATTTCTCCATGCTCCTTGACAGTGACAGGAGATTGTCTGGTGGGCCTGTCATTGGATCCAGCATCTCTGTGTGCAGCCTTATCAGCATCAATCATCCATCAAGTTCCTTATCTGATCCTCATTTGGCAGAATTGGCCAGTGGCTATTTCCCCTAGTGAGCAGAGACGTAAGGCTCTGAGCAAATTGCAGCACACTTAAGATCAGTATTTCAACATTTGCAGATTACTCTAACTCTATACCCATGTTCAGAATACAAGCAGTGCCAATATCTGAGCTGGAGACCACAAATGTCAGAGCTAGTGATGGAGTTTCTCCTTCAGCACCCTCATTAGGCCTCCCGAGCACATTGTGGCTGGCTGTGTGGCAGTCAGAAAGCAGGGCGTCAGAAAGGGGAGAGTTGGGGTGAGGGAAAGGTTTGGGTGCCAAGTAGGATCAAGTTCACTGGACACCTTATTAGTACAGCAAGGCTGAGTTGAGAAGGGGACATAAGGCTGGAAAATATCATCATCCTCAATATTCTTGGTGATGATGGATGGTACAGGCTGTGCTGCTGCCGACTCCTGATGCACGGAGCCAGCTCCTCTAAAAAGCTCGGGAGATACAGACCTCATTCTTCCCCCACTGATTCTGCTCTGGTCCCTTCCTTAACGTCTTACAAAGGAGGCAGAAATACACAGTGATTGTGCAGCACACTCGTGCCTGTCGTAGTTGAATGGTGAGAGGCACGTGGAAACAACAGGAGCTTAGCGTGACATGTCTGGTATGGAACGTGAGTGAGGGTGAGCTGGAATATTGGATGTTAGATGTGAGTCCTGAGTCCCTGGAGTGTTACTGGATGAGGAATGATTTGCTGCTTTGAGTAGCCCGAGAGGTTGGTAGTCTGGAGGATGCCGCTTGAAGATGCTTTCACTAACTTTGACTCCCATGTGAGGTAATTCTCATGACAGGTTCTTGGGTCCATGATAGGCATTGACTTGCCAACCCACCTACCTCAAATCTCTCATGTGGGTAGATAATAGTTGGAGCATTTCCCTCCCCTTTCTCTCACCACCACTGTGGAATCAAGACATCTGCCCCTACATCAACGTCCTCTTTTAAATCCTTCTAACACTGTAGCTGAGACCTTGAAGCCCTTTCATTGTCCTGAGTGTTCCAGTTCAACAGCAAACTCCAGTAACTGAGAGCAATTTTCTATTAATGAGGGACAGACTTTCTTTAGGAGAAAAAGACTGACTGCACCACAAACTATTAGTGCAATACTGTATGGCTCCTTTCTAAGTGCAGACAGCATCAGGCTGCTTAATGCAGCATAGCTATCGAGTACAAGCAAGTCATAAATTGCCCCCCCTCAATCTCAATGGAAGGGAGAAACTGATGTTTAGACTTTAAACTTCATGGCATTTGGTGTGCTCCATTTTACCAGCGTCAGGGTTCTTGTTTCCTGCCTCAGCACCCAAAGAGTCAGTTGGGAACACATCCTTGTCAATGCCATGGAGTGTTAATTAGCTGGAGATAAATGTCAGACAGAAGTTTGCAGCCTTGTATTCCCAGTAGCATCATTGGCACCAATAGCAAGTCCCTGGGACCTGATGGTCTGCATCCCAGGGTACTTAAGGAGGTGGCTCTAGAAATCGTGGATGCATTGATAATCATTTTCCAATGTTCTATAGATTCAGGATTAGTTCCTGCAGATTGGAGAGTGGCTAATGTTGTCCCACTTTTCAAGAAAGGAGAGAGAGAGAGAGAAAACAGGGAACTATAAACCGGTTAGCCTGACATCAGTGGTGGGAAAGATGCTGGAGTCAGTTATAAAAGATGAAATTACAACTCATTTGGATAGCAGTAACAGGATAGGTCAGAGTCAGCATGGATTTACGAAGGGGAAATCGTGCTTGACTAATCTTCTGGAATTTTTTGAGGATGTAACTATGAAGATGGACAAGGGAGAGCCAGTGGATGTAGTGTACCTGGACTTTCGGAAAGCCTTTGATAAAGTCCCACATAGGAGATTAGTGAGCAAAATTAGGGCACATGGTATTGGGGGCAAAATACTGACTTGGATTGAAAATTGGCTGGCTGACAGGAAGCAAAGAGTAGTGATAAATGGGTCCCTTTTGGAATGGCAGGCGGTGACCAGTGGGGTACTGCAAGGTTCGGTGCTGGGACCGCAGCTGTTTACAATATACATTAATGATATGGATGAAGGGATTAAAAGTAATATTAGCGAATTTGCTGATGACACAAAGCTGGGTGGCAGTGTGAAATGTGAAGAGGATGTTATGAGAATACAGCGTGACTTGGACAGGCTAGGTGAGTGGATGGATGCAGGGCAGATGCAGTTTAATGTGGACAAATGTGAGGTTATCCACTTTGGTGGCAAGAACAGGAAGGCAGATTACTATCTAAATGGAGTCAAGTTAGGTAAAGGGGAAGTACAATGAGATCTAGGTGTTCTTGTACATCAGTCAATGAAAGCAAGCATGCAGGTACAGCAGGCAGCGAAGAAAGCTAATGGCATGCAGGCCTTCATAACAAGAGGAATTGAGTATAGGAGCAAAGAGGTCCTTCTGCAACTGTACAGGGCCCTGGTGAGACCGCACCTGGAGTATTGTGTGCAGTTTTGGTCTCCAAATTTGAGGAAGGACTTTCTTGCTATTGAGGGAGTGCAGCGTAGGTTCACGAGGTTAATTCCTGGAATGGCGGGACTATCATGTGTTGAAAGATTGGAGCGACTGGGCTTGTACACACTTGAGTTTAGAAGGATGAGAGGGGATCTGATTGAGACGTATAAGATTATTAAGGGATTGGACACTCTGGAGGCAGGGAGCATGTTTCCGCTGATGGGTGAGTCCAGAACCAGAGGACACAGTTTAAAAATAAGGGGTAGGCCATTTAGAACAGAGTTGAGGAAAAACTTCTTCACCCAGAGAGTGGTGGATATATGGAATGCTCTGCCCCAGAAGGCAGTGGAAGCCAAGTCTCTGGATACTTTCAAGAAAGAGATGGATAGAGCTCTTATAGATAATGGAATCAAGGGTTATGGGGATAAGGCAGGAACAGGATACTGATTCTGGATGATCAGCCATGATCATAATGAATGGTGGTGCTGGCTCAAAGGGCCGAATGGCCTACTCCTGCACCTATTGTCTACTGTCTATTGTCTATTGCCTATTGACTAGGACTCCAAGTCATCCCCAGATTCTTGCTTCTAGAGTTCAGGACTAGGTAGTTGCTGACTGGGAGCGGAGACAAAGCCTTGGACAGTGTGTTCAGGGGCGGACTGGATGACTAAGGTTTAGGAGAATCCACAGGGTACCTTGGTGGCAGAGGATCCATGTGAACTGGATGTGGCCTCTGAGGGAGGCACACAGCCAGCACAGGGCAACTCCAACAACACTCAAGAAACTCAATATCGTCCAGGGCAAAGCAAATTGCTTGATTGGTTCCTCATCCACTGCCTTCAACATTCATTCTCTTCACCACTGACACACTATGCCAATGGCATTTGTATATTTAAAATGGTCTGCAGTGACTTACCCAGGGTCCTTTGACAGCACCTTCCAAAGCCAAAACCTCCACTACCTAAAAGGATAAAGGGCAATAGATACATGGTGACACCACCAACAAGTTCATCTTAAAGCCACACACCATCATGACATGGAACTATATTATTGTTGCTTCACCGTTGCTGGGTCAAATGGTAGATCTCCCTTTCTAACAGTGCTGTGGGTATCTGCACACTCCGAGGATAATGATGCTTCAAGAAGGGGTTTCAGCACCATCTTGTGCAAGACAATTATGCAGGGGTAATAAATACTGACCTACTCAGTGATGCCCACATCCCATGAATGAATCTCAAGTAAGATACGGATTGACTAGTAATAAAGAGTACTTCTCTGTTATTGTTACTATAAGTCATTACAGTGACTTGGTACAGGGAACAGTCGATGTTTAGAACAAATTAAAGTCTTCAGATGTCACAGTTAAATTAGAAGAATTCAGCTTGATAAACTTTGATCATTCACCTGGCATACAGAAGATTAAATCTCTTGCTTCAAATCATTAGAGCTGCAAAGTACTGCCAATGGTAGAAATCTGGAATAAAAGCAGAAGATGCTGGAAGTATGTCAAAGGCCTCTATTGACAAGAAAAGAAAGTGAATGTTGCAGGTCTATGACCTTTAATCAAAGCTGGAGAAAGTTCGAGATGTAACAGGTTTTAACCAGGTACTGATTAGCAAAAATGGGGAGAGAAGAAAATAACAAAGTGGAATGAGTGTGATATGGTGGAAGGTTGGAGATATTAAATCAGAGAATCCCTACAGTGCAGATACAGACCCTGCACCAACTCTCTGGAGAACATCACACCCAGACCCAGCTCCCCCATTTAGTAACCCCACATTTACCATGGCTTGCCTGCACATACCTTGACACTATCGGTAATTTAGTATGGCCGATCTAAATTATCTGGACATTTCTGGACTGTAGGAAGAAACAGGAGCAGCTGGAGGAAATCCATACAGACTCAGGGAGAGTGTGCAGACTCCACATAGAAAGTCACCCACGGTTAGAATCAAATTCGGGTCCTTGGTGCTGTGAGGCAGCAATGCTAACCACTGTACCACCGTGCCGGCCTTAAACAGCAAAAGAGATCAGTGGTAGGTTCAGAAGGGAAATGGGGGAGAGTACAGGGCCTTTAAGGTGAAAAGTAGGAACAATGAACCCAGAAAACACTGAATGTCTTAGGATATTCAATACTGGATAAGCAGGAAAAGAGGCTTTTAGCAGGTGCAAAAGGAACAAATCAGCAGAGGCCCTAGTGAAGTATAGAAAGTGCAAGGGAGACAAGTTAAGAAAGCAATTAGGAGAGTAAAGAAGGGTCATGAAAAAGCACTGGCAGGTAAAATGAGGGAGAATCCCAAGATATTCTGTAAGTATTTTAAGGGGAAGAGGATAACAAGCAAAAGAATAAGGTAAAATTAGTAACCACAGAACAAGCTATGCATAGAGCCGGAGGACATTGGTAACGTGATAACAAATGCTTCACATCTGTCTTCACTCAGGAGAAGGAGGATGTAAGCACAGAACTCAGAAAGAGACACTGTGAGGTTCTCGAGCATACTGACATAGTGAGCGAAGAGGTGTTGGAGGTTGCTGCAGCCTTGAAAGTGGACAAATGCCCGAGTCCAGGCGAGTTGTATCCCAGGCTGCTGTGGAAGGTGAAGGAGCTCTGGCCAAAATTTTTTAGTTCCTCTCTGGCCAAAGGTAAGGCTCAAGAGGACTCCAGGACATCTAATGTTGTTCTACTTTTCAAGAGGGGTTGTAGGGATAGCCAGGGAATTACAGACTAGTGAGTCTCTCCTCAGTAGTGCGGAAACTGTTGGAGAAAATTCTGAAGGAAGGAGTTAATCTTCACTTGGAGAGGCAAAGTTTGATCAAGAGGTTGTCAGCATGGCTTTGTCAGAGGGTGGTCATGCTGAACAAATTTGATTGAATTTTTCGAGGAGGTGGTCTGGTGTATAGATGAGGATAGTGCAGTTAATGCAGTTTGTATGGATTTCAGCAAATCTTTGACAAGGTCACACATGGGACACTGATAAAAAAGGTAAAGGCACATTGGATTCAAGGTAACTTGGCAAGGTGAATCCACAATTGACTTAGTGGCAGGAGACAAGAGGCTGTGATAGAAGGCTGTTTGTGGGTCCAGAGGCTGGTGTTCAATCCAAAAGATCAGTACTAGGTCCTTTACTGTATGTGATATATATTAAAAAAATGACACAGATGGGAATGTCAGGAGGATGATAATTAAGTTTGTGCATGACACAGAGATTGGCCAGGTGATGAAAAAAGTCTTAGGTTACTTGAAGATATAGATGGATTGGTCAAATGAATTGGTCAGATGGGTCAAATCAGTGGCAGAATGTTTTGGAAGAACCAACAAGACAAGGAAGTTCTCCATGAATGACAGGAGACTAGGAAGCTCAAAGGAATGCAAGAATTTTGGGGTGCCATTCCATAGATTCCTGAAGGCAGCAGGACAATAGGATAGTTCAAAAGACATAAGGGACACTTGCTCTTATCAATCGTAGCATCGATTATAAGAGCAGGGAGGTTATGTTGGAGCTGTACAAAACTTTGGTTAGGCCATATCTGGGGTACTGTGTGCAGTTCTGGTCACAGTGCTATAGGAAAGGATATGTTCTGTGTTCCATGGATGTGATTGCACTGAAGGGAGTACAGAAAGGATTCACCAGGATGTTGCCTGGGATGGAGCATTTCAGCTATGAAGAGATTGTGGGTAGTCTTGAGTTTTTTTTGCTTTAGAACAGAGAAGGCTGAAGGGGGATCTGATTGAGGTGTATAAGATTAAGAAGGGCATAAACAGAATGGACAGGAAGCAGCTGTACCCCTTAGTTGTGTGGATCCAGAGGACTTTGGTAAGAGGACACTCCTGTCCACTCAGGAGAAGGAGGATGTAGGTACAGAATTCGGGAAGCGGGACTGTGAGGTTCTCGAACATATTGTCACAGTGAGTGAGGAGATATTGGAAGCTTTTGCAGTCTTGAAAGACCTTTAGTTGAAGGATGAGTAATAAGGTGGCATAATTTTAAAACGACAGGCAGGATGTTTAGAGGGGTTTTGAGGAAAAGTATCTTCACCCAGAGGGTGCTGGGAATCTGCAATTCACTGCCTCAGAGGACAGTAGGTGGGAAACGTCATCAACCTTAAAGAAATGTGGCTGAGCACTTGCAATGTTATAACATTCAAAACTATGAGCCAAGTGCTGGAAAGTGGGATCAGTGTAGACAGATTGGCATAGACCCAACAGACTGAGGGGCCTCTTCTGTGCAGTATCAAGCTATGACAAAGCAAAAGACATGGTAATAGGTTAAATAAAGAAACAAAGGAGGAGATGTACATGGGGAAACGGCAGAATCATTACGAAAAGCTGCCAGCGAGAAAAATGTGATCAGTGCATTCACCATGCTGGCCTGTCTCTTATTTATTGCAGAGAAATATAGAGCTGCCCCTCTGGCTTAGAATTCAAATTGCTATACAACTTCAAAATATCTCAGAATTTACAGGTATTTCTTCACATGTGTGTTGTGGGTAAATCACCACAAGTTACCTTAAGTTTGGCTGCTTATGAAGAAATCTCACAAACGATCAATGATTTAAATTGTATTGCATGCAGCAACCAGAAATAAGACCCTTCAAGTAAGCAAATTAAGCCTGACAACTCAACTTGGTAGTAACCTCATTAATGATGGAATCTGGCCGGGATTTCAACCAATAGCAATATGTCTCTGGAGGCGTCCAGAGTTTGGTCCTTCTGCACTGTTGTTCTTCGAGGTTCTGCTGAAGTTGATGTTCTGTGTTCGATTTTTCTACAGATTTTCCACTTTCAGATTATTATTGATGACTCTTTAAGTTCATTCATCCACAGTACTGCAAGTTTGCAGCTTGCCTTCTTATCAGAAGTAGCTTCTTTGTTCCTGGTTACATTCAGGGTTAGCTGTCTGGTTAAAACACAGATTTTCCTGCGATTAATTCTTTTCCTTCAGAACACTCATTCTGCAACAGACATAATTACCCATTTGTCATGAGTGACTACAGTATGATAAATATTTCCATTATGAAGGTGTTTAATCTGAAGCACGAGCATTAAATTTGAATAAATGACCTTATGAAAACATGAGGCACAAATTGACCTAATGGCAGGAGAGTCCAGTCCAAGCGTCATAGTCTCAGGATAAAGGGTAAATCATTTAGAATTTGAATGAGGAGAAATTTCATTACCCAGAGAGTGGTGAGCCTATAGAATTTGTTATCACAGAAAATAGTTGAGGTCAAAACAATGTATGATTCAAGAAGGAGTTGGATATTGCACTTTGGGCTAAAGGGATCATAGGATATGAGGGAAAAATGGGTACAGGGAACATTTGGATGATCAATCATGAATGGCAGAGCAGACATGAAGGGCAGAATGGCGTACTCTTGCTCCTATTTTTCTATGTTTCTACCCTTGACCCTGATACCAAGGAGGAAACATATCATCCTGGAGCCACGATTCATGTGATAGAAAAGCCGTCTGATTCCCTGACTGTGGAATTCACTATTCTATATAGCTAAGTATCCTTTGGTGCCGTGAGCATGGCTCTGGCTACACTCCCATGAGGAACAATCGCATTCACTAATTTCCAAAATGGAATATCAATTTGCAAGCACAGTAGAGTCAGGGGACACCTGAAGTGTCTGCCTGGCTTTCTTAGACTGCCTGGTCGTCACTCATTCCCTATCTGCCAGTACACTTCTAATCTGCCCTCTACCTATGTGCTATCCACATGGTCCTCTGCCTTGCAGGTATACAACAGTGACTCCAGTCACTGCTCAAGCCCTGAAAGAACTGGGTCATGCTTGTGCAGTCAGTGATACTTCTCGCAAATGCTTTTGCCTGGGGCACATGGTATATCCATGACTTCACACATACTACAGGATATACACTTCATTTGTCCCCACTGACTTGCTATCACTTAACACTGAAAACTACTGCTTACTCTCAGGATAAATATATATGTGCTAGAAAAATTTACTAACATTACTTCATTGAAGTTAACAATATTTTTCTTCACATTTTCTTACTATTTTGTTCTACTTTGACTTGATTTAATTTTACCTCCATTTTGCTAGTGTTCCTTCCTGAAATCCAAACAGCTATCTTTTCTTTATAAATTATATTAATTTGTTTTTAAGTTATGCAGGCTTCCTCACTAACAACAGCTTCTCACCAACCAATAAACTTGTGGATTTCCTGTGATGTCACTCTTGGAGTTTCTTTTCACACTCAGCCTCACTTCTGAGTTCAGAGTGTGTTCAGATTGAATATATTCCCTACTGACCATATCGTTTTTAAACTTTCTGCCTCGCAACTCGGCAATGTGTTCAGAATAAAGACACTCCCCGCTCACCATGCTCCTGTTAAAATTTCTGCCACCTCATTTGGCACTGTGTTCAGAATGAAGACGCTCATTACTGATCACAATTTTTTAAACTTGCTGTTTCCTCTCTCTCTCTCTCTCTCTCTGCACTGCGTTCAGGATGAAGAAGTGGTTCTGAAGAAGGGACACTGGACCTGAAATGTTAACTCTGATCTCCCTCCACAGGTGCTGCCAGACCTGTTGAGGTTTTCCAGCAATTTCTATTTTTGTTTCTGAATGAAGACACTCCCCACTCACTGTGCTCTTTTCAAACTTGCTGCCTTTTCTCTCGGCACTGTGCTCACAATTAAGCCAGACCAGGCTCTCGGCATTCATATTAAACTTGTTGCCTTCTGTCTCAGTGTTGGGTTCAGAATCATTTCTCCAGAAAAAGGAAAGCTGCTTCCTAACTTGTCAGAAAGTTTTAAGATTGTGAATTGGTTCAACAGGTTGATGTGGAGAAAATGCCTTGCCTTGTGGTGAGGCTGAATTAGGCACCATACATATGAGGTGTCACTAATGAATCAGGTAGACAATTCAGGGAGGATCTTTGTTGCCTAAAGTATGGTTAAAATATAGAATGATGGAGGTGAGGAGCACAGATGTATTCAGTGGTGATGTGTTCTAGTTCTATCAGCGAATCCGAGTAACTATGGCAACATGCACATTTTACGCATTTGTTGGAGCCTGGAGCTACGGATAGTGATGGTTAAGGCTCCAACTTTCTTTCTCATCACCTGGCTCACCAGGAATCCTTCCGCACTAATCACTTGCTATTAGTTTGCGTTGGAAGGATTTTTGCTTTGCTATGCCATCTGTTTGGCCTCATTATTTTAAAAAAAACCTGCCCTGGCTATCAAGTACCGAGGTGGGACTCAAAACTAGACCTTTCAGCTTAGAAACTGAGACAGTAGCCCTTGAGCCACAAGACCTCATCTACGCAGGCATGGTGTAGCTAAATAAGCACAGAAGGGAGGATGAAACAGAAGTTTATATTGTTAGGGTTAGATGAAGAGGTTTTGGAATACATGTGTGGGACATAAATACAGAAATTACCGATTAGAGAAGATGGCCTACTTATGTACTGTAGGCTCGACAGAAACTCTTTATAAATGTGTTTATGATTTTGTCACAGCCTCAACACAAGAAGCACCTTTTTTCTCAGTGCCTTCTCTCCTTATTTATCATTTCCAGTTTTACAGAAAGATTTTACTCAGTTTGAGTCAATTTCTGCATCAAAAATGTGAATAGCACCCACTTAAATGCTCAAAATTATTGGCAAATGTCTACGCAGACAGATTAGCATTTTATGGTGTAAATACTGGGAATTTGTCGAGAGACCGTTTGCAGTTCAAAACTAGACAAGTCAATGAATAGCCAATATAAATAATTATCATTCCTTTTGCGTCAGCTTCTCCACATCTGATCTTTGCTGGTGCTTATAAATAGAAAAATGGTTAGCAAAGCTCGATTAACACCTGCCAGTGGTGTATTATTCAGGTGTCAGAGTAAAAGACACTGTGGACAGATAATCGAAGGCTACACAAATTTGTACTTGTCTTTGTACAATGGATTAACTACATGTAATGAATAAGTATAGCATGTTATGCATTTTACAGGTCAGGATTATCCCAAAATTAATTCCAGTTGATAGACTGTGCTTACCATTGATTTCCATTTTCAAAGGTTTGCATACGTTAAGGAATTTATTCTCAGAAACCTCCACACTCAGGAACCTCTCCACTCAAGGACCTTGGCAATCAGGATATCTGCACTTGGGGGACCTTCATGCCCTGGACCTCTGCACTCAGGGACCTTCACACTCAGGACCATTCACACTCAGGGACCTCCCCGCTCTGAGGCATTCACAGTCAGAGACTTGTAGCTACAGGGGAGCTGAATGGGATGACCCCATTTGTATAATTTCTATAGTTTCCGGAATCATCTGTCACCAATGACTGTTCCAAACTGTGAGACTTGTCTTCATTAAACAACATAGAGCAGGAATTTAGAGATAAAAAAAAACATAACCAATACACCTATACAGCACTCTCAACAGAGAAAAAATCCTTTCTCTAACATGTCCATAGACTAGATTTAACTGTGACTGCAACTCCCAGCCTAAAACTCTGATAATGTACTCTTAGAGTTTTTGAAACACCTGAGTTTAAACATTTCTAGCTTCAATACTTTCTCTGGGTTTTACTTAAACACTTTTGGTTGAGAACTGTTACAAACTCCCTTGCTTTAAAGTAGTTTTATTTTATCATTTTCTCCCTTTCTCAGGAGTACTGAATTAAACATCATTCTTCATCCAAGGGCAATTACACAACTGAAATTTCTTTGCCCAAAGTAGTGAATCTGAGGAATGCTGTCCTGCACAAAACAGTGGACGCCAACACGTTGAATGTTTTCAAGAAGGAATTAGATTTCATTCTTAGGGCTAAAGTGATCAAAGTGTATGGTGAAAAAGCCGAAAGAGAGTGCTGAGCTAGATAATTAGTCACAATCACATTGAATGGCAGAGCAGGCTCAAAGGGCTTGAGAGGCCTATTTCTGTATCTGTTTTCTATTTTTCTATGTCCAAACTGAAATTAAAATATATATAAGTCATAAAGTGTCTGGAATCTACTAACTGAAGCCTTGTTCGGTCGTAGAACAGAATTCAAATAAAAATCCATCTTTTTCTTTGAAGCTATTTCTCAAACTGTGTTTTAAGATAAATCAAAACGGCAGCTGGATTACTTATAACTAAATCACTGAATTCCTTAAAACTGTCAGAAAAGCTCATATGCCACTAGTTCAAAATTCAAAAATCTAAAATCAAAAATAAATGGTATAATAAAACACACATCTTACATCACATTATCTAAGAATGTACATAAACAGTCAATGACGATGTATACTTTTTTGATAATCACTAGATATGTCCAATACAAAGGAAGGATTGTTGGCAATGAACAACCGTAAACAACTCTTACCCAGCATCCTATATTGATAGAGGTAGCAGCTGGAAAAATACCACACCTTCTTCAAAATCAATGGCAATTGATTCATCTAGGTAAGGTCTAAGCCCTTCAAACGGCCTGAAAATTGCCACCTGCAGAAAATAACCTCAACCCTGTCATATTGTTATTTCCCGGAAAAGATACTGCTGAATAAAGCTATTGTTAAAATACTGGGTCACAGGATGTCAATGTATAAGTTTGTTTAACTGACAGTGTCACACCACCCATTGGTACATCTTGTTCAAAAGCCATACCATTTCATTGTGCTCATCAGGGAACTCAACTTGAAATAGCACATGTATAGGTATTGGGATGGAACAAGATCAAGTTTGGCATTGGTCCCATTTCACACTAGAGTTGAATAGTCAGCCAAAACATATCATTTAGATCTGTGCGCAAAGAATGGTCATATTAGCAGGATACAAGAGGGTGGGATATGGTCCAGGGACAAACATGAGTCAGCAACTCTAAGAGAGAAATAAAGAAACTTAGAGAAGAAGAAAATATTTTGCATTCATTGAATAACATCCAGGCCATTTAGCCCAACCATTCCATACTAGCTTTTTATGCTTCACATGAGTCCTCTCCTGTCTTTCCTCATCAGCATATTCAGGCAAGCCTCAAAAACATTGAAGGAATTCATTGGAAATGTGTAGGAATGAAGCCAAGGCATCAGAAGGAGCTAACAAGCCTCATGGCAACCCACCTAACCAACTCTTCCAACACACCTACTCTGCACTGTTTGCAGATCATTCATTGCCACTATCAGTCAATCTAGAGTAGAATCAAATCATCCTCTATCCCAAGTGAGGAGGATGAGTCATCTTCAGCTGTTCCCTGTTGTATGACGTAATGGTTCTGTAAGGTTTAAAGTTGGACACCACATTAAAACTCCACCCAATCTTGTAATGGCATACAGATTTGGGTGGAGGAAGGCAATACATTTCAGGATCTTGTAGAGTTAAGACCCATATCAACAGGTATCCCAGAAGTCTTAGTGATGTGGTCTAATTTACTAATGTAACCCATACCTGATCATTATTGTGCATTAAACTCCATCTTCAGATAATTCCTCCAGCATGGAAACAGGCCATTCGGCCCAAAAAGTCCACACTGACTTTCTGAAGAGCATCCTACCCAGACCCACACCCCTACCCTATATTTCCCATGGCTAATCTTAGCCTGCACATTCCCTGGGCACTATGGGCAATTTAACATGGCCAATCCAGCTAACCTTCATATCTTTGGGAGGAAACTGGAGCACCCAGAGGAAACCCATGCAGACATGGGGGGGACATGTGAACCCTTCACAGGCAGTTGGCTAAGGCTGGAATTGAACCTGAGTCCCTGGTGCTGTGAGGTAGCAGTGCTAACCACTGAACCACCATGCTGTCCCTTACTAAGCAGCTTCCCATTGAGACTCACTAGTAGCTTCCTTCTACCACTGTAAACCTTTAGACCTTCCAAGGAAACAGAAAAATGGCTACAAACTACTGGAAGGAGTTGACATTGCAGTCTATATCATGTAGGAGCAGTGGTACCTGTTGTAGTTTCATACAACATGTAACAACGGTGAGAAATCTATTGCACCCAGGAACAGAAAACAGGACTGATCATTTAAAACTCTCAAGACTTTCCAACTTTGAGAGCTACTTCTACAGACAGTCAGCAGCTGAGGCAGTTGTACTGTCAAACAGCCTGTAGACAAAGTCATAGAATGAACAACAAGGGGAGAAACAATACTTACTGGTAAAACCTTTTTCACTTCAGACCAAGTAAAAAGTGCAGAAGCAAGGGTGTGAGCTTGAAGCTAGCCATACCTAGAAGTAACAAATTCCATCAGGAAGTGAAGGTCTGTAGAAGCAGTGTTGATTAGAAGTTCAGCTATGCAACAAACAGACATTGGAGCTGCATCAGTAAAGGTAGAACTCCCTGTTGGACAAGGGGAAAATTTAAATTTTCAGCACAGAATGGCCTGAGAAGGCTAGAAGTTAAGAAGGAGCACTTGGAGGAGCTCACACGAGCATTGCCACCAAAGTAAACGGACACTATGAGGCACAGCAGCAGTTGGGATTTCAAGGACCAGAAGGTTGTGGCACAGTGATGATATCACTAGCAATGTCACTAGGTTAGCAATTCAGAGTCCCAGACTAATGTTCTGAGTACATGGATTTGCATCTCACCATGGTATATGGTAAAATTTGAATTCAATAACAAAAAAGAAAAACTGGTCCAATGGCACCCCGGTAACCTTTATCGCTTGTAAACACCAATCTGGTTCACTAATGTCTTTGGGAGTAGGGAAATCTGCCATCTTTATCTGGTCTGGCCTACATATGACTCCAGACCTACAACAAACTCTGAAATGCCATCAGGCCGAGCCAGCAACATCCCAAGTATAATTTTAAAATTATTCTACTGATAAGCAAAAAATTATCAACCTGTACTTTAAATATACTCAAAGACTGAGTTAATAAAGTCTTCTACAGCAGAGAATTACAAACATTTATAACCTTCTGTGTAAAAGCTTTTCCCTCAACTTCATCCTGAATTGCAACTCCATTTGTTTTTGAATAGTGCACCTAGTTCTAGATATCCCAAACTGGACAAATATCTTACCTACGTCTGCCTTATCCATGCCTTTCAGTAAGTTTCAATGTAATCACCTCTCTTTCCTTAAAACCCAAGAGAACATAGGCCAAGTTTGCACATTTTCTCTTTATAGAACAAGTCTGGTGAACCTTTGTTTTACTCCTCTTTGGCAATAATATTCTTTTCCTTAGATAAGGAGACCATACCTGCGCACAATACTTCAGGTATAGTCTAACCAAGGTCCCACTCAATTGAAGCAAGACTTCACTACCCCTGCGCTCAAATCGTTTTGCTTTGAAGGATAACATTCCATTAACCTTCCTAATAGCTTGTTGCACCTGCATGTTAACATTCAGTGGCTTCTAGAGAGGGGATACCCAAGTCCATTTGCACATTTACACTTTCCAACCTCTCATCGCTTAAAGAATATTCTACACACCTGTGCTTCCTGCCAAAGTGGGTAACTTCATATTTTTCCACAAAAACTTTGGGTGGTGCGGTGGTTAAGTGTTTAGCACTGCTGCCTCAAAGCACCAGGGACCTGGGTCCAATTCCACCCTCAGGCTACTGTCTGTATGGTGTTTGCACATTGTGTCCGTGTCTGTGTGGGTTTCTTCCAGTAAATATCACTTTTGAATGCACAATCACAGATCGAGACCCTTCTACCCTGGGTGTGGTAGCAGCCAATTTTTCCGTGTTGTATATTTTCGATTTCCAGCACAATGGAAGTGGTAGTGGTCTCTCTCTTCGGCCAGTAACTTCCATTCTCCCTCTCTATATGTCAGTGAGGCTCTGAACGTCCAGATTCCCCTTCCCATGAACTGCATCAGCTTTGCACCTCCCCAGCTCCCCACTCAAGTGAGATGAACTTGCCCACCTTTCCAGCTCAAACCCCTGGCATTTGAGGTGACCATGCCAGGTGTGGTCATACAATGCCACCATTGACCCACCCCCTTGAAGTCAAAGTGTTTCTGACTGTGATGAAACTGCATTGCCTCATTCTCTTTCCCACCCTCCCTTAAAAATGGAGTTGTCCTCCATTCACAATTGTCATCCCTGCTTCCAACAGGCTACAGCCCCCAGTTGCTACAAATAAGTTCCCAAGTCTCCATCCAGCATCAGTGGCTCTGATTGTGCCCTCTCTCCCCAATCCCCCACCCCCACTTCCCTCTTCATCTCTGCGGACAGATCCTACAGACTGAGCATAGCTCACTCTCCTCACCAGACAACCCTGGACACGGAGCACCTAGATTCCTGTCTAATGCCTGTACATATCTTGACCTCACTGGCCCTACCCTCTGGACTGGCCACCATGGAGCTACAGGATTCACTGTGACCCAATGCATGGACTGCACAGGTACAAGCCCCCTGACCTTGAACACCCCGAATGGCCAACCCTGTGACGTGGTGAAGGTGGCTGCCACTGACTGACAGGTGCCCTTCAGTGAGGACTACCTGCTAAGACTTTGAAATATGGCTGCTTGCTTGCTGCCCATGTTGTGTGTTTGCCACATAAGATGCTGGCGCATGGTGCAGACGTGAGATTGATATAACCTGTTGCCATCTAGTAAGACGCACACTCCCTTGACTGAGGACTGCTGCAAAGCAAGGCAAGTTGCCTGGTTGGATGATTATGCTAATTGGCACCAAAGGCAGGAATTCTGAGAACATGTAATGAGTTTCTAAATGGGTGAGCACTAAGAGAGCAAGCCAGCCACTCTAGGGTGTACCCTGACCCAATCTGTAAGCTGGATGCCTGTCTGTGTGTGCAAAGTGCCCTCACAGTATCCTTTCAATGCTAGTCGCTGATGTGTCTGCCAATGCAGGTTTGTCCTTCCTAAGTGTCCTCTACTTGGATTGAAGAGGTGCCATGAGGATCGTGAGATGCTGAATGTGTTGGATGCCAGTCTCTATGGATAGGAGTGTGTGTGCCTAGTGCCCTGTGGATCCTTTCCTGACACACTGATAAGTGGTGAAGACCATGGAGGGTCTTCGTAGCCAGTAGTGAGCTGAAGTCACCAGGTATCTGCTCTGACCTCCATAATTAGAATTCTCGGCATCTAGTTTGCTCACAGTGGTTGTTGGCTGGCAAGCTGCATATAAATGAAGTGGGATGTGCAGTTTATAAAGTCATTAACAAGCAATACTCCCCCCTTAACAGGCAACTTGCCACTCTCTCATTCTAGACTTTCTTGAAGGATTGAGCGAGTTGCTCCTGACATCGATACATGCCTCACTGGGTTTATAGCACAATTCCACCACACTTCTCACCACAGCCCACGTTGCTCAAGCCCATTTAAGAGTCTGCCTATTATCTCTGTATCCACTGTATCAAAACCTTTTTTGATTTTGAAGACCGCTGTTAGATTAATCCTCAGCCTTGCCTTTTCAAGATACTTTATCTTCTCATTAACATCAGCATTTTCCATGGTATAAATTCACAACAAACAAAATATTATTTTGAAGCTGCAGAAAATGTGATTAACGAGAACCCTTAATGCAAATTTACAAAGTGCAGTGTCTTACTTTAGGGAAATGTTATGTTGATTTTCACAGGCCTTTGGCCTTGTTTCAGCAGAGATGTTCACCGCTCCTACACAGTTTTTCCCTTTTGCAGCTATTTATAAAGCAGTTCACATATTTATTAAGTCAGACCATGACATTTATAGTCCTTTGCCGTGCAAAGTGTGTCATTAAATAAGAGCAATCTCACTTATTTGGCAGCAGTGATGTTCAGATGAGGGCTGAAAGTCTAATGAATACTTTCATGTGGAGAAATACCATTCCGAGGAAGTGAGCAATAAATCCATCAACTTAGCAGGTGGATGAATTGATTTCTGATATCTTTAAAATGGATTGTTATGTAGATATCTGGAAAACAAATTTTACCCTTTCAGAATATCGAGGAAACGTGGTATTTAACTACAACATGTACAAACTGTAATTCAGCCTGATAGAGAAGCATTATAGCCCTGTAAATTTATATTAGCTCCCAGTAAATGTTTCTTCCTGTCAGCTCTCCCTGTTATAACTCTTGATGATGGAGTAAAACATCTATATTGATTCAATGTTTTACCCGATATTGGTGAAGAAAACATTGTATTGGTAATGTATGATAAGGACACACTCTAAATCATTTGTTATGTAAAACAATATTGTGTATCATACATAGATAAAGGGTGCTTTTAGCACATTTTCTGCAGAAAGATACCTGTTGTGACTCATGCATGGTGCTTCAGAGGATGTGGAAAAGATTTACTTCAGGAAAATAGGATGTTGGCATCAAGGTTAAGTTGAAAAAACCGAGACTTGAAGCAAGGGAGATTGAAAGAGATTTGATGAAGATGTAAAAGACAGTAACAGATTTATGTAAGATGGATAAAGTAGTTTCTATTGGGACAAGGAACAACAGGAATGGGGAACACAGATTTAAGGCTTTGAGCAAAGGACACAGATTGGTTATGAGGAAGAACCTTTTCATGCAACAAGAGTTTAGAGGGATGTGGGCCAAATGCTGGCAAATGGGACTAGATTTATTTAGGATATTTGGTCAGCATGGATGAGTTGGACTGAAGGGTCTGTTTCCATGGGGTACACATCTATGACTCTGTGACTATAACTCTAAGTGGCAATAACTTGTGTTGTGGACCAGACCAAATCCCCTCGACCTTCCAACGATAGTCCAGACCATAACTTGTTCTTATTTTCACGGTAAATGTGATATATGGTGTTCCAGATGCAACTGAGTCGGTCATACGACTGGACCTGAAGCAAAACACGCTTTATTCATCCACTATAGTTAAAATACAACAAAAGAAAGAAGGAATTGGAATAACAACTCTATTGGAAAACTTAACAGAATAATAGATACAGTAACTATTAATGATTAACTATTCCAATATAGTTACATTCCATAAACACACGCTTGGAAAAAGGCAAATTCAGAAAACAGATTGTCTCACATGCAACTCATGTAACAGGCAGATAACACCTAGCTTTTGGCCGTAACCGAGAGAGGGAAAGAATATCTTCCACCCCTTCAACACCCCAACAGCAACTGCTAAATGCTAAAACTAAAAATCCCTGGTTCGGTGGGAAGGAGCTTGACCACACCAATGCAGGTAGCTTCTATTGTTCCAACTATTAAATAAAACACCCAAAGCTTCAAAAGTTGTTTACCTTCTCATAGACTGCTCACACCTGTTCCCCAATCTCTCTCTAAAAGAAACCAGGACGAAACATATCTCTTAAAGCCACAGTATTGTCACACTGTATCTCTCTGTGTACAAGGGTGGTGAAAAGTAATGCTTTCAAAAGATAATTGGATGGACAGTTAAGGGAAATGAAGTTGAAGGGATAGGAATAGAGTAAGGGAATGGTTTTGGCTGGATTATCCTTCTGAGAGACAAAGATTTTGGACAGCATATTCCGTTTTGTCAAACAGCCTCTTTATGTGCCATAATAGTGACTGTATGACCATTAATTATAAGAAATCTGATACCTCAATTGCTTGAGTTATAATGCACATCTAGGAATCATTTTATATTCTGCAACTTCAGCTCTCAAACCATTAATCAACCAAGGGTTCTGCTTTTGTTGCTGACTTCATTATTTTCTGTAAATTGTCCTGCCTCCAATCTATTCCATTTTAAAATTTTCCCACACCGCATCTTTAACTGAGAAGCTTCAAGAAAGGAAAGGTTAGGGGAAATAAACTAAAATTGCTCCCAGAGCTCTGTAAATGGATGTATGGCTTTCCATCTCACTGAAAAGTACTAGCCTTCAGCTCATACCTTCCACATGGTGACAAAGAATTAAATGTAACACAACATGGAAACAAGCCATTCAGCCCATCCAGTTCATTTTACTGTCTATCCTCCATTTGAATTTTCACTACTTCATTTGACTCAGGTCAGTCCTCTAGTGTATATTTTATTCATTTTTCTCTTTTGATCTAGTTTCCTTTACACATCAACTGGTTACTCAACTTCTTCCAGAGATAGTGAGTCCAACATTATAAACATTCTTGGAGAAAGTAATTATTCTTTGTGATTAGATTTCTCTATTGGATTGGATTAATAATTATCATGGCCCATAGATTTGTCATCTCCTGCAAGTGGAAGCATTCTCTTCCCATTCCCTCTGTCCCACCCACTGATAAGTACAAATACTTCAATAGGTCTCTCCAATGCCTTCTTTGTTCTAAAGAAAAGACCCCCTAACCTGTTCATTGTTCCCTCAAAGCTGTGACAGCTCAGTTCTGCTAGCAGCTTTTTATGTCTCCACTGTTTCCTCATAGCGTACGAACCAGAGCTGTGTGCAAGTTTTCCAGATGTGGCCTAACCGGGCTCCTGTGCACATTGAACATAAATTTTAGAGTTTTCAATTTGAAATGCCTGTGGAGAAATCCCATGCTTGTGAGGAAACCCAAAGGACTGTGTGCTGCCACTGGAGTGTTTCATGTCGACATGGAATCTGAACTACCAACCGCAATGATCTTGAACATATTCAAATTCTTCTCCATTGAGTTTAAAATCACTAAAGCATTTGATGGCTGTAAAGCAATGTGCTGTTCTGGTCACAGCGTAAATTGCTTGAATTTTGCTCTCGGCCATCAGCCTAGAAGCACTTTCATTTTACAGCTGCTGTTCTAATCCGTTGCAAAGCAACAGTGCTTTGTGCAGTCTTGCCAGAATCCCTGTGGGAACATCAAGATCTGTGGCCATGAAAGCTCGATGAAACTAAGTCAAAAATCAGCGATGTGGATACATGGTGTTAATATTTGTTCCAAAATGTTCAACTGGATCAAAAGTCAGGAAGTTTGGCATGTCTATAAAGACTCTTACAAATTTTTATAGATGCACCATAGAAAGTATCCCATAGGATGCATCACTTCTTGGTATGGCAACTGTTCTTCCCAAGACTGAAAGAAAATGTAGAGAGTTGTGAACACTGCCTTGTCCATCATGCAAACCAGCTTCTCATCCATGGACGATAAAAACAGAAGTTGCTGGAAAAGCTCAGCAGGTCCAGCAGCATAAATAAAGAGAAATCAAAGTTAACGTTTCGGGCCCGGTGACCGCTCCTCAGAATTGATGGTCGCTATTTGCAGAAGATAGGGAGGGGGGAGGGGGTAAGGAGTAAATAATAGGTGGGGATAGACCCCATAGAGAGACAGGAACAGTTGGACAGACAAAGGGGTGGATAAAGAGCTAGCTAGGAGGGTGAATACCTGTTAATGGAGACTGTTAGTGACTAACAATAAGTCATGTATAATAGTAGGCTATGTGAAAACAACTGGTGCATGGCGTAGGGAGCTAGGTCATGGGAGAGTTCAGGCCATAAAAATATTGAACTCAATATTAAGTCTGGGGGGCTTTGAACTCAATTTTAAGTCTGGAGGGTTGCAGGGTCCCCAAGCAGGAAGTGAGGTGTTGTTCTTACAGCTTGTGCTGAGCCTCGCTGGAACACTGCAGCAATCCAGAGACGGAGATGTTGGCCAGAGACCTGAACAATTTACTTTGATTTCTCTTCACTGATGCTGCCAGACCTGCTGACCTTTTCCAGCAACTTCTGTTTTTGTTTCTGATTTACAGTGGCCACAGTTCTTTCGGTTTTTATTTCCCATCCATTGACTTCATCTATTCTTCTCACTGCCTTGGGAGATCAACCAACATAATCAAAGACCCCATCCACCCCGGTTACACTCTCCTCCACCCTCTTCTGTTGGGCAGAAGGATATAAAAGTTTGTCTACACGTACGAACAGATTCAAGAACAGCTTCTTCTCTGCTGTTATCGGGCTTCTGAATGGACCTCTTTAATGTTAATGTTGATCTCTCTCTCAGCAGCTGTAACATTGTATTCTGCACTCTGTTCTGTCACCCTGACACACTTGTACAGCATGATCTGCCTGTAAAGCACGTAAGACAACACTTTCCACTGTACCTCAATACATGCGACAGTAATAAATCAAATCAAGCCAAATCAATATCAATACTGGAGAACCTTGAAATGAGGTTACCAGACAGCTCTGGAGAACAGCCAGCTGGAGATTTGAGGAGTGAATATCCTGAAGATTTGCCTGTGTGCCATTATTGATTAGATAGTATTTAGGCAAGGGTTTTACTCAGGAGCTTAGAGTGATGCTCAGAAATCAGATAGATTGTAGGTGGTCTCAGGATAAGTAACATTTCATTTGCTTTTTCTTTTAATGCCAGCAAGGGATAAAGTGGTTTAGTGTCATCAATAGCATAAAATGGCAAAATCAGAAACTCACCACGAGGGAAATTGCTAACTTCAAGCAAATAACTGCGCTGTCAGTCCTGAGGAAGGGAAAATTGAGGCTGAGCCATCCAAAGCCACCTGTAAAACTGTTATCAGAAAACTGTTATCCCTTTTGGTAAACATATAGCTTATGATTAACATTAGACTTCAATGTCAATTTCAATCAGCCTGAGTTTATTTATTTATCTTTTATTGACTTGTGGGATGTGGGCATCATTGGCTGGCCAGCATTTTATTGCCCATCCCTAGTTGCCTTGAGAAAGTGGTGGTGAGCTGCCATCTTGAACCATTGCAGTCCACATGCTGTAGGATGGCGCACAATGCAGCGATTGATATAACTGAGTGGCTCGCTAGGCAATTTCACAGGGCAGTTGGCAGTCACCCACATTGCAGTGGGTCTGGACTCACAAGTAGGCCTGACCAGGTGAAGATGGCAGATTTCCTTTCCCTGAGGTGCATTAGTAATCCAGATGAGTTTTTCTGACAATCGACAATGGTTTCATGATCAACACTAGATTCTTAATTCCAGATGTTTTGCATGGAATTCAAATTCTACCATCTGCCATGGCAAGATTCAAACCCTGGTCCCCAGGACATTAGCTGAGTTTCTGGATTTCTGAATATTTGAATCCGTATCCTCCAAATTATAAATCTGCAGATTACTGAGCTTTTCATACCTGACGTTAACTGCTTCAATGCCCAAAAGACACTTAATACGGTCATTTGTCCCCAAATGGAACTGAGGGTAGTTTCCTGCCAGTTTCTCAACCAATACTGAGATTCCTATCATCCAACCTAGTGTCCCCATTACTGTGTTTGGAACTGCAGTGGTGTTCCTCTCTGCTGGAAGGAAGTAAATCAAGATTGTTGTTTTTAAATCCACAAGGGGTTCTGTTTAATGTTGTGTTTTTATTAAACTTCTTGTCCTCAAAACCATTTCTCAGCTGTATTTATTATTCAGCCAATTTCCCATGAGTATCCCAACGAATTAATTTCCCTTCATTAGCCAACAGTGGAGGCAATAATGAACAAATTACGGAAAATAACAGCATCACCCTTTATCAATTGCTATAACATATTTCCTCTGATTATTGGTCATTTAGAACCATATTAATTACGGGACAGACCTAAGGATGTCTAATTCTCTGATAAGATATTAATTTGCTCATAGAGCATTAGCCAAAGTTTACAAAAATTCCGTAAGTGGGCAATTTAAATTTATGAATTAGACTTGAAAAGTGACTGAATAATGGATCTGGCAGGTGCAATGCCATGTGAAATCATTATTTAGGTTTGAAGCGTAACATAAAAATGACACTCCATATGTTTCTCAAATAAGATGGAGAGCCACAATCAGCCTCACTTCAGACATTTGTGACCCCTCCTTCCATATAATCACACTGCTGTTAATGTCAGTCCATCTCCATTGAAAATGTTCTTATCTACTCATGTTTATCACTTGATTGAAGGTTACACTTTATTTCTCCAAAGTAAGAGTTAGTTTTCATTTTATCTCTGAACCGTCACACATCCATCACCAGCAGGGCACACCTATAAAATGCAGCATTTTGAGAATGTAACTCCCTCCGTGACCAACTGACTGCAAATTAATTTGACCAGAAGATAGTTTGGTGCGGGGGTCCTACATGTACATTTCTTTCTAGTTCTCAAAGGCAGAAATCCAAAGCTATCGTAATTGCCGTGTGTTTTTATAAATCCAGATTCCACGCTCCACCTCTCCCCCCCCTTAACCATCATTTAACGGATAAACGTATATCTTGTGGTGCTCAGATACAGAGGGATGACTGCCAACTCCAATTGGAGGCAATTCCTGCCAACTTGGTCATGTGACATTACTGTCTGTTCATGTGATCAAATATTTATCCAAATCTCATGCGTACTAAATTGAATGCTTGATCTCAAGGGCTTATGATGAGACCACCCATGGTCTAAAAGTCCTCAGCTCAAGAGCTATCTTTTTCCTTTCCTCTGGCTTCATTGAGTGAGAATCTTAGTTCACCAGTGGAAATGATCTTTCAAACAGTAATATTCCTGGGTTTCATTCTTCCCACGACTGACTGCTCCTCTCTCAGTGCCACGACCATTCACCGCCTTGTTGCTGATGATGCTGCATTTGTGCAAAATATTGGTTCCCACTCATTTTCATCTCTGTATTTCCATATGCCCCATTCTAGTCTCTTCTAGCCCTGAATTCTCAAGCCCCTAACAAACTGATCTTCCATTCTCTCACTTTCAACAGACTTGCAGCCAAAGTCCCAGTCTGTGAGATGGTGCTGTACGATGTATGTGCAGCTAAAGTGTGTCAGGACCTCTTCATCTGGTAGCTTTGCTGCTGCTATTATCTCTACATATAGGGATCTACAGGACCTACTTGGTCTAGTGTAGTAGAGGAAAACCACTTCTGAACTAACTAAACAGAGACTTGGATTAAACAAGAAATTGTTTATTGTATGTTACAAGCTGATTTGACATCATGGATATGTAAGAAGCTTGACTCCATCCACTACAAAGCAGCATGCTTGATTGGCGCCCCATCTACCATGTTCAACATTCACTCTTTTAACTGAAGCAAAGTGGCAGCAGTGCATACTATTTACAAGATGCACTGCAATAGCTAACTCTATCGGTGCTTTCAAAACCCGCACTCTACCACATGGAAGGTAAAGGGCGTAGGAATATCACCATCTGTGTGCTTTCCTCCAAGTAACATGTCACGCCCAGTAGAGAGTATATCTCTGGTCCCTCACTGTTGGTCACAGCCCATGAATAAAAAACAATGTTATAGAGACAATGTGCAGGATCTTAATGGTAGATCTCATTCCTTAGAGCAGTTCTGTCCATAACTCCGTATGACATCATCCTTGGTGCTTGTCTCACTCCTCAGGGTTAACTGTTTTAGACACATGTACAAAACTCTACACCACAATTTTTTAACCATTATTAACATTACATATTTGTATATATAATTATGTATACCATTGCCTTAGTCCCCTCTAATTGTCTGACTTTAAAAATTCAGACAGTCTGGAATGCATTTTCCTCAGACTTCAAAGACTGGTGATTTTCTGGAGGACCATGGTCTTTGATTCTTCCAGACAGTCTGATGTCCATCTGTCCCTTTAAACAGCAGGACCTTCAATCTTTAGGATTCTCTTCATGAAAGGCATCTGTCCTACTGAAATAGGCAGTTTCTACTTTGTAGTATTCAGAGTCTCTGAACAAGACAGTTTCTTCCTTTCAGTATTGTGAATCACTGGACATTGCTCATCCTTTGTCAGTAATACCTTTCAATTAACCAAAAAGAAATTGCTGGTGAAACTTAGCAGGTCTGGCAGCATTGCTGGAGAGAAAGCAAAGTTAATGTTTTGAGTCCAGTGACCACTCATCAGACTCGAAATGTTAACTCTGCTTTTTCCACACAATTTCTGTTTTTGTTTTAAATCTTTGTTTTATTTTAATGTTTTCCATGGACTTGAATTACCATATCTTCAGTCTAAGTCAGCAGATTTTTATTGTCAATCTGCAAGTGAATCTGTGCTGAGCTATGTAGCCTTTTTACTGACTGATTAGTTTGGACTCTTGATTTTCTCTCAGTGATTGTGTTATTGGTGAAACCTACACTTCTTCAGTTCTGTTATTTTCTGGATGCTTCTTGCTTGGATTTGATCTTTGTCACAGTTAGGAAGCACTTATTGTGGAAGGTAAAAAAAAAGAAGTATTCTGCTACCACTTATCTCTTCCGAAATACCTCATACCTCAGCATCTTACATCGGAGTTTGATGACTTAACTATTTGTTCACCATGCTATGTTTCACAACTGAGTTATATCAGTTATAGAATTGTCACGACTCAATTGGAGTGTGCTGCGCACTGGCTCTCTCATTGCTTGTGTTTCTTCATACGTCTCGCCTAATCTATAGTCTGAATTCTCTTTGGTGTTCATAACATTGAGAACCATTCCTGCCAAATCAGTAAAGTCACAGGTCTTACCTAACTGAGTGTATGAAACAATTTTTTTCCTGCTAATTACAGAGAAGCTGCTGTTGGAATTAGAATTCAATTGATAAAACTAGAACATTATTCTCAGTATGCTATTCATACTATTCTCAGTAATGGCAGCCATCAATTTTTTTTATTGGCTGGTTAGCCAACATTTAACTCTCAACTCTTAAACAGCATTGCCCTTGATGGTGAGCTGCTTCCTTGAACTGATACAGCCCACATGATGTAGGTTGACCCACAATGTCGTTAAGGAGGGATTCCCAGAATTTTGACTCAGCAACAGTGAAGGAACGCGATATATTTCCAAGTCAGGATGGTGAGTTGCTTGAATGGAAACTTGCAGGCGGCGGTGTTCCCATGTACCTGCTGCCCTTGAACTTGTGGATGGAAGTGATCATGGTTTTGGAAGGTGCTGTCGAAGGATCTTTGGTGAATTTCTGCAGTGAATCTTGTAACTACTACATACTGCTGTTGTTGAGCATTGGTGGCAGAGGGAGAGGATGTTTGTGGATGTGTTACTAATCAAGTAGGCTGCATTGTTCTCGATGGTGTTATGATTCTTGAGTGTTGATGGAGCTGCACCCGTCCAGGCAAGTGGGGAGTATTCCATCACACTCTTGACTTGTGCCTTGTAGATTGTAACCAGGCTTTGGGGAGTCAGGAATTGAATCACTCACTGCAGTATTCCTAGCCTCTGAACTGCTATTTCTATATGCCTAACAGCCCTCTGCCCTGACAAGCCACTCATTCCAATTGTAATTAGGGATGAGCGACAAATGCTGGCCAGCGATACCCCACATTCAAGGAAATAAATAAATCAATAAAACACCTTAATCTTCTCGCAATCTCTCCCTCTCTATCTGTTCTGGAGCATGTCAATTTCAAAGTTCACCTGATTTTACAACATCAGACTGGTGCCCCACCCCAAAATAAGCATTTGCACAAGTTCGGTATCTGATTGTTTAAAATAAATGTTAGTAAACCTTGTTTGCACTGCTGCCACTTGGTTAACATTTGCAATATCTGGCACACTATGGAGGGGAATTCAAAACACTGAGCTTGAAGGGTGCTGGAGACAGTGCTTAGGTTAGGAGCCATCAATTCCAGGGGACTCCCAGTTCTTATGGGAAGACTGGGAACTTTGCATGCAGACTAGATAAATCTCCTCCAATGATCCCAGAACTGTAATGAATCAGCCCTAATCTCATCCCAGTCATTGCAGGGACCTTAGGCTAAGGAAGGGAAAATAAGCCATGGCTTCCGAATGATCCTGTGCTCAAGTCATACTTCAGAGCCCTGAGTCCGAAAGTCTTGTCTGTCACTTCTGTGCAGTGCTGAGGGAATGCTGCGCTGCCAGAACTGTCTTCTTTCTCATTCGTTTCTGCTCTAAACAGCAAGGCAAAACAGAAGTACTCTGTTAGCTCTGGCTGTGGGGACAAAGCACAAGAACAAAATGAAGGCAAGGCAAAGGAGAGATGCTGTGAACATCAATGTATGCTTAAAGTGAATAAACATTAAGACAGCAAGAAAAAATCCCCAGGATGCATTCCGGTCCAACCCATGAACTGGATGCTTGGTCTTGCATACAAAGTGCTCTTGCAGCAGCGTTGCGATGAGAGGTGCTGTCATGGTCCAAAGTGCAGCATTCAAGGGTGGAACTGTATTGTTTGTGGATTGGAGATGTGCCATGATGATATGTCAGATACCAATGTCCATGAATGGGGGTGTGTCCAGTGCTCTGAGGCAGTGATGCCAGATGTATAAGAAGAAAGAGTGGAGGTGCAAGCGGTGAGCAGTAGTCATCAAGTAACCACTCTGACTCTCAAGTCAGGAATTCTAGCTTTAAGTTTCTATCTAGCAGATGGGAGAACGGGAGCCTGCATGTAAATGAGATGTTAATGCAAGTCAGTAAGCCTCCTACTTTTCACTAGCGAGGACCTTGGTCCATTGTTAAATATTTGGCTGGAAAATGGGACTTCTTGAAATCGATGTTGAGAAGCACCTTGCTGAACCTTGTAGCCAAATTTCCCAACTTTCTTACCATTGTCTGTGTTGTTCAGGGGCTGGAAACATTCTTCCCATGGGATTAAACTTCTCCACATCTAATCTCTATGATTTAAGAACTAGTACTGAGCAACCATCCTGTAAAAATAATGCACTGACAGCTTGAAGTAAATGAACACCATTTGCAAATGATTCATCCATTGATGTGACTGTCTACTCAAATGTTTTGTTCAACTAGCCTGTAGTTAATATGCAACTAAGAAGAAGAAATTATTTTTAGATCCAAAAACCTGAAATATTCATGGTGCAAAGGTTATTTCATTCGATGGTGCAGTGTATTGACATTTGATGACTGGTAGAGTAGGGGACCTCTGTCTGCAAGAGTTAGTATTCTAGTCCCAATGTGCCACTTAGTCTCAGAAATGACGCACTGTGAAATCAAATACTTGAAAGCAAAGCTTTAAATTTTCACACCATCTGGTGATTATACAATGCAATGCCTTTGGGTAATATTCACCTGAGAAGTCTAATTCTCCAATTTTGGTGTTAATGCTATTCCTTATTCAGGTGTTAAACATCCATATGTATATATCCCACTGTAAAACTTAAACACCCCTGCCTTTTTGAAAAAGGTTAATAACTCTTCATTATTTCTATGCCTATAGTTTTCGAATGATTTCTTCTACGTTAAACAACAGCTCAGTCACCTTTGTGTTATATCATTGAATTCCTGATTGCTTGGTTCTCTTGCATGCAGCAGCTATAACGTATTTTCATCAATGGGCTGCTGTCCGTATCTCTATTGTTGTGGTTCACTCAACCAGAATGGGACAGTTACAGATTAAATTCCTTAGTTGGGATGTTGCCATTATGAGTTACTTCTTGATGTCGGGCCCCATTGTAAGTCTTGGGTCCAGGTGGGAGTGCAGCAAGGTCACAGCGTCAGTCTTCCTGGTGGCAGCCAATTGAGAAGTTGTTGTATGGGCCAAGTTCCAATTGAGCACCACAAGCTTCTTCTCTGCGCTGCTGTGCCAATCGGAGAGCTAGCTGCACTGCATCCTTGGCAGCAGCATCAGTAGCAGTGACCATTGCTGGAACTGCAAACAGTTGCTCCACTGTGAGGCACCTCATAAAGGACACAACAAATTGCTTTGTATGCCTGGGCCAGGCAGTTGAAAGGTAGATCCTCTGTGGTAGCATTGGGAGGTCAGAATTGATCATTACCACCAGATGTCCCTTTCTTCAGGGCATGGAACCCCCTAGAGACCAAGGTCATTAAGTCACCTTTTCATTTTGTAAATTGGCTATTTGCCTCCCAGCAGACAATGGCCAAGCCACTGCCTTTTCCATCATTGGGAATATCCACTAGTTGGGCCCCCTTCTCTGTGCCTGTTGCCTCTATTTTCTTGATCCTCCTGTCTCCTAGTCCATCTCCTATGGGCAGATAAAATCCCAGCCCTCACATATCAACAAGGGTTGAGGATGAAGCAATTGTTCTCAATGCCTCTGGTTTGGAGATTTATTTGGAAATATCAGACAAGGTTGCTATTTCCTGATCACTGTCCAATGATCCAGTTATTCTGTCATGGAATGTGGGTGAGGGCAGCAGATTTCCTTCCCTAAAGAGAATTAATGATAGTGTTGCTGGTTTTGTGGTCACTATTCTGATTTTGTCGACTCATACTGCAGCAATACTCAATGCCCTTAAAACAGAGGAATCAAAACTGTGAGATGGAAAACATCAAAGAAAAAATTGGATTGTTGGCAAATGTTTATTTAATGTCAGTTATTAAATGCTTTACGACAAAAATAATATTGTTCTCCTTCCAAACCGCGGTAGTTAAAATAGTTCTGTATGAATACTGTGCCCATTCAACCAGGAACTTAAACACATCAACAAGAGATGTAGGGAGGCTTGTCCTTAAGTCAGCTTTATGAGGGATATCAACACCTTCTGCATTGCTTTTCTTTGATTCTCAACAATCTGCTGTTTGTTCTCGTGGGTTGTCAGTTCTGGTTGTAGGCAGGCATGACTAAACATGCCAACTCAAATACCCTGTCTAATCAAACACCTCTTTGTCCAACCTTCAATATAGAATCATAGAATGGTTATAACTCAAAGGAAGCCATTTTGAAAATCCTGTCTGTGCCAGTTCTCAATAAGGCTAATCTAACTAGTCGCCCTCCCTCACCCTTTCCCCGAGGGTTCGTAAATTCCTTATTCTTAGTTGGTCATGCATTTCCCTTTTAGAGCAACAACTGAATCTCTCGCACAACACATTCTAGGCAATAACAAATCATTGACTTTTCTTACAGTTACTTTGCTTGATTTGTCGATCACTTTAAACCCGTTTCCTCTAGATTTTGAGCCCTCTTACAACGAAAACAACTCATTGCCATCTACTGCATCTGACCCCATGGCCATAATGGCAGCAGCTGGTTGTGGCCAGAGGGAGATTGAGAGGGTAAAAATTGGTCACCTCAAGGTAATCCTGCTAATCTGCCTTGATCCAGTTCAGGAATGGCAAAGGAAGAGGCAACATTATTTTCTCCTGAATTCAAGCATTATTTTATTGCAGTGTTTTACTTTTAATATCATCTGTAAATTGATTTTATGTTTTATGAGCGTGTTGAAGGGAAGTAATGTAAATGTAGTGTTCCCTCTGGTATGTGCCAACAGTTTGCATTTCATCATTACACTGAATTCATTATCTATTTTAGAGGAACCATAAGAAAACTGCCTAGCTCACAGCATTGTTTCCTGCGCAATCCATGCACAGGGAATATTTGCAAAAGCACTAATTCAGGCTGCACAGTGCGTTCTGCTGTGTTGAACATGCAACACCAAACCTAGCCATTATTTAGCACTAATTAGTAGCACATCTCAGACAGGCTATAATTGTGTCTGCTGTCAGAAATGGAGATGTTCAATCAAAGATATAATGAACGCAGACATTCTCAGTGTAGTACTCAGTTGGGGGCTGGTAACTTAGTTAGCCAGATGGCTAGGTTGTGACACAGAGTGACACCAGTGTGTGGGTTCACTTCCTGTACTGGCTGAGGTTACTGGGCAGGTCCTTCTTTCTTGACCTCTCCCCTTGCCTAAGACATGGTGACCCTTAGGTTAAACCATCATGAGTTGTCTCTCTCTAATGAGAGAGCAGCCCTGCAGTAGGGCTATAATGACTTTACTCAGTCATCACAGCAAGAGATCCCATGGTCAATTCTATATCTGAGTCTACCTTGGAGATCTGAGGTGGGGCAGCTTCTAGAGAGTCACAGTTGGCCTCAGTGCCTTTGGACTATGGAAGGAGATTTCACCCAGGTTTTCTGCTGCCATCTGTTTTTCCTTGATTGGAAGTACTGTTATTTGTGTGCACACTCTCTTCTCTATATCTGTACATAGAGTTTCGAAGAGTTTGCAATTTTCTTGTTCTTTCATTATGGGAATTACATTATTCATAACCAGGCTCTGCTGTGACCTCAACAAATGTGGACTTCAGCCTGAATAGCGAGCAGGGGGAGGTATCTGAAAGTAGGATGTGATACTGTAAAGCAGGGTTTGATTCGAGACCGCACCTTGAGGTATCAGTGAATGGAATGAGGTATCAGAGAGCAGGGTGAGGCAGCAGAGAACAGTGTGTGAGATATCAGAGAGCAGGGTCTCATATCAGACAGCAGTGTGAGGTATCAAAGAGTGAGTAAAATACTGGAGAACAGCATAATGTATCAGAGAACTGGGTCACATATAGAAGAGCACAAGGCCTTGGAGAGTAGACTGCGGAGTCAAAGAACGTGGTGAGGATTTGAAGAGTATGGTAAGATATCAGAGCAGTGTGAGATATCAAAGAGCATGGCAAGATAATAGAGCACAGGATAAAGTAATCAGAGAGAATGGTAAGATATTGGAGAGCAGGGTTAGGTAATCAGAGATCATGGTAAGATATTGTCAGTGTGAGGTATCAAAGAATATGGTAAGATATTAGAGAATATGGTGTGCTATCGGAGAACAGGCTGAGGTAATCGGAGAGCATGATAAGGTATTGGAGAGCAGGGTGAGGTTTCAAAGAGTATGGTAAGACATTAGAGAGCATGGTGAGGTATTGGAGATTTGTCAGTTCCAAAAGAATTGAAGTTCAACGAGAGTTAGCATCTTCAGGAAAGGAATCGTGAAAAGGCTTCTGGTCCATTTGAGTTGCTATATTGTGGTTGGACTTTAGCTACATGGTTAATGAGTAGAAGAAGCTTTACTTTGTATCTGCCCCGTAGCTGACCTTGGAGTATTTGATGCTAACATTGGTTGACAGTCACAGAAAATTGGCTCTACTTTAGAGCATTGACATCCTTGCACTGAGTAACTGCTAGAAGCTGAGGTAAGAGAGTCTAAAATCGTCTTTTCATTTACAGTTGTCAGAGTGTGCATTTTTTTGCTATACTTGAAGTTGAACTCAGGTCTCAGAAATGAAAGGACAGTTGCTGGTTGCTCAGTGTTACTAAGATAAGCACAGGCATGCCTCGGTCAGAATTAGTGCAGCAAAATTATAACCAATGAGATATGAGATTAGGAGAGCAATACATTGGGGACCCATTAGATAGAATAATTACTCAACATGTAGGCATGCCAAACAACATAATATTCAATCTGTTAATTCTTAATATTGTAATAATGGCATGTCCTAAGGAAATACCAGTAATGGTGTATTGTATAAATTTGAAATAGGTCCCAAAACGGTAATATAAATAATATGGACGTGCCTTCAAAATAAGCAGTGACAACAGGGTTTTGCTCTTGCCAAAAGATGTGACAAAAATTATTAGTTCCATAAGTACGTCAGAGGCACTTTTAATTGGATTGCTTGGATCTCCTGTTCATTAATAGCAGTGTGGTTGCCAAGGAAACATGTACGGTTTCAGATGATTTTCAGAGTGAGTGAACAAAGAGGACATATTACTAAAGTTTAAATGATGAACTCAGAGTAGAAATAGTTGTGTAAAATGACAGCTTGAATTTTAATCAGAAGCAGTAAGGCTGGTGTTTGGGGGTGCTCAGCAGATGGAAGAGATAGGCAGATGAGGCAGGAATGCAAGGAGGTGATGGTGACTCAGCTAGAAGGGAGGTGAAAGAGTAGACAAGTAGGCGAGGCGGAATAGGTAAAGGGTTACACACATTGGATGAGGATGGTAGATGAAGGGGTTGCTGAGCAATAAAAACGCCCTCACCCACTGAAGGCCTGAGCATGAGGCTCAGGAGATTTCAACCCCCACACATGTCATTTTAATATAATCACTGGTTGCTCACCTCATTGTGATAAGTAACTGCCAGGGCCATCCATTTCACCAGCACTGAGGCCTACTTACAATGGAATACACATCGCAAAGCCAGTTTGCCTTTCCTGTTTTCATGGCCGAGGGATTTGATGACACTGTATGCAATGCAAAGTGATGCCAGCAGCCTGAGTTCAATTCCCACACCACCTGAGGTTCCCACAACGAACTCTGTCTCAACCTCCCACCTCAGCTGAGGTATGGTGACCCCCGGATTAAACACCACCAGTTATCTCCCTTGGGATCAGTTAGGTCAAATGACAAAAAATTATTTGATTTGGTTTGATTTATTGTGGTCACAAGTACCTAATAGAGTGAAAAGCTTTGTTTTGCGAGCAGTACAGGTGGATCATAGCAAACAAGGACATACAGATCATAGATAGTAGGAACTGCAGATGCTGGAGAATCTGAGATAACAAGGTGTAGAGCTGGATGAACACAGCAGGCCAAGCAGCATCAGAGGAGCAGGAAGGCTGACGTTTCGGGCCTAGACCCTTCTTCAGAAA
>JAHRHZ010000133.1:12892664-12931886 GCA_024137785.1 Ginglymostoma cirratum | reverse complement strand
TTTCTGAAGAAGGGTCTTGGCCCAAAACGTCAGCCTTCCTGCTCCTCTGATGCTGCTTGGCCTGCTGTGTTCATCCAGCTCTTCACCTTTATCATGTTGATCATAGGGTGCTTAGACAGAGCAAGGCATACAAGAGGTGTGCAAAGCAAGATCAACATTGCTTGAAGTTAGAGAGGTCCATTCAGCAGTCTAATAACAGCAGGGAAGAAGCTTTTCTTGAACCTGTTGGTGCGTGTGTTCAAGTTTCTGCATCTTCTTGATGGAAGAGGTTGGAAGACAGCATTACTCAGGTGGGACGGGTCTTTGGTGATGCTGGTACCCTCTCCATGGCAACGGGAAGTGCAAATGGAATCCATGGATGGGAGGTTGGCTTCCGTGATGGTCTGGGTTGTGCACACAACCTTCTGTAGTTTCTTACGGTCCTGGGCAGAACAGCTGCCACAGCAGGCTGTTCTGCACCTGGATAGAATGCTTTCTATGGTGAGAGTCTTTATGGACATGCCGAATTTCCTAAGCCACCTGAGGAAAAAGCGGCATTGTTGTGCCTTCTTGATCGTCACATCGATGTGGGAAGTCCAGGACGGATTGTCGGCTATCGTCACTGTGAGGAACTTGACACTCTCGACCCTCTCTGTTTCAGGTCCATTGATGTAGATAGGGGTATGTCCTCCTCCAACCTGTGCGTTCCCTGACTGGGAACCTTGGATGAATGGGGAAATCCGCTGCCTGCTGAAGACCAGGAGTGCAGCATTCAAGTTGGATGACCCAGACCTGTATAGAAAATCCAGATATGACCTCCACAAATCCATCAGAGATGCTAAGAGGCAGAACCGGACCATGTTAGAGGGCCAAACCTACCATATGGACACGTGCTGCCTGTAGCAAGGCCTGCACAGCATAATAGGAATACAAAATGATGCAGAGCAAGATAGTGGACGAAAGCAAAGCCCTCCCTGATGCGCTCAATGCCTTCTATGCTCAGTTCAAGCAAAATGTCACTGTTGCAGACATCAGGTCGGTCTTCCTGAGAGTAAACCTGAGGAAAGTGAAGGGCCCAGGCAGAATCCCTGGCCATGTACTTGCATCCTATGTGGACCAGCTGGTGGAGGTATTTGCTGATATCTTCAACCTCTCCTTGTTACAATCGAAAGTCCCCAGCTGCTACAAGAAAACCACCATCATCTCAGTATCAAAGAAAACACATGCAATGTGCCTTAATGACTACCACCCAAGTGGCTCTGACCTCCATAATCATGAAGTGCTTTGAGAGGCTGGTCATGGCCCACTTCAACTCTAATCTCCCAGCCAGCCTCGGTGTCCTGCAATTTGCCTACCAGCAAAACAAGTCCTCGGCGGATGCCATTTCCCTTGCCCTACACTCATCCCTGGAACATCTGGATAACAAGGACACCTACTCATCGATTCCAGCTCCACCTTCAACACCATAATCCCTACTGGACTAATCTCAAAACTCTGAGACATAGGTTTCAGCTCTGAAACTGGATCCTCAGCTTCCTGACTCACAGACTGTGGTGAAGATAGACCACAGCACTTTCTCCATGATAATTGTCAACACTGGCGCCCTACTGTACTCACTGTCCACGCAGACTGCATAGCCAAATTCCAAACAAACACCATCTACAAGTTGTTAATGACACAACCGTGGTTGAATGGATATGAGACAATGATGAGTCAGAATACGGGAAGGAGATAGAGTGTTTGGTGTCGTGATGCAATGATAACAGCCTCCCTCTCAATGTCAGCAAAATAAAAGAACTGATCATTGACGTAGGGAAGAAGTTCCATAAATAGTGCAGTGTGAAGTAATGCCAACAGCAAGTGTTCAATTCCTGTCCAGCTAAGAATGCCGTGATGGGTTATCCTTCTCAACCTCCCCTCTTACCTGAGGCATGGTGACCCTCAGCTTAAACCACCACCAGTTATCTCTCTCCAATGAGAGAGGCATCCGAGGGTCTGGTGGGACTCTAGCAACCTCACCTTTTATTTTAATGTCATAGACTTTTTGGTGGGTGTTGGAAGTGCACCACTCACTGTATTAAGATCATTTAAAGCTTTCATTGTCAAATTTAATTAAGATCCTACATTCAGTGTCAGCCCTTTTGTGTAATTGCAACTCCTAGTGCAAACCAGCAGAAAGGACCTTTCGGAAGTGTATCTTTTTAAAGGCTCATCCACTGCATACAAGTTAGTTGCAAGTTTTTTTTTGTTTAGGTTGCCGGTGAACTTTTACAATTTATTGCCTGGAGCCTACCAGTCTGTAAATATTATCCTGACAGCAGTCACTCTTGCATTTGTCATTTGTGCTTCCTTTATTCCAACCAGGCTATCATGTTTGCAAGATAGTTATTGGTTAACCAGGGATGTCCCCTCTGGATGTGGCTCATGAATCTACTCAATGACTTAACCACAGCTGCAGTGCTTCAATGAGAGCCATGGTGCCATCAGAAATGTCATTGAGCCAATTTTTCATTTACTCAAACCAACAATTCTACTGCCTGGCTGTTCCAGAGGAGCTCTGTAGTTCACTCCTGAGCGTGTGTCCAGCTTTGTGGTCATCTGTACATCTTTCAACCACCTATTAGCAGTGCCTTGGCAGCAAGGAGAGTAGCAGGAGAGGAAACATTTCATGCTGGGCCCAACTTGCCCTTCCATTTACATCAAAATGGCAACCACAGTGCCCCTGATAATGCATTAGAGCTTGCAGTGGGTCAACAAGACAAAGAATCTCAGAAAGAAACAATGCAGAAACTTCCCAGCCTCTACAAATGGCACAATAACACATAGATCCTTGTTTTCACGTAAGTGTTTCCTTAAATTCTACCTGACTCAGAGAGATCACCCTGGTTCCTTAATGGCGCAATGACACTGACCTGAATTTCTGTAAGAATAGAATCCCTACAGTGTGGAAACAGGCCCTTCATGCCAACAAGTCCACACTGACTCTCAGAGTATCCCACCCAATCTACACATTCCTGAACACTATAGGCAATTTAGCATGGCCAATCCACTTTGCCTGCATATTTTTGGACTGTGGGAGGAAACTGGAGGAAGCCCACACAGACACAGGGTGAATATGCAAACTCCACACAGACAGTCACCCAAGGCTGGAATTGAACCTGGGTCCCTGGTGCTGTGAGGCAGCAGTGCTAACCACTGAGCCACCGTGCTGCCTCTTAAAATTATGTAGGATCCTAATGACATCATAGAACCAAGATTTTCACCTATTGATGAGGTCTTCCACCATACGTTTCTGGTAGATGCTCTAATTGACCAAAAAAGTCATTGTGTGAAAATGCAGGGACAAAACAGCAGGTGTTCTGAAGAGATTTTGCACACACCCCCACCCCCACCCCCACCCCCCCATTGTCCTGTTCTGGTCCGTCCAGACAGGTTGGGTTAAAATCATTCCTGATATCACCAAGTTTAACACCCTACATTAAACATCATTCCGGCCAAAGGGTTGAAAGATGGGGTACAGTTGGAATTTTGACTGTGCTAATGATAGACGTTGGGTCTGGGTGGTGCAGAGTACTTGGGAAGGTTGGGTACAACAAGTTGGTTGTTCTGTCTCAGGCCGTCAGATTGGCTGAAATGTACGTACATGAAGACATCAGAGGCTTCATTAGCAGTCACATGAGGGGCTAAAGGCATATCAGACTCCTTCTGCTCTGCTTTTTCATACCCCTTCCCCACCCACCCCACCCCAGAGGGTGCCATCCTCCTGCATCTCCCTCTTCCTGGAGCGGCATTCTTGTCTGGAACCCAGCATTGTTCAAGGCAAAGACACCCACTTCCATTCTCGAAAACCTTGCTGGTACGTACAGATGGGGACCACAGATTCTTCCATGCACGCTTTCAGTAATCCAGTGCCTTTGCACTGTGATTGATTTGTGGCCATGTGGCTCCTGTTGTCTTTTTGTTGGCATCTGTGGTGAGGCTTCTCACAGCAGTCATCATCCTGATCCTCAGAGAATAGTCATTGTCTCCACTCACTCATTGTGTGTGAGATGTGAGAACATATGGACTACCACTGTTGCAGAGATGAATCATTCGTGGTAAATTCGTGGGTGTCATATGCAGAGAATCAGGACAAAGTTTCGATGGCCACAAACAAGCTGACCTTTCACCAAGTGGAAAGGCTTCCAGTTGGTAAGTTTTAGGGGAGGTAATGGCCTAGTGGTATTATTGCCGGACTGTTAATCTAGGCACCCAGCTAACATTCTGGGGACCTGGGTTCAAATCCCACCATGCACTGATGGTGGAATTCAAATTCAATAAAATATCTGGAATTAATAGTCTAATGATGACCATGAATCAATTGTCAGGAAAAACCCCCCTGGTTCACTGATATCCTTTTGGGAAGGAAGCTACCATCCTTACCTGGTTTGGCCTACATGTGACTCCAGACCCACAGCAATGTGGTTGACTCTGAACTGCCCCCCTGGGCAATAAGGAATGGGCAATAAATGCTGCCCTAGCTAGTGGTGCCCTCATCCTGTAAATGAACTAAAAAAAAAATACTGCAGTCTGATCTGAGGGCACCTTGGTTGCTACATGTGAGGGGTCAAATGCTCACTGTGTACATCAGAGTTCTACTAATGTATCAAAATTGACAGCCCAATGTTCCTGACTGGTCTGATCAGTGGACAAGTGATGGCCTGAGCAAACAAGATTTTGGTGACCAGGGAGATGCACTAATGGTCACGAGATTGCGAAATCCTGCAGATGCCAACAGCAAATCCTTGGGGGAAGCTCGTGCTAAAGAAGCCAAAGTTGTTGTTATTTTGATGGCCACTGCTAAAGCAAGCTCAACCGGCCATTTTTGGAAGGAGAGGATTTCTTCTGCCAGGAGGCTGCAGATGTGAGCAATGAATTTACACAAGAGCCTGAGCCTCTTGAAGCGCTGTTGTGCCAGTCAATTGAGAAAGTTGTTCCTTTATCCATGTGTTGGTTATGTTGACTCTTTTGAGCTGGAGCTCAGTGTCCATCTCTTCTGTCCTGTGGAGTAGAATATGACTACAGAGTAGGCAGCTGTTGTTTGTGTTTTCGTTACTCTTACTGCTGCTAGTGGTGTGTGAATGTTGCTGTTATTAGGATCTTACCAAAGATCCTATGACTGAATAAGTGGCAATGAAGACTGAGAGTAGGGAAGTTCAGATCAAGTCGAGTAAAGACCAAGGTAGGTGAGATGACTTCTAAAAAAATCGGACATAATATCTAAAGCGATGATATCATAACCTAAGATCGATGTGTTGTGAGCACAAGCCTTTCACATAATTTGGCCATCAGCTATGCAATTCCACTGCTTATAGACTCCCAGACCTGTCAGATCCATTTAACAATGCTTCTTACTGTGTTCCCAAATAAAGCAAATTTCACAAAGCTCAAGAAACTCGTGCACTAATTATTGAAGGCAGATTGTTAGAGTTAATCAATGATCAATTGGCTATTTATATACTGAACTTGCTTTACTGACAGATTCATGGGGACTCCACAACTTGTATCCTGGCTTAAACCTGGCAAAGGGAAGGATCATTGTCAGGTACCTGACTCACAAGCACTTTCCAGCACCCTCAGCCCACATCACAACCTGCCCACTGATATTAAAGTAGACATGATGGGAATTTTGCAAATCAGATTAACGAGCAGTGAAATATTGATGCTTGGTTGACACAATGTCAAACATTTTGCTACTTTTTCTTTCTAAAGGGCAGAAAAACATTGATTCCCTGACATTCATCTAGTGGCAGATGAAATTGTACTGTGAAACATTCTCCTGACAGTAACTTTCCTACATTTTCTGTTCGTTCGGGTAAAGTAAACACAAGAAATTAAGAGCAAATTTATCAAAGTGTCACACCTCCCAGGTACAGTATACGTATATCCATACTGTCAGTCCATCGATAGCTACACATGTTAATTTCTGTTGTCACGCTATTGTGACCTCTTAGTTAGCTGTGGGAAGTTTGGAATGAACCAGTCTTTGACAATGAGATTTCAAAAGGAAGCTGGAGAAGAGCCAGTCAATAGTCCACCAAACCACCAACTGACAGCTCATGCTTCATGACCCAGGTGTTTCTCAGGGCTGATAGAAGAACAACATGGAATTTGATATCTGTGCCAGATTAATGCAGTCGAGAGCAGGAACGGGTGCCAAGAGAAAGATCAGAACACTTTGAGAAAAGGCTGGATAATCTATTATAAAGAGAGCAGCGTTGATTGTTTGGAAGGTGGAAAACAGCAAAACTCAGATTCGTCATCCAGCTTGTGGTGACAGTTCCAAAGGTGACCAGTGAAAGTAGATGCTTTTTGTATGGGGGAGTTTTAGTTTGTGCTTTCCAAGCAACTTTCCACATCAAGTGAACTGGGCATCTCCCACATAGCTGACAAGCCAAAGTACTATTTGGCTGAAAATTCACTCAGTTTAAGTCAAAGAATTGAAGGCATCTCCTGCCGCTGAGAAAGCTAGCGTCCAATTGCTCATTGACCTGATCATTTGAGACTTTTGGCAGATTTACAGTTCGCTATATTTCTGAACCTTTTTTCACCTTTAAATACAGGAAGAGGTGTCAGTGATGATTAGGGAGTTTTGGCAGGCGTTCTGCAGTTTGATTTGTTCATACAAGTGACAGCCAGTGGGGAAACAAATGATTCCAAGAAAGTACATAGCTGTGTGAGCAACAAACTATGAACATAGAGGTCAACACAGTGCCATCAGTAACTGTTATTTTTAATACAATTTATGACCAATATTTTCTGAGTCCATGTCAGAACATATCGGGAAAGGTGACACTGGCACATTGAACTAGATTTTACACTTATTGCTGGCAGAATTTCGGGTATCTCACTGCTGTCATGAGCTTTTTAACCCCCTTGTGTTATATGTTCTTTACTGATTTTCCCCATAGTTCTCCTGAAGTCATTGACTTGTACTGGGTTATTGTTCAATTGATAGTGGTATCCACCTTCCATCTGGTAATGAAGCTCAAATATTATGCATAGCTGGTGCTAAAATAAAACTCAAACCTGAGCTCAAACAACTCCCCTCCCATATGATGCTACGTTACCATCATAGGTGGAGTAAAATAATAGCTTTAAATGCAACAAAATAACTCTTGGGTTTAAAAAGCGATGGAAAAGCCAAGATTGGAAACACCAAGGTAGAGGCAATGATCAATTTCAAGTGCCTTGTCTATATGATAAATATCAAAGTTGCATCTAAGAATGAAATCCAGGTAACACTATCTATAGAAAGAGGTGTATCCAATGACTTAAATTGAGTATGAAGTTCAAAAACATCAGCCTAAAGCAGGAAAAACAAATCACTCATGTAGATGTTGGACTAAGTGGATGCATGCGTTGGACTCTAAACAAAAAGAATGAGAACAAGATACCAGTTTTTGGAATGTCAGTGTGGTGAAACATGCTCCGAATCATTTTGTTGGACTCAAAGGCAGTAAGTGAGTTAGGTCAAGAGCAGAACTTAAGGAATCAGTAGAGTTTTTACATTTAGTTGGAGGAAGAAGGTCAGACATGGGAGATGAAAACCTGTCAGCCTTGTCTTAGCAGTAATTAAGGGGGAAATTGAGCATAAGACTAGAAAAGAAAATTTAGATGGATAGATAACATTGTACCCTGAACTGAAGCATGCCTGTGGAAAGCTAAATGAGAAGCAAGACAATGTCTCTGGTCCAGCTCTAGCTGTGCTGAAATCAAACAACTGTACATCTTGGTTTGATTGCTCAATTGAAGCAGTCACTCCTGGTACAAACCAGACTGTGCATTCTGTTCTTCAGCCACAATTAATGAAAATTTCTTCTTTCTATCAAATTTATACAGTCTGTGGAGAGTGATGATTGATTGGCAAGGCTAAGATGATGAGCACCTTGAAGTGATACCTGCAGTTCAGCTGACGTGATGGCAAAGTTAATTGCTCACCTTTGATATAATTCAATGTTTTAGTACTTGTATTGATCTTTTTCTTGAAATGGCGCCTTTGGTATTACGGGCTGGTGTGCGCTGTATCCCACTGAGTATTCTAACGATAGAAAGATTGCAGAGATATCACATCAATTGCTATCTATCTTTTTCAGGGCTTTATTATATCAGTAAAGATATCCCTTATGGTTTACCAAGTACTCTGGGGCCGTGTCATATTTTTTCTGCAGTAATATAATTGTTTTGACATAAGGATACAAAGCTGGAGATGGCAATACTTGACTAACTTCCTCTGAATGCAATTACTGATAGTCTAATCATTCAATTTGTATTTGCTTGGAATGATTTAGAACTATTGCTCCCAACTACTTTTCCGTGACTCCAGCTGTTTTAACAAATCTTGCCTCTAAAACATATCATATGTTATTAGGCTAGAGCCTTAAAATCCACTGGCATAATTTATATGTGAATCATGTAATGATTCATGTAATGAAGACAACAAAGGTGAGTGATGGCTGCTGAGGATTCCCCTGATTTTTCCATAGACACTATTACAGGATATGAGAACCCTTTTAAGGGCATCCATATTTGTCCTACTTTCACAAAAGAAAAATCTTCACTCACCTTATTATCCTCTTCATAAAGATATGGTCTGCACATCTGGGGAAGGTGGGAAGATGTCGGACGCTGCTTAATATAGAAGTCCCAATCACCAGCAGAATGCTGCAGGTTCAAATCAGAACTAGTACAGTCATTCTGGATCTGACCAGGTTAAGGAACTTGCTTATTTTTAACAGCATGACTGACTGGTTTCTGCCCAGCAGTTTAGGCTAAAATAGACCCCAAATACAGATACTAAGCTCACTGTCCTTACTGAGATCCACTAAACCAAAATGACCAGCTACCAATTTGGTAATTTCTGAAGAAGGGTCGAGGACCAAAATGTCACCCTTCCTACTCCTCTGATATGCTGCTTGGCCTGCTGTGTTCATCCAGCTCTACACCTTGTTATCTCAGATTCTCCAGCATCTGCAGTTCCTACTATCGCTGGTAGTTTGTGTTCCTTAATAAGCAACCATTTCTCCAGTGAGCCTCCGTGGCATTGTCTCAGTTTTCACTGTTCATGGCTTGGTGAGCAAGGAAGTGATTGAGCTTTGATTTCTTTTGAAGTTGTCGTACCACACTTCTAAAAGGGACTGCTCATATTGTGTTAATGACTGATCATTGTAAAATTTAAGCAAAGTTGGGCAGTTAATTATCAGTCATCATCATCGGGTGCATTCTTCATTGCAACACCTCCAGCAGTCAGAGAGCACTTGCCAACCAATCATCATTCTCCTCACACAGTATAAATGCTGTTTTCCTTTACTTTCATATCTCCTGTGAATTGACCTGATGACAGCAAGACAAAAGACTTCAATAAAATGTGTCCTTTTTTGAGCAATAAACATTGCATCCAACATTGCGGTGCACCATTCTGAAAAGTAATCAAGCTCTATACATTTTAATTAGATCACGATCTGGCTCATGCATTGAGATCATAAATCTCATTCCTAATATTTCCTCAGCATTGACAGCTTTGCGTTCATTTGCTTTTTGGTCTGCTTCAACAAGCAGTAATTTTGTAGGTCATATGCAGGGCAGAAAATTAATCTGTCTTGATGTTTTCTTGGACTTGCACAAAAGTCATGATTGAATAGTTCCAACCAGCTTTGGGGTCTTTCCAACTCAGTAAATGGAATAACGCAAACATAGAGGTCTCAGTGCAGCTTCGGGTTAGCAATGATGCAAGGGTGTGCGCTCTCATGATTGAAATGATTCCACAATCCAATGGCCATTTTGTTTTTAAAAAAAATCTGCAAGTTATATAAGTTGCAAAAAGTAATTTTAGATTGTTTCAGAGCTGATTGCCAAACAGGTCCATGGCCAGAGCTAAGCAGACCCATCCTTGATTCCAACTTAGTTAAGTATTCACGTCAAAGGCAGTTTTATTTATTCAAGTGTTTCTACATTAACAGGGCCTCCCAGCTCCAACAGCCAATGAGGGGAGGTGGGGGAAGGGCTGATACAGCAAATTTTGTTTCATCAGACTCTGAACTAGTCAAAGCATTGCTTTCCTTGTTTGTCCAGAGGGTGAGGGACACTGAGGGAAAAGGAGACGTTCTTTAATCTCTCTTCTATAGGTTTCAAGATCTGAAAGAAAACTTAAGGGCAATCACTTGGGTGGAAGATCCATTCTAGGGTTGAGGTCCTGAAACTGCACCCACCAGAAAATCTCAAGGATATTGCAAACAGTGAGAGGATTCAGAATGACTGAGTAAATAAATAGATTGGATAATGGAGGATTATCAAATACATTGAAGATGTCATCATGGAAAAGGGTTGAGAAATGATATGATTTCTGTATTTAGGATTCATAAGGAACTAAATAATGTAAACGATAGCAAAATGCTTTAACATGTTTGATACTGTTAAATCAAAGGTCATGGTCGTTGCTTAAGGAGGGGACAGAGGCAGTGGGTGTGGAGAGCAATTTAAAATTGATTTGAGAGAACAAGATGAGTTAAATTTTTGTTCCTGGGTCCTGATCCCTTACCTAGGATGAAATGCAGCTCAAGACCACAGAAATGGTGGAGCTAGGACCCCAAAGGACATTTTGGAGGGGATCACCAATTAAAAGACCGCCTCAGAGAGCTCTGTCCAATTAAAAGCAGCAAGCAAGCTTCAGAACAGGGAGAACCAATTGGAGCACTGGAGCTTCTGAGTGGTCAGCCCTATTTGGAGAAGTGAGCCCTGTCATTACAGATGGGCGAACGACAGGGCTCCTCAGTGTTAATATACCCTTGAAGATCAACCCAGCCAGCACAGCCTATCTTCATAAGATAACCTTCATCTCATGATCTTGAGTCTGCAGGGGAAACCATGGTAAATAGTCTGCGCATTTTTCTCCCCAACAGTTCCCATATTCCTATTGCATTTGGTTGCTGAAGTGAAGTTCCCCTTTCCTCCGGTCCGTTGAACAGGAAATAAGAACGGAACAGGCCATGGAAAGTCTTATAATTGGGGAAGTTCTCCTGCTGGTACCAGTCTATAATGTCAGATATGTCCTGGGGTATCTTGGGCAATCTCACATCATCAATCCTTCTTGCTGGTTGTTGTCGAAGCGTTAATACAATGTGGAGAAGATTTTGGCAGGAGAGAGGTTCAACCTTGATGAGCATTAAATAGGTTTATTGTGTATTATCTCACAGCTAGTTGCATTGCACCTATGATGCATGGGCCTGTTTGGATTGCCACTCAGCTCATTTTCCTGGAGTTCTCCGCTACCAATGCGGTGAGTAGCTGAAATCAACGCAGTTGCCCTGAAGTTCATAATAGTTGAGATGTCAAATCATGCTCCATTTTGCAGCAGTTGTACACTGCATGCTGAGATTTCACTGTCCTGCAGTTCAGCCAGACAGCTCCAGTGAAATAATAGGTATGCAAAATAAACATGGGTGAGTTTGACAGTTGGAGTGCCAGGTGGGTAAGGTGCCAGGTAAGTAGAATGTCAGATGAGTAGGGTATCAAGAAGGTAAGGTAGTTTGGGTGCTATGTGGGTAAGGTTTCAGGGTGCTGAGTACGTGCCAGGTAAGTGATTCGGGCATGTCAGCTGGCATGGATGTGTGTCAGGGCCAGTCAGCAGAGTTTGGGGTGGAGATGTTGGGACCGGCAAGTGGGAGATATCCGGGTAGGGGTCTGCAAGCTCCCAGAGATTCGCATTTGTGAGGGCTGAGTTTAGGACTGATGTTGAAGTGAATTTCTTCATGCAGGGGGCAACTAATATTGGGCTTAGACATTGTATAGTGCAAACACAAAGTGACAGGGGATTTTTTTCAAGCAGATGAACTAAGATGTCAAAATCACTGCTACATTGTTATCCACTTTGCGAACAGAAGTTGGGAAATTTAAAAATGATCAGCAAATTTGGCTCCAACTCATCAACAAACTATCACTGACATAAGATGGCATCAGTGAAATAGATCAGAACTCTGTTTCACTTTTAAGGTCATAACTCTCATACGTTCTTTCAAACGTAGTTTCTTTGAGTGGAGCCTACAGTAAAAGCAAGATTAATATGTGAAAATCTCCATGATGTGAAATAAAGTCATTTTACAGAAGCATGGTCGGTATTTGAAACAAACAAAAGCAGAAATTGCTTGCGAAACTTAGCAAGTTTGGCAGATTCTGTGCAGTGGAAAGAGAATTAACGGCTTGAGTCCAATAATCTTTCTTCAGTGGCCTCTTCGATCAGTACTGACATTGACAGATGCCTCTGCGACTGGTAGATTAGCTAGGACAATGTCATTGATTTTTTGCCTTCTCACTTGTTCCCCATCTACTGCCACAGGTTAGTGTAGCAGTTATGTCCTCTAGGCCTTAACCAGCTCAGTCGGCAATGCTGCTACTGAGCATTGAGTAGTAGGTGATTTACATTAAAAGACCTCTATCCAGGGTTCATTCTGTGCACTTGATTCCCTCAGTTCTTTCTCTAGATAATGCTCAGCATCGAGGAGCACTGATTCATCAGCTGACGGAGACCAATATCTGGACATTGGCAGGAGGTCTCTTTCCTTGTGTTTCCTTGACCTGATGGCATGATTCATCATTGGGTTAAAGTTAAGTCATTTTCTCTCATCTCCCCCATTAAGGATTGATGTTACTTTACAGTAGGGATGAATCTGGAAGGACCAGTTGGCATGGACCGGATTGCAGCACAACAGAAGGACACACAGTGCAGGCAATGCAAGGTCCTTCTCACTAACATCTGAAGCCTCATGCCAAATTTGGGAGAACTGCTCCAGTCCACTAAACCTATAGCCTGACAAAGTTAAGCACCCTTGTGGTTATTCCATCCCAACTCTGTGCCATTGCACTGACCCCTCTGTCAGGTCAATCCTGCCAGTGGAACAGAACTTACCCAGGGATGGTGAGGGAGGAGTCCGAGACATTCGTTGTTATGTGTGATTCTGTGAAACTGACCATGTCAGTGTAGGTTTAGTAGACTGGGGCAGCTCTCCCGAATTTGGCATGAGATTTCAGGTGTTAGCGAGAAGGACCTTGCATTGTCCGCACTCTATGTTGTAATCCAGTGCCCAAGTACATGCCAGGTGGTCCTTCTGGATTCATTCCTGTTGTAAAGTAACATCAACCCTTAAAGGGGGAAATGAGAGAAAAGGACTAAAACAATGATGTGTTTTCATGAGAGCAAAGTGATGTGACTGGTTGCAACTCGCCTCGCTGTAGATTGGCTGATATCCAATTTCTTAATCGTAATTTGTTTTCAACATTCCAGAGGAAATGGTGTTCATTGTAGACAGATGTTTAAAGAGTATTAGTACTGTAACAACCAAGTGATTAAAGCAGCATTCCATATAGGAATAATAAAGTCACCTTTCAGGATGTGAGTGTTCGTATTACTTCAGCAAGCTGCTTTTTCTTTCAAACAGTAACTGTTTCCTTTCCACAGGACTGAAACTCTCTCTACTTTACCAAAGCATTACAGGGCAGGGAGACTTTGCACCAGGATGGCTTCAGGTACTAAATTATCAAAACACTATCCCACTTGCTGCAACCAAGCACATTTAAGGATTCTGTCTGTCATGCCTGCGCTCAGTCCAATTACCACAATAATTGGCAAATACAGCCTGAGACAATTATGTTGAAAGCCTTGTTAGCAAATGAGAGGTCTTTCCCAAAAATATTTTTGAAAAACAGCAAATAGTACAGGAAGAACATCAATATAGTGAATTGGGAGATTGAAGTGCAGGAATACAATCCTGCTACATTCCACAAATGCAGAAAGTTCCCCTTTGCACCACTTTATATTCAAGAGCGTTACACTTGTCTACTTGAATCCATCCACTCAGTCGTTTCTCACCCTAATAAAACCTTTTGTCAAAGGTAATAAATTTCAACAACCCTGTCATCACTCCAGCATAAGATGTGAGACTGGGAGCTAGATTTTTATGTCCTCCTTCAGCCATTGTTAAAATATTGAATCCTACAAGAAACTGAAATGTGGGCTGATGTCACTTCTGAGAAATTACTTCTGGTTGGGACAACTACCTTAAACACTAATTAAATTGAAGTTACATCACAGAATCAGGCCATTTGGCACGAATGTTCATGATGATGATTATGTTCCACAAGAGCCTCCAGATCTTTTCATCCCACTTGGCCCTCAGAATCTTCTATTCCTTTCTCTTTCACATGTTTACAAAAGCTGTTCCAATTAGGTAGTGACGTGAAGACCAGGGGACATAATGCAGAAAAGACCACATTGTGAGCAGCGAATACAGTAGACTAGATTGACTGAATTTCAGGTAAATCACAGCTCCACCTGGAAGTTGTGTCTGGCGCCTTGGATGGTGAGGAGGAAGGAAGTAAACTGGCAGGTGTTACACCTTCTGTGAATGCAGGGGAAAGTGCCAATGGTGTAAGGGGAGGTGTTTGGGAGAGGAGGAGAAGAGGATGAGGACCCGCTTTACGTTTGGAAGATGAAACACGGACTGAATGACCACTTTGCAGAACACTACATTCTGTCTGCAAACATGACCCGGAGCTTCCAGCTGCTTGAACACACTGTTCCCTGGCTAACATTTCTGTCTTGGGCTTGCTGCAGTGTTTCAATGAGGCTGAGCACAAGCTGGAAGAACAGCATCTCATTTTCTACTTGTGGACAACCTTCAAGACTCAATATTGAGTTCAATCATTTTAGAACCTGTACACCGTTTTCCATATCCTTTACCTATCCCCACACTCCAAGCCCAGACATCACATGGGCTGCTTTCATCTTAGTCAATCCATTCTTACGCACTAATTACCCATTAGTAGCTTTTTTCTTTTCCCCAGCCTACCATTATCTATATCTGGTCAGCTGCTGTTGTCTCTCTCAAGGCTCCATCTCCATCTATTGTTCACTCTATTTGACTCCTCCTCCCTCACCACCCTCAGTCTTCAGCATAAACACTACCTTTCCCTCGCTGTAATCAGTTCTGAGGATGGGTCACTGGACCTAAAACATTAACTCTGCCTTCTCTCCACAAATCTTGCCAGACCTGCTGAGGAGGATCTCCAGCAATTTCTGTTTTCCAGCATCCTCAGTTCTTTTTTGACTTAGCTTTAATACTTTAGATAAGGAACTTTGTATGGTCTGAAGAAAAGCTCTGTTTACACAGCATATAGTAACAACATGCAATTTGCTGTCTCGGAGAGTGGTGGAAGCAGAAATGGGTAATGATTTCAAAAGGAAATTAGATAGGCACTCAAGGGAAATAAACCTGCAGAGCTACGTGGATAGAATGGGGGATTAGGAGTGATTGGATTGCTCTACAGAGAGCTGTCAAATGGAATCAATTGGCCAGATAGCTTTTTTCTGTACTAACAACTCTACAGGGGAGGGGTTACTTGACTACCATTGAAGAGGAGATCCAACAAGTGACCAGCTGCACTAGCTCAGCCTTCTATAAACTATGGCAGTAAGTGTTTTACAACAAAGACTTCCAGAAGTCAATAAAAGTCTTAGTAAACAGGGTAGTTGTCAAAACCACATTCCTGTGAGAACTGGACTGTATAGCTACACATAAGAATGGCTCAGACATATCCACAGCTGCGCTTCCACAGTATCCTCCAGATTTATTGGAAGAACTGTCGACCAAATGCTGATGTTCTGTTTGAAGCCAGTTCTACATGCATTCGGTAAAACTCCCTCAAGATCAACTTCAGTAGACTAGACACAATGGCCGTAAACTGTCTCCCACCACATGCCCTATTTTCCCAATTCTCCAATGGTCAGCATCCCGGGAAGGGCAAAGAAAATTCCTCAAAGACAATCTGAAGCTCTCCCTGAAGTGCAGCACATTGACATTAATGACTAGCTGGAGTTGGCTACCAGTCTTGCAGGTAGATGACAACTTGTCCATCAAGCTGCATCACTCTTTGGGTCACAATGTTTTAATAATGAGGCAGAACGATGGCAGAGAAAGAAAGGAAAGGGAGCATATTCTGTGCTCTGTATTCTGTGCTCTGGATTCCACTACCTCGTGGGCCATCCTGCCTCATGAATCCACACACCATTTACAAGATCTTCAGGTTGAGAGTCACTTGAAGATCCATGGCAGAATCTCATGATTCAGACATCATCCTTGAAAGGAAGGACAACTAATGACAAATGACTTCATCACAATGTGGGCTAAGTGGCCATAATAAGGAAACAACTAGAGATACTATCATTTTAAAGGGAAAACCAAATTAGTCATAGAGTTTAGAATTTTAATGAAAATGTGCTTATTACTGGTTTCTCCTGAGTTGTCTTTAGCTGAGGTCTTTTTAATAAAGCAACAGCTCAACCAGAAATTCCTTACAATTCATCAAGTGTGCTTGGATTGTGCACATTTCTGACTTGACTCACTGTTTATTGAAGCTGTGGCCTTTCATTACCATTCAACAAGACACATTTCTAAACTGCTCAGTGATCCTTGAAGCAGTAGATGCATGCATTCATGTAGCTGTTCTCCCCAGCAGTCATATAAACAATCATATTCTGCATTATGGAATTCAATTTGTGTATTGTGCAGCCAGAGAGGAGTTTGGCTTGTGAACTTGAAAAGAATAAAAAGCAAGAGAATGTACACACTACTCAGACTGGTTGTCTTGATGGAGGTTGACAGGTTTGAAGGGTAACCTTTTCTGGTTTTGTTAATGATTTTGAAGCTATCTATTTGTAGAAGTTATATGGCTGCAAACTGGGAGGATAAAGTCAAGATTTTAAAAAATGCACAGTAACAATTGGAAATCTGATAAATGATTTCAATATAACTAATAGCATTACCAATTGCGTAATAATTCAGTTTATAATTAATAGTTGCAGTATATTTTATAATTTTAAAGGACTGCATAAGCAAATTAGATATTGGGTTAACTGTTTTATACTTCCCTGGTTTTGTGTTCTTTCACCTTTCATAAATAATGGAGTGAGATGCAAATATCTAAAGTTCCTGAATTGAGAGAAATTTGCAAGATTATAGTTACAGCATCTTCAATGTTCTTACCTGCTTCATTTAAAACTAAGGCATTGAAAACCATCTGTTCCTGGTGATTTTTCATTCTTTAGAGCTACGTATTTTCACAATGACTTTCTTATGCTTATGTCAGTTTTATTCAATATTATCTTTCTTGAGATACGTTGACATATGTTGTCAACATCCATGTTGACTTCTCTAATGTAAATATTGACAAAAACTATTCAACATGTTCATTATTTCCTTATTTTCACTGACAGTTGTGGTAAGATGAATCTTTACCACAGCTGTTCATAGTATAAGATCCATCTAATAGATTTTCTGCCACTATCTTCTTTCCTGGTAGGGATTTACGTGATCTCCCTGGTCTATTATGGTAAGGAAAACCATTTGGTAGTTTAATGAGAAAAGGCTCACATGAGTGCAACTACAGTAGATGCAAGTTGTATTGATATGATAGACATTGTTAGTGAGACCATGATGTTAGGTTTTATTCCTCTGAGATCCAAATGATTTCTCCCACCCACATCCATGGTAGATGGTATTTAATGTACTATCCAGTGTTATGTCTTTTAAACTCGTACACACATACACAATATCTGCCCCACCACCAAAGTTTGTTTTAAAATACTAACACTGTACAATTGTGCATATAATTATATTTACAACTACTCATCTCCATAAAATCTCTGAGTTCTCAAATTTAAGTGGGATAGAAATTTTACAATTCTCCCAGGATGCGTTCTCTTCACGGTAGGATGTTGTGTTAAAGAATGTTGACTTTCATTTTGTTCCTGGAAGTGTGAGGGCTGAAAATCCCTTTAAACTGGAGAACCCTTTTAGCTCTTGGATTTCCTTCACTGAGGATGTACTTCCTGTTAACACAGGTAATCGCTCCATTGTAATATCTGGAGGATCCATAATCTCATTTTTTTTGCACTCGATGGGGGGCCTGTTGAAACTGGTACTTTCTTTTCAGCAATATCCTGAATCTCCAAACTAAACATTTTCATCTTGATAGTATCTTAGATCTCTGAGCTGGCAATTTCTTCTTGAACCATGTCCAAAATCTGTGGATATTGTTTATCCCATCTCATAGTGGCTTCCATGGAATTCCTCAATCTGTGTCAGCAAATTTTTACTCTTAATCTGCTGACACGTCTGTCTTGATGCCACCCGGAAACTGAAGGAGCAGCTCCTCACATTTCACCTTGGGAGACTACAGCCCAATGGCCTAAATGTGGATTCTACCAGTTTCATAATCTCCCCACACCCAACCTCATCCCATGACCAACTCTCCCTCTTATCCCTGCCTCCTTGACCTGACACAACTTGTCCATCTTCTCTCCCACCTATCTGCTCCTCCCACCTCACTGACCACGCCCCACCTGCACTCACCTATCACCATCCCACCTAACTTCCCCAGCCCCACCCGTCCTCCCTCTATTTATTTCTGAGCTCCCTTCCAACCTCACCCATTTCTGAAGAAGGGTCCTGACCCAAAACGTCAACTTTCCTGCTCCTCTGGCCTGCTGTGTTCCTCCAGCTCCACATTGTGTTATATCTGTATTGTGTATACTTAGGTCAACTTGTTCTTCAGGCAGGATGCTTTCATTTACCTAGTGATTGCATTACTGGCCAAACCAACATGTTTCCTCCCTGAGTTGTACGACATGAAGATTATTTCTTCCTTAGCATGATCGTCATTACTGGTACTTTTGATTCTTCATATGAAGATGCAGGAATCCATCAATAAAGGAATTAGGTGTTATGGAGAAAAAGCAAGGAAGTGGAGTCGAGGTATCAATGATCTAATTGTAAGGCAGAGCAGACTGGATGGGCTGACTGGCTTATTTTTGCTGCTACATCTTGTATCTCACAGTCTTATGGAATAAAATATTTTTGTTGAACTTGCGTCTTCTCTGAATCTGACCTCACACTTGAGCCTGTTATTGCTGCCTGTTCACCAAGCTGTGTTACTGTCGGAATTATATCAGTTGAGAATTAATCAATGAGCTTGAATGCCGTATATCTCTCATTAACAATCTCATTTGTGTTCCATCAAGAATTTTAGTGATTCTTCCTGTCTTAATTCTCTTCAGTGTTAATTAGAGCAGAAAACCTTTCTGCCAATCATGCACAGTCAGGGATTTCCATCCTGCCGACAGGAGGAAACAAACTTCACAAGCCAAAATATTGAGAGATTCCATCTTCTGTTTGATTTCCACAATGAGTACAGGAAGTTTGATGAAAAGTCCTACTGGTTGTCCCTTGATCAGTTGTTCAAAAATGAAATCTATTTGTTTTAATAACCTACCGTTCCTTGACCAGTTTTTTTTTACTTTAACCATTTTGACTACTTCCCCCATGTGAAGAAAATTCAGATAAAACCATATTCAAGACTGGGAATTCTTGATTGTGAATGAAATAAAAGTGTTGCAGAGTTATCTGTGGCATACCTTTAATTTGAAGTGTTCTAGCTCCTGGACCATGCTGTGGCTTGTGGACAGTGTTTCTTTAACTATGGTACACTGTCAGATAATATAGTGACATTCACTCCTGTATCAAGCTCAAATTTAGGGTGATGTCTTTTGACACAAAACGGATTTGGGTCTGGATCATCTATTTTCCTAAGAACACCTATGGCATTTCTTCTATTGTAGACTATTCTACCTTATGGTTTTATCGGAGTAACTATTTGTGTTTTTGCTGGTCTGTAACTGTGTGTCACTTCAAGACACTTACTGAGGTGACCTATTGTTTTATGGTTAAAACATCTCTTTTTAATACTGGGCACTGCTTTTACCTGTGAGACTTCCTTGATCCACGGCACTGTCATTGACGTTCAGTGGGCCAGATATGGACTGATGTCTTTAGCATTTTTGTACCTCATAAACTGAATGGATTTTGTTGATCTCCTCGGATGAGTTTCATCTTCTTTTAGGACTGTTCTGAGTTGCTTCTGACCCTCTGCTTCACCATCTGAATTGTGATGGTATGTGCCTTTAAGACAGAATTGTTCCGTTCTGTTTCTCTTGAAGAGGGGTGGCGTCAACCTGGTGAAACTGTCTGCTCCATGGAAAGCAGAGTAAAATAGCTTTGAGGTTTTTCTAGTTAGACAAAGGAAGCATGAGTGTGTGGAGTCAGGCTCACACAGACCCAGAGTTTTAGTTTTGCTTTCAGTTGTTGAAGCTTGGGTTTTTGGAGTTGAAGCTGTTAGATACAGCTCTCTCTGCTACTGCTGAAAAAGCTTGAATTATCTCTCTGCTGCTGGATTCATTCTGTGGTGTTCTATCTTCATGGACTGGAAGAGATAGCAAGTGAGAGAAATCTGTTTTGCTGAATTTGCCTTTGCCAAGGTTGTGTTTATTGGATGCTGCTATATTAGAACAGACGATTGGTGCTAGTTAAATAATATATTATTTTGTTAAGTATTTTGATAGAGCTGAAATTGTGCAATTCTTTTCTTTGTTTCTATTTTTTTGTTGTTGTTTGTAGTGTTTTGATTAAGTTTTGTTTAAGAATAAAGTGCGTTTTGATTAAAGCCTAGTAGTTTGGCCAATCATATCACATCTGGAGTACAGCACCTTACATTTGCCTGTAAATAAGATAAAAGTTAGGGTGTAGGCTATCTCCTTGATATATTTTAAAGCGGTTTGGTCTGGTGCGGAACAGAATGATTTTCTCTCAATTCAAATCTTCTTTTCCAAGTGAAATAGAGGACTCCCGGCTTTCGCAAGTAAAACAAAGCATCTTCCCTTTAGCGAGCAAATGGGTGATTCCAGGTTCACAAAGTTTAGCTTCTTTAGATGAATCCCACGAATCACAGCTTAATAGCTTCACTGAATGAATCTTGCTGCCTGTGTGTTTAATAATTCCCATTCTCTTAAAAGCTTTGCCAAATGCACTGGCTCTTCAATACTCTACTAGATAATTCCCATTCCTTGAATGGTATTTCTTAGCTAATTCCCACTGTCTGCAGCCTGACTGATGACTCCCCTGTTTTGGCAAAAGAGATTGCCTGAAGTGGGAGAAAAGGAAGATAATGAGCGTTCAGTGAAAGGTTCAAAGGACCATTATGCAGTGACGTCAAATTCAACATTTCAAAGTGCTCTTTACGTCTTTTAGGACTCAATACCGAGCCCCATATCCTCACAGTATGACCTCTGTACTCTATTTTCCTTACGTTCGCACCCTTTCTCAGCTGAGCCTTGTTAAGTTTGTATCTTTGAGCAGACCCATTTTGTTATTTCACACCTAACATTTACATCTGTTATATCACTCCTTTACCACCATTACCGCTGCCCTTGTCTTTTGCTCTGGGCATGCAAGCAATCTGATCCATGTGCCCCTCCTCTCCTCTGTCACTAGCATTAACACCATAATTTTTCAGTTCCTTTCAGTTCTCAGGGAGAGTCGTATTGGATTTGAAACATTACCTCTATTTCCACTTTCAGTGATGCTTCCATACCTGCTGGGTTTATCCAGCACTTTATGTTTTTATGGATTTCCACCTTTTGCACCATTTTCCTTGTATCATACATCATAGGGCCAGTTGAAGGACTGAGACTTTGGATAAGCATCATTGTAGTCATGCCAAAACCAAATGATGCCATCAAATTCTGTACTGACACGTAGCGAGTGAATGAAACAGTAGTAATAGAACATTCCCACTGTCAATGAAGTCTTTCAAGAGTTGTCAACGAGCAAGGTAATTTCTAAGTTAGACTTAAAATTGGGATAGCGCCAGCTGGAGCTCATCCTGAAACAAGAAAAGTGGCAACCTTTGTCAATTATTGTAGATTTTACCTGTACAGGAGATTGCTGTTTAGTTTCAATGTGACACTGAAGATTTACTAACACAAATCCACATTATAATACAAGGGACACCAGTAAAAGCCAATATCTCATGTAACATTGCTACTCATGGAACCAACAGAGATGGGCTTGACGAGACCGAAATTGGTACTGGTACAGTCAGCAAAATTTGCAATAAACACGAACAAGTGTAGATGTGACAGAGCAGATGTTCATGGAGCACAAATGCCCAAGTGGTGGGATTAACCCAGAAAAAGACAGGACAGAAGCAATAACAGAATCTGAAAATGCTAGCAAAGTGAGAGAAGAACAAATGTACACAGCTTCACTAGAGGAAAAAAAGATGAATCATTCACGCATTTTGCTGCATGCTGGGCAATGCCAACTAGAGAGATTGAAAGAAATTGAGATGATAATTTGGAATTGGATGACATCAGACCGAGAACCCAAGCTGGTGACTGGGAGAATTACCCATTTAAGAAACATACTACTATATGAGTTGGATTGTCCATAACTAGGATTTTTGTTCTCAGAGGCAACTGACTTGTAGCGCCTCAAACACTTAGAACTAGACTGGAAGTTCTAACTCTTGATTGTCTCTTGGGAGTGATTAACCAAGCCTAGGGGGTTGGTTGGCTGGATGGTCGGTTTGTGATGCAGATTGATGCCAACAGCTTGGATTCAACTTCCTCGCCAGCTAAGCTTACCATGAATGATTCTCCTTTTCAATTTTTCCCCTCGCTTGAGGTGTGGGGACTCCTCAGGTTAAACGACCACCATTCACCTCCCTCTATCTCTCTGTCTGTAATGAGAGAGCAGCTCTATGGTCTGGTAGGACTTTGGAAACTTTACCTTTCATCCAAACTTAGAAACCAAAGATTTAGTGGCCATGGATGGAGAAAGATGTGGAATAGTTTGTCAAAATATATACTGGATAACAACTGCCAGAAGGCCCATGCCACCAGGAGCAATGCAGCGCATACTGTTACCAGCTGGACAATAGCAGGGTGCAGGATTGACATCTCAGACCCACTCGCAAAAGGAGAGTCCACACTATTGATGATTGATGACTACAGTCATTACTGAAAGTATGTGGTAATGAAGTCTACAATGCTATGGAAAATGGTATCTGCATTGACCAAAACTTTTTCAAGCAGCAGTCTACCAGTCATTCTATATTCAGACTTGGGCTACAGTTTGTTTCACAGAACTTTACTGACTACATGCAAATCACAGGCACTAGCCATCAGAGACTGACCCCTAAATGTCCACAGGCAAATGGCCAAGTGGGAACAACTAGCCAGTCCTTAGAGAAACAAATAGGATTATTCAGACTGAGGGCAAAGGTTGGAAAGCAACATTGTTGTTCAAATGTTGCTGAATGTTGAGCAACTCCACAAACTATGAAGGGAAAGAGCCCAGCTGAATTGTTATTTGCATGCAATATACACGTCAAAATACCAGCGCTGAGGGACAAGAGGTTGGAGATCCTGATGCTGAGAAAAAAATGCTGAAGGTGATGAAGTATTGAGGTCTATACAATGTTTTACCCCAAGCTGAATATAGTCAATGCTAAGGGCTGAATTTTCCCAATTTTGGCAAAATGTTTTCTTTGGTGGTATTCATGGCAGGCAGCACACCATTTTCTCACACAATCATCTGGTCTTTCACGGTGGAGAATTCCACTGCCCAATCTGCTTGACAGTCACCGCTGCGGGAGAAATGGGACATAAATTGGCGAACACTGGAGAAAATGGCACCAGGATGGGATGGCCATTCCTTCCAAGCGTAAAGCCTGTTCCAGTAGTTGATCCAATTTAGTGTTGATGGTGTGGGATACCCTTAATCTCTGCATGGACCGATTTGCTGAGAGCTGTAGAGAATAACAGTGGGGTTGGTCAATTTAGGATCAGTCATTCTCTTTCACCTTCTTGTGGGATCTTCACCTGGTGGTTCTTCCTCTGGAAGCTGTGCAGGAGTTGTTGGAGGCTAATGTTCTTGCTGGGCTTGATAACAACGTTGAAATTATTGTCTTTTTCTGATGCTGTTGTAGGATTGCTAACAAAGTTATGAGGAATCCTCCAAGCATGATTTCCATCTCAGATGCTTGGACCAATAGCTTGTGGGGAATGTTGGAATTTAGCAGAATATCAGTAACAGTATTCCTGATCCTTTAAATCAATCGCTCTGAAGCAAAATGTTACGCCCTGACTCAGTGCGTTTTGAGCTTCCCTAAGGCAGTGAAAATCATGCCTCAATATGGATGTCTGGGCTATGAAACCTTATCTGATGCATATAGACCAAAAGCAATATCATGTGATCCCTGCAGTTGCAGATCCAAAATTCTCATCTGTAGCAGAGAATGAAATTTAGGCTCCAATCCACAATGTTATCACTACCTCTCAAAAAGTAGCCACTCTTGAACATCACAAACCATGTCATTGGAAACTGAGAGTTCAGTGCAGGAATGGGGCAGCTCCAAAGCATTGTCTTAAAGAATCAGATATGAAAAGTGAGGCAGAAAAGCCAAACCTCGGTGAGAGTTTAGGTTTATGTCTGCTTAGCTTGCATATCTGACACAACAAGGGATCAATTGATGTCAGGGCAATGATTTGAGCATTAGATATGATACAGTACTTAAGTAGAAGCTTAAAAAAACATTCAGTAATGCATAAAGTCAGAAAACACATGTAAAGGTAATATGAAACAGACTCTATTAGCCTCTTTTAAACTTTGTTAAAGTTTAACCTGTGGCGGTGAATGTTGTACTTTCAGCTTGAGTGTGTGACAATTTCCAGCACTTTTTCTTTTTCTTTTATATTTCCTTCATTTGAAGTAATTTGTCAAAGCAGTAGATGCAGGGCTGGAGAATATTCCATAGTGCACACTCAAATTCTCATGTGCTGAAATAGTAATCAAATTCAATTATTGTCCTGGGGAAGAAGTCTGTTGTGGTTCTAAGGCTTAAGAGCAACACCAAAACTTTGTCAACTTGAAGTATGTTTTGTAGCATAGCAAAGCATTTTCTAGCTGGTTTCTCTGGCAACCAAAGAATTTGTTCCCAGATGCAAGACATTTCAGAACAGATCAAGTCTTTTTATTTTCTGAAATCAGAAAGATCTTTGAAAAGATAGCATATGTTTTCCATCATTTCCCTATGAGGTAAACAATTTAACGAATCAAATTGAGCTCTGAATAACCAATTTAAAAATATCAGGTATATACTACAAAGATGAGGAAGAAAAGCAAAATCTGCATTTAGAGATTTTAGAATTTTTATTTTTCTCAATGAAATTAAAGCTATTATATTGTTTGCAGTAGAACAGGCAAATTACTTTTTGGGGAAGAAAGTAGTTTATTTTTCCTTTCCTCTCTATTCTCCCAAGCTCTGTTTTTCCCTACCTGATGGGAAGCAAGGGAACTGTATTTAGTGCTGCTCACTGGAGGCGAAGGAAGATTGACACTTGGATTCAATCTGTTTCCATATGAGGTAGCATTCCCCGATCTCCACTCAACGTCTTAGCACCACAAGTGAACTTGAAAACAACATCTTGTGTTCAGATCTTAGTGAAGGGCAAACAATACGTTAGATTTACAACACAGAGACAGGCCACTGTGTTCATTTGGTCTGCACTGAAGATTAGGCTCCAAGTGTGCGTCCTCCTGCTGTACCACATCTCACCTTATCACCTTCCCAGTCCTTTCTCCCTCATGTAGTTATCTAGCTTCCCGTTAAGAGTGACAGACATTCACATTGACACGCTGCTGTACCCTCCCTTTGTAAACAACTTTTCCAGCAACAGTTAACCCTTGGCCATTAACTTTATGTAGCTCCTTTTGCAATGTAATCATTAAGCTGCTTATTTCAAATAGATCTATTGTAGTGTTAAAAGGGGGACAGCAGTTCCGCACAGAAGGAAGTATCCAAAAAGAATGAAATCCCCAAAAGCACACATTTTCCACAACCGTATGTTTTTTAAGTCTTGTATTTTAAAATATTTGTATTTTGTCTTTTCAGGAAGCACTTAAGCTTTTACAAGGTTACAGAATCTGAGTTCGGTTACTGGGAAAATATAAACCACGATGTGCAATTAATTTGAACAAAACTATTTCCAGTCACAAATGTAATCACCATATGCCTAACAACACTCTCCAAATAATTTGATTTAAGCCTGCTTGTATTTTTGGCGAGTTGCCCCAATTGGACTGCTCCAGTTCCTAGGCAACCTCTTTTGCTTAATAAAAAGCAGAAAACTGCGGATGCTAGAAATCCAAAGTAAAAACAGGAAATACTGGAAATGCTCAATGAGTCAGGCAGCATCTGTGGAGAGAGAAGGGAAGTCTACATTTCAGGTCGATGACCTTTCACCAGAGCTGGGAGAAATCAGAGACTTAACAGTTTTAGGGCAAGGGTTGTGTAGGATCAGGACATAAGGAAGGTCTGTGACAAGGTGGAAGATGGGGAGATTGAATGACAGAAAGATGAAGGGAACAGAGAGGACCTGAGAAAAGAAACAAAAGCCATACCCAGAGTAGATAAGCAGCTGTCTGAAAGTGACAATAAGAGAAAACCGAAATATGCAAAGAAAAGAAAACAACATAAGGGACCAATTTCACATTCTGAGTCTATGTGGGAACAGGAGGACTGTAAAAGGGATAATTGAAAAATGAGGTACGATCCCTCGAGCTTATGTTGAGCTCCACTGGTTCAATGCAGCAGGCCAAGGACAGAGGTGTTAACATGAGAGCAAAGTGGGACATTCAGATTACAAACCATCAGCAGTTTAGGGTCAAATTTTCACGCCGATTGGAGCTGTTCCATGAAGCAGTCATTCAATCTGCATTTCATCTTCCCATTGTACAGGAAATGACATTGTCATCGGCAAATAAAATAGACTTGAAAGTAGTACATGTAAATCATTGATTAACCTAGAAGGAGTGTTCGGGGGCTAAGCTGGTGAGTAGCTAAGAGGCAAACAGGTAGGTGTCATGTTTCATGAGTTTGAGTGGAAAGGTGCCTTAGGAAGAGAATAGAGTGTTGGAACTGATTGAGGTACGAAGCAGAGTGTTACAGAAGGCAGGTCGAAAAAGTTGTGTTTGGTGTTGACATCACACTAGAGGTATCAGCATTGCAGAGAATGATCTGTTGAATATGGAGGCTGGTGGGAGGTGACAACAAGGGGAGCCTTATCATGCTTCTGGGAAGGGGAGGTGGGGTGAGAGCAGAAGGACAGAAAATTGAGAGCTCTGTGAAGTGCAGTGGGAGGAATCCTCAGTTGAGGAATGAAGGAGCACACTTCAAAAACATTAGTGTAGAATGTTCATTGTTGAAATATATACAACAGAGACAGAGGAATTGGAAGAATGGGGTCTTTACAAGGAGTTGGGTCTGACACTTGCATATTAGGGGAGGCAGCGGCCTAGTGGTATTATCGCTGGACTATTAATCCAGAGATCCAGATAATGTTCTGGGGACCCAGGTTCGAATGGTGAAATTTGAATTCAGTAAAATAACTGGAATTAAGAATCTAATGATGACCATGAATCCATTGTCGATTGTCGGAAAAACCCATCTGAAACTACCATCCTTACCTGGTCTGGCCTACATGTGACTCCAGACCCACAGCAATGTGGTTGACTCTTAACTGCCCTCTGGGCAATTAGGGATGGGCAATAAATGTTGCCTAGCCAGCGACGCCCTCATCTCATGAATGAATTAAAAAAAGAGTATAGGTCTTGTTTATATTTCATTCACAGGATGAGGGCATCACTGGCTAGGCCAGCATTTATTGTATACCCTAATTGCCCAGATGGTAGTTATAGCAGTCTGTAATGCAAACACATACCTGTCTTCTAAGTCCAAAGGGAATGCATTCTCTATCACATTTTACATTTTCAATTCCCATGTCCTAATCACATCTTCACTATGGATGCCCAATCACTTTGGAAATTAGCAAAACATCTAGACTGCCTAAATTTGTGAAGACAGAGGCTTGGAGAGATGGGATAGTTGGGTAGGATGGGGTAAATGTAATTATCAACACAAACTTATAAATTTTCATAATGCAAAGAAAAATGCTTAGAGTTATTGCTATGCAAGGATGTGAGAATCTGAAAGGATTAAGGAGCATCTTAAGCACCATCCACTATGATGACATTATATAGATTGTGGTCAGAACAGCTGAAAATCTAAAAGTCCTAATATCCAAGTCCTCCTCATAGTCTCTGTAATATGTTTATCATTTCAGGGAAACTTCCAACTCATTGCACACGCAATGAATTATTTCTTCTTCAATTCAAGAACATCTTCTAGTCAGACCAAGAAGTGGATTCTCTCATCTGCACTAGACCAAGCAGTTCCTGTAGATCCTGCACATAAAGGGGATGGTAGCAAGCAAACCCTCCATACAGTGAGGTCCATATTCATTTTAGGAAAACATTTAAGTTGACAAAGTATAGTCCAGTTAGGTATGGGCTTTATTTGAAATTAGTTGACAGCCTGTTGCTAGAATTAGAGGCAGAGAAGATAGGGAGAGAATGGAAATATCAGAGATAGACAATGGGAGCATGAGAGAAGTGAAGGCAAAACAAAATTGATGAAGTTTTCGAATTCAAAGTAAGAGCAGGATATGGTGATGATACATCAATGTACTAGAAAAAGAATCGAGGAAAGAGGTTCTCAACATGAACAACATGAGGAATGTCCAACATCTTCCAAAAAAAGACAGATAGAATACCAATGAGTACACATATTCTTTGGAGGAAATGGAATGAAATAAAGGAGAAATTGTTCTCTGATGAGAGGACAAGTTCAACCAGGCAGAAGAGGGTACTGGTAGATGGGGATGGGACAGGATGTCCATTCAAGTGAAGAATTAACATCCTGTCTTGGTGGATCATGGAGACTGGACATCCACAGTGAAGATATGATTAAGACCAGGAAAACGTAAAATGAAACAGAGAACTTCAGAAGAACCATGGATGCATGTTGATTGTACTCGAGGAGATAAAATGGAGCTGAATTAGGTTGTCTTCTAAAGTTAGGTTCATTATTTTTGTCTTCTTAACTTGACTGCTAGTCTAGCATTACTTTTTACCCAAATCAGTACACATCAATCAAAATTTCCAAATAAAATATTCCTGGTACCACTTGCAGGAAATATTGAAGGTCAAAGGGCACCGAATTAACTCTTCCAAAAATAGCTTAGAAGTACCACTACTGATTGGACTGGTTGAGCCCTAAAGGACATAATTGCTTGATTGAGTCAGGAGGTCCAGGAGGTGAAGGAACTAACAAAAGAGAAAAACATACTTGACCTCGCACTTACAAATTTGCCTGCTACAGATATGCCTTTCCATGACAGTTTTGTTAAGAGTGACAACCACACAGGCAATGAATTACAGTGTTCACATTGAGCATCCTTCAATCATGTTGTATAATCCGACCACCATGCAAAATGGGATAGGTTTCAAATAAATTGAACAACTTAAAGCAGGGCATCCATGAAATACAACTGCCTAGCAGCAGTGGTAGAATTATACTCTAACACAATTTGCAACCTCATGGCCCAGCATATCCCCTACCCTACCATTACCGTCATGCCAGGGTATCAATGAAGAGTGTAGGAGTGTATACCAGAAGCAACACCAATCGTATCTAAAATTGAGGAGTCAAACCGGTGAAGCTACAGCATAGGTCTACCTGCATGCCAAACAGCATAAGCAGCATGTGAGAGTTGAGGAATTCCACAACCAATAGGTCAGATATAAGCTCTACAGTTCTGCCATATGAAGTCATTAGTAGTGGTGGGCAATTAAATAACTGACTGTAGGAGCAGGCATCACGATTACACCGTCTTCAATAATGGGTGGGCTCATCGTCTCATCGGTACAACAACGCTCAGCTAGAAATGCCGAGTTGATGATCCATTTCTGTCTCTTCCTGAAGTCCGCAGCATCACAGATACCAGTCTTCATCCAATTCAGTTTAATCTATGCGTTACCAAAAGACAGCAGAAGGCATTGAATACTGAAAAGACTACGGCCTCTGGCAACATCCTGGCAAGAGTACTGAAGTCTTGTGCTTCAGAATTTGCTGTGCCCCTTGCTAACTCACTCCTGTACAGCTACAACAAAGACATCTACCTGACAATGTGAAAAAATGCTCAACTCTTTCTTGCACACAATAAAAAAGGACAACTTCAAAGTGGCCAATTGCTGTCCCATCAGTCTGCCCTCAATCATCAGTAAAGTGATGGAAGGTGTCACCAAAAAATGCTATCAAACAACACCTGCTCAGCAATAACCTGCTCACCAATGCTCAGTTTGGGTTTTGACAAAGCCACAAGCTCCTAACATTATGACAGTCTTGGTTTAAACATGAATAAAACAGCTGAACTCCAGAGGTGAGTGAGAGTGACAGCCTTTGACATCAAAGGCTACATTTGATGGAGCATTGGCATCAAGGACCACTAGCAAAATTGGATTCAGATGGAATCAGGAGAAAGACTCTCCATTGGTTGGGTCTTACTTAGTATAAAGGAACATGATTGTGGTTGTTGGAGGTCAGTCATTTCCATTCCAACACATCTTTTCAGGAGATCCTCAGCTCATTTCTGAGATCCAACTATTTTCAGCTGCTTTATCAATGGCCTTCCTTCTACCATAGGGTTAGAAGTGTCAATGTTCACTTATTATTACATAATTTTCTGCACTATTCGTGACTCCAATGATATTGAAGCAGTCAATGTCCAAATGTGGCAAGACCTGGACAATATCCAGTCTCGGGCAGAAAGTGGCAAGCCATACTCACACAGCAACACAGAAAAGAGTCACCAGGATGCTGGCTGGGCTGGAGTGTTTCAGCTATTAAGAGAGACTACATAGGCTGAAGTTGTTTTCTTACAGCAGAGAAGGCTGATGGGATTTCTGATTGAGGTGTACAAAGTTCTGAGGGACATAAACAAGTCAGAGAAAGAGATACATCTTCCCCTTAGTAGAATCATAGAATCCCTATAGTGCAGAAAGAGGCCATTTGGTCCTCTGAGTTTTCCCTGATCCTCCAAAGAACATTCCATGCAGACCTGTTCCCACCATTCCATCAGTTAAACGTAACTCCCATGGCTAATCCATGCAGCCTGCATATCCCTGGACACCATGGGGCAATTTATCAGGGTTGATCCACCCAACCAGCACATCTTTGGATTTAGTAGATGGGTCAATAACAAGTGGGCATAGTTTTAAGATAAGGAGCGGGAGGCTTAGGTAAGATTTGAGGAAGACTTTTCTCACCCAGTATATCTGGAACTCACTGCCTAAAGGGGTGGTAGAGGCGAGAATGCTGAAGACATTAAAGAACTATTTAGATTCATGCATGAAATGGCATTATACACAATGCTTCAAGCCAAATGCTGGAAAATGCAATTAGAATAGATGGATGTTTGATGACCAATTTGGATGCAATTTGCCAGAAGGCCTGTTTCCATGCTGTAAAAGCTTTACAGCAAGTGGCATGTGACAGTCATGACACACAAATGCCAGGCAATGACCACCTTCAACAGGTGAGATTTAACAATCACCTTTTGACTTTCATTTGTGACATTCAAATACCGTCATTGAATCACCCATTTTTAACATCCTAAGAATTACTGTTGACCAGGAACTGAACTGGACTATCTATATAAATACTGTGGCTACAAAAACAGGTTAGAGACTAGGAATCCAGCAGTGAGTAAATCAACCTCTGACTCTCCAAAGCTTGTCCATCACCTGGAAGGCACAAGTCAGGCGTGTGATGAAATATTCTCCACTTGTCTGAGCGAATGCAGCTGCAATAACATGCAGGAAGCTTGATACCATCCAGGACAAAGCTCTTCACATAATTGCCACCACATCCATAAAGATTCACTTCCTCCACCACCATCACACAGCAGCTTCAGAATGTACCATCTAGAAGTTGCACTACAGAAATGCAACACAGTTTCTTAGACTGTACTGCCCAAACTTATGTCTACTGCCATCTTGAAAGACAAGGTCAAATGTACATGAGAACACCACCACTTGCAAGATCCCCTCCCCAACACTGTGCTGACTCGGGACTATATCATATTTCCTTCGCAGTACTGTGTGAACATCCTGGAACTCCATATCAAACAACATTGTGGGTGCACCTACAACAAATAGACTAAAGCAATTCATGAAGTCAGTGCACCACCATTTCTCAAGCACAAATAGGGATGGACTATAAATGTCAATCAAGCCAGCAAAGCACACATCTCCTAAATGATTAATGACAAAAAGGACACAGAATGACATTGCCCTGTGCATTAATTTAGTCACCTCTTTTAAAAAAATTCCACGTGGTTCATCCATGCATTTATTCAAGCATAACCCATCCTTTACAGGTGCATGCTAGTTCTTTCTAATCAGCTGAAAATTTAAATGTGCTCAGCCTCACTCCCTAGAAGGGGACAACACTGTGGCTCAGTGGTTAGCACTGCTGTCTCACACCACTAGGGGCCCAGGTTCAATTTCACCTTCAGGTGACTGTGTGGAGTTTGCACGTTCTCCCGTGCCTGCATGGATTTCCTTGGGGTGCTCTGGTTTCCTCTCACAGTCCAAAGATGGGCAGGTTAGGTGGATTGCCCTGGAGTGTGCAGGCTATGTGTGTTAGCCAAGGGAAATGCAGGTTTATAGGGTAAGGGGGTGGGTTTGTGTTGGATACTCTTCAGAGGGTCAGTGTGGGCTGAATGGCCTGCTTCCACATGATTCTATAAAAAAAATTGGTTCGAGACACTAGGCTACCTGTTTTATAATTCCATGGTTTCTCTCAGCAGGTGTATTAATTAAATTTAAAGAAAAAGTTCCTGAACTGAAACAAAGAACAAAAATTTCTTGAAAATCTCAGCAGTTCCAGCTGCACCTGTGGAGAGAAATGCATGTTGACCTCAAAAATCAGTTTCTTCTTAACCATGTCCTGGATTTCTGAGCCAGAAAATTTCTTCTTGACAATGAACATATATAACACTATTTTCAGCCCATCTCATGTTGGCTTCAATGGTGTTATATATACAATATCATTAATGTGTGACAACAGATTTTTAATCTTAATCATAGGATCCCTAAGTTTGGAAGCAGGCCATTCAGCCCATCAAGTCCACACTGACCCCCCAAAGAGCATCCCACTCCTCACGACCCTATATTTCCCATAGCCAATTCACCTAACTTGCACATCTTTGGACTATGGGAGGAAACCAAAGCACCCAGAGGAAATGCACACAGACACAGGGAGAAGGAGCAACAGACAGTTGTCCTAAACTGGAATTGAACCCAGGTCCCTGGCACTTCGAGGCAGCAGGGCTAACCATGACACCCTGCTACCAAATCTGTATCGAAGTGTGTAGATGCTTTATTTCAACTTGTTCATCAAGTTGGAAGCTTTAATTCAATCAGTGATTGCATTATTAGTGAAACCAACATCTTGACTTCTCCAGCTGAATAACTCGAGGATTACATCTTGCTTGGCATGATATCTGTTACTAGTACTGTTGATTCTTCCTGGAAAGATACAGGAATAGAATGTTTTGCTTAAATTTGCATTTTCTCATCATCTGACGTCAGACATGAGTCTGTCATCACTGTCTGTTCACCAAACTGCGTTGCAGTCTGAGTTATGCCAGTTCAGGTTTCACCAATGAGATCAAGTGCAATGTTACTACTCATTTGCTGTCTCATTTGCATTCCCTTATAAACTTGACTGATTCTTGCAGTCTGAACCCTCTTAAGATTTTGCCATGATTGCAAAACATTTCTGACAACCCTGTATATTCACACATTTCCACCTTACTGATGTAAAGAACCAAATTTCCTATGCCAACATAGCTAGACTCAACAGACTTTGTCCTGTGTTTGATTTCCATCATAAGGCTAAGAAGGCCAGAGAAGTGATCTACTTTGGTTGTTTGATAACTATAAATGTATTTGTTTATAATGTACAATTTTTTGATCAGTGGTTTTCTAATTTAAATAATTTGGTTCCTTCTACCACTTGAAGAAGATCCAGGTCAAAACATGCATTCATGCTCAGGAATGAGATTTCTTAATTGTGAATGATGTAAAATTTTTCTGAAACACTCGTATTGCAGAGTTGTTTGCATCATAGTTTTAATTGCAAATGGAGTACCCCCGAAACATGCTGTAGGTTGTAGACAACGTTTCTTAAACCATTGCATACTATGTGTTAATACAGTGAGATTGACCACCATATCCAACTCAAAATCAGTGTGATGTCTATTTGTATAAACACCTCCTTGTCAAAACGTGGTTTCTGGATCCCCTTGGAAATTTGGCTTTTGCTGTACTGTAGGCAGTTCTATCTAGCTTACGAATCTTATCAGCTGAGTCAACTGTTACGTTCTTGCTGCTCTGTTATTACATCTTACTCCAACACGTTTCTTGAAAGTGATCTATTGTTTTACAGATAAATGTTGGCCAGTGCAAGAGCTAATAAGATTCCCTTGCTCCACAGACCTGACACTAACTATTAGTATGACAGATACTCTCTAATTTGGTGTATTGCCTTCTCATGTGTCCTTCAAGTTTTTGCATCTTAAAAAATGAATGGATTCTGCTGATCTCCTGTGATCATGCTCCAACTTTCTAAAGATTGATCTGTGTTGCTTCTGAACTTCTATTTTAGCAAGCATCCTTTTCTTCCAGACAATAACTTGTGGTCTTTCCACAGAAATGAAACTCCCCCTGGATTTCTAAGGTATTCAGGGGCCAGAAGCCTTGCTGCCCATTTGGCTCCAGCTATTAAATTATCATAATACTACCCATTCGCTGCATCAGAACACTCTTAGGGATTCAGTGTATCATGCCTATACTCAGTCCATTTACCCCAATAGTTCGCAAAATTGGCCTATGAAGAACTATGCTGAAAGCTTACGTGCCTTGTTAGCAAATGAGAGCTTTTTTTCCCTGAGTATGTTGATAAAAAAAATAGAGTAAGGAAAACAATGGTGCAGTGAATCGGGAGATTCAAATGTTATGGAGCTAGAGCCCTACAGCAAATTTCAGAATTGAAAATGCTCTTTTGCATAACTTTTGACTGACAGTATTGTTCTTGACTACTTGAATCCATGCAAAGAACCCCACTTGATTCTTTCTCATCCTAATTGAATATCTCTTCAAAGGTAATAAATAGCGGCAACCCTGTCATCAGTCTAGCATAAAAGGTTAGGCTGGCACTGAGAGCTAATTTTCTTTTTAATTCCCTTTCAACCATTGCTAAGCTACTGAATTCTGTAGGAGCCTGAAATGTGGGCTTCTGTCACTTCTGGTAAATTACTGCTGGTTTTAACAGTTACCTTAAACACAAATTACACAGAGTCATAGAATCATACAGCACAAATGCTTCAGTCCAACTCATCCATGCAAACCAGGTTTTCCAAACTAAACCAGTCCCATTTTCCCATATCCTCACTCTCAACCTGTCCTGTTCATGTACCTGTCCAAATGTCTTTTAAATGTTGTAACTGTACCTATCCCAACACTTCCTCTGGCAGTTCATTCCAAATACACACCACCCTCCGAGTGAAAAAGTTGCCCATCAGGTCCCTCTTAAGTGTTTCCTTTCTCACCTTAAAGCTATGCCCAAACCATATTACAGGATCAGGCCATTCAGCCCATGATGATGATGATTATGATCCTGAAAAACTTTTCCTTTTATTTGATCATAAAAGCTGTCTATTCCAGTTTCCATCATACGTTAATTTAGGTTTCCCTAAATATATCTATGCCATTTGCTTGAACTATCCATGTTGGATTGTAATGGCTACAGTTTTATCACCGACTGGGTAGTGGAGTTTCTCCTGAAATTGCTCCAGAGATAAAAGGTACTGCAGATGCTGGAGAATCCGAGATAACAAGGTGTGGGGCTGGATGAACACAGCAGGCCAAGCAGCATCATAGGAGCAGGAAAGCTTGACGTTTCGGGCCTAGACCCTTCATCAGAAATGGGGCAGGGGAAGAGGGTTCTGAAATAAATAGGGAGAGAGGGGGAGGCGGATAGAAGATGGATAGAGGAGAGGATAGGTGGAGAGGATAGGTGGAGAGGAGGCAGACAAATCAAACAGGCGGGGATGGAGCCAGTAAAGGTGAGTGTACGTGGCGGGGTAGGGAGGAGATAGGTCAGTCCAGGGAGGACGAACAGGTCAAGGGGGCGGGATGATGTTAGTAGATAGGAGATGGGGGTGCAGCTTGAGGTGGGAAGAGGGGATAGGTGAGGGGAAGAACAGATAAGGGAGGCGGGGATGAGCTGGGCTAGTTTTGGGATGCGGTTGGGGGAGGGGAGATTTTGAAGCTTGTGAAATCCACATTGATACCATGGGGCTGCAGGGTTCCCAGGCTGAATATGATTTGCTGTTCCTGCAGCCTTCAGGTGGCATCATTGTGGCACTGCAGGAGGCCCAGGATGGACATGTCGTCTGAGGAATAGGAGGGGGAGTTGAAATGGGGACCGCTTTGCAGAACACCTGCGCTCAGTTCGCAACAAACAATAGCACCTCCCAGTCGCGAACCATTTCGTCTTTGAGATGCTGCCAAAATAATTAATGTTTGCTGTGATTGGAATTAAATGGGAGCTTCACTTCCATTCTTTTATGTTCTGTCTCTGTCTTCTATTATATTAGTCAGCATTCTCTTTGTATTTCTGCTCTGCAAAGGTAAATATTAGAATCGTTAAGCTTTATTTTTCAGTCCATTTAAATTTGCTATAAGTTCGGCCTTCATTGTTGCCCCTTAATGGGCTGTGTTTTCTTCCATATGCTTTTCACCTTAACTAATTTAAGAATACTGCTACCTCTATTTGCATATAAAGAATAGCTGCTTTCGTGAGTAACTCAGAAGATTCTGGGCACCTTTATTTCAATTTCTCAAATGCCTCTGCGATATCATCAATCTCCCAATTTATCGTGGTCTAGAGCTGTATGTTCACCTTCGTGACAGCAGACATTTTGCTTTTGCACGTTTTGTTCAGTCAATTTCCTCTCTCTCTCTGGCACAAATCCCTGGGCATTAGTGGAACTACACCACAATATTGGACTGCACCTTGAGGGTAGAATGGAAGAAACATAGGAGAGAAGAGGATAAAATCCATGTTCATTTAAGATTTCCAGATTTTATTAGATTGTGTTTCCTGACCATAGAAGTATCATTTTTAAAAACATAAAGTTAACCAGATGTATCCATTCTGACTGATGTATTTACCATACTTTGTATCTTTTACATGAGATAATTTAACTGAACTAAGTTTCAAACCTAATTTTGAAATAACTTAGGCTTATTAGAATTTGGGCTTCAACTTTTAAATGCACTTTGCACTTTCCTGGACTGAATCATTTCCCATCTTACATTTGAAGATTTTTGCTGGGATAAGCATCGGAGCAGTCTAAAGACAACTTAAAGATTTACTGTACACAGTTCCATTTGAGAAATACCTTAGCCCAGTTCAAAGTTTCCCATTCAAATTGTACTGTCAGAGCATTTCCAGATGTTCTGTAATTTAGATGCATTCACTCAACTTTATTGTTGTGTCATTCATAACGAAACAGGAACTAATTGTTATGAAGCTAAAGACAGAACATGATGGTAGCAGGAATTCTCTGAGTAAAAATCCGAACATTTTAAATGGATTTAATGCTGAATCAAATTTTTGGTAGAGAGAGAGAGAGAAAAAGTTGAGTGAAATGTGCAAAAATGAGAACACTGATGTGCAATGATTAACATGCAGCTCCAAACCATGCTAAATTGGGTGGTTGGTGATATCATAGAGACATTTGAGCTGTTGAAACAACGATGCAGACCGACATTCGATAACATTGTAAAAGGCACGAACAAAGATCAAAGGATCAGCCACATCATTTTGTGAGCAGGAAAGAAAAGGTTAATCGTGTTTAATAATCAGGAGATGAGTAAAGATAGTGGCAGAAATCCAATACCTGTTTTTGAAAAATTCAACACACCTTGAAAGTCAAATCACCAGATCTATCGACATGAATTCAAAAGACTGAGGCGAGAATCAGGTGAACCTGTTGCCAACTTCTTAAGAAGAGTGAAGAATACAACCAGAAAATTTAAATTCAAGAACACAATGACAGGCTGATAGATCGACTGATTTGGGCCTCCGCTCAACCCGGAGTACAAAAAGAATTGACTGTAATGGGCAAGATTAAAATATCACAGGATGCAGATGCTGCCAGAGGACATGATGCCATGAGTATACAGAGGAGGAAGCTGACTACTGAAAGAGCCAGCTTTTCATTAAATCGGGAGAAAGGCAGAAAGGTTGATACAATGAATCATCAACCAAAGAATGCATGCTAGCCAAAGAGAAAGATGTGCAAGAATTAATTGCATTAATTCACAAACAAAAGTGAGTGCCCCACATACGGGTAAAACCAGAGCTGATGGAAAGGTCGCTCATTACGAAAAGATATGCACAGAATAAAGAAAGAAGGTAACAGATTATCAGTGAGAGGGGAACAATTGAAAGTTAAAGAAACCAAATAAACACAAAAAAACCCCTGGAAGATGACAATGAGTTTGAGGACATAGGTGATTCAGTGACCATACAACAGCATGAAAGGTCTGGATGTGACAGCTCCCAGTAGAAAAGGAATTCACACAACAATTGATCAGGAAGCAAATGTGAATTAAGCCAACAGCCTTAAATATGAAGCTGTGATTGGTACCAGAGCACAGAATAACATCATCCCAATCGGATAATATAAGAAAATCATTCCCGAGGATTCAAAAGAAAATTCTTACCCAAGGAAGGGTGCTGTGAAACTGAGCAGTAACATGCAAATGGCATCTGGAGGGAACTGAGATTCAACAGTTAGGAACAACACCAATCCCAAGGGCTCGCAAAGAAAATTATATTAACTATATGTTCTATATCAGTGAGCCAGATTGTCCTGCTCTCCTGAGATAGATAAAAGATTTAAGCATAAAAATTCATGAACATAATATGAATGTTGCATCATCAAAATTGAGTCAAATTAGAAGTGAGGCCAGCAACAATGAAGAGTTGCAGATAACCTCTCAGGGATGGCGTGATAGGATGCCGGAAGCAATATACTAGTAATGATCCAACAGAGACACTGTCTCACTAAAATATGTGACTCTACTAGTCAGACCCTGAATAATCATAACTAAAGTATTGCAGAATGAACATCTACCAACGACATATGAGACTGAGATAATAGGTACTCCAGATGCTGGAGAATCCGAGATAACAGGGTGTGGAGCTGGATGAACACAGCAGGCCAAGCAGCATCATAGGAGTAGGAAAGCTTGATGTTTCGGGCCTAGACCCTTCATC
>JAHRHZ010000133.1:12875888-12892264 GCA_024137785.1 Ginglymostoma cirratum | reverse complement strand
ATTTTCTGATGAAGGGTCGAGGCCCAAAACGTCAAGCTTTCCTGCTCCTATGATGCTGCTTGGCCTGCTGTGTTCATCCAGTTCCACACCTTGTTATCTCTGACATATGAGACCACATGGGAATGGGAGAGCTTGCAAATGTCACCCCATTTTTTAGGAAAGGAGTAAGAGAAAGAGCAGGTGATTACAAACCTGTACATCAGCAGCTGGAAAGCTACTAGAATCAATCATAAAGGACCGCTACATGATAAATGGACGCTTGTATAAAAACAATTTGATTGGTCCTAGTCAGCAAGAATTTGCAAATGGAAAATTATGTTTGACAAACTTGTTGGAGTTTTTTTAAGGAAGTTACTGATAAAGTTGATAGAGGGAAGTCAATGGATGGAGCATATTTGGATTTTTAGAAGGATTCCAATATGTTCCCCTACAAGAGGTTGTTTAGCAAAATTAAAGCAAATGGGATAGCAGGTAGTGTACTGGCATGGATCAAGGTCAGAAGCCACATGACACCAGGTTACAGTCCAACAGGTTTATTTGAAAACAAAAGCTTTCAGAGCCTCAGTCCTTCTTCAGGTGTTAGTGAGAGACATCGTATCAGACACAGAATTTATAAGTAAAAGATCAAAGGCTCACACCACTGATGAGGTTGTTCTAAACAAACCTGTTAAATCTTTAATCACTTAGAAGGTGTTTTATAAATTCCTGCTTTAGAAATAAAATCAGTCTGACTCCAAGCTAAAAGACAAATTCTAGACAAGATCTCACACCTAACATGCATTGTCTGACCTAAAATATCACCTCTTCTTTACACTGATAAAACCTTTAGTTCTCTCAGGACTGTGACTTGAAAGGAATTTGGGGATTTACATGTACATATTAATCAATTAAAACCTAAACGATTAAAGGTTTAACAGCATTTTAGGTTTGCTTCGTACATCCTCATCAATGGTGCGAACCTTTGATCTTTGATTTATAAATTCTGTGTCTGATACGGGCCTCTCTCACTAACACCTGAAGAAGGACTGAGGCTCTGAAAGCTTGTGTTCTCAAATAAACCTGTTCGACTATAATCTGGTGTCATGTGATTTCTGACACAGTCCAAAACTGGTGCCTCCACATCATGACATGGACTAAGGGTTAGCCTACAAACAGTAAACAGGGATAAATACCTAACAAGAGACTACCAATAAACAGGTCATTTTCACATTGGCAGTTTGTGAATAGTGTGGCACCTCAAAGTTCAGTGCATTGGGCCCCAGCTGTTCACAACATATATCAATGTTTTTGATATGCGAACCAATTTTTCCAAATTTGCAGGTGATACAAATCTCAACTGGACCCCGTTGTGGCTTCCTCTACATCGGGGAAACCAAGCGGAGGCTTGGGGACCGCTTTGCAGAACACCTGCGCTCAGTTCGCAACAAACAACTGCACCTCCCAGTCGCAAACCATTTCAACTCCCTCTCCCATTCCTCAGATGACATGTCCATCCTGGACCTCCTGCAATGCCACAGTGATGCCACCCGAAGGCTGCAGGAACAGCAAATCATATTCAGCCTGGGAACCCTGCAGCCCAATGGGATCAATGTGGATTTCACAAGCTTCAAAATCTCCCCTCCCCCAACCGCATCCCAAAACCAGCCCAGCTCATCTCCACCTCCCTAACCTGTTTTTCCTCTCACCTATTCCCTCCTCCCACCTCAAGCCCCACCCCCATCTCCTATCTACTAACATCAACCCGCCCCCTTGACCTGTCTGTCCTCCCTGGACTGACCTATCTCCTCCCTACACCCCCACCTACACTCACCTTTACTGGCTTCATCCCCGCCTCTTCAACTTGTCTGTCTCCTCTCCACCTATCCTCTCCTCTATCCATCCTCTATCCGCCTCCCCCTCTCTCCCTATTTATTTCAGAACCCTCTTCCCCTCCCCCATTTCTGATGAAAGGTCTAGGCCCGAAACGTCAAGTTTTCCTGCTCCTATGATGCTGCTTGGCCTGCTGTGTTCATTCAGCCCCACGCCTTGTTATTTCGGATTCTCCAGCATCTGCAGTACCTTTTATCTCTATCAACTGGACTGTATGTTGGGAGGAAGATGTAAAGCCGTTTCATAAATTCTGGACAGGCTTAGTGAATGGGCAAGAAGATGGCAGATAGGAAAATGTGGAACAATGTAAGGTTATCCACTTAGGTAGGAAGAACACATGTGCAGATTATTGATGATAGGTTAGAAGGTGTAGATGCACAAAGGAGCTTACTTATCCTTGTAAAAAATCACTGAAGGTTAACATGCAGGTACATAAATCTGTTAGAAGTGAATGTTACAGAGGTAGTAGGAACTGCAGACGCTGGAGAATCTGAAATAACAAGGTCTAGGCCCGAAACATCAGCCTTCCTTCTCCTCTGATGCTGCTTGGCTCGCTGTGCTCATCCAGCTTTACACCTTGTTATCTCAGAAGGGAATGCTAGCTTTTATCACAACAGGATTTGAGTGCAGGAGTAGTGAAGTCTTGTTTCAATTATACAAGGGCTTAGTTAGAACATAACTAGAATAACTAGTTTTGGTCTATTTCAGGAAAGATATTATCCCAACAGTGATTCACCCCACTTGCTCCCCAGGATGGTGGTGCTGTCCTATGAAGAGAGACTGGGCATACTGGGCCTGTATTCGCTCGAGTTTCAAAATATGAGATGTGATCTCATTGAAACCTGCAAAATTTTTAAACGGATGGACAGGGTGGATTCAGGTAAGATTTTCTCCGACCTGGGGAGTCGAGAATGAAGGAGTACAATTTAGAAATAAGAGGCTGAGATTAAAAGATTTTGTGTTACTCAGAGGATGATGAATCTTTGGAATGCTCTACCCCAGAGGACTGCAGAAGCCTGTTCTTTAGATATGTTTAAAGTAAAAGTTAATAGATTTCTGGTTATCACTGGTGGAAAGGCTTACGGGGATAGTGCGGGTAAAAGACATTGAAATATTCAATCAGCCACAATTGTAATAAATGGCAGAGCAAGCTCAATGAACTGAATGGTCTACTCCTATTCCTATGTTCCAATGTAAGCTCAGAGCCAGGTCTGCAACGTACTAGGTAGCCAGCTGGAAAAATATCAGTAGAATGATGTTTGCATGCACCTATGTGACCAGGATATGAACACGTTACAGAAAAGGGAAATAGGAGATATTGAAATATCACCTAGGTGCCGCATTCTATCCAAGCTGGTTTATTCAGACCCAATCAAAAATGGAATCCCACATTTTGGAAACTATTATCATAGAATCTCTACAGTATGGTATTAGGCCACTCAGCCCATCGAGTCTACACTGATTCTCTAAAAAGCACCCCTCCCAGATCCAGACCCCTACCTTTTCTCTGTGACCCTGTGTTTCCCATGTCTGATCCACATAGCCTGCACATCTTTGTGGGAGGAAACTGGAGCACCCAGAAGAAACCCACGCAGACACAGGGAGAATATGCAAACTCCACATGGACAGTCGCCTGAGGGTGGAATCAAACCTGGGTTCCTGCTGCTGTGAGGCAGCACTGAGCCAGCATGCTGCCCATGCTTCCATGATACTTCTAAACAGTGTCTAGGCATAAACTGCTCAATCTCTCTTCACAAGACGTCTTTGAAATCTATCTAGTGAACGCCCTCTGAACTGTTCCAAAGCAAATTTCACTATGAAATCCAACTTATTGCCAAAAAATTCAAGGAATCTGCTAAACAGCATGGGTTCCACATCATTACCTCATCATCGTATTACCCAAGGGACAAAGGTTTATACAAAGACATGACCACACAATCAAGAAAACACTCACAAATGTCCAAGAAACAAAGTATGATCCAAACCTTGCCTTGTTGTCACTCCAACATGTACCCCATGAGGCTGACACGAAATCACAGCAATACACACCATCCCAGGGCCCCAACCCTCCTCGAGGCCAAAACCAATAAGCAAGTGAGAAGCAACAGAGTCCATATTCGTCATCCACTTGTGTTGGAAGTGTAGAAATATTATCGGCAACTCTAGCAGATCAAAAATACGCAGTGCAACCCCAACAACAACATAACATTATCAACATCGGGTACAACTTAGCAACAAAAGGAGCAACAAATTCAAGGATATCTGTGTAGCTCGCCAACTTGCCACTGATAGCACTGAATGCCACATCGACAAGATGAAGGAAGAACATCCTAACACCTGAACATACCATAAGCAATATCACGAGATAAGAACGAGCTATAACAGAATTTTAAGGTTTTTCAATTTATTTATAAATGTTGGCTTTTTTTAGTTTTAGAAAGAAGATAGGTAATGATTAGAACAGTCTTATTGATATAGAGGCATTGTATGTTTTGGAAACAGGATTTCATTGTTCATATAGAAAGAGAAGCTAATTGTTTCAAAAATGGATGTCTGAGGTGTTTTTTTTACTGCAAATGCAGTCATGCACTAAGTAACAATGTATTAGTCCAGCAGTCACAGAGAAAGCTGACAGAAATACGCCAATGAAGCTTCAGTGTTTTGAGTCTGAAGTGATTATTTCTAATTTAAGGGAACCAGAAGACATAATACAATCAGGGTCTGATAAAGTGTCAATTAGCTGACTGGCTTGGAGGCAGACTACCACATTCAGTGACACACAGCAGCATAGAATTCTGTCACTGAAGGCCTGAATAAAGTTAATCCTTTTCATTCGTCCTCAGATAACAATGAAGCTGAAAATGCGCTTGAAATAAGAGCATTGATCCCAAAGGACCTTGGGTACAGACAGATGTCTCATTTCCTTTCTTTGCTGCTTTATTCAGGTTTTTAACATAGAGGTTTTTTTTCACACATGATTCAATCCATTCAGATACTGATGCGTCAGCTCATGACCCTTCAGGAAAATGGTACAGAGCACAGGGAATAGGACAATTTGTTGTTTTCTTTTCTATTTTGTACATGCATAGTTTTGTTGGTATCCTACCAATGTTTAGTGCATCACCATGTTTCACAGGCTTTGGATGTAAAGAGTGAAAAGGTGTGATTGACAAGCCTTTCTCTGCCTTTCTGTTTTAAAGGATGTTCATTTGTATGATTGTCAGCATGGAGATAGTCGAGTTCCTGTTAGTACAACAGATGTCAGTAGAGCATGAATCTTTACAGAGAAGCTGGTACTATTCCTGAGCTGGTTTGATTAGATGTTACATCTAGAATGAGCAGTCTCTGAGACTGTATTTAACACATCTGCAGCGCTTGTCAATGGGCCACATGTAAAGCCACAATTTTGTTCCTCCAGTTAGATTGGACATTTAAGCCCAGAAATTATCATTTGAGATGATAACTTTTGTACACTAGACACATTTATATGATGATATTTTTGGGGAGATTTTGTTGGGTTAAAGACTTTTAAAAATAGCAGTGAAATGGTTACATTAAATATCTGCTAATCTCACAAGTAGAAAATGCTGGCCTTCATTTTCTCACTTTATTTTGTGGAGTTTCTTTTCATTGCGTTTTTTGTTTCTGCTTATTCATTCTCCGATTTCACTCTTTTTTTAATATGTTTGTTCTTTTATATGGTTCTACTGGCTATTGTACCCAGTTCAAGGACAGCTAATTTATTGCTAGAATCTGTTTGTGAACAGGCTGACTCATCCTCCTATTTTTTTCTTACTCTGTTGTGAGACGAGCCTCCTTGATGTGGGTGATCATCTGTCCTAATCCAGTTGAATCATTTTACATAATGCATTAATTTGCCCAGCAATTGGATTGTTCCAAACAAACAATGTTTTTGACGAACTTAGTGTTCAATGATCCCATTGGAATATCCATGAAAGCTCTTGAAGTAGTATCCAGTATCACTTTAGAAGATGTCAGAAAGAAGTGATCATCTCCTGTGGCTAGGACTGAAAGGATAGGGCATAAAATATTGAATTATCTCTCAGCCAAGTGCCCAAAGTCAAGAAATCATGAAAAAGGCAAACTGCCAGCTGCTGTTAGTAATGTTCCTTGTGACCCAATTGAAAATCACATTTGTTGCTTGAAGTTAGTGGATCCGTATATTATCAACTGATTAAGTAAAATCAGAGTTACCGCGTACATAAATAAAAAATATGTCAACTGGACTGTAGAGCTTTTGTTAATCTTCCACTTGAGACTCTTGTGTTTTAAAGACTCTATGCGTTCATTGCTGAAATTGAGTAAAACAGAAATGAAGCCACTGGGGAAATTAATTGTTGTTAAAACCCCCAAAAAAACAAGCACAGCACTTCAGCTAGAATCACAGACATCAGAGAATCATACAGTGCAGAAGATTGCCGTTCCTGCCTGGGTAGTTCTTTGGAACTGCTCCGCCATTCAATCATGGCTGATATGTTTCTAAACTCCATTCTCCTGCCTTCTGCCTGTAACCCTTGACCCCCTTACAATCAAGAACTTATTGATCTTTATCTTAAATACAGTCCTTCTGTGGCAAAAAGTTCCACAGATTCACCAGCCTCTGGCTAAAGAACTTTCTCCTCACCTCACTGCTAAAGGGTTGTCCCTTCACTCTGAGGCTGTGCCCTTGGACTCTCAACCGCTCGTCATATGATAATGCCTTCATCCTTGGAATTATTCTTGTAAACCTCCTCTGGATGCTCTCCAACACCAGCATGTCCTTCATGGAACATAGAACATAGAACAGTACAGCGCAGCACTGATGTTGTGCTGAACTTTTATCCTAAATCTAAGGTCTATCTAACCTCTACCCCTACCTTATACTATCACCCATATGCCTACCTAATAGCCACCTAAATGCCCCTAATGAGGTCGACTCCACTACTCTCTCTGGCAATGCATTCCACACCCCTACCACTCTCCTAGTAAAGAACCTACCTCTGATGTCTCCCCTATATCTACCTCCACTCACTTTAAAACTATGCCCCCTCATCATAGCTATCTCCACCCTAGGAAAAAGTCTCTGGCTGTCCACTCTACCTATACCTCTAATCATTTTGTACACCTCTATCAAGCCACCTCTCATTCTTCGTCGTTCTAAAGAGAAAAGCCCTAGGTCTCTCAACCTGTCCGCGTAAGACCTTCCCTCCATTCCAGGCAATCTCCTTTGCACCTTTTCCAACGCTTCCACATCTTTCCTGTAATGAGGCAACCAGGACTGGACACAATACTCCAGATGTGGCTGAACCAGGGTTTTGTATAGCTGGAGCATAACTTCATGGCTCTTGAGCTCAATCCCTCTATTAATGAAAGCTAATGCACCATATGCCTTCTTAACAACTCTATCCACCTGGGTGGCAGATTTCAGGGAACTGTGGACATGAACCCCAAGATCCCTCTGCTCCTCCACACTGCCAAGAATCCTTCCGTTAACCCTGTTTTCTGCTTTCAAGTTTCTCCTTCCAAAATGAATCACTTCACACTTTTCAGGGTTAAACTCCATCTGCCACTTCTCAGACCAGCTCTGCATCCTATCAATGTCCCTTTGTAATCTAGAACAGCCCTCTGCACTATCCACAACTCAACCCACCGTCATACTGTCCGTGAACTTGCTAATCCACCCTTCCACTCCTACATCCAAATCATTTACAAAAATCACAAATGGAAGAGCACCAAGAACAGATCCTTGTGGTACACCACTCGTAACTGAGCACCATGTTGAATATTTTCCATCCACTACCACCCTTTGTCTTCTAAGGGTTGGCCAATTCTGAATCCAATCTGCCACATTTCCCCCTATCCCATGCCTCCTTACCTTCTGCATGAGCCTACCATGGGGAACCTTGTCAAACGCCTTACTTAAATCCATGTATACCACATCCACAGCTCTACCTTCATCCATGTGTTTAGTCACCTCTTCAAAGAATTCAATAAGGTTTGTGAGGCATGATCACCCTTCACAAATCCATGCTGACTATTACGAATCAAACTGTGCCTATCCAAGTGATCATAAATCCTTTCTCTCAGAGCCCTTTCCAATAATTTGCCCACCACTGAAGTAAGACTAACTGGCCTGTAATTTCCGGGGTTATCCCTATTCCCTTTTTTGAACAAGGGAATGAAGTTTGTCACTTTCCAACCTTCCGGTACTATACCCGTGGACAGTGAGGATGAAAAGATCATCGCCAAAGGCCCTGTGATCTCTTCCCTCACTTCCCACAGAATCCTTGGATAAATCCCATCAGGCCCGAGGAGCTTATCTATCTTTGAATTCGTCAAAATTCCTGGTACATCTTCCTTACTAACATCCACCTCCACTAGCCTACCAGCCTGTTTCACACTGTCCTCCCCTACAACTAGGTGCCTCTCAGTTGTGAATACCAAAGAAAAGTATTCATTAAGGACCTCTCCTATCTCTTTAGGCTCCGTGCACAAATTCCCTTTACAATCCTTGACAGGCCCTACCCCTTCTCTTGTCATTCTCTTATTCCTCACATACATGTAAAAAGCCTTGGGGTTTTCCTTGATCCTATCTGCCAAGATTTTCTCATGCCTTCTTGTAGCTCTCCTAAGCCCTTTCTTCAGCTCCTTCCTGGGTAACTTGTTTCCCTCTAGAGCCTTTTCCGATCCTTGTTTCCTAAACCTTATATAAGCGTCCTTCTTCCTCTTAACTAGTCGTTCGACCTCTCTTGAGGACCAAGGCTCCCTCACTCGACTGCATCTTCCCTACCTGCTAGGGACAAACATACCGAGCACACGCAGTATGCATTCCTTAAACAATCTCCACATTTCTATAGTGCTCTTCCCTGACAGCATCTGTTCTCATTTTATGTTAGTCAGTTCTTGCCTACCAGAATTATAGTCACCCTTGCCCCAGTTATAAACCTTACCCTGCTATATCTACCTATCCTTTTCCATGACCATTGTAAAAGTAACAGAGTTATGATCGCTACTGACAAAATGGTCTCCTATCAACAGATCTAACACTTGGTCAGGTTCATTGCCAAGCACCAATTCCAAGGTGGCCTCTCCTTGTGTTGGTCTATCTACATACTGTGTCAGGAATCCTTCCTGAATGCACTGGACAAAATCTGCTCCATGTAAACTATTACAACTAAAAAGTTTCCAATCAATATTTGGAAAGTTGAAGTCAACCATGACTACAACCCTGTGACTTCTGCACCTTTCCAGTATCTGGCCTCTCAATCCACTCCTCCACTTCTCTGCAACAATTAGGGCGTCTGTAAAAAAGACCCCAACAAAGTGACTGCTCCTTTCTTGTTCCTGACCTCAACCCAAACAGACCCTGTAGATGTATCATTCTCGAACTGCCTTTCAGTAGCTGCTATAATAGCCCTGACTAGCAATGCCACTCCCCCGCCTCTTTTATCACCCTCCCTATTTCTTTTAAAGCATCTAAATCCTGGAACTTCCAACAACCATTCCTGTCCCTGAGTTAGCAAGCTGTAGAGCTGGATGAACACAGCAGGCCAAGCAACATCAGAAGAGCAGGAAAGCTGACATTTCAGGCCTAGACCCTTCTTCATCCTTTCTGAAGAAGGGTCTAGGCCCAAAACATCAGCTTTCCTGCTCCTCTGATGCTGCTTGGCCTGCTGTGTTCATCCAGCTCTACACCTTGTTATCTCAGATTCTCCAGCATCTGCAGTTCCTACTATCTCTGTCCCTGAGTTACCCAAGTTTCTGGAATGGCCACAACATCGTAGTTCCAAGTACTGACCCAGGCTCTAAGTTCATCTGCCTTATTTCTGATACTTCTAGTATTGAAGTATACATACTTCAAACCATCCCTGTGTCCACAATTACACTCCATCGACCACATTTCCTTATTAATAACCTCACTCCCTGTTGTGTCTATTGGAAGGCTGAATACGTCATCCTCTGAATTACAAATCCGGTTCCCTGCCAATCTAATTTAAACCATCCCATATAGCTTGAGCAAACCTCCCTCCCAGGATATTTGTGCCCTTCTGGTTCAGGTGAAACCCATCCTTACTGTACAGGTCCCACTTTCCCCAGAATGTGCTCCAATTATCCACATAATGGGAGCCCTCCCTCCTACACCAGCCCTGTAGCCAAGTATTTAGCTGCACTCTCTCCCTGTTTCTTACCTCATTATCACGTGGCACTGGTAGTAAATCAAAGATAACTACCCTGTTTGTCCTGGACTTCAGCTTCCAACCTAACTCCCTGTACTCGTTTTTCACATTCTCTGTCCTTTTTCTAGCTATGTCATTGGTACCGATGTGTACCATAACTGTTGGTTGCTCACCCTCCCCGTTAAGGATCCTGAAGACACGATCCGAGACATCACGGACCCTGGCACCCTGGTGGCAACATACCATCCGTTCTTGTTCGTGTCCACAGAACTGTCTGTCTGTGCCTCTTACTATTGAATCTCCCACTACAATTGCTCTCCTATTCTCCCCACTTCCCTTCTGTGCCACAGGGCCAGACCCTGTACCAGAGACATGGTCCCTGTGGCTTACCCGTGGTAGGTTGTCCCCCCACCACCCACGCCCCCCCTTCCCCCCGTCCCCGCCAACAATATCCAAAACAGTATACTTATTGCTGAGGGGATCCCTGCACTGACTGTTCCCTTCCCTTCCTTTTCCTTCCTGTCACCCATATGCCTTCATTCTTAGGGGTAACTATGTCCCTGTAGCTCATTCCCATCACCATCTCAGCCTCCCAAATGGGCTTCCTTAGAGAATGGGCTTGAAACACCTCACAATATCTCAAATGTGGCCAGACAGCCTCAGAAGTACATCTCTGCTCTTGTATTCTATCCATCTTGAAATGAATGCTAACATTGTATTTGTCTTCCTCACCACCAACTGAACCTGCACGTTAACCCTAAGGGAATCCTGAACTTGGATTCCCAAGTCCCTTTGTGCTTCAGCTTTTTGAAGCCTTGTAGAAAATAGACTACAACTCTATTCTTTCTACCAAAGTGCATAACCTCACACTTTCCCACATTGTATTCCATCTGCCCCTTCTTTGTCCCCTCTACAGCATGCCCAAGTCCTTCTGCAGTCTCCCACTTCATCGACACAACCTATCCCTCACCCATCTTTGTGTCATCTGCAAACTAGGCAACAAGTCCCTCAGTTCCTTCATCCAGATTGTTAATGTATAACGTGAATATTGTGGTGTTAACACTGACCCCTGTGGAACTCCACTAGTCACTGGCTGCCATCCTGAAAAGACCCCTTTCTTCCTACACTGTACCTTCTGCCATTTAGCCAATCCTCTATCCATGCGAATACTTTGCCCCTAACACCACAGGCTTTTATTTTATTGAGCAGCCTCCTGTGAGGCAACTTCTAGAAATCCAATTGATGGTGTCTACTAGCTCCCCGTTGACGAACTTGCTTGTTACCGCCTCAACAAATTCTAACAGATTTATCAGGCATGACCTTCCCTTGACAAAGCTGTGCTGACTCAGTCCTGTTTTAAATGAACTTCCATAATCTCAACACTTTAAAATCTTATCAATGACTAAGATCAGGCTAACTGGCCATAGTTTCATATTTTCTGGCTTTCTTGTTTGACAGTGGATTACTTCAGCCATTTTCCAGCCCTCTGGGACCTTCCCTGACTCCAGTGATTCCTGAAAGATCACACCAATGCCTCTACAATTTCCTCAGCTATCTCTTTCAGAACTCTGAGGTGTAGTCCATCTGGTCCGGGTGATTTATCTACCTTCAGACCTTTCACCTTCTCCAATATCTTATGCTTAGTGGTGGGTATTACATTCACCTCTACCCCCTGACTGTCTGGAAGTTCTGGTATGCTACTGCTATCTTCCAGTGAGAAAACTCCTACAAAGTACCTATTCATTTCCTCCACCATTTCTTTTTTTCTCATTACTACTTCTCCAGCCTCATTTTCCAGCAGTCCAATGTCCACTCTTGTCTCTCTCTCACCTTTTAGATATCTAAAACAATCTCTTGCAAACTTCTTTTATATTACGAGCGAGGTTATTCTCATATTTCACCTTCTCTCCCTTTATTGCTTTTTTAGTTGTCCTCTGCTAGATTTTAAAGGCTTCTCAATCCCTCTGGCTTCCAATTAATCTTCACCACATTGTAGTTTTCATTTGTCTTTACAATGTTCCTGACTTCCCTCATCAGCTATGGTTGCCTTATCTTCCACTGTGTATGTTTCTTCATTGGGATGAATTTCTGCTGTGTTTCCCGAATTACCCCCAGAAACTCCTGCCATTGCTGCTCCATCATCTTCCCTGATTGGCTGCCCTTCCAAACAACTCTGGCCAGCTCCTCCCTCATGTTCTTGTAGTTACCTTTACTCAATTGTAATACCATTACATTTGAATCAATCTTCTCCCTCTCAAACTGCAGGGCAAATTCTATCATATTGTGGTCACTACCCCACCCCGAGGGGTTCCTTTACATTCAGCTCCCTGATCAAGTCTGCCTTTTATTGAAGTTTTTATTTCAGACTCCTGCTCATTGACTACAGCACCGTCTTCAACACTATTATCCCCTCCAGGGTGATCTCAAAACTGTATGACGTTGGTCTCAGTTCCGCCCTCTGCAACTGGATCCTCAGCTTTCTGACCCATAGGCCCCAGTCAGTGAGAATAGGTAACTACACCTCCTTCACAATAACACTCAACACTGGAGCCCCCCAAAGATGCGTTCTCAGCCCCCTACTCCACTCCCTGTACACCTACAACTGTGTTGCTAAATTCTGAACAAATACCATCTACAAGTTCGTTGACAACACCATCGTACTGGGACAGATATCTAACAATGACAAGTCAAAATACAGGTGGGAGATAGAGGGCTTGGCGGCATGACACCATGAAAACAATCTGTCTTTCGACGTCGACAAAAATAAAGAACTGATCATCAACTTCAGAAAGAAAGGAGGAGAACATACTCCCATCCACATCAACAGAGCTGAGTTTGAGAGGGTGAAGATCATCAAGTTCCTCAGAGTGAGGATAATCGATGAGCTGTCCTGGACTTCCCACGTAAATGTGACAGCCAAGAGGGCACATCAATGCCTCGTCTTCCTCAGGCAGCTCAGGAAATTTGGCACATCCATGAAGTCGTTCACGAACTTCTACAGATGCACCATTGAAAGCATATTGTCCGGGTGCATAATGGCCTGGTATGGCAACTGTTCTGCCCAGGACCGTAAGAAAGTACAGAATGTGGTGTGCACAGCCCAGACCATCACGGAAGCCAACCTTCCATCCATGGATTCCACTTACATGGCTCGCTGCCGTGGAAAAGCAGCCAACATCATCAAAGGCCCATCGCACCCTGGTAATGATCTCCTACAGAAAACCCAATAGTAATTTGCTGTGTGAATATTTGGGCTTTAGTGTTAAATTTAATGGCTTTCTTCAATATTCCGTTTGAGCCATCAATAATTTTCTGGCTGAATTAGAGAAAGTAAGAAGGAGTAAATTTGACAAGTTATGTTAGAAGACAAATCTGTTACAACCTGGTGAGCAGGACTAGATTGTTCCCGCTTTTCGTGCTTTTTTGCACATGGCTATACTGCTCCCCAGTTTAATTGTTGTTAGCAGTTATCTTCACTTGTTGGGTTGCCTGATATTTGTTTCCAGTCAGTGTTGTTGTCACTTGGTACTTTTCATGAAAGGAAGAGACGGAGTGATAGAGGGGTGGGGGGAGAGAGAGAGAGGATGAGACTCCTCCAGTCTGTGTTTAGTTCCGTGGTACATAGCCTTTTTCTCTTCTCAGCCCAAAAAGTCCTTTGAAGTACTGGGCGGTTGTACATTACATCTACTGAGTTAGTTGTTCCTAGAATTGAAAATTGTAGTGATTCTTCATCTCCAATATGTGAAGAGTCTCATGTGGTGTGAATCAAATAGTAGGTGAGGACATCCCCCGTGGTGAAGGATTTGGGAGTAGGCGTGGGGGTGGGTGAGGTGCTGACTGGTTTCACTGCCATTGGGAAAAATGTTAATCTCCCCTAAGCTCTATTTTGTTTGATCCACATTGCTTTCATGAAACTTGGTCAACCTTTGTGGGTCAGGGGATACCTGTGACCATACAGTCAAAGAATTATAGAGTTATACAGCATGAAAACAGACCCTTTGGTCCAACCTATCCATGCTGACCAGATATTCCAATATGATATAATCCCTTTTGCCAGCATTTGGCCCATATACATTTAAATCCTTCTTATTCATGGACACATCCAAATTCCTTTTAAATGCTATAATTGTATCTGCCTCTACCACCTCCTCTGGCAACTTGTTCCATACATGTATAACCCTCTACATGTATAACCCTGTACATGAGAAAGTTACTCCTCAGGTCCCTTTTAAATCTTTCCCCGCTCACATTAAACCTATGCCCTCTAGTTTTGGACTCACCTACCCAATGAAAAAGACCTTAGCAATTCAATCTATCCATGCCCTCATGATTTTATAAACCTCTACAATGACAGCCCTTAGCTTCCAATGCTCCAGGGAGAAACTTGCAGCCAATTCAGCCTCTCCCTACGGCTCAAACCCCCCAGTTCCAGCAGCATCTTTATAAAACTTTTCCGAATGTTTTCGAATTTAACATCTTTCCCATAGCAGGAAGACCATTGCAACCCAACGCTTTGATCATCTCAATCCCAGGTATTAAGTTGTCTGATGCAGTTCAGGATCAATAGTGCATATTTTACATCATCATGACAAATCCCACTCTCTGACCAGATCTAACAAGTAGCTACATAGGATTTGTAAAATTCCTTTAGCAGTTAAAGATTTTCAGAGAAGGCCCCCATGTAGCTCTTGAAGGTAAAGAAGCATTGTTGAGCAAATGGTACTTCACCTGCATACATATCAGCAAGGACATGACCAAAAATTGGACTTAAAAGTTGAGGAGAGGCCAGTAAAAAGGGCCAACTGAAAACAATGATAAGCAATAATAAAGAAAGCGACACACAACATTGACTTCAAAAACGGTCAAAATCTGATCTGCTGAGGTTGAAACATTTCAAGTTATTTAATCTTGTCAAAAAGAAATCCAAAGATTCCTTGGAATCAATTTTTTTAAAAATCGGAAATTACAAAAATCAAGACTATGGACTGAATCTTACTTTTTTTTGTCTAATTGTCATTTTTGTTGAATTTTATGAAGGGTTTCTCTCCACAAGGCCTAGTGAGTTTTCTTGCACTATAACTCCAAAGTAACTATACCGCTCCTCTCATATGATGTTAAGTTGATTCTATCATTTACTGGAGTCAGAGAACTCACCGTGCTTGGCATCCTGGCACCAGTGCCACCTTCAAAAGGCCTTTGTGCACCCAGACAAGTATTGTCAGTCCTGCACAGTTTGACCTAGACATGGCAGACAAGGGGAAATTGATGCCCTGCTGTGTGGATAGGGATCTGGTTCTGATGCATGGGGTGGTGCAGAGGAGGATGTCCTCACCTAGCAGGACTGGTAGAGGACCCCATGACTCCAGATCAGGCCAACCTGTTCAAAGATTGACACCTGGGTCTTGTGTCTCTGGCTGAGGGGGCATACTGCAGTCAGACAAGGCAGGGCAAAGATTCTGTGGGTGGCTAGGTAGGCTCAAAGAAAATGGTTGCTAACAGAGTAAACCAGAAGACATGAGAAGAAACCTGGTCTGAAACATCTTATGGGTGCCTGTCCCTGCATAAAGTGCCCATGTACCTGCATTACACTGATATTTGCCAATTGCAAGGTACCATTTTGAAGAAGAGTAGAGGATTTATTCTGGTCCAGACAATATTTATCTCTCGGTTAACATCACGACAAAACAGGTTTTCTGATCATTATCATAATGCTGTTTGTATGGATTTGCTGTGCATAATATTGACTGCCATACTTACTGCGTTACAGCAGGGCAACGCTTCAAAAGCACTTTGTTAAAACACTTTTAAAGCACAATGGGTCATCTGGAGGTCATAAAAGGTCTTGTATAAATGGAGATAACAAGGTGTGGGGCTAGATGAACACAGCAGGCCAAGCAGCATCATAGGAGCAGGAAAGCTTGACTTTTCGGGCCTAGACCCTTCATCAGAAATGGGGGAGGGGAAGCGGGTTCTGAAATAAATAGGGAGAGAGGGGGAGGCGGATAGAAGATGGATAGAGGAAAGGATAGGTGGAGAAGAGGCAGACAAGTCGAAGAGAGGTGATGTGGCTGTAGTACCTGGTTTGCTTCAGGACGTGGTCGAGCAGTTTCAAGGCCGAAGAGGTTATGAGAGAGTTGCAGTGGGAGAGAGATTCCCTGAGGTTTGTCTGGAGGGAGGAGAGTAACTTCTTCAGGGTAGGCATCCTTAGAAGAGGCTTCGCAGTGGGGTTAAAATTGTATCAGAGATAAAAGGTACTTGTTATCTCGGATTCTCCAGCATCTGCAGTACCTTTTATCTCTGATACAATTTTAACCCCACTGCGAAGCCTCT
>JAHRHZ010000133.1:12861698-12875488 GCA_024137785.1 Ginglymostoma cirratum | reverse complement strand
TCTCGGATTCTCCAGCATCTGCAGTACCTTTTATCTCTGATACAATTTTAACCCCACTGCGAAGCCTCTTCTAAGGATGCCTACCCTGAAGAAGTTACCCTCCTCCCTCCGGACAAACCTCAGGGAATCTCTCTCCCACTGCAACTCTCTCATAACCTCTTCGGCCTTGAAACTGCTCGACCACGTCCTGAAGCAAACCAGGTACTACAGCCACATCATCTTTCTTCGACTTGTCTGTCTCCTCTCCACCTATCCTCCTCTGTCCATCTTCTATCCGCCTCCCCCTCTCTCCCTATTTATTTCAGAACCCTCTTCCCCTCCCCCATTTCTGATGAAGGGTCTAGGCCCGAAACGTCAAGCTTTCCTGCTCCTATGATGCTGCTTGGCCTGCTGTGTTCATCCAGCCCCACACCTTGTTATCTCGGATTCTCCAGCATCTGCAGTACCTTTTATCTCTTGTATAAATGGAAGTCTTTCTTATTTGCCTGAAGGTTAATTGAGGAAACAACTTGCTTACATATGCTGCTAAAGGACAAGTTGACTTTGCATGGAACAAAGGAACTGCCTGGATGAAGTCAACTAGATTGTATGGAAAGAGAATGTACCTCCCAAGAAGCAGTGGTAACAACCCAGGCAAACAGTTCCTGGCATGGGGCTTGAACCTAGATGCAGGAATAACCTCCCAATTCTTGCAGAGTGGGATGCACACACGCTTTATGACCCCAAAAAATAAAAACAGAACCGATGCTTGAGGGACAGTGGCCACAAAATAATCGAGCAAAACATATTCTGATGATCAGGAATATCACGCACCGTGAAATCTGACATGTAATTTTCAACGAGCTAATATCAAACATAATGAGGGAGAGGTTGAAGAAACTTAATTGGCATGGATTTTATTTCAACAACCATCAACTGGAAGAGAAGTGCATAATACATGCAAAGTAATTACATACCTCGAGTCAGCAAATGTAGATTAATTAAATGCATGTCTCTAATTGGATTAACAAATTAATCAGTAGGGAATTTGGGAGTAAGATGAACCATTACAAGTCCTTCAGGGAATGGTGAAGGGGCTCGCAGCAATGAACTTACAGAAACCTGGATAGTCAGAACAGCAAAAGGAACATTTTGAAAAACGGTTACAAAAGCAAAACTTTTTCTAGTACTTTCACAGTCAATAGATGTGAACCATGAAATGCAGCCGAAATAAAAGATAAGCATAAAATAGTTGATAATCTAAATCATTGCCTCCTCCAAATATTCACAAGGGAAGCTATGAGTAATATGCCCTTCCTAGGCAGTGGAAACCTTTGTACAACTAATGATTTTCCTTTAAATGAGATGGTTGTCCTTCGCAGGCATTGAGAAAAGACAATAAATAAATCCACAAAAACCAATGGTATTTACCATCAAGCACCAAGAGAGACTAGGGAGGAAATTTGTGAGGCGTTAATGCTAATCAAAAGGAGCACTAAAGAGATACTGATAAACTGGAAACAGGATCACATGGTGCCTTTATCAAAACGAGTGACAAAACAAATGCAGGGATCTGCATTTCTGTTGGCTTCAGTTCAAGTAAAATAATGGGATCAGTTATCAAGAGTAAATGTGAAGGTTATCATCACAATTGTAACAAAGCAATGGACATCAAAATAGATTCAGATAAGGAAGTTCTTGTCTGCCTAAATTCCAATTCGCACAGAGCAATCTCTTACAAACACCGATGTGATAATGACTAGATAATCTGTTTCAGAGATGTAATATTCCTAGCAGACAATGGTATATCTAGCACAGTAACAAACAAAAGACCGAAAGGACTGTGGACTTTGTAAATCAGGAACCAAAGCAAAGTTGCTGGAAACGCAAGAGTTGGCAACTCCTTTGTCTGTCCAACTGTCTTTCTCTCTCTTTGGGCTCTATCCTATCGTTTACTCCCTACCCCACCCACTTCCCTACTTTCTGCAAATAAACTGACGTTTTCCCAGCCACCATCAGTTCTGAGGAAGGTTCACCGGACCCGAAACGTTAACTCTGTTTTCTCCTTCACAGATGCTGCCAGACCTGCTGAGCTTTTCCAGCAACTTTGTTTTTGTACAAACAAAAGACTGTTAGCTAAACTACATTGTGCAGATTCAGAGTACCTGTTAGGAATGGTAGGTTCTTGTCAGTTGGGTCTCATCAGATGAATGCTAAGTGAATGCTCCAAAGTTTGGGATTGAGAACTATTCCTGTTTCTAATTTAATCAATGACTTAGACTAGCCTGTAACTAAAAGCTGATAGTCCAATCAGCTGACCCCAGATCAGCAGCACCATTGATAGTGGTCAGCTCAGAAACTGCAGCTCCAGGATAAGGGTGCCTCAACTGCAAGGCACCTTTCAAGATGTGTAAATATCTAAGGTCCCTGGCCTTATTTCAAAATGCCCATCGAAATGGGAAGTGGCTCTTAATTTGGTCACATAAGTGGCTCAATTGCTCAGTGGGCAGCTGAGCTGAGAAGTTACCCATCACTGGCAAAATGACATGACTGCAGGACATTATTGCTCTCCCTTTCCAATACCTACCCTCATCATTTTGCTAGGCTTCCTCCCTCCCGCCCAATCCAACAAGGAAATTCAGCTAACAAGCATGGGGCTGGATGAACACAGCAGGTCAAGCAGCATCATAGGAGCAGAAAATTCAGCCCTTAGTTCCAGGGTCCAACTACAACATTTAAAAGACATTTGGATAAGTACATGAATAGGAAAAGTTTGGAGGGATATGGGCAGGAGCAGGCAGATGGGATTAGTTCAGTTTCCGGTTATGTTTGGCATGGACTGGTTGGACCGAAGGGTCTGTTTCTATGCTGTATGATTCTATGACTCTATAAACACAATATAAATGTAAATTATATAAAGATAAATTTATTGATTCCATCAAATTAAGGGAGACAATAGGTTCTGATAAGCAGCTTGAGAAGTACAGTCACATATCAACATAGGAACACGAATTTAACTTTTGATTACCTGAGTCATTTAGTTAGAGCATGCTTAGACTATGTTATAACTCCATCTACATGCCTTAACTTTTAAATACTCTTTCCTAACAAAAATTTATTAGGCTGAATTTTGATATTTTCAAATAGCTTACCTTTATAGGAAAATGTTCTAGATTTTCACAATCCTTTGGATGGATCACTTATGCACAAGAATAACTCATGGGTAATGACAGGGAAATGGCAGAAATACTGAATAATTGCTTCAATTCAGTACTTACCAAGGAGACTAATGGGTTGAGATAATGTTGGAAGATGAAATTAAATCAGGCATAAAAACAATTAGGATAAAAAGTAGGGAATTAATTGATAAACTAATCAAACTTGGAGAAGATATTCATTAAAAAGGAATAAGATCAGAGGGCTGGTAAGCAGCTGATACAATTCTGAAATCTTTAAAAAGAAATAGAGCAAATTCAGGGAGCAAAATATCGACTGCAGAGACGATAGTGGAAGCTTTCCTCAAGGACATTATGCAAACCATTCAGGAGCCTACTTTAACAGACTAGTCAACATTGATTTTAAAAAACATAATGCTTAGTTAAACCTGTTGAAATCTTCGAAAAAATGACAGAAACAGTAGACATAGGTCATGCAGTAAATGAAATATCTATATCAAAAGGGACTCAATAAGAGTGTGTACAACTAAAGCGAAAATACATGGAGCTAAGGATATATAGCAAGCTGGCTAAAATACAGAAAACAGTGAGGACAGGGTTTAGAGGAATTAGTCAGGTGGGCAAAGGTTGAAAGTTGTGCCTTGCAAGAACTGGGATCACTGTTGTTTCCTGCATCATTTAGACTCATGATTCAGGATTGCAGTTTCAAAATTTGGGCTTAACACCAAATTTGGGTTATGGTTGTAATGAGGAGAAATTCAACAATGCATAAGGTTTTAATAAATTTGTAGAATTGGAAGAGTATAATTGGCAACTTAATAACATTGCAGATAAGTGTTAGGTAGTGCATTTTGATGGGCAACATTAGGATACCATACATACCTTGGAAAATATAGCTTAAGTGAGGTGGAAGGGCAAAGGAATGCGGAAGGTACAGATGCACAAATCACTATAAGTAGCAACATAGGTTAAAAATAGCAAACATGTCATTTCCGGAGACATATAATTGAAAAATAGAGATTCTATTAAACTTGCTTCAAATCGTGTTTTATCTGCACTTGGAGCACAGTGAACAGTTGTGGCCTACAATAGAGGAGAGAAGAAGCCAAAAAGATTTATAAAGGTGACAGAAGAATTGAGAAGTCATATGTGTCAGGTAGCATTGAACAAAGACTGATGGGTGACTTGGCAGAGGATTGTGTGTCTATAAAGAGCTTAGATGTAATACTTCTACTCATTATCCAGTGGGTAGAGCTCTTGCCTCTGAATCTGAAGACCATGAATTTAAGACCCACTCCAAAGGTTTGAATGATAAAATCTAAGTTGATTCTCAGTGTGGTACTGAGGAGTGCTCCCTTTTAGATATGGTGGTATATCTACATTTAATCTTCCCTTTCAGGTGAACGTTACAGATTCCATGACACGATTTAGAAACATAGTAGAGGAGATGGGCACATTGTACTGTGCTGTATTTACTCTCATTGCTAACATAGATTATTTGTGTTTTTTTGTGGAAAATTATTGTGTGCAATTTGCCTTGCTTTGTTCCTGTGTTTGTACAGTGAATGCAATTCAAAAAGTACTTAAATAAATATTAAATACTGCACATGCTGAAAATTTAAAACAGACACAGAAAATGCTGGAGAAACTCAGCAGGTCAGGCAGCATATGTGGAGAGAGAAACCGATATAATGCTTTGAGTGGGGTATGACTCTTCTTCAGAACTTCAGTCTCTTACAACGAAGAAGAATCACATCGGACTTGAACAGTTAACTCTTAAACAATTAACTCTTAAACAGTTAACTCTTAACTCTTGAACAGTTAACTGTTTCTCTCTCCACAGATGCTGACAGACCTGAGTCTGAGTTTCACCAGTATTCTCCTGTGTTTGGTTCAAAAATTACTTAACTGGCTGTACAATGCTTTTCGATATTTTAAACCTGTCAAAGGTGCGACATAAATGCAAGTCTTTATTTACACTTTCTCACCTCTCTGGCTAAATAAATCTTGAAAAATCCAATTGGAAATTTAGTAGAAACATCCTTACACAAAGAATATGGGATACTCTGTAAGGAACAGTTGGGCAAATGGCATAGAAACATTTCAAGTGACGCTGCGACATGGTCGAAAAAGAGACAGGACAGGTAACGACTTTCTGGAATGCGATTTTTTAGATGAGACAGAGGAGGAAGCAATAGAGGTGGGGGAGTTATATTACTGGTTAGGAAGTGTATCACAGCTGTGTTGACGGAGGACACCCTGGAGGGAGCTTGCAACAAGGCATTATGGGTAGATCTCAGGAATAGAAAGGGGGCAATCACAATACTGGGATTATACTACAGACCTCCCAGCTGCCAGTGGGAGACAGAGGAAAAAATTTGGAAAGATGCGAAAACAACAGGGTTGTTGTAGTGGGTGATTTAAACTTGCCCACAACTGACTGAGACTCCCTCAGTGCTAATGGTTTGGATGGGGAGCAATTTGTTAGATGTGACCTGGAGAGTTTTTTGCAATCGTCGGTGGATAGAACAATGAGAAGGGGCCCGTACTGGACCTGGAGTCGGGAAATAAGCCCAGCCAGTTGATCAAAGTTTCACTGGGGGAGCATTTCAGGGAACAGCGACTCTAATTCCGTAAGTCTTTGGATAATAACGGATAAGGGCAAAAGTGGATCTCGGATGAGGGTGTTAAACTGGGGGAGGGTCAACTGTAATCGAATTAGGCAATAATTGGAGAATGTGGATTGGGAGTAGATGCTCGAGGGTAAATCCATATCTAACATGTGGGAGTCTTTTAAGGACCAGTTGATTAGAGTGCAGGACAGGCATGTTCATGTGAAAATGAAGGACAGGAATAGCAGAATTCGGGAATCTTGGATGACAGAGAAAATTATCAGCTTAGTCAAAAAGAAAAGAAAGCATACCTTGGGTCTAGGCAACTAAAAACAGACAAAGTCCTTGAAGAATGCAGAGAAAGTAGGAAGGAGCTCAAACAGGGAGTTCGGAGAGATAAAAGCAGCCAATGGCCAACAGGGTTATGAGAATTCCAAGGCATTTTATAATATATGTTAGGACCAAGAGGTAGCTAGGGAAAGAGTAGGCCCACTCAAGAATAAAGGAGGCAGGTTAAGTGTAGAGCCAGAAGAAATGGGTGAGATCATTAATGAGTACTTTACATAAGTATTCGCCAAAGGGAAGGCCATGAGGGGTGTTGAGGATGGGGAAAGATGTGTGAATACTCTCTGGCAGGTCAACATAATAAAGGAGGAAGTGTTGGCATCTTGAAATATAATAAGGTGGACCAGTCCTCAGGGCCAGACGGGATCGATCCCAGGATACTGTAGGAGGCATGGGAAAAAATATCTGGGACCTTTACAGATATCTTTGCATCCTCTTTGGCCTCAGGCATGGTTCCAGAGGACTGGAGAATGGCCAGTGTTGTTCCTTTGTTTAAGAAAGGAAACAGAAATGATCCAGGTAATTACAGGCTGGTAAGCATGATATCAGTACTGGGGAAGCTGTCAGAGAAGATGCGAGACAGGATTTATTTACATTTGAAACTGAATGGACTTGTTAGTGATAGTCAGCATGAGTGTGTGCAGGGAAGGTCATGGCTCACCAACCTGATTGAGTTTTTTGAGGAGGTGACAAGCATGATTTATGAGGGAAGGGCAGTGGATTTTAGTAAGGTATTTGATAAGGTGCCCCATGGCAGGCTGGTAGAGAAGGTACAGTCTCATGGGATCCGGGGTGAGCTGAATAGATGTACACAAAACTGGCTTGGTTATAGATGTCAGAGAGTAGCAGTGGTGTTGTATTTTACAGTATATTGTATTGAATTAACACACTGGACTGAAAAAGGAACAGTAAGTTAAGTTAATGAGGATTGTCAAAGAGAGGCAGGAAAAACATTGTTTGGAGCAGAGTCATTGACATGGACTAATTGGCCCAAATGATCTGTTTCCTTACAATATGTTATTTGTAATACAATGCAGCTATAATCCTGATTTCAACCTTAAGGGGCACATACTCATCCTAGGGTTACTAAGGCAAAGTTTATTCAAAATTCTTTCATTTTAAAATTATCTTAATTGGAAACTGTAAACTCATTAAAAATAAAGGTATGAAATACATTCAAAATGTGTGTGTGTGTGTGTGTATATCTGTGTGTATGTGTGTTTGTGTTTATATGTGTGTGTGTCTGCATGTGTGTGTGTGACTGTGTGTATGTGTGTGTGTCTGTGTGTGTTTGGCTCTGTGTGTGTGTGTGTGTGTGTGTGTTTGTGTGTATATGTGTGTATATGTGTGTGTAATAATGTTTTCCACTTTAAATTTTACAAGAGCTATGCCTGTTAGATGACATTAGCTTGAAAATATTACAAATTTCATTTTCTGTCTCTTTGAATGGTTTGATATTTAACGATATCAACATGCATCCCGAGTCGAAGTGCAATAATTTTCATTGCAGACAATAGTTAGCCTGCAGACACATATAAGTGACAGCATAAATAACTGACTGGTAATGTAGTTTATGATCTACCAGGTAATCAAGTTTACCACTGAGTGCTGAATAGCTGGAGGTCATAGACAGGGTACATGGAGAAAAGAAATGCCAGAGTTTGCAAACAATTTCTGTCAGATTGAACTCATCATTCACACAATATTATAATTTCTGGATAGAATCCTAATACATCAGGTGGAATCTAGCTACATCGTGAATGGGGGTAAATCTGCCTTCAGGCCAGGATTAACCTTAACTTAAGCTTAAACTGTTAACTTCCTATACTTCCGAAATCATTAAACTGTCACATCTGTTTGAAATTCTGAGAATGAAAGAATTACATTTAAAAAAAAACACACAGATGGAAGACATTTAGTTTTCAGAAAGACTTTGCATATCACTGTGCCTCCTTTCAGTAATAGAAGGAAATGTAAAAATAAGCTTTGCGTGAGGGTAGGGATTTGTGCCCTGTTGAGCACAGGGCAAGAAAATTCTTGGTGAAGAGGACAGCCAACATTACTACAGTCTCTGGGGGATCTGACATATATTTATAGATCAATGAATGGCAGCTGTCAGAAAGGAGATTATAAAATGTGTAGATGTTTGATTGACAAGCTCGCTATTTTAGCCTGAATACAGCAACCTACAGTACGGGTAATTTCATCTTTTGAAAGGCATTGATATTTGCGAGTGATAGTAGGAACTGCAGATGCTGGAGAATCTGAGATAACAAGGTGTGGAGCTGGATGAACACAGCAGGACAAGCAACATCAGACGAGCAGGAAAGTTGACATTTCAGGCCTAGACCCTTCTTCAGAAATTGGGGGTGGGGGGAAGGGGATTCTGAAGTAAACAGGGAGAGAGGGTGAGGTGGATAGAAGATGGATAAAGGAGAAGATAGGTGCTGAGGGGACAGACAGGTCAAAGAGGCGGGGATGGATCCAGTAAAGGTGAGTGTAGGTGAGGAATTAGGGAGGGATAGGTCAGTCCAGGGAGGAAGGACAGGTCAAGGGAGCGGGAACCCTGGAGACCAATGGTATCAATGTGGACTTCACAAGCTTCAAAATCTCCCCTCCCCCGACCACGTCCCAAACCATCCCAGCTTGTCCCCGCCTCCCTAACCTATCCTTCCTCCCACCTATCCCTTCCTCCCACCTCAGGCCCCACCCCCATCTCCTAGCTACTAGCCTCATTCCGCACCCTTGACCTGTCCGTCCTCCCTAGACTGACCATCTCCTCCCTAACTCCCCACCTACACTCACCTTTACTGGCTCCATCCCCACCTCTTTGACCTGTCTGTCTCCTCTCCACCTGTCTTCTCCTTTATCTATCTTCTAGCCCCCTCCCCCGCTCTCCCTATTTATTTCAGAATCCCCTTCCCCTCTCCCATTTCTGAAAAAGGGTCTAGACCCGAAACGTCAGCTTTCCTGCTCCTCTGATGCTGCTTGGCCTGCTCTGTTCATCCAGCTCTACACCTTGTTATCATTGATATTTGGGACCCTCATTTATTCCTATGGGTGCTTGATGAACATTCTGCCTGATTACAGGACTACAGTTAAATACATAGTATTGTGCTTGTACTCCAAAGGGGGTATAAGGCTGATGTGTACTTACATAAAAGAGACCTCACAGCAATAAAAAAATTGGATTCTAGGGTTAAAGATTAAGGTTATCTAGAGAGAATTAGCATATCAAAGCTTTACATATGTTGTAAGGTCTTACTCAATTCTGTGCAAAGAATTGGAAACTCTCAGGTATTATTATTCTGCCTAAAACATGGACCAAATTAATCTACATATCAAGCAACTAAGGATCTGTTGTGAGGCATTGATGAATCAGCACCCAAAAAAAAACTGTCTTTGAAATTATGTTGGAGATTTGTGCAAAATGTATCGTCCAGTTACACAACTTGACTAAATAATCTGATATCATTTTGAGGTTTGCACTGAATATGTTGAAGGTTGATGAATGACGTTGAAACAACTTATGAAAGTAATAAAATGTCTTTTATCATAGGCTCATTGTGCCAGATGGTATGTCTAAGATGTATCTCAAAATACTTCATATACAGTGCCATAACTGCTAAACCAGTAAACTCAGCAATGAAATAGACATATTTCTGTTTGCACTGGTTGAGTGAGCAATGGTGTCAAAGCATAAGAAAAGAGTTCCATTCTTCAACAATGCATTGAGATCTTTTACATCTTTACATTGAAGATACCCTACATTGTGTTGAGTTGAATGATATGCAATATAGTACAGCACAGAAGAAGGCCTTTGACCCATCAAGCCTGCACTGATTCCTAGTCCTTATTTAGACCCTCTACTTATTATCTATGTGCAGTATCTATTCCTTTGTTCACCTCAAATTCATGTGCCTATCAAGATAAGCCTTAAATGCTACTAACGTGCCTGCTTCCACCACATCCACTGGCAGTGCATTCCAGGCACCCACCACCCTCTGTGTGAAACATTTTCCCTGCACTTCACTCCTAAACTTTCCACCTCTCAACTTGAACCTGTGGCCTCTCGTAGATGACCTTTCCACCCTGGGAAAAGGCCTTTGACTATCCGCCCTATCTATACCTATCATAAATTTGTAGACCACTATAAGGTTGTCGCTCAGCCTCCTCCATTCCAGTGTAAAGAATCTGAGTTCATACAACTTCTCCTCATAACTAAAACCCTCCAGACCAGGCAACATCCTGGTGAACTTTCTCTGCACCCTCTCTAAAGCATCCACATCCTTCTGGTAGCGTGGTGACCAGAACTACACGCAATATTCCAAATGTGGCGTTACTAAAGTTCTGTACAGCTGTAAAATAACTTGCCAACTTTTATATTTGATGCCCTGTATGATGAAGGCAAGCTTGCTGTATGCCTTCTTGACTTTATCCACCTGTATTGCCACTTTCAGGGATCTGTGGACCTGTACGCCCAGATCCCTCTGCATGTCAATGCTCCTAAGGGTTCTGCCATTTAGTGTATAATTCACACCTGAATTTGACCATCCAAAATGCATCACCTTGTATTTATCCAGGTTAAAAGCCATCTGCCATATCTCTGCCCAAATCTGCAATCAATCTGCATCCTGCTGTATCCTTCCACAATCCTCCTCCCTACCTGCAACTCTGCCAATTTGTTGTCACCTGCACACTTGCTAATCAGATCACCTACATTTTCCTCCAGATCGTCTATATATATATTACAAACAACAAATGTCCCAGCACTGATCCAAGCAAACACCATTAGTTATTGATCTCCATTCCAAAAAGACCCTTCTACCACTACTCTCTGCCTTCTATGACCAAGCCAGTTTTGTATCCATCTAGAGATAGTAGGAACTGCAGATCCTGGAGAATCTGAGATAACAAGGTGTAGAGCTGGATGAACACAGCAGGCCAAGCAGCATCATGATGCTGCTTGGCCTGCAGTGTTCATCCAGCTCTATACCTTGTTATCTTTGTATCCATCCAGCCAGCTCACCCCAGATTCCATGAGACTCTACCTCCTCACCAGCCTGTCATGAGTTACCTTTGTAAAGTGCATATAGGCAACATCCACTGCCCTTGTCTCACCAATCATTCTTGTCGCATCCTGAACAAATTCAATCAAATTGGTGAGACATGACCTTCCAACACAAACTCATGCTACCTATCACTAACAAGTCCTTTCATTTCCAAATGTGAAAAATTCCTGCCTCTCAGTAACTTTTCCAATAGCTTTCCCACCACTGACATCAGGCTGACCAGCCTGTAATTACCTGGATTTTCTCTGTTTCCTTTCTGAAACAAAGGAACAACATTGGCCATTATTCAGTCCTCTGGAACCTTGCCCGAGGCCAAAGAGATTTAAAGATATCTGTTAATGTCCTAGCTATTACCTCCCTTGCCTCCTAATATCCAAGGATAGATCCTATCTGGTCCTGGTGGCTTTTCTACCTTGATGTATTTCAAGACACCCATGCTTCCTCCTTCATTATGTTGACCTGCCCAAGAGTATTCACACACTTTTCCCTAATCTCAACATCCCTTACATCCCTCTGTTTGGTCAATACCAATGTAAAGTAATCTTGAAGGATCTCATCTATTCCCTTTGGCTCCACACGTAACTTCCCACCTTTATCCTTGAGTGGGCTTATTCTTTTCCTAACTATTCTCTTCCTCCTAAGATATATCAAATGCTTTGGGATTCTCCCTAACCCTGCTGGACAAAGACTTTTCATAGCCCCTTTTGTCCCTCATGTCTCCCCTTTTGAGCTCCTTTCTACTTTCTCTGCATTCTTCAAGGACTTTGTCTATTTATATTGGCTAGACATTAGATATGCTTCCTTTTTTTTGACTAAACTAATAATTTCCCCTGTCATCCCTGTCCTTCATTTTCACATGAACATGCCTGTCCTGCACTCTAATCAACTGGTCCTTAAAAGACTCCCACATGTTAGATATGGATTTACCCTCGAGCATCTACTCCCAATCCACATTCTCCAATTATTGCCTAATTCGATTATAGTTGACCTTCCCCCAGTTTAACACCCTCATCCGAGATCCACTTTTGCCCTTATCCGTTATTATCCAAAGACTTACGGAATTAGAGTCGCTGTTCCCTGAAATGCTCCCCCAGTGAAACTTTGATCAACTGGCTGGGCTTATTTCCTGACTCCAGGTCCAGTACGGGCCCCTTCTCATTGTTCTATCCATTTATGATTTCAAAAAACTCTCCAGGACACATCTAACAACTTGCTCCCCATCCAAACCATTAGCACTGAGGGAGTCTCAGTCAGTTGTGGGCAAGTTTAAATCACCCACTACAACAACCCTGTTGTTTTCGCATCTTTCCAAATTTTTTCCTCTGTCTCCCACTGGCAGCTGGGAGGTCTGTAGTATAATCCCAGTATTGTGATTGCCCCCTTTCTATTCCTGAGATCTACCCATAACGCCTTGTTGCAAGCTCCCTCCAGGGTGTCCTCCGTCAACACAGCTGTGATACGCTTTCGAACCAGTAATGTAACTCCCCCACCTCTTTTGTTTCCTCCTCTGTCTCATCTAAAGATTCAATATCCGGGATTATTAAGTTCCCATTCCTATCTCTCTTTTAAACATGCCTTATGATAGCAATAACATCATAATTGCATGCATTAGTCCAGGCTCTAATTTCATCCATCTTACCTGTTATACCTCTTGTATTGAAGCAAATACAGCAAAAGCCTTCAGTTCCACTGAGCAGCCTCTCCCTCTTTGCTATATTTGCCTTAGACTCTTACCCAGTCTTATACTTACTGATCTGTTGCTCTTGTTCCCGCCCCTCTGTCACTCTCATTCAAACCCTCCCAACTGACACTATCAAACCTCTCTGCCAGGATATTGGTGCCCCTCCAGTTTAGGGGCTTCTCATACAGGTCCCACCTTCCCTGGGAGGCATCCCAAAAGTCTACATATATGAAGCCCTCCCCCTTACACCAACTCTTTAGCTACGTGTTCAATTGTACTCGGTCTCTGTTCATAGCCTCAGTAGCACATAGCATGCAGGGGAATAACCCTTACTATTCCAGAGGCCCTGCTTTTTAGTTTTCTACAAACTCCCTGACTTGTTGTGCAGAACCTTTTCACTCTTCCTCCCCATGTCATTTGTGCAAATATGGATAATGATTTCTTTCTGCTTAACCCCATGTTTCAGGATGCCCTGTACCCCCTCAGAGGCATCCATGATCCTGGCACAAGGAAGGCAACATACCAACCTGAAGTCCTATCTATGGCCACAGAAGTGCCTATCTATGCCCCTGTCTATATACATCTTGAACAGATCTAGCAATTCAAGATTGGGCAGACATGAGATGTTATGGGATATGAGAAGCAGCAGAATTGTATTCGACCACAACTTGTAACGTCACTACCCAGCATGTTTCCCATTTTCCATTAGATCAAGCTGGGGATCTACCCTTGTTCAATAAAGACTGCAAGAGGGCATGCCTGGAGCAATATTGGGCATACCTCAAAATGAGGTGTCAACCTGATGAAGCTACAATGAAAGAACAACTCATATGCTAAAAAACAACAACATCATGGAAGAAGAGATAAAAGGTACTGCAGATGCTGGAGAATCCGAGATAACAAGCATGGGGCTGGATGAACACAG
>JAHRHZ010000133.1:12806158-12861298 GCA_024137785.1 Ginglymostoma cirratum | reverse complement strand
GGCCATTTAGGCCCGAAACGTCAAGTTTTCCTGCTCCTATGATGCTGCCTGACCTTCTGTGTTCATCCAGCCCCATGCTTGTTAACATCATGGAAGAAACAGGGTTAAGCATTTTCAAACCACTGGATCAGATCTAAGTTCGGAATCCATGGCAGAATAAATAGTATTTTAGTCCCAGCCAGTGGGAAATGTGGATAATTAAACAAGTAATGGGGGGTGGGGGGATCAAAATTCCACTCTTAATAATGGAGTATTCGGCTCTTAAGTGGAAAAGGCAAGTCTCAAGCATTTGAATCCCCCTTCCACCAGAATCATTAAGTGGATGTACGATCATCATCTTTCCCAAAAGTCAAGAACAAAGAACAAAGAACAAAGAAAATTACAGTACAGGAACAGGCCCTCCAAACCTGCACTGACGTGCTGCCCGTCACAACCAAAACCCCCTACCCTTCCAGGGACCATATCCCTCAAGTCCCATTCTATTCATACAGTCTTCGGCATCACAGATGTCAGCCTCTCACCAGTTTGATTCACTCCACATGGAATCAAGATCTCGTTGAAGGGATTCGGCCCTCATAACATTCGCACAATAGTACCAAAGACTTGTGCTGCAGAGCTAGCCTTGCTCCTAGCTAAGCTGGTCCAGCATAGGTACAACACTGACATTTGCCTGCCAATGTGAAAATCGCCCATGTAGGACTTGTCCACAAGAAACAGGACAAATCAACATGACCAATTAACACCCCATCAATCCAATCTCAAGCATCATGGCAGAGAAACTAAATAAATACTTTGAGTTGTCTTCACTGAAGAAGACAAATGAAGTCTTACTGAAGATCAATGGTGTGATGTAGAACTAAAAGAAATTAGGAAGTAAGTAATGTTGAAGAATTTAGTGAGACAAAAATTTGACAAATGCACAGGACCATCAGCCTAGAGTAAAAGGAGATGGCTACAGAGATTATGGATGCACTGGTGATCATCTTTCAAAATTCTGTTGATTCTGCCATGCATTTGCAGAAAATAAGGTTTCATGTGAAACACCATTGTTTAAGAGAGGAGAGATGGAGAAAACAGGAATGTTAGACTGATGCCTGTAGTTGGGAAAATGTGAGAATTGACTATATGAGATGTACTTACAGGATATTTAGAAAATCATTCTCTAATGGACAGAATGAACGAGAATTTATTAAGGGATTAACATCTGAAAGCAGACAAAAGGAACTAATGAGCCATTTTCAGGGCTGGCAAACTGAGACCATTGGAGTACCACAAGGATTAGTGCTTGGACTCCATCTGTTCACAATTTATATCTATGGTTAGGATGTGGGAGTCAATTGTAATATTTCCAAGCTTGCAGATGTTACAAAACTTGGTGTGAATGTGAGTTGTGAGGAGGATGTGAAGAGGTTTCAAAGGAATATAGAATATAAAATGATTGAGTGGGCAGGACCATGGTAGATGCAACTTAATGTGGATTAAGTACAGGGTTATCCATTTTGGTACAAGGAATTAAGTTGCAGAGTATTTTTTTTAAATGGCGAGAGATTGGAAAATGTTGATGTCCAAAGGGACCTAGGTTTTCTTCTTCATAAATCATAGAAAGCTAGCTTGCAGGTGCAGCAAGCCACTTGCAAGGCAAAAGTCTTTATTGCAAGAGATTTCAAATCAGGAGCAAAGAAGTCTTGCCTCAATTGCATCGCACACTTGCCGAAGAACTGATATGAATGACATAGAGGGAGAGCAGCGAGGGTTCACCTGATTCCTGGAATGTTGAGGCTGTCCTTTGCAGAGAAATTGAGGGAACTGAACGTCTATTCTCTGGAGTTTTAATGTATGAGAGGCAATCTTGTAGAAACTTAAAAATTCTTAAAGGGATAAAGAAATTCTATACAGAAAGGACAGCTCCCCTAGCTGAGTCACATCTAGATTGAGGACACATAGTTTCAAAATAAAACCCAAGCCATTTAGGACTGGGATGAGGAAGGGCTTCATCACTCAGGATGTTATGAATCTTCTGAAGTTTTTGCCCTTAAGGTTGTGGAAGCTCAGTCATTAAATAAGTTCAAGACAGACATTCAAAGACTTCTATTCACCAGTGACATTAAGGGATAAGGGGATAGTGCAAGATCATGGCATTGATGTAGATGATCTAGAATGGCAGAGTAGGCTCAAGGGGCTGAATGGCATACTTCTGTTTCTAAGTTCCTATAGCAAAGTGATGGAAGAGGCCAGCACTATCACATGGCAATTGCAAAGAAATAACCTGTTAACTGACGCTCACAGAGTCATAGAGTCAGACAGCATGGAAATAAAACTTTCAGTCCAACCAGTCCATGCCAACCATATCCCCAAACTAAACTCATCCCACCTGCCAGTGCTTGGCCCAAATCCCTCGAAAACTTTGGAATCTGCCATGGCCCCTCATCACCTCATCTCACTACAGCCTTGGTTGAAACATGGTCAAAATAAAATTAAATTGCAGAAGTTCTGTGAGTGTGACTGACCTTGACATTAATATTTGACCGAATGAGACATCAAGGTACCCCTGCAGTACTGGAGTCAGCAAGAAAACTCTCCATTGGTTGAAATCATAGTTACCAGAAAGGAATATAGTTATAATTGTGGAAGATCAATTACCTCATTCCAAAGACAACTCTGCAAGAGTTCCTCAGGGTAGTGCCCTCGGCCTGGCTGTCCTCGCTAGCTTCATTAATGACATTCCCAGTATCATAATGTCAGAAGTGGGGATGTTCACTGATGGTTGAACAATGCCCAGTGCCATTCAGCATAGTGGCTCAGTGGCTAGCCTCACTGTGCCAAGGTTCGATTCCAACCTTGGGTGACTGTGTGGAGTTTGCACATTCTCCCCTTGCCTGCATGGGTTTCCTCCCACAGTACAAAGATGTGCAGGCTAAGTGGATTAGCCATAGGAAATATAGGATTACAGGGATAGGGTAAGGGGACATGGGTTTGGATGTGTTGCTGTTCATAGGGTTAGTGTGGACTCAATGGCCACGCTGTAAGGATTCTATGATTCAAAATTCCTCAGAATCTGAAGCATTCTGCGTTCGTACGCAGCAAGATGTTGGACATCATCATAAGAGATCATCTTTAAAGTCCATTATTAGAGAGAATCCAGCCACTGCCCCTGGTTGTTCGATGACATCAAAATCACTGAATCTCCCACTATCAACATCCTGGGGGTTAACATTGACCAGAAACTGAACTGAACCGGTCAGATAAGTGCTGTGCCTACAACAGCAGATCAAAGACTAGGAATACTGCAGTGTGTATTTCATCTCCTGTTTTCCTAATATCCATTCACCATCTATAAGATACAAGAGAGCAATGTGATGGAATATTCTCCATTTGCCTTGATGAGTCTAGTTCTGACAGCATCCAATAAGCTTGGCATTATCCAGCTCATTTCATTTGAACTCCTTTCATCACCACTTCTACTCCTTTTACCACTGATGCACAGTGGCAGCAGTGCGCACCATCCACCAAGCCCACAGCAGCAACTTGCCAGTAGTTTCCAAACCCATGAAATCTACCAACACCACTTAGGGCATCCCACCCATCCCAACCTTCAACATTCACCCCTTCCACCGGCAACAAAACACTGTGGAAGCCGGAAATACGAAAGTAACACAGATAGTGTGGGAAATACTTAGCAGTCAAGCAAGGTCGACGGTGAAAGAGAAAGAGAGCTAACAGGCTGAATCATGAGGTCCCAATGAGATAGGCATGGAGGCAGGTAGTTATTGGTATCTATGCTTCTGGCCAGCATGCCAATTTGCCAGCTCTATCTGCTTCCGTGCCATCACCTGGCAGCAATTGTCTAGCGAGATGGGGCAGATTGCCAATGATTTACCTGCCAACATTGGAATAGAGCTCACTGAGCTTCTTAAAGGCCAAATAATGTTTCTTGTCAAAGGTGAGTAGAATTTTCAGATCGCAGGAGGCATTGGGGAAGTGTAATTTTGCCTGGAGTGATAAAGATAGGCCAGGGAACCAGTGCTCCAGACAGGCTTAGAGGCCCTGTTTCTCCTGCTCCCAGTGGTAGCCAAACAGCAGCCCATTGTGCAATTCTGTGGCCTTCTCCTATAATGGTATTTTTAAACCTAAAAGTAAAGAAGGGAGGCAACCTTGCGTTATTTCAACGATACAGGGCCTCCAGCTTCAAACACTCACATGCTGCCTTTAATTGGATGGCAAACCTGTCCTCTGATATTATTTGGAAATTCACAGCCTGCAGATTATTCTCCACACAGTGGAGGCTTCCAATCCTAATTTAGTTTTGACAACAGGTCTCAAAACTCACAGGTTTCACCAATGTTTCAGCCCTATCATTAGAACTGGAGCTAGTTAGAGATATTACAGGTTTTAAGGAAATACTGAGACAGTGGGCATCTATTTCCACAGTGGAACACATCTGCGGCGTACCAGAACTTGAAGAGATTCGGGGGGTAGAGTTGAGTGTAGTGGCCATCAGTAAGGAGAAGACGCTGGGGAAGCTGAAAGGTCTGAAGGTGGATAAATCACCTGGACCGGATGGACTATACCCCAAAGGACTGAAGGAGATAACTGAGGAGATTATTGAGGTCGTGAACTTTTGGGAATCACTGGAGTTGGGCATGATCCCAAGGGACTGGACAATGGTCAATGTAACGCCCCTGTTTAAGATGGAGGAAGGCAGAAGACAGGAAACTATAGGCCAGTTGGCCTGACTTCGGTCGTTATAGTCCATTATAGTCCATATAAAATGTTATAGTCCATTATTAAGGGTAAGTTAGCAGAGCACATGGAAGTGCATGGTAAAATAGTGCTGTGTCAGCACGGCTTCGTCAAGTTATGCCTGACAAATCTGTTAGAATTCTTTGAGGAGGTAATGAGTAAATTAGACAAAAGGGAGCCAGTAAACATGATCTACTTGGATTTCCAAAAGTCCTTTGACAAGGTACCACAAAGGATGCTGCTAAAAACGAGTCTTTGGTTTTGGGGACAAGGTACTGGCATGGATCGAGGGTTAGCTGACTGGCAGAAGGCAGAGAATGGGGATCAAGGGGTCTTTTTCAGGGTGGCAGCTGGTTAAAAGTAGGGTTCTGCAGGGGTCCATGTTGGGACCACAACTATTCACATCAACGATCTGGATGAAGGAAATGAGGGCATTGTTATCAAGTTTGGTGACACAAAGATAGGTGAAAGGACAGGTAGTGTTGATAAAGTGGAAAGATTGCAGAAGGACTTGGACAGGTTGGGAGAATAGGCTAAGAAATGGCCGATGGAATACAATGTGGGATTTTGTGAGATTATGTTAGGTAACGAAGAATAGACGTGCAGACTATTTTCTAAATGTGGAAAGGGTTCAGAATTCTGAGGCACAAAGAGTTTTGGGAATCCTAGTTCAGGATTCTTTTAAGGTTAACACACAGGTTCAGTTGGCAGTTAGGAAGGCAAAGAAATGTTAACATTCACTTCAAGAAGGCAAGAATACAAGAGCAGGGATGTACTGCCAAAACTGTATAAGGCTGTAGTCAGACCATATTTGGAATACTGTGAGCAGTTTTGCTTGCCGTATTTAAGAAAGAAAGGATGTGCTGATCTTGGAGGGCGTCATAAGGAGGTTTACAAGAATGACCCCAAGCATGAAGGGGTTGTCATATGAAAAGCAGTTAAGGACTCTGAGTCTGTACTTGATAGAGCATACTTGAAAGATGAGGGGGAATCTGATTGAAACTTACAGAAAACAGAGAGGCCTGGATAGAGTGGATGTGAAGAAGATACGAGGAGAGACTAGGACCTGAAGGCACAGTCTTGCAGTGAAGGGATGACCCTTTAGAACTAAGATGAGGGAGAATTTCTTAAGCCAAAGGGCAGTTAATCTATGGAATTTAGATTTAGAATGCCACATTGGGCTCTGAAGGCCAAGTCATTGAATACATAAGATGGACATGGATAGATTTTTGATTGATGAGGAGATCAAGGGTAAATGCAGAAAGCAGGAGAATGGGAAACATATCGGTCATGATCAAATGGTGGAGCAGACTCAATGGGTTGAATGGTCTAATTCTGTTACTATATCTTTTAGTCTTATGGCCTGATTACTGGTTGATTGCTCCTGTCCTCATCAATTCACTTGAAGCCTGGTCTCCAGTGCTGCAGTTGCCCTCTCAATTCACATTTAGGCTGGATTTTTGAGAATACAAGGCTGGTAGATTTGGCTTCAGAGGAACTTTAGGTCACTTCTTATCAAAAGCCCACCCAGCAATGCCAAATGTTACCTGTGAAATATTCGATACGGAGAATTTGACCAGTTTTCACTCATAAAATGCGGTTACCCTGGTGTTGTTACTTTTTGAGACAAAGGACAGCAGATCAAACTTAGTTTTATTAAAACACTCACAAGTTCTAGGGTCATGAAGCCATAGAACTGTACAACACAGAAACAGACCCATTGGTCCAACACATCCATGACAACGAGGTATCCTAAACTGACCTAGTACCATTTGCTAGTGTTTGGCCCATATCCCTCTAAATTCTTTCTACTCATATACCCATCCAGGAGTCTTTTAAATGTTGTAATTGTATCACCATCTACCACTTATTCTGGCAGCACATTTCACGCATGCACCACCCTCTGCATGGAAAGTTACCCCTTAGGTCCCTTTTATATCTTTCCCCTCTCACCTTAAACTTATTCCCTCTAGTTTTGGACTCCCCTACACTGGGGAAAAGGCTTTGTCTATTTACCCTATCCGTTCCACTCATGATTTTATAAACCTCTATAAGGTCACCCATCAGCCTCTGATGCTCCAGGGAAAATATCCCCAGCCTATTCAGCCCCTCCCTGTAGCTCAAACCCTCCAACCTGGCAACATCTTTGGGTATCTTTTCTGAACCTTTTCAAGTTTCACAACATCCTTCCTATAGCAGGGAGATCAGAATTGCACGCTGTATTCCAATAGGGGCCTAACCAACGTCCTGTACAGCCACAACATGACCTCCCAACTCCTATACTTAATACACTCACCAATAAAGGCAAGCTTACTGAATGTTTTCTTCACTATCCTATCTACCAGTGACTCCATTTTCAAGGAAATATGAACCTGCTCCCCAGGACTTCACCGTTGAGTGTATAAGTCCTGCCTTGACTTGCCTTTCCAAAATGTGGCACCTAACATTTACCTAAACTAAATTAAATTAAACTCCATCTGCTACTCCTAGGCCCATTGACCCATCTGATCAAGATTCTGTTGTACTCTGCTTCTGTTGTACTTCTGTTGTACTTCTTCGCTGTCCACTACACCTCCAATTTTGGTGTCATCTGCAAACTTACTAACCATAACTCATATGTTCACATCCAAATCATTTAGATAACTGACAAAAAGCATTGGACCCAGCACTGATCCTTGTGGCACACTGCTGGTCACAGGCCTCCGGTTTGAAAAGCTTTCTATCTTCGAGCCAGTTCTGTATCCAAATAGCTAGTTTTCCTTCTATTCTGTACAATATAACCTTGCTAACCAGTCTACCATGAGGAACCTTATCGAATGCCTTACTGATGTCCATATAGATCACGTTCACTGCTCTGCCTTCATCAAAGCTCTTTGTTACTTCTTCAAAAAACCTCAATCGAGTTAGTGAGACACAATTTTCCACACACAAAGTCATGTTAACTATCCCGAATCACTCCTTGCTTTTCTAACTACATATAAATCCTGTCCCTTAGGATTCCCTCCAACAAATTGCCCACCGCCAGTCAGGCCCACTGGTCTATAGTTCCCTGGCTTTTCCTACTACCTTTCTTGAATAGTGGCCCCATGTTAGCCAACCCCCAGACTTCTGGCACCTCACCTGTGGCTATCGATGATACAGGTATCTCAGCAAAGAGCCCAACAATCACTTCCCCAGCTTCCCACAGAGCTCTAGGCTACACCTGATCAGGTCCTAGGGATTTATCCATCTTTTAAGGCGTTTTAAGGCATCTGGCACCTCCTCCTCTGTAATGTGGACTTTTTCAAAATGTCGTCATTTATTTCCCCACATTCTCTATGTTCCATATCCTTCTCCACAGTAAAGACTGATGTAAAATATTCATTCAGTATCACCCCCCCTTTCCTGAGGTTCCACACATAGGTGGCCTTGCTGATCTTTAAGGGGCCCTATTCGCTCCCTACTTATCCTTTTGACCTCATGACATTTGTAGAATGCCTTTGGATTCTCCTTAACTCCATTTGTCAAAGCTATCTCATGTCTCCTTTTTTCCCTCCTGATATCCCTCTTAAGTATACTCCTACTGCCTTTATAATCTTACAGGGATTCACTCTGCTGTCTATACCTGACATATGCTTCCTTCTTATTCTTAACCAAAACCTCAATTTCTCTAGTCATCTGGCTTTCCCTACACTTACCAGCCTTGCCCTTCACCCTAACAGGAGCATACTGTCTCTGAACTCTTATTATCTACTTTTTGAAGGCTTCCCATTTTCTACCAGTCCCTTTACCAGCGAACATCTGCCCCCAGTCAACTTTTGAAAGTTCTCACCTAATACCATCAAAGTTGGCCTTCCTCCAATTTAAAACTTTAATTTGTAGATCCAGTCTATCCTTTTCCATCGCTATTTTAAAACTAATAGAACTATGGTCACTAGCTCCAAAGTGCTCCTCCATTGACATCTTGGTCTCCTGTCCTGTCTTATTTCTCAACAGTAGATCAAATTTTGCTTCTTCTCTAGTAGATACATCAACATACTGAATGAGAAAATTTTCTTGTACAACAAATTCCTCTCTATCCAAGCTCTTTACACTATGGCAGTCCCAGTTTATGTTTGGAAAATTAAAATCCCTTATCATAACCACCCTATTATTCTTACAGATAACTGAGATCCCTTTAGAAAGTTGTTTCTCACTGTCGCACTGACTATTGGTGGGGAGTCTATAGTACAAACCAAATAAGCTGATCATCCCTTTCTTATTTCTCAGTTCTACCTAACTGACTTCCCTGCATGCAGTCTCAGGAATATTCTCCCTAAATTCAACCGTAAAGTTATCCCTAATCAGAAAAGCCACTCCCCCTCCTCTCTTGCCACCTTTTTCATCCATCCTATAGCATCTCTACCCTGGAACATTAAGCTGCCAGTCCTGTCCATCCCTAAGCCACATCTCTGTAATCATTATAACATCCCAGGCCCATGTTTCCTGCCATGCCCTGAGTTAATCTGCCTTCTCTGTCTACCTCCTCTCCACCTATCCTCTCCTCTATCCATCCTCTATCCGCCTCCCCCTCTCTCCCTATTTATTTCAGAACCCTCTTCCCCTCCCCCATTTCTGATGAAGGGTTTAGGCCCGAAACGTCAAGTTTTCCTGCTCCTATGATGCTGCTTGACCTGCTGTGTTCATCCAGCCCCATGCTTGTTTTCTCTGTTAGGTCTCTTGCATTGAAATAAATGTTGTTTAATTTATCAGTCCTACCTCGTTCTCTGCTTTATTCCTGCCTACCCTGACTATTTGAGTTACTGCTTTTCCCAACTGTACCTGTCTCAGACTGAGCTCTTTCCTCACTATCTCCCTGGGTCCCAACCCCACTCCCTAGGTTAAATCCTCCCGAGCAGCTCTGGCAAACCTCTTCACCGTTAAACTAGTCCTCTCCCAATTCAGGTGCAATCTGTCTTATACAGGTCACTTCTACCCAAGAAGACTTTCCAATGATCCAAATGTGTGAATCCTTCTCCCATGCGCCAGCTCCTCAGCCACACATTCATCTATTTGATCCTCCTCTTCCTACCTGCACTAACTCATGGGACTGGGAGTAATCTAGATATTACTACCCTCAAGGACATGCTTTTTTAAAATTTCTGACTAACTTCCTATATTCTCTCCTCAGAATTTTGTCCTTTTCTCTTCCTGTATCATTAGTTCCAATGTGTACAATGGCTTCTTGCTGGTCCCTCTCACCTTTGAAAATATTCTGCGCCCTCTCTGAGATTTCCTTGATTCTGACTCCAGGGTAAGGAAATAAATCATACACAGCAAATTAAGTTAACTTTTCCCCAATCTAGGCTGACTGCCTTGAAACGCACCTGTACTACCCACTCTGGTGAACTTGATTGGGCTGCTGGATGCAATTTTTCTGAGCTCCATTGACATATCTCCTTGGAGCGAAGCTGTGTCTTACACAAAATCTTTGCCAGCCAAGTCTTCACAGATGGAATGTCATCAGGTCTCTCTTCTTATTCCCCACCTTACCTCCTACCCCTCTACCACCCCATCTGAGCCCTTCTGGAATGTTCTCTGACTTCAGCCGATGGAATCATGGGGTGGGGTCACAGTGCCCAATGAATTTAGGCTGAGCCATTCCAGGTGCCCCCATTTCCTTTCCAAGATATGATTTCTCAATGGTGCCAAGGGGTCTCGCTCAAACTGGAGAATAAACAAACATAATGTCTCTCCGTATTGTTCTGGCTGAGTACCTCTTAACAAGTTTCAGGTCAATAAAGAGTCTTCCATTGTTCAATATGCAATCCAGGTCTGGGCTGATCCTTGATAACAAGGTGCAGAGCTGGATGAACACAGCAGGCCAAGCAGCATCAGAGGAGCAGGAAGGCTGACGTTTCAGGCCTAGGCCCTTCTTTTGACCTGTTGGTAACCTTCATCTTTTGCATTCTATCAGGTCTTGCTTGCAGAATCTGCTTAGCCAATTTTATGTCAGTCCAAATTGCTTAGGCCATTTGACCACAAAAGGAATGTTAGCGGCAATAGTAGAATCCTGACCAACATCCTCACTGAACTCCTTCAGCAAACCTTTCATGATGATTTCTGATATCTGCGGATCTAATTAAGTGCCTCCTGCTTTTACCCACAGTTTTAATAATGGATCACCTGTCTTCTTTCTCTGATGTCAATAGTCTGCTAGATTTTGGAACAGTGGCTCAGTGATTAGCACTGCTGCCTCACAGCGCCAGGGGCCCCGGTTCGGTTCTACCCTCAGGCGACAGTCTATGTAGAGTTTGCACATTCTCCCCCTGTCTGCATGGGTTTCCTCCAGTTTCTTCCCACACCCCAAACATGTGCAGGTTAGGTAGTTTCGTCAAACTAAATTGTCAGCGGTCTCTGGGGATGTGCAGGATAGGTGGATTAGCCCTGGTAAATGTGGGTTACAGGGATATAGTTAGGGGTTGGGTCTGGACATGATGTGCTTTGGAGGGTCAGTGCAGACTCAATGGGCTGAAAGGCCTCTTTCCGCGTTATAGGGATTCTTTAGGAATTCTATAGGAAACTTTGTGTGCGAAGACTTTTAAATTTCAACTTTATCACCTTAATTCTGACTTCATTTCTTTCCCAAGTCTGCAACCTCATATGAAATTGTTTCTGTGGTCCCTCATTTCCTTTGCTGGAGCCATTACTCATGGCACTTGCTTGTTGTAGCAGTAACATTCAAACTGAGCTGTATTTCACTTATTTCTAGATTTCTGAGCCTGTAAACCATACCAATTTAAAAATTTTACCCCTTGTCCATCAAAGATTTTAACTTTACTCACAGGGAGTCTGATGCCCATTCACTGTCCAGATGATCCCCAACTCATGACTGCTCCTCCAAGTCATCAGCATATGCTGCAACCTGCGATTGCTTTGGCACGGCCAATACTCCAGCTCCAGGAAGTTCCTAAGTCTTGAGTGACAACATTTCTCTTACCAGGTCTGTAGATACTACTGCCTTCTTGGACCTTGCCATCATTTCTCTTCTGCAGAGTTCCCAAATGTTCAGCCCTTCTGGCTTCTAACAGTCTGCTCAAACAGCCATTTTGAAGCTGTGTGTGAAGAAATCTCTGGAAATCTACTGCTGCCAGTATTTGGGAGGAAGCCAAATGGAGCCCACTTACCACTATGTTGTAAGATACAAGCCCATCACCCTCCATCTTATTGTATGAACTGATAGCTTTGATACCAGTATTCTCTTTCCTTACAGGGATCCACAGGGCCTGTTTGTCTTGTGCATAAAGGAAAACCACTTATTAGCCTCATAAGAAGGGGCTCTTGTCTTATGATAACACAGTTTGGAGCTGGATGAACACAGCAGGCCAGGCAGCATCAGAGAAGCAGGAAAGCTGACGTTTCAGGTCTTTATGTTATTTACCGCATAATAGCAATTGGGTACAAGTTAAAATGAGTACACTAGACATCATGGCAAAGACAATGAGGAAGACCCAGATGTTAGGTTTTTGAGATCATGACATGAGACCATGGGAACGATGGCTCAGTGATTAGCAAGTTGCCTCAGAGTGCCAGGGACTCAGGTCAATTCGACCCTGCAGCAACTGTCTGTGCAAAGCTTGCATTCTCCCCATATCCGCATGGGTTTCCTCTGGATGCTCCGGTTTCCTCCCGCAGACCAAAGATGTTCACGTTGGGTGAATTGGCCTTGCTAAAATACCCATAGTGTCCAGGGATGTACAGACTCGGTGGAAAATGCAGGGTTACACTGATAGGGTAGAGCGGTGGGTCTGGGTGGGATGCTCTTTGGAGGGTCAGTGTACACTTGTTGGTTCTGAATGGCCTGTTTCCACACTGTAGGGATTCTATGATCCATGATTCTATGACCTGTTCTCCCTGCAAGTCCACTTGACATCATCGTAGTGGTGAGGCTTAAGGCACTCCTCAGTATTAATCCTTTCAGATCCTTACTCTCTTAGTACTCAACAATACAACAATCTCAGTTCAACAGATTATCTGGTCACTATCACTTTGCTGTTTGTGGAAATGTTACTGTGGGAGGACTGGCTGCAGTGTTTCATGCACTGCAATAGAGTGCCTCCACCTAGAATATATTTCATCAGCTGTACAGAATTCTGTGGCCTTGAAAGATGTGTGGAAAAGCAAGACTTTCTTACGATGATAAATCAAGAAGTATTTCAAGTAACATTTTTCACTGTGAATTAGACATGTAATTTTGACATGTAATTCTAAATACACTGTAAGTGTATCCACATTCATACCCAGCTTTGATAAAAACTATTATTGTCCTGTTGCTGTTGAGTGACATGATTGCAATTCTGACTTCTATTATATAATTAACCTATCCAGTCCCATCATGAAAGTTATCCCCGGGCAGTCCAATCGCATAGCATATCAAAGCTCCTACAAACTGTGATATGCTGTAGCAGGATTTGCTGCTGAATCTTCAGTTCCAAGACTCAGTTAGCTCCATGTCTCAGCTGCATCCTCATACAGAGCCTCAGAGCAGGAGGCATTCGACAGGATGGAAGAGTCACACCAAGGTCACAGCCCGCCTCCCAATAACCCATTACTTAGCTGCTGAGGCAGGGGTCAATTCCCTTCTCTTAGCAGTGGTTTTAATATCTCTTCCTTGTTATGGATTAGATTAAGTTTACAATTTCTCTTCCAAATTGTCATTAACAACAAAATGTTTTTGCACAGTGTCCAATTGTTAATTCCTCACATTTATCTGTGATCGTGATATTACTGCCTCCCGTCTTTTCTGCTTTACTTTGCTCGTTCATAAATTAAAATATTTAATTCAATAAAGGGAGCTGCTTCTTCCAGGGAATGGAAGACAGCTTTCTCCACTCATGTAGCTGAGGAGACAGTTATTAAACCTTATCTTAAGTGCAGTATAGCTGTGCTGCTGGGGGAGCGGAAGAAGACAAAATGGATTTTAGAACAAGCACTTTATAAAGTAAGAGCTAAACTTGTCCTATTATCAGAGCTGCCATGGTTTGAGATTACAGCCTAATGACTGCACTGTAGTGATCATTGAAACATGGTTGGAATCCAACTCTAAGATGTCCACATCTGGGTTTAATAGAGCTAATTTGGGATGCCTATTGGTTAACTACTCCTCCAATTTTGGCTTTAATCATTGCAAGCAGACAGGTACTCATTGGTGTAGTCAGGTGACCTACCTGATTAACATCCCATCTGATTAATATCAAACATTCACTCCCTTCAACAGTGGGGACAAAGTAATGTATACAATCTCCAAGACATTCTGCACTAACCCCCTGAAACTCCGTCGGTAACAGCTGTCAAACTTACAACCGTCACCACTTAGAAAGAGCAGGGAATTAAATGCTATTTCTATAACCCACAAACTACCCTTACTCAGAAAGCTGTGAATTGTATAAATGTCCCTAATAGGTGGCACAAAGAATGCACATGCTCAAAAAGAAATAACTACTAGACACATGTATTATGGTTTTAACCATAAGGTTAAAGTAAGGTCTTAGCAAATTATAAATTCTGATGAAATCCAATATCTTCAGTATTTGGCAGTTGTAAGAATTTGAACTGATCTCTGTCGTGGGAGGAACCTGGCTACAGGCCAAGAATCATTTGGTTTCAGTATCTGGGAGACACAGTGAAACTGAGAAGAGCCTTTGGCTTCAGATTTTTATAGTTTTCCTTTCTTCTTTTCATTCTCGGTTGTTGGTTTCCTCATGAATTATTTCCTGTTTGTAGATTGCTTCAGCTGCTTTCCCAATTTTCTGGGTTTTGATCTTACCAATTTTGAAGAAGGAAGCAGAGGAACCATGTCTCTTTATCTGCACAAGTGAACCCTTCTCCAACTTTGTCCAGATCCTGAACCTGATCTGGGACCAGAGATACAGATCATGGCCAACAATTTATGGCTTGCTACAATGCTCCAACGATACTCAACACAAGCTGGAAGAACAACAGTTGATTTTCTGCTTGGGAACTCTGCAACCTTCTGGATTCAACATCGAGCTCAACAATTTTACACCCTGAGCACCTTCTCCCATCTCCTTAACCCAAACCCGACCCACTAGGCCCTGCCATCACGTGGGCTGCTAACACAAGCAAACCATTAGAGATAACAAAGTGTAGAGCTGGATGCACACAGCAGGCCAAGCAGCATCAGAGGAGCCTTCCTGCTCCTCTGATGCTGCTTGGTCTGCTGTGTTCATCCAGCTCTACACCTTGTTATCTCAGATTCTCCAGCATCTGCAGTTCCTACTATCTCTGAAACAAACAAACCATTGTCAGCCACTGACGGCCCCCATTAGCAGCTTTTCATTCTCCCAGGCTGATCTTTACCCACTCCTTTGTCTGCCCATCTGTTTTTCTCTCTATCTGGGATCCATCTCCACTTATTGTTTACTCTTTCCCCCTCTTCGCACCACTTCAAGATATGATCAAATGGTGGTGGTGAAAAGACTCAGCCCAGGTTGTGTCTGATTCCGTTTTCTTTTCTTTCTCTTATCTCTTCTTTTATTTTTGCTCCTTTTTTTCCTCATTTAGTGGCAACTTTGGCAGGGCATCAGCACAAGCAAGAGCAGAATGGCAGTAACAAGTAGGGGGATGGAATATTCCAGGATTCGGCAGCGGCAGCAACGGACTTGAGGAGCGGGATCCAAGGACCTGTGGGAGTGAGTTCCAAGGACCTGAGGTAGCAGCAGCACTGCGGCTTGAGGCTTTGGGAGGGAGGACCATTTACCTTCCATAAGACTACTGCATGGAGATAAGACTTCTGGATCCAGACATTTTCCCCTTTCTTCTTGGCTCTGCTTTTATTGCATTTCTGCTCTTGTTTGATTTTGATGGTCGTTTTGGTTTCTGTATCGAAGAATGGCATCGGATAATGGCAACTTTGTACACTTATTACGGTGTACCTGCACTTCTGTACCTGAGTACACTTGACAATAAACCTAATTCTAATTCTATTTCTTATCTGGCATATGTATCAACCTTTTCCGGGCTACTACCAATTCTGAAGGAGGCTCGCTAGATCCGAAAGGTCAACCCTGCTTTCTCTGTACAGATGCTGCCAGACTAGTTGCTTTTTTCCAGTAATTTCTGATTTGCATCTGATTTCAAGCACTGATAGATCGTTCTTTGGGGTTTTTTTAAAAATTTGACAACCTATGCACTCCTTACTGTCAGGTACCTCCCACTTGTGACAACTGTGGCCCACTATCACCTTACTGCTGATTTACAGTTGAGACAAACCCTGGGAATACCAACGGTCGTTGTTGCCAGCTGTGCATGCACAGGCTGTAGCCATTTTCGCCAATGCCATCCGCATATGTGCAGGCTACATCATGACCATGTCAGTGTTTATAGCACATGCTCCACACTTGCAAACACATCAGCTTCCTTCATTATCTATTCCTGACAGCAGTGTGGGAATACCTTGCTGGAGCGACACTGGGCATACCTAAAAATAAGGTGTCAACCTGGTGAAACAGGACTACTTGAGTGCCCAACAGCATAAGCAGCAAGTGATTGACAGAGCTAAGCGATCCCAAAACCAATGGACCAGATTGAAGACCTGCAGTCCTCTCGCATCCAGTCATGAATGGTGGTGGACAGTTAAACAACTCACTGTAGGAAAAGGCTCCACAAATATCCGCATCCTCAATGATGGGACAGTCTAGCAGATCAGAGAAAAGACAAGGCCGCAGCATTTGCAGAGAGCCAAGTAGATGATCCGTCCAACGGTCCCCAGCATCACAGATGCCAGTCTTCAGCCAATGTGAATCACTCCACATCATATAAAGAAACTGAAATAACTCCGCAGAGGCTGATATCCCATCATCAAGTCATCCTTTATTTACACATGCATCGTATTTGACACTGGGCTGGCTTTGCCAGAGCCAGCTCTCAGAGTGAACAGAACCTCTGACACTCCTATTTATATTTAACAGCCAGGACTCCCTGATCGGAACAGGTTAACAGGCACAATCAGGGAACTCATATTCTGAGGTTCACCTGGCTGACCGTCTTGCAATCACTATAGAAATGGTTGGAGACACTGGATACTACAAAGGCTATGGGCCCTGACAACATTCTGGCAATAGTACTGAAGACTTGTGCTTCAGAACTTGCTGCACTACTTGCCAAGATCTTCCAGTACATCTATAACATTGGTATCTACCTGACAATGTGGAAAATACACCAGATATGTCCAGTACACGAAAAGCAGGACAAATCCAACAATTCCCATTAGCAACCCCTCAGTCTACTCTCGATCATCAGTAAGGTGCCGGAAGGTGCCAACAACAATGCTACCGAGCAGCACCTGCTCACCAATAACCTGCTCAGTGACGCCCAGTCTGGGTTCTACCAGGGCCACTCAGCTCCTGATCTCATTACAGCCTTGGTTGAAATATGGACAAAGGAACTGAATTCCATGAGGCTGCATTCAACCAAGTGTTGCATCAGGAAGCCCAAGCAAAACTGGGATCAATGGGTATCAGGGAGATAGCTCACTTCTGGGTGGAGTTACACTTGACCCATAGGTAGATGGTCATGGTGGTTGTAAGTCAGTCATCTCAAGGACATCTCTGCAGGAGTTCCTCAGGTTAATGTCTTCCACCCAACCATCTTGAACTGCTTCATCAATGACTTTCCCTCCATCATAATGTCAGAAGTGTGTACGTTTGCAGGTTATTGCACAATGTTCAGCACCATTCGCAACTCCTCAGATACTGAAGCATTCATGTTCTAATGCAACAAGATCTGGTCAATATCTAGGTTTAGACTGACAAGTGGCAGTTAACATTTGGATACACACGAATGCTTGGCAATGACTATCTTCAATAATTACACCTAGTGTCACGAGCTAGCAAGGGTGGGAATAGGTGGATAGAGCAGATGAATGCATGGCTGGGGAGCTGGTGCAAGGGAGAAGGATTTACACATTTGGATCACTAGATAGTTTTCTGGGGTAGAAGTGACCTGTATAAGAAGGATGGATTGCACCTGAATTGGAAGGGGACTAGTATAATGGTAGAGGGGATTTGTCAGAGCGGCTCGGGAGGATTTAAACTAGGAAGTGAGGGTGGGACCCAGGGAGATAGTGAGGAAAGAGATCAGTCTGAGACTGGTACAGTTGAGAAAGGCAGTAAGTCAAACAGTCAGGGCAGGCAGGAATAAAGCAGAGAACGAGGTAGGACTGATAAATTAAATTGCATTTTTTTCAATGCAAGAGGCCTAACAGGGAAGGCAGATTAATTCAGGGCATGGCTGGGAACATGGGACTGGGATATTATAACGATTACAGAGATGCGGCTCAGGGATGGACAGGACTGGCAACTTAATGTTCCAGGGTAGAGATGCTATAGGAAGGATGAAAAGGGTGGCAAGAGAGGAGGGGGAGTGGCTTTTCTGATTAGGGATAGCTTTACGGCTGTATTTAGGGAGAATATTCCTGAGAATACATCCAGAGAAGTTATTTCTGTGAAACTGAGACATAAGAAAGGGATGATCACCTTATTTGGATTGTGCTATATAGCCTCCCTAACAGTCAGTGGGACATTGAGAAACACATTTTGAAGGAGATCTCAGTTATCTGTAAGAATAATAGGGTGGTTATGGTAGGGGATTTTAACTTCCTACTGAGACTGCCATATTGTTAGGGCTTGGATGGAGACGAAATTGTTAAAAGTGCAGAAGAAAATTTTCTGATTCGGTATGTTGATGTACCTAGTAGAGAAGATGCAAATCTTGACCTACTCTTGGGAAATAAGGCAGAGCAGATGACTAAGGTGTCAGTGGGGAGCACTTTGAAGCCAGTGATCATAATTCTATTAGTTTTAAAATAGCGATGGAAAAGGATAGACCAGATCTAAGAATTAAAGATCCAAATTGGAGGAAGGCCAATTTTGATTGTATTCGGCAGGAACTTTCAAAAGTTGATTGGGGGTAAATGTTCACTGGTAAAGGGATAGCTGGAAAATGGGAAGTCTTCAAAAATGAGACAATGAGAGTCCAGGGACAATATGTTCCTGTTAGGGTGAAGGGCAAGGCTGGGAGGTGTAGGGAAAGCCAGATGACTAGAGAAATTGAGGTTTTGTTCAAGAATACAATGGAAGCATATGTCAGGTATAGACAGCAGAAATCAAATGATCTCCTAGAAGAGTATAAAAGCAGTCGGATTATATTTAAGAGGGAAATCAGGAGGGCAAAAAGGTGAGTGAAATAGCTTTGGAAAATAGGGTTAAGGAGAATCCAAAGGAACTCTACAAATTCAATGAGGGCTATAGGGTAACTAGGAAGAGAATAGGGCCCCTTAAAGATCAGCAAGACCACCTATATGTGGAACCGCAGGAGATGGGGGAGATACTGAATGAGTATTTTACATCAGTGTTTACTGTGGAAAAGGATATGGAACATAGAGCTTGTGAAAATTGTCCACATCACAGAGGAGGAAGTGTTGGATGTCTTAAAATGCATAAAGGTGGATAAAACCCCAGGATCTGATCATATGTCCCCTTGAGTTCTGTGGGAAGCTAGGGAAGTGATTGCTGGGCCCTTTGCTGAGATATTTGTTTTATCAAGAGCCACATACGAGGCGCTGGAAGACTGGAGGTTGGCTAGCGTGGGGCTACTATTTAAGAAAGGGGGTAAGGAAAAGCCAGGGATCTATAGATTGGAGAGATTGACATCAGAGGTGGGTAAGTTGTTGGAGGGGATTCTGAGGGTCAGAATTTACATGTTTTGGAATGGCAAGGACTGATTAGGAAGGTCAACATGGCTTTGTGCTTGGGAAATTGTGTCTCGATAACTTCATTGAGCTTTTTGAAGAAGTACTGAGGAGGATTGATGGGGTAGAGCAGTGGACGTGATCTATATGGACTTCAGTAAAGCATTCAACAAGATTCCTCATGGTATACTGATTGGCAAAATTAGGTCACACAGAATAGAGGGTGAACTAACGGTTTGGATACAGAACTGGTTCGAAGGCAGAAGACAGAGGGTGGTGGTGGTGGAGTGTTGCTTTTCAGACTGGAGGCCTGTGACCAGCGGTGTGCCACAAGGATTGGTGTTGGGTCCACTGGTTTTTGTCATTTATATAAATGATATGGCTGTAAACATAGGGCATATGGTTAGTAAGTTTCCAGATGACACCAAAATTGGAGGTGCAGTGGAAAGACTACAATGGAATCTTGATCAGATGGGCCATTGAGCCGAGGAGTGGCAGATGGAGTTTAATTCAGATAAATTTGAGGTTCTGCATTTTGGAAAGGCAAATCAGGGCAGGACTCATACACTTAGTTGTAAGGTCTTAGGGAATGTTGCTGAACAAAGAGATCTTGGAGTGCAGGTTCATAGTTCCTTGAAAGTGGAGTCACAGATAGATAGGATAGTGAAGAAGGCATTTGGTACACTTACCTTTATTGGTCAGTGCATTGAGTACAGGAGTGGGAAGGTCATGTTGCGACTGTACAGGGCATTGTTTAGGCCACCATTGGAATGCTGCATGTAATTCTGGTCTCCCTGCTGTAGGAGGGATGCCGTGGAGCTTAAAAGGCTTCAGAAAAAATTTACAAGGATGTTGCCAGGGTTTGAGAGGGTGAATAGGCTGGGGCCATTATCCCCGGAGCATCAGAGGCTGAGGGGTGACCTTTTGAGGTTTATAAAATCATGAGGGGCATGTATAGGGTAAATAGATAAGGTCTCTTCCCTGGGGTGGTGGAGTCCAAAACTAAAAGGCATAGGTTTAAGGTGAGAGGGGAAAGATTTAAAAAGTACTTAAGAGGCAACTTTTTCACACAGAGGGTGGTGCATGTATGGAATGAGCTGCCAAAGGAAGTGGTGGAGGCTGGTACAATTACAACAATTCTTGTTTTGAGTTCCTCTACTTTAGTGAAAAAACCTTGACTATTCACCGTCTCCTTGCCCCTCATGTTTTTATAAACTTCAATAAGGTCATCCCTCAACCTCTGACACTTCAGAGCAAATGGGCCCAGCTTATTCACCCTCTCCCTGTAGGTTAAACTCTCCAAACCTGACAACAATTTTCACTGTAGCTTAGAAGGTTGAGGGATGACCTTATAAGGTTTAAGAAATCTCAGGGGGCATAGATAAGATGAATAGCCAAGGTCTTTGCTCCAGGGTGGGGAATATCAAAACTATGGGCATATTTTTAAGGTGAGAGGAGAAAGTTTCAAAAAGGACATGAGAGGCAATGTTTTTATCCAGAGAGTGTGGAATGAACTTCCAGAGGGAACAGTGAATGCAGGAACAGTTATAACATCTAAAAGACATTTAGATAAGTACATGAATAGGAAATACATGGAGGGATATGGGCCAGAGCAGGCAAGTGGGGCTAGTTTACTTCGGGAACATGGTCAGAAGGGTCTGCTTCCATGCTGTATGATTCAATGACTCTATAACTGGACTTACAATATAAATATAATGGCTACAAGAGCATGTGGGAGTCTAGAAATAATGCGGCCAGTAACTCAACTCCTGACTCCCCAAAACCTGTCAAACATCTACAAGACGTATGTCAGGGGTGTGATGGAATATTCTTCACTTGTCTGGATGAGTGTAGCTCCAACAAACCTCAAGAAGCTTGACACCATCCAGGACAAAGCAGCCCGCTTGATTGGCACCACATCCACAAGCATCTATTCCCTCCACCACCAAAACTCTGAAATTGCAGTGTGTGATATCTACAAGATGCACGGCAAAAATTCACCAAAGATCCTTTGACTGCACATTCCAAACCTACAACCACTTCAAAGAACATGGGCAGCAGATACATGGGAACACCACCACCAGCATTTCCCCCTCCAAGCCACTCATCTCCTGACTTGAAAATATATTGCCATTTCTTCAGTGTCACTGGGTCAAAATCCTGAATATACTCCCTCACAGCATTGTGAGTATCCCTACCTGTGGCACTGCAAGAAGACAGATCACCACCACATTCACAATGTCAGTTAGGGACATGCAATAAGTGCTGACCAACCAGCAATGCCCATGTACCATGAGTGAATAAATGAAAGAAAAATCTTCACCCTGAGGACTGCAGAGGTTCAAGGAGATAGTTCACCAACATTTTTAACATGATTATGGAATGGGGGAATACTCACAACCATCACATCAGTGAATAAAAACAAATTCAATGTGTTCAAAATACTTTAGTGAGGCATTTTTGAATTGAATTTAACTTTACTTAAATTTAACACTTTTCTTTCACAGATATGATGAGATGATCTTGGCGTTAAGATGGCCCTCGCTGAACACCTTGGCTGATTTTGTCACACAATGCACCATAGCTCAGGTCACTCAAACCTTGACAAGATTCCACCCCAAACTGCATGCAGCAATTCAGATATGGTCTCAACAATGCCCTTTATATCTGAGGTTTAACATCCTTAATCGATGTTCAAATCCTATTATAATAAAGGGTGGCATCCCATTACCCTCTTGGTTACACGCTGTACATGCATATACACTGAAACATCTAGATCCCTCACACCTCAGAATTCTTCAATTTTTCTCTGTTTAAATAATACATTTATTTATTTATTTTATTACTCTTCCTTCCAAAGTTAACGTCACATTTTCTCATATTAGCCCATATCTGCTAGATATTTGCACACTGACTCAATCTATTCATATCCATCTGCAAACTCCTTATATCTTCTCCACAACATAGTTTCCTATCAATCTTCATATTATCTGTGAATATAGCTACAATACTTTCACTCCCCTAATTTAAAGGATGTTGATGTAAACTGTAAAAGATTGAGGTGAGGTCACAGATCTCTGTGGGTCTCACTTATCTTGCCGATTGCACATCCTGATTACCTGACTGAAGGTCAACTCTGTCACACCAATGCATAAAGATATTTCATGACAGCCTGCAGACACCAGTCAGACAGAACATGTGGTCACTTTGACACAGAATATGGGGACACTGTCAGAAAAGCTTTTACCCCCTTGCAGTGAAATATCCCAAAAGAAGTGGACAAAATGCATTATGCACAAAAATTGACACAGTAGCAAATGCAAATGTCATCCCTTTATACATCATGCATGAGATATACTCAGGAAACTTGCACAGCATGATGCAGCCCACACAAGATAAGCTAACTGCTTACAAGGCACTCAAGCACTGGCATTAATCATTTTAAATGTTGATACTTGAAATGTTTTACTTCGTTGAAACAGATGGACCACCTATTATAGGTCTGCTGATATGCAATGATCTAGATTTTACCATGACCTACAAGGTGACAAATCTGTCAGTAACAACTCCAAAGATTCCAGACTGCAACTTCAGGTCAATCCATGACGTGACCATCCGAACATGAGGCATTTCAGTGTCAAGGTAGCCACCTCACCTTCTGTCACTCTCGCTGTGTAATGGAATCAATGGAATTATGTGTATGTGATGTAGTGTACACTACATCAGTAAACTCAGAACCCAGAGACAGTTTGATAAAGAAAAAGGATGTCCTTCAAAAGTATAGAGAATGTAGGAGTTGGCTTAAACAAGAAATTAGGAGGGCAAAGAGGGTCCACAAAATGTCTTAGGCATGGGATTACGATGGGATCAAGAAAGACTCCAAGGTTTTTTCCAATTAAGACTATGAAGATTACCATCAATGGGCAACCGGCCCTATGTGGTGCCAGTGGATGTGGATGAGGTCTTAAATGAATGTCTCTCATCCGTATTCACCAAGGAGAAAAGTTTTGTTGCTGAGGATATCTCATGGGATGGTGAGGTTCTGAAACATGTTAAGATGAATAAGAAGGAGGTATTAGACCCAACCCTATATCCATGCTAATACATTGCCTGTAATGCCATGCACCTTCATCTTATGCAGCAGCTTTTTGTTTGGCACCTTGTTGAATGTCTTTTGGAAATGTAGATACCACCACATCTACTGGATTCCTGTTGTCCACCGTTCTCATAAAATTTTCCTAGAATTCCAGTGAATTCGTTAAACATAACCTGCACTTCATGAACACATGCTGCGTCTGCCCATTGGGACAATTTCTAACTAGATGTCTTGCTATTTCTTCCTTGATGATAGATTCAAGCATTTTCCCACTATAGAAGTTAAGCTAACCGGCCTATAATTCCCCATCTTTTGTCTACCTCCTTTTTCAAACAGTGGCGTCACATTTGCTGTTTTCCAATCTGCCAGGGTGCAGAGAATTTTGGAAAATTACCACAAGCACTTTTGCCATTTCTCCTGCCACCTCTTTTAGTACTCTGGGTGCATTCCATCAGGGTCAGGAGACTTGTCCATCTTTAGCTCCATTAGCTTGCCCAATGCTAACCTGAAGGGTTTCAGCCAGAAACGTTGACTCTCCTGCTCCTTGGATGCTGTCTGACCTGCTGTGCTTTTCCAGCTCCACATTTATTGACAGAAGTGGTTTACAGGAGATCTAAGAAAAAAAAAATCACTGAGAGTGTAGTATGTATACAGAGTGCTGTCTGACAGGGTGTTGGAAGCAAGTACTCTTGCAACTTTTAAGGAGCATCTGGATGAGTTCTTAAAATGCTGGGGCATAGTAGGTTATGGACAAAGCGCAGGTAAATGGGATTAGTACAGTTTGGCTTTTGTTGGTCAGCGGAGATATGATGGGCCAAAGATGTGTTTCTATGCTGTATGGCTTTATGACCTATGTGCAGTCTAGCACTCCCTAAACTTTGGAAAATTTCACTTTTCTATTTTCCTGTCGACTCTTTACCTATGAGAAGGCATTAGTGCAGTTGTAATGTTACTGGACTAGTAACCCCAGGTTAATATTCTGCTGACATGGGTTTAAATCCCAAATACATTTGAACTGAATAAAAAGCTTGCCCAATGGAGACCTTATAGCCACTGTCAATTGTATAAAAACCTTTCTGGTTCACTGATGTCCTTTAAGGATGGAAATCTGCCATCCTTATCTGATCTGGCCTACACATGACTCCAGTTCCACTGGAACTGTGTGGTTGTCTCTTATCTGCTCTCTTGGGCTATTCAGTATGGGCAATAAATACTACTCAGCAACAGCCACATCCCATGAACAACAATGAATGTACAGAATACAAAGTACAAGTCTCTCGTATATGTCACTATTCCATTTTGCACAATGTCTTGATAGCATGGGTCTGTTGAATCAAGTTGCATCATCAAGTCAATGCTTAAATACTGTGGCTGCTGGAATTCTGAAACAGAGACTCTCTAGAAGACACATACCAGACTCAAAATGTTAAATCTGTGTCTCTCTGCACAGAAGCAGCAGACTTGCCAAGTTTCTTCAGCATTCTCTGCGCTTGTTTCACATCATCAAGTACATCGTCATGATTAACTTATCCATGCAATTGTACTAAAGCTGACATCACTGAAACTCTTTGGAGGGCTGAAAAGTCTGAAATATGTGGGTAAACATTTTCTTATAGCTCAGAGAATGACAGGGATAGCACTTTGGCAAAGCTTTCTGCCTCTGTTTGTCATTATCGTTTAATAATACAATGTCAAACAGTTTTCATTTCACTTTGAATAAGGTCTGCACTGGTAAATATATTTTCAAACGTTAAACATATTAGGCTTGATTGCGAAGCACAGTCCTGAGTATTAAATCTCAGTTTTGCTATTTAAAAGCCAAGTCACATTATTGTGGCTACCGGGAGTGGATTTTGAAAAAAGAAGAATGCCAGTTGAACCCAGTTCAATTTGTTAAATGTTCCATTTTTTGGCTGTTAGTTTGTCCACCACCTGTGTGATAAATCAGACCTAGACAAGGATTTAATGTAACTGTTGCACCATGGACTGATTGTTTTGAAGCCAGAAATGATGATCTCACCAGAACTGTATTTGCATTTATTTTGTCAGAGAAGGAAGGGAAGGATCCGCGTCGGAGGAGAAATGAGCCAAGACCAGGCCTATTGCCAGGACAGAATACAGCAGCTCAAATGTTGTATTTTACTTGCTTACCCAACTGGGACTCTGGAAGAAAGAATTACATCAAGTGTGAAGTTGTGTGTGTGAGGTGATGATTAAGGCTCTCAGCATCACATGATAATGCCACAGCAATGGGATACAGAGAGGGCTTTTGCGTTCCTAGTGCAGATTTTCATGTCTGCTGGTAGATGAGAAAGAATATGTGGTTTAGGATTTGTGTCATGGTCATTGGCATTAGCACTGAAAAACAATGCCTTATCAATGTAGACTTTGAACTATTTTGCTTGGAGGCCCTTGAGTAATCTCTGTGGCCCCCACCAAACTTTCCCTTATCAATGGCTACAATTCCTGTCCAGTTTCCACAACAACATCCTCCAGAAATGTAGACAGAAAGCTGATCAGAGTTCCATTCTTCCCAATATTGGGTTACTGAAGATTGCATAACAGCTATCAGTTTGACCCTCAGTTTTAATGCAACTATTCTATTTTCCCAAGTCAATGAAAGTATGCTTGGCTCAGACAAAACAGTATGCAGAGATCACCTTAAACCGGTTGAAGCTGTTGCTGTAAGTGAAAGTTGGATAATATGAAACCAAATATGCAGTCTTTTATTTTAATCTTTCTTTTCCCATTATTGTCTCCCCGCAATTTTTTTCCAACCATGTGATAGAAAGCTACAATCAGCATCAGGTGAGATATTATGCATCAAATTGCAGGATAAAGCAAGTCATTGGATTTATAAATGAACCATTTTAATTTTAAAATAATATTGAATGGAGGATTGAAAGAAAGAGTGTTATTACATTCAATGGTAGTTTGATGAGAATTCATAAAGCTCCAGTTATTGCCTTGTATTCTGCTTGGCCACAATGTCACTGATCAGTAAGTCACGGTGGCTGGATATCAGCAAAAGCAGTCTGGAAGAGAAGCTTATAAAATGCTTTTGTAATAGTTTTTGTATTTATAGAAGTTTGTAAGATCATGAGAGGTATAGATAGAGTTAATGGTGATTGTCTTTTCCCTAGGATGGGGGAATTTCAAGACTAGGGGCCACTTTTTTAAGGTGAAAGGAGAAAGATCTTAAAAAGACATGAGGAGCAATTATTTTACATAGGAGGTGTTTCATGTATGGAATGAACTCCCTGAGGAAGTGGTGGATGTGGGTACAATTACAATATTTAAAAGACAGTTGGATAAGTGTATGAATAGGGAAGGTTTGGAGGGATATGGACCAGGAGCAGACAGGTGAGACTAGCTTAGCTTGGATTATTTTTGACATGGACTGGTTGGACCAAAGGGCCTGTTTCCATGCTGTATGACTCTATGATAGTTTCCTGGACAATAGGTTACGGAACCAAATGGCCATCGTCGATCTCATATTGGAAAATAATGCAGGATTAATAAGCAACCTCATTGTAAACAATTCTCGGGAAAAACCTTTTCATAATACAATTGAGAGTAATTATTCCAGTCTAAAATAGGACTCTAAAATTTGAACAAAGTCACTTACATAGTATGAGGGACAGCTGGCTAAGGCTGCTTGGGAAAATAGACTAAAAGGTATGGTACATAAGACCATAAGAACCAGTAGCAGGAGTAGGCCATCTGGCCCTTCGAGCCTGCTCCGCCATTCAGTAAGATCATGGCTGATCTTTTCATGGCTTCAGCTCCACTTACCCAACCTCTCACCGTAACCCTTAATTCCTTTACTGTTCAAAAAATTATCCATCTTAGCTTTTAAAACATTCAATGAGGAAGCCTCAGCTACTTCACTGGGCAGGGAATTTCACAGATTCACAACTCTTTGGGTGAAGAAGTTCTCCTCAACTCAGTCCTAACTCTGCTCCCCCTGAATTTGAGGCTATGCCCTCTTGTTCTCATTTCAGCTGCCACTGGAAACATTCTCCCTGTTTTTATTTTATCTATTCCCTTCATAATTTTATATGTTTCTATAAGATACCCGTTCTTTCTTCTAAATTCCAATGAATATAATCCCAGTCTACTCCGTCTGTTCTCATAAACCAACCCTTTCAACTGTAGAATTGTAGTAAATCAACAGTGAGAAATATTAAAAGAATTGGTTAAAATCTTATACAAAAATACATTCTAGTTAAAAGATCAAAAACTGGGATAAAGACATCCATCCATACTTGTCTAGGAAATTTAAAAGAGTATAGATTGAGAGAAGAGGCTTACAATATAGTTGTAAGCCTAAAGATTGTGAAAGTTTTATAACCCAGCAAAGGATGATGAAAAGTGTTGAAAGAAAAGTAGAGCATGAGGGTTAACAAACCAGGGATATAAAGCAGATCGTAAAAACGTTTATAGTATATAAAGAAAAAAGTAGTGAAAGGAAAAATTGTTCTTCTTACATGCCTTCAGAATAAATTATCATAGAGAATGAGGAAATGGCAGAGACTTTGAAAAAAATATTTTGCATTGGTCTTCTCAGTAATGGGCCACAAATAATATTCCTGAATTTTAGATTTGCCAAGAAATAATAAGAGTAAATACCTTGAAATAATTAAAATTAGCACAGAAATGTGACAGGCCAAAAGGCAACAGTTTTTCGGCACCTCGTGGGCTATGTCCTCGAGTTCTAAAAACAGTAATTACAAGTAAAGTAGATCCTTTAGTTTTGATTTTCCAAAAATTCTAGAATGGTCACAGAGGACTGAAAATTTCCAACTGCAACATCACTGTTCAAGAACAGAGAGACAAACTAATCAAATTTTTGGTCTCTTAAAGAATTAATGCGCCAGAATAAGTGATGCTAGAAAGAAATAACTGACTGGTAAACCATGCTTGTCATTTCCACAGCAGGTGGTAAAACATTTCACAAGAAACTAATTATTTTTGAAATGTTGTCACTAGTATTCTACAGTTATGCATCACAACCAATTTATGCATATAAAGGCTTTACAAATAACAGTGAGATGTTTAACCATGAATAAACTTTTTATGAGAGATAAAAGGTACTGCAGATGCTGGAGAATCCGAGATAACAAGCATGGGGCTGGATGAACACAGCAGGTCAGGCAGCATCATAGGAGCAGGAAAACTTGACGTTTCGCGCCTAAACCCTCTTTTTATGGTTGTGTTTGTTGATTATTGAGAAAACGTCAGCAAATCTTTCTTTGCATGTAGAAGACAAACTGAGCTTTGGTTCAGGAACAGCTAGTTGAATCGTGACTATTCTGTAATATAGCTCCATTTACCCACTTAGGATCCATAATGTTTAAAACCCTTGCCAAACAAAAGTCTGACCATCTTTGTTTTGAGATTGTTAATTGAAGTTAACCTCAACAGATTGGGTCTAGGCCCGAAACGTCAAGTTTTCCTGCTCCTATGATGCTGCTTGGCCTGCTGTGTTCATCCAGCCCCACGCCTTGTTATCTTGGATTCTCCAGCATCTGCAGTACCTTTTAGCTCTGATAGATTTTTGGAGGAATGGGTTTTAGATTTCCTGCATATATGTTGCATAAAGAAATGATTTGTGATAAGAACCTTGAACGGCCTCACTCTAATTTTAACAATATGCGGTTATGTTCTGGACTTTCACACCAGAGGAAATAGCTTTTTCCTGTCAACATGATCTTATCTTTAATCACTTTAAATATCTCAATTTTATTGCCCCTTGATCTCCCATAGTCAAAGGAATTTAAGCCTACCCAGGGCATTCCTCATAAATTTATCCCCTATGTCTTAGTTTCATTCTGATGTATCTGCCTGTCCCCATACAGAGCTAAAATATTGTTCCTGTGGTACAATGCCAAAGACTAAAGTGATAACCTCAATCATTATGTAACATAACATCCTTCCCTTTTGTACTTCAGTCCCTTGGACAATGGCTAAATTCAGATAACCCTGTGATAATTTTTTTATATACTTGGCCACGAGGTTTTAACGATTTTTGTATTTGGGCACCTAAGCCTGAATGATACTCTAGATTTCCTGGCTTCTCATCATAAATAAAATAATCCAAACTGTCTTTCTTCTGTTCGTAGTAGATGACCTTTAGTCACCTCTATTTTCTATTTCCTGTTTTATAATGAATTTCCTATGTATGACAAACAATTGTCTCCGATTCTTTTCATTTTTAGTAACTGTGCCGCATGTATCACAAATTGGAACAGTGATCAGGCTCTGGTAGAGAGCTTGGACAACATTTGTATGGTAGTAATCTAATGTCCTACTCAAAATTTAAGGAAGAAACATCTCTGTTCTGTCCCAAAGAGTCACCATGATCATGTGTCCAAATCCATATGGAAACATTGAATCCACAATCTTTTGTCTTGAGAGATAAGAATGATGCCACTGAACCAAACCAACAAAGGGAAGGTAATTCTGAATGTTGATCTCTCATAATATTCCCAGAGAATTCAGAGTGTGATAAATGTGGAAGATGGGTCTGAATGTGTTTAGGTTGCCCCTGAGACATAGAGAAGCGATGAATATGCTTCTTTTCAATGCAATCAAGAGAAGCTATCAGAAAGAAAACATTAATTAGCTCACATTTCAGATATGATTGTACATGTAGCAGCACTGCTCTTGCTATCCCAGACTTTTAATGAGGATTAAGAAAACTTCCTTTTATATCAGGGCTCTCTGTCTTCCCCAAGGTCCTCTTTCTACCACAGCAACGTTGTTAGCTGTATCTGTCAGCTCTGTGGGTTGAGGCTAATGGTAACTCCAGAGAAGAAGACTTCATTCTTTTCATAAAATCTCTTTAATTTCAGGCAAACGTCTGTCCTGCAAAAATAACTTTCTGATTAATTTCAACAATACAGTGAAGGGCGAACATACAAATATGTATTAGTTGTTCCTTGTTCTGTAACAGTGAGGGCAACATCTCCTCAAGAGGTCATTAAGCCACTTGTACTCCAGATGTTGGCCTTGAACATGAAAAGTTGGAATTTAGTTCCAACTGAAACATTTGGAATTGAATGGAACTTTCATAGGACCTCTTTGAAGCAAAGTTATACTCTTCATGACTCCATCTTTTATCACAATTTAGTGGGAGCAAGCAAATTTGTTCTAAAAACCATATACCTTTTCAAAGGTATTAAATGCATGCAGTCTCATCAGGTCAGACCATTGAAAATTTGCAAATATGGTAGAGTGAGTATTTATTTCATGACTTTATAGAGGATGGTAGCAGTGCTTATTCCAGTAATTCAGGCACCTGGTTTAATGATCAAATAATGAGTTCAAATACCACCGTGGCTTCTCCTAATTAAATAAATAAGGAATTAGAAAAGCTGGTATAAGGAATTGTAATAAAAGCCTTTTTTTAGTTCACTTATAATGGCTTGGGAAGAGAAGCTGGATCCATGGCTGTTGTCATCAGCTTCACTCTCCAGGTCCAGAACAATATGGTTTAATAATCCAAAATCGGGGATAATTAATGCAATAACACCTTGACCACTCACAACTGTGAATTAGGAAAGGAAAATAAAATCACAAACAATTGCGGAAAAAGTATTTAAGTAACAATTTACTTCAGAGACTGACCTGTGTTGTACCATTTTGATATGTAGGTAACCTCTATATGGTGAGTATGTTTTGACTGGACAAGACTCTTGATATGGAAGTATCTCCCATCATACCCTTTTTGATAACGTGGCACTCAGAAACTCTATGACCATGATGCTATTCTCCAAATACCAGTTCAGAAATCTAACCACTTCACCTCAATCAGCTTCCTGCTCAGGGATTTCATTGCATTCACTCTCCTAGTAATAGGCTGTCAAGCAGCTGATCTTACAACATTACCAATACAGTTTATAAATGGTTCATGAAGAAAGCAACTCCTCCAGGAAAAGCATGAGGAGTTTTAATCCCCAACTCATAAAGTTAACCTTGCATTTTAGGAGCTGCAGCGTCACTTTGAAAATCTGATAAATCCATTTTTCTGAGTAGGTTGATTTCGTCAGGCTGAATCTTACATTTTTTGGCTAGGACTGTGTTGCATTGAGATTTTTGGAGGGCTTGACACACATGCCTTAACGGGTTCTCTCATTATAACTTATCAAATCCGTCTCATTAATTACTGACCCTGCCCCAATGTGTCTCTCGTGGTTGACTTCCATCCCAGCATACCACAGGCCGCTCCTGGAACAATTCTCCACTCAGCGGATATCCCACAATTCACTGGTATTCCTTGCACCTTCAACATCTTTACGAGGCTGTTATCTGTCAGTAAGATCTGTCAGTCCAGAGCTACACAGTTGTGGATTTATGCCCCAGACAGGGGAAGAGTGGCACCCCACTGTGTTGGCAGGCTGCTGCTGGGTGGGGTGGTGCAGAGGTGGGAATTCCTCTTTCCCCCCAAAACCAATTGTGGAGGCCATGACACGAGACCATGCCAGCCTGGTTTGAATTTTGCCATCTCAGGAAAGCCCAGCAATGTTGACAGAAAGTTAATGTCATCCTCCACTCCGCAAGCATAAGTTCCATAATCTTCTCCCCACTACCTCACACTCACTTTATTTCCGCTACCGTGTTCACCTCCCATCACAGTCCAAGCACTCCCCGCGCTCGCTAAAGCCTGTAACAGTTTCCCCACTTGGTCTCACTTACCCCAAACTCCAACACTACTAACCCTACATACTTTGTGCACTGCCTGGTCACTTGCTCAGGACACCTCTCCAACTGCACCAACACTTTCATCTCCCTGTAATATCGAACTTTCTACCATTCCAGGAGGAAAACGCTAATTCTGTTTCCTCTTGGCAGACCTGCTGAGTTTAGAACATAGAACATAGGACATTACAGCACAGTACAGGCCCTTTGGCCCTCGATGTTGTGCCGACCTGTGAAACCAATCTGAAGCCCATCTAACCTACACTATTCCATTATCATCCATATGTTTATCCAACGACCATTTAAATGCCCTTAAAGTTGGCGAGTCTACAACTGCTGCAGGCAAGGCATTCCACGCCCTGACTACTCTCTGAGTAAAGAATCTACCTCTGACATCTGTCCTATATCTATCACCCTGCAATTTAAAGCTATGACTCCTCATGCTAGCCGTCACCATCTGAGGAAAAAGGCTTTCAAGTCCACCCTATCCAATCCTCTGATCATCTTGTATGTCTCTATTAAGTCACCTCTTAACCTTCTTCTCTCTAACGAAAACAGCCTCAAGTCCCTCAGCGTTTCCTCATAAGACCTTCCCTCCATACCAGGCAACATCCTGGTAAATCTCCTCTGCACCCTTTCCAATTCTTCCACATCCTTCCTATAATGCGGCGACCAGAACTGTACGCAATACTCCAAGTGCGGCCGCACCAGAGTTTTGTACAGCTGCAACATGACCTCACAGCTCTGAAACACAATCCCTCTACCAATAAAACCTAATACACCGTACGCCTTCTTAACAACCTTATCAACCTGGGTGACAACTTTCAGGGATCTATGCACATGGACACCGAGATCTCTCTGCTCATCCACACTACCAAGAATCTTACCATTAGCCCAGTACTCTGTATTCCTGTTACTCCTTCCAAAGTGAATCACCTCACACTTTTCCGCATTAAACTCCATTTGCCACCTCTCAGCCCAGCTCTGCAGCTTATCTATGTCCCTTTGTAACCTGCAACATCCTTCCGCACTATCCACAACTCCACCGACTTTAATGTCATCCGCAAATTTACTAACCCATCCTTCTACACCCTCATCCAGGTCATTTATAAAAATGACAAACAGCAGTGGCCCCAAAACAGATCCTTGCGGTACACCACTAGTAACTGAACTCCAGGATGAACATTTCCCATCAACCACCACCCTCTGTCTTCTTACAGCTAGCCAATTTTTGATCCAAACCGCTAAATCACCTTCAATCCCATGCCTCCGAATTTTCTGCAATAGCCTACCGTGGGGAACATTATCAAACACTTTATATAATCCATATACACCACATCAACCGCTTTACCTTCATCCACCTGTTTAGTCACCTTCTCAAAGAACTCAATAAGGTTTGTGAGGCATGACCTACCCTTCACAAAACCGTGTTGACTATCCCTAATCAAATTATTCTTTTCTCGGTGATTATAAATCCTATCTCTTATAGTCCTTTCCAACACTTTACCCACAACCGAAGTAAGGCTCACTGGTCTATAATTACCAGGGTTGTCTCTACTCCCCTTCTTGAACAAGGGGACAACATTGGCTATCCTTCAGTCTTCTGGCACTATTCCTGTAGACAATTTTGACATAAAGATCAAAGTCAAAGGCTCTGCAATCTCCTCCCTAGCTTCCCAGAGAATCCTAAGATAGTTCCCATCCGGCCCAGGGGACTTATCTATTCTCACACTTTCCAGAATTGCTACCACCTCCTCCTTATGAACCTCAATCCCGTCTAGTCTAATAGCCTGTATCTCAGTATTCTCCTCGACAACATTGTCTTTTTCATGTGTGAATACTGATGAAAAATACTCATTTAGCGCCTCTCCTATCTCTTTGGACTCCACGCACAACTTCCCACTACTGTCCTTGACTGGCCCTAATCTTACTCTAGTCATTCTTTTACTCCTGACATATCGAGAGAAAGCTTTAGGGTTTTCCTTGATCCTACCTGCCAAAGACTTCTCATGTCCCCTCCTGGCTCTTCTTAGCTCTCTCTTTAGGTCCTTCCTGGCTAACTTGTAACTCTCAAGCGCCCTAACTGAGCCTTCATGCCTCATCTTTACATAAGCCTCCTTCTTCCTCTTGACAAGAGATTCAACTTCTTTAGTAAACCACAGTTCCCTCGCTCGACAGCTTCCTCCCTGCCTGACAGGTATATACTTATCAAGGACATGCAGTAGCTATTCCTTGAACAAGCTCCACATTCCAGTTGTGCCCAGCCCCTGCAGTTTCCTTCCCCATCCTATGCATCCTAAGTCTTGCCTAATCGCCTCATAGTTGCCTTTCCCCCACCTATAACTCTTGCCCTGCGGTACGTACCTATCCCTTTCCATCGCTAAAGTAAACGTAACTGAATTGTGGTCACTATCACCAAAGTGCTCACCTACTTCCAAATCTAACACCTGGCCTGGTTCTTCCAGCAATATAATTTTTTGTTTCTAATTTCCAGTATATGCAGTACGTTGGCGTTTTTTTTAGTGAACACTGTAACCGGAATTGCCACAAACAGACATATGTCAATATGAGGATATTTCTTTGCATTTTTCAAAAAAGCAGGCGATGAGTAGATTATGCACAAATACTATGCAACTAAAAAAGATGATATTTGGAGCTTCACGCCAGCTGAGTATTATGGTAGGCTGTACAAATGCATGCTCATGTCATTGAGTGCATGCTGAGAAATTCTGCGCTTAGCACATTAATAGATTGAAATTTGTAGACTGCTCACATAGACAATTTCCTGATCTATGCTCCCTGATGGGCAAAGCTCCATGCCAATACAGTGCAAACCAAGAAATTTACTGTGATTTTTGAAGTAATTCTTACACTTTTCTTTACGGTAATATTCTGAAAGGACTGTTATTCTGAACTTTTATCTCTTCATTGTTCTAATTTATTACTATGATTTTGTTCTTTTGAAGGTCTGTAATGCTGGACTTTTTATTTCTTTGCTTTTCTAATGTTTCTTTCCTAAGAATTTGCACTCAAGAATCTTTACCTCGGTGCTCTTGTACCTAAGATGGCGCCACAAGTGATGACTTCTCACTGTGAGTACATATGGTTATAAAACAAATTCAATTCACAAAGAAAATTAATAAGGCTGAGATAGAAGACACCATGGACAAGTTTGGTAAGTATGTATCAAATAATTTTTTGTTTACAGTATGAATACAGCGTGTAATCTTGAGAACATGAATGCAAATATTAAACTGTCAAAGACTTGATGTGATACTGTAACTTTCTACGAATAAACGTTGCTGCTTTGTACTAATGTGATAAGCTGACTTTGTCAGACATACTTGTGGACCAGTTAGCCTTTTCCTTTGTTTTATTTCTCAAACATTTGCACTCCCCTCCCTGCTGAGCCTGAATCTTTTAATATGCTGGTTCCAAAATGAATATCGCCCAGGGCAATGGGCTACATCTATTTCTCTTCCTCCTCCAATGTTACATCAACTTTTCTGCCTGTTCTCTCTGACATGTGCAATCCAGCTGAACACAATCCTAGCACTCTTCTCAATCGGTGAGCTTTGCCCTACAGTGTTTTAAACCCTGTTCTATTTGTGGTTTATTGTGAGTGTCATTAGGCATTTGCAGGAACTATCATTGGCATAATCATTAAAGCTGTCTCTAGCCTTTAGGCCACTTGTAATAGTTGTCTAAAGCTGGCCTTAAATCTCTAAGAGGAAATATATCCCATCTTCATAAATGAGTTGGAATGTTAAGCCTGCTATTGTCTAACTGACTATAAGATTGATTATCAACATGTCAATGAAAGAATACACTGCATCGCAAGTGGTTCCAGCTAAATCTTAAGTCACCTTGAAGTCTACTATAGCTTCCATAAGCAACAACTTATGTTATTTAAACTTACAGTAGAATTACCGACATGCTGTGAAATGCCAAAAGCTGGAGGCAGATGTGGAGAACGAATGTGAAAATGTGGGTTGGAGGAAGAGATGAAGCACTTCTCATTAATTAAAGAAAAAAACTTAGTGGTCTCGATCTTTCAATTCCTGTGGAGGTGAACATTGAGACATTTGCCCCAGGGAGGGCTGCAACAGTTCGCAACGTTCTTGGATTCCACTCATGCTCAAATCTGGAAGTTAGAATTTCCCAGAGAGGGCTCTGTGGGAGGAATCTCTCAACATGTGTACTGATTTACATGGGGCTCTTCCGAGCTGGCATGAAGCCTAATCCAAGAGTATAGTCCTTAAAATCAGGGGGAATATTAAAACATTGCAACAGCCCCAGGAATCCTAGCAACTATCTTCCTGCTAAAACCTCCGGCCTTTCTCACGAACCTCTCCCAATTGGTCTGAACTGGGTTTGTGCGACTTAAAATGGAAGTCCAGATCAGACAAGTACCAATCATTTCCAAATTCTAGGGATAATAGGAACTGCAGATGCTGAAGAATCCGAGATAACAAGGTGTAGAGCTGGATGAACACAGCAGGACAAGCAGCATCACAGGAGCAGGAGAGCTTGACGTTTCGGGACTAGACCCTTCATCAGAAATGGGGGAGGGGAAGGGGGTTCTGAAATAAATAGGGAGAGAGGGGGAGGCGGATAGAAGATGGATAGAGGAGAGGAAAGGTGGAGAGGAGACGGACAAGTCAAACAGGCGGGATGAGGTTAGTAGGTAGGAGATGGGAGTGCGGCTGGAGGTGGGAGGAGGGGATAGGTGAGAGGAAGAACAGGTTAGGGAGGCGGGGACGAGCTGGGCTGGTTTTGGGATGCGGTAGCGGGAGGGGAGATTTTGAAGCTTGTGAAATCGACATTGATACCATTGGGCTGCAGGGTTCCCAAGCTGAATATGAGTTGCTGTTCCTGCAGCCTTTGGGTGGCATCGTCGTGGCACTGCAGGAGGCCCAGGATGGACATGTCATCTGAGGAATTGGAGTGGGAGTTGAAATGGTTCGCGACTGGGAGGTGCAGTTGTTTATTGCGAACCGAGAATAGTACCTAGAATATACCTCCTCCCACCCACCTTCCCGCAAAAATGCCATCCCCTGTTCCCAATTCCTTCGCCTCCGCCACATCTGCTCCCAGGATGAGGCATTCCACTCCTGTACATCTCAGATGTCCTCGTTCTTCAAGGACCGCAACCTCCCCCCTGCAGTGGTCGAGAACACCCTCGACCGTGTCTCCCGCATTTCCCGCAAATCATCCCTCACACCCCGTCCCCGCAATAACAACCAAAAAAGAATCCCCCTCGTCCTCACGTACCACCCCACCAACCTCCGGATCCAGCGCATCATCCTCCGACACTTCTGCCATCTGCAATCCGACCCCACCACCAAAGACATTTTTCCCTCCCCACCCTTGTCTGCTTTCCGGAGGGACCACTCTCTCCATGACTCCCTTGTCTGCTCCACATGCCCCTCCAGCCCCACCACACCTGACACTTTTGCCTGCAACTGCAGGAAGTGCTATACCTGCCCCCACACCTCCTCCCTCACCCCAATCCCAGGCCCCAAGAAAACTTTCCACATCAAGCAGATGTTCACCTGCACATCTGCCAATGTGGTATACTGCATCCACTGTACGCGTTGCGGCCTCCTCTACATCGGGGAAACCAAGCGGAGCCTTGGGGACTGCTTTGTAGAACACCTGCGCTGTGTTCGCAATAAACAACTGCACCTCCCAGTCATGAACCATTTCAACTCCCCCTCCCATTCCTGAGATGACATGTCCATCCTGGACCTCCTGCAGTGCCACAATGATGCCACCCGAAGGCTGCAGGAACAGCAACTCATATTCAGCTTGGGAACCCTGCAGCCCCATGGTATCAATGTGGATTTCACAAGCTTCAAAATCTCCCCTCTCCGTACCGCATCCCAAAACCAGCCCAGTTCGCCCCCGCCTCCCTAACCTGTTTTTCCTCCCACCTATCCCCTCCTCCCACCTCAAGCCGCACCCCCATCTCCTACCTACTAGCCTCATCCTGCCCCCTTGACCCGTCCATCCTCCCTGGACTGACCTATCTCCTCCCTACCTCCCCACCTACACTCATCTTTACTGTCTCCATCCCCGCCTCTTCGACTTATCTGTCTCCTCTCCAACTATCTTCTCCTCTATCCATCTTCTATCCGCCTCACCCTCTGTCCCTATTTATTGCAGAACCCCCTTCCCCTCCCCCATTTCTGATAAAGGGTCTAGACCCGAAACGTCAGCTTTCCTGCTCCTCTGATGCTGCTCGGCCTGCTGCGTTCATCCAGCTCGACGCCTTGTTATTTCCAAATTCTACTTTCCTTTTCCTGCTGCATAGCACATTTGGCTCCAGGGTCTGGCTGGGGGTGGGGGGTGGGGGGAGTTTTGATTAGTGGAGGTGTTGAGGGATGGGAGGGGTGGGGGAGTGCAGCTTCACTTGAATTACAATATGTTCCTAACCCTCCTAACCTGCCTCCCTGATGGGCTTCTGCTCTAACCAGTACAGTAAGTTCCTGCTGTAACTGACTGAAGGAAAAAACAAAAGTTGAGACTAACTCAATTTAATGTTGATTACAAGTTCTGGCCCAAACAGTAGATTAAATAGGAGCATAGAAGCATTTCTGTGCAGAAGACCTTTTGACCCATCATCTCCATGCCATCCCTAAAATGGCAACTTTTTAACAGAGGGGGGCACTGTGCAAGGTAATGGTTCAAAAGTCAATAATACATGTGTAACACTGAGTTCCACCTAAACTGTTGATGCCATGCATTGACTTTGGATAGAGTGAGTGAGTTATGCACTCGTCTTCATAGGAAGCAGATTTATTGTATACAGCTCCCAAAGGTCCATAGCAATTATGCCTGACTAGAAATAAACATTACATATATTACTAAAGTACAATTAAAAAATGTTGTTAACTTGGTCAAGTGCCTTTTCTGTTTAGATTCACCAGTTGTTTATCCTCCACCCACTATTAGATAGCAGATGCAATGTACACGAAGGAGGCTTGGTGGCAGTGAACACCCTCCCTCCACTCTCGTTCAGTACTACACCAGCAAACAGTGAAGGAAAGTCATTGATGAAAAAGCTGAAGATGGTTGGGTCAAGGATTGATATCCTGGCAATGTGATTGCCTTCCAATGATAGACTTCCGATAGCCACAACCATTCTCCTTTGTGTTAGGTATAGCTCTGAACAGCAGAGAGTTTTCTCCAATTCACAATGACTGTGGTTTTCCTAGGACGCTTTCATTTACGCTTTGTCAGATACAGCCTTGATGTCAAGGGCTGTCACTCTCATGTCACTGCTGGAAGTCAGCTCTTTTGTTTATCTTTAGGCTAAGGCAGTCGTGAGGTCAGGAGATGAGTGGAGCTAGCAGAATCCAAAATAGCCATCAGTGAGCAGGTGAGATAACAAGGTGTGGGGCTGGATGAACACAGCAGGCCAAGCAGCATCATAGGAGCAGGAAAACTTGATGTTTCGGGCCTAAACTCCCCATCAACCCCCTATGATGCTGCTTGGCCTGCTGTGTTCATCCAGCTCCATGCTTGTTATCTCGGATTCTCCAGCATCTGCAGTACCTTTTATCTCTTTATCAGTGAGCAGGTTACTTGTTTACAAGAGCCGCTTGATAACACTATTGACAACCCCTTCCATCTCTTTATTGTTGATCGAGTGCAATAAATGGCCAGGTTGGATTTGACCTGCTTTTTTGTGGCTGGATTTATCTGGGCAATTTTTCACATTGTCAGGGAGATGCCAGTTTTGTAGGTGTACTGGAACAGCTTCATTCAGAGTGTGGTTAGTTTTGAAGCATAATTTGCTTCAAATGTTGTTGAGTGCATAGCCATTGCAGTACTTAGTATTTTCAGACATTTCTTGATAATAATATGTACTTGATTTAATTAGCTGAAGGCTGAACTCTGAAATAAATGCACAAAATGCTGGAAGTACTCTGCACAGCAGGTGGTATTTGAAGGGGGAGAAACAGAGTTCATGTTTTGGGTTGAAGACCTGATGAAAGGCTGGATCTTATCATCTTCTTGCTGCTATGGTCGGGAAGGTAGAGCAGCCGTTGCCTTCACAATCCACTGGCTGACTGAGCCGTTTAGGTTGTCAATCAATCACCGCTTTCTGCCACTTCTGACATTTCACCTGGTAGCTCCCCTACAAACTCGGGATTGCTTCTCCTATATTTAGGCACTCCAAGGCCCATGGAGATGTTCCGATGACCACAACACTGCCTTCCCTCGTCATTTGCCCACTCCCTATTATCACTCCTGACATGCTCCAATGCATCCTTCTGTCCTCCCCCCACCACACCCCAAACCCCAATAGCTTGGTTGGGAAATCAGACTAGGGTTCCCTTCTTCTTGGCGCAGTGCTTGGTGACACTGTAAGTCCAGCTGAGCTGTTGGCCCTCCATCGTTCAGCAGCTCCTGGGGTTAGGCAGCAGGCATTTAACATGATGAAAGCCTTAACGGCAACTAATTTAGGTGCATGGTAGCTGAAAAATGCATCCACCAACATCCAAGGTGGGGTCGCCACAGAGCTTTTCACTCAGTTGCTGGGAGACCCACAACTGTACAAAATTCAGCCCTGTTAACTCTGTTCCTCTCTACACTCAGATGCCTAACTCTTTTGAGCAGATGTAGCATTTTCTGCTTTTGCTCTCTACCAGCAGGGAGGTTTGGGAGCTAAAGCTAGGAGCTGCAGTTATTATTCAATCTTAATTATTTCCAGCATTTTCGTTTTCAGTTCGAGACTTCCAGCATTTGTAATTTCTGTGGCCTATTATGAAACAACACCTCTCATTTCATTTTCTACCAAATTTTTGTATGAGTCTTGTCCACCCACTGAAATAAAGTGCTTTCATGAATAATCATAATCTAATTAAGGAATTATTTAAATGTAGTACTTGTCAATGCTGGCTATGTTTATACCTCCCACACATTGCTGTATATTTCTCTCACTTGGCATTACGTTGCTTTCCCAGAGTGCAGAGTTTCGTGGAAATACTCATTCCCTGGATTTACAGTTCAACAAAGTTGAGCACAGTCAATGTTATGTTATTAATAGAAACTATTATAAGCTCCTTCTAACTCCAAGCCTTCATTGGTATATTTACAAATACTGGGCCCAGGTCTCTCTTTCAGAAATCCTGAATTACAGACTTGGATATGATTAAACCACATACCTTCTTCAGCGTGCAAGTTCATTACAATGTTGCTCTGAAAGTCATTTGGTGAGCAGCCATTTTGTCTGCAATCATCAACTTTCTGCAATATTGCAAAAGAAATCTTGTTTATGGCACAATTAGCAAATCCAATGACACAGCTACTGAAGGTTTAACTGAGGCTGTCGTGCATAGTATACTCAATCCATTGATGCGAAGTATGCATAATTATCAGCCTGAAGAAAGATTCATGTTCCTCAATTGTATTTTAAATCCTGCCATATCCATTGTCTCTGTGGCCACTTGTGGTGAGACCCGTCAAGTTATATTTATTATTTTCATAGGGAGAGCATCGATGTTTTCTCATTAGCTTGAAGAGATCAGCTTGAGTCAGTGGCTACTTGTTTCCATTTCACCATAACATGATTTTGAAAGGTGGGTACCTTTCCCTATATGTATGAAAAAAAAAACATAACTCCTTTTTAGATTTACATCATAACTAAAACTTGACAAATAGGTCAAAAATAGAACTGGCCTTGTGGGCAGGCTGAATTGCACCCTGGTTGGCCTGGGCCAATTTTCCAATGAAAGCCTCTCTCCGTAATTTTAAGTAGCCCAGTGGCATAAGAAAAACTTGCATACTAAGTTAGCTTGCAGTACATTTGGGCATTTGGTTGGTCATGCTGCAGGGAGGCATAAGCATAGAGAAAGTTCACAAAGTGGCAGCTGAAAGAAGAACACTAATGCAGACTCAAACCTGCCATTAACATGGAGAAACGACTCACGCAGCAGCAAATTGCTGGTATAAAGAAGCTGTAGTCAGAAACTGTGGGAATGAAAAAGTATATTGAATGGGTGAACACGGCAGGCCAGGCTGCATCAGAGGAGCAGGAAAGTTGAGGTTTCAGGTCGGGACCCTTCTTCCTACTCCTGTGATGCTGCCTGGCCTGCTGTGCTCCTCCAGCTCCACACTGTGTTATCTCTGACTCCAGCATTGGCAGTTCTTACCGTCCCATATTGAACGGGTGTGCGTGAGGAAGAAACACGACCAACATACAACAAAAGTGCAGAACCCAAAGAGTAGGAAGAAAATCTACACATTAAAAAAGGCCATGAGAAAAGCCTAGATTCACATTACAAAAAGGAACTGTTATTTAAAATACTGTCTATTTCTGGTGAGACTAACCAATAAAGGGTCACTCCTTCACTGAATGACAAACTGGTAAGAATGGAAATGGACACTGGAGCAGCAGTTTCATTGATACTTGGAAGTGAATGTCAGAAGCAGCTGAGGCACATTGCACGGCGAACCTCAAAAACTGCTCTAAAAAGTACACTGGTGAAATAATTACTTAAAGGCGTTGTATCAATGTCAATGTCATTACATTATAACAAAGGAAATTTTCGAATTTTATTAGGAAGGATGCGGTTGAACAAAATCAAGCTCAAACTGGGCTGAAGTAAATCGCTTAAAGAGATAACAAGGTGTAGAGCTGGATGAACACAGCAGGCCAAGCAGCATCAGAGGAGCAGGAAGGCTGACGTTTCGGGCCTAGACCCTTCTTCTGAAGTAAATCGCTTGTCAGATTCTGAGATTGATCTCTCACAAATTCTAAAGAAACATGCAGTTGTTTTTGATGGGGACCTGAGAAGCATGGAAAAGATCTCTGTCAAATTGAAAATCAAGGATGAGAGTCAAGCAAAATTTTGCGAAACTAGATCAGTGCCTTATGCAATCAGACCAAAGGTTTGAGTCAGAATTAGAGAGGGTGAGTCCTTCAACCTGTAAATGTGAGTGATTAGACCATATCTAATGTACCAGTGATGAAGATAGATGGATCAGTACACATCTACAGTGATATTTCAGTACTAGTGCTGTGCTGATCAGTACCCCTTATCTTTAATTGATGACCTACTTGCTGGACAAGCTGTAAATCAGCTCTTCAGTAAAATTAGCCTTATTCAAGCCTATCTCCTTGTGAATGTCTATTAAGTCACAGAAATACTTGATGATTGTAACACATAAAGGACTATTCAAACACAAGGGATTTTCTTAGGAATCACATCTGCATGGTATATTCCAGTATTCCATGGATCAAATTTTAAGTAGATTGGAAGGAATCCAGCATTACCTGGATGATATCAGTCAGGGAGAGAAATGAAAAACAGCATCTCTACTCTTTGGATGCTACTCTGCACAGACTTGAAGATTATGGTATAACAGTGAGAGAAGGCAAATGTAGCTTTTTTTGAAATCTTGTTTTGAATATTTAAGCCATGTCATTGATACTAAGGGATTATACAAGTTACCTTCAAAAGTGAAAACTAGGGCACCAGGATCTAAAGATATAAATAAACTTTGATCATTTTTGGGATTACTAACTTGCTATGGCAATATTGTTCCAAATATGGTAGCCATCTTGAGCTGTTGTGCAATTTATTATGTCAAAACAAGAATTGGAAATGGGAAGATCAATAAGAAAGAGTCTTTTACACAAGCCAAAGAAGCTTTTTTAAAGTCAGAAGTCTGACCCGTTTTGAGCCAAAGTTATCATTGCAACTAAATGCATCACCATATGGAATGACAGCAATCGTTTCTCACATATTTCCCAATGGTAAAGAAAAGCCAATAGCTCATGCATCAAGAATGTTAATCAAAGCAGAAATGAACAATTCACAGATAGCAAAAGAAGCTCTAGGAACCATATTTGGCATTGGACCTTTCCACCATTAACCCTGTGGCTGGGAATTTGCCCTAGTAACAGATCACAAATTATTGACTACAACATTTTGGCCTCCTGTGGGGATACCTTATCTCGCAGTGAGCTGTATGCAAAGGTGTATATTGTTGCGATCAGCTCACACTTACTATGTGTAATGTACAACATATCACAAATATGCATTAGCAATCCAACTTCCATGGGAATGTTGATTGGCTCTCTAGATTGAGCCAAATGAGTCAATTACAAACAGTTCATATGCAGACTTTTTCAACTTTGAATTAATTAGACAACACTCCGTTAATGGCAGGACAAGTTAAGAAGTGCATTAGAAATGATACACTACTATCAAAAGTGGTGAGCATAGCACGTTGTGGCAAGATCACAGGAATAACCCTGGAAATGAGAAAATTGCTCGCATGGAAGCTAGAACAATCCATGCAAGTAAGGTGTCTTCTGTGGGGAATGAGGGGCATCATTCCAATGCAGGAAAGGAAACATATGTTAAATTAACACTATAAAAATCACTGTGGAATTGTCAGAATGAAGGAGACAGCCAGAAGATATTGGTGACCAGAGTTCGACTGTAAAATTGAGGATAAGGCAGATGTATGTACTGCTTGCACAGGAGTTCACAACCTACCTCCATTAGCACCATTACACTCATGGGAAAAGCCAGAAAGGCTTTGACAAATAATACGTATTGACTACACCAGACCTTTTGAAGGGCAAATGTTTCGCATCGTGGTTGACATACATGCTAAATGACCTGAAGTTGCCATCATGAAGATGACATCTTCACAACAAAAAAAACATTGAAAAATTGGGTGAGATTGCTCTGAGATTTGGTTATTGGAACCATGTGTTTGTGATAATGGTCCATAATTTATATCACAAGAATTTATGGACTGTCTAAAGCAGAATGGAATTCAATGTATCCAAACAGCTCCATATCACCCAGCCTCAAACGATTTGTCAGAAAGATTCATTCAGACGCTGAAACATTGTTTAAGGAAGAATAAGGAGTAATATCCAAAGAACTGAGGCAATTTTTGTTAACATACCAAAATATAACCCACTCAATGACTCAAAGTTCTCCATATTGTTCTTGGAGACGTGTCAGCTGTGCATGGCATTTGATTTGTTGAAACCACCCATGATGAAAGACATTGTTAGCAGGAAGCAACAGAATCAGGTTTTCAACAAGAGAACAAGGAAAAATGCCATAATTTCCAAAAAGGTCAAGAACTAACAATGTATTAAACCTTGGGAAGAAGGGGTTACCAGCCATCATTGGTGCACAGCCCAGATCAGTTTCATATACTGTACAGATGAGAGATAATATAGCATGGAGAAGACATGCGGATCAATTCTTAGCAACCAGAGAATGTACCAGAGACAACCAGAGAATGTACAGAGATCGAAGATTCACAAGTAAGTGTGACAAACACAGACCTGGATATACCTCAGGACAGAGCAGCAACTGAGGGAGACAGTGCCTTAATGAAGAATACCATGGTATTGTCTGAACCTCTGAACATTTAATCATGTCAGGAAAAGATAACAATAGATGATGTTCCTAGTACACCTAAAACACCAGAGCTTAAAGCCAACAAGAAAAGTAAATGGTTGCCTGAGGTGTCCCGACAGCTACAGTGGAATTAACATCCTCTGTCTTACCTATTGACTGTTGTATATAAGGACTATCACTTTAAGAGTCTGATCACGTGATGTCATTGACAATTTTGGAGGGAAACAGCTTAATCTAACCTTACTGATTGCAGAATGAACACCTCCTTAATATAAAGCTCCTGCTGTTGTTAAACACTTCAGCCTCCCAGTTCTTCTTGAAAAGTAACAAGGACCATCTTTCAATGGACTCAAGATAGGCTTTAAAGGGGAGGTTGTTATGGGTAGAGAAAAGCAGAGTTATTGATCACAATGGAAGAAATGCAGAAAAATCTGTTCCCTCAATCTAAAGAAGTTCTGCAGTTCTTGGAATTCAAGCAGTTTCCTTGGAGCAAGCAAATGTTGTGTTGAGCTGCAAGGAGTTTGCTGAATGAAATGATGGGTAGTCTCAGAGTTTGTCGGTATTCCTGACTGTGTGCAATCCCATCAAGGCTGGCATGAATCTAAGGAGAGAAATTGCACACCTGAGGATATAATTATATCAAGTTTTGGTGCCCTATTGTGCAACTGCGAAGCTTAAAGCTTTCTTCACTGTTAGGAGAATCACTGCATATGCACTACACTGAATAGTTCAGCGTGCGTCTACCCTACACCAGGTCTGGTCACCTGTTAACCACCATTCATGATAGGAATTAAGAAAAGTAATTGTTGCAATCCCTGGATCAGGAGTTTACCTCCTCCAAGTCCATGCATGCTTGCATGCATTGGTTGAGGCATTGATTATAAAAGGTTGGATGTCATGTTGCAGCTCTATAAAATTTGCCACATTTGGAGTATTTTATGCAGTTCTGGTCGCCACACTATAGGAAGAATATGGAGGCTTTGAAGAGGGTCCAAAGGGAGTTTACCAGGACGTTGCCTGAAATGGGGCGTATTCACTACAAGGAGAGGGTGGACGAACTTGGATTGTTTTCACTAGAGTGTGGGAAGCTGAGGGTGACCTGATAGAAGTATATAAAATTATGAGAGGCATGTATAGGGTGGAGAATCAGAGTCTATTGTCCAGGGTAAAAATGTCAAATACTACAGGGCATAAGTTTATGGTGAGAGGGGGAAAGTTTAAAGAAGACATGTGAGAGAAGTTTTTGACGCAGAGGGTAATAATTGCCTGGATCACGCTGCCAGCGGAGGTGGTAGAAGCAGATATGGTAGCAACGTTTAAGAGGCACTTGGACAGACATATGAACAGTCAGGGAATAAAGGGATACGGACCATATAGAGGCAAATGGGATTAGTTTAGAATGGCAACGTGGTCAGAACAGACATGGTGGGCTGAATGGCCTGTTCCTGTTCTGTACCGTTCTATGTTCTATGTTCATACTTAAATCTGTTATTTCATTTTTCAGAAATGCAGTGTTGTGTTCATACAGGATATTGTCACACGTCTCTACTAGATATGGAAATAATTACCCACCGTCCATGAAGGAGAGAGAGAGACTGACAGACAGACAACTAGTTATAAAAAGAATTTGAGGGATACCATTCTATATCAAGTGGTGGGTAAGGCAAGAAGACAGATCTCCATAAACTACCACAGCTAGCATATGGATTCAATCTGCACTGTTGGCATTGTTTGCTCCAATTTCTATCCATCTATGCTAACAAATCCCCACAACCTCACTGTCCTTATGAACAACAGGGTATTGTTGCACATTAGAGATAAAAGGTACTGCAGATGCTGGAGAATCCGAGATAACAAGCATGGGGCTGGATGAGCACAGCAGGTCAAGCAGCATCATAGGAGCTGCTCCTATGATGCTGCTTGACCTATTGTTGCACATTATTTGCCTCAAATACAAATTTGAGATTGCATTCTTAATTAAATCAACTCAATGAGGTAATAAAATTGAATCCCTTGCTTACAGCATCAGTGAAATATACTGACCAAATTATAAAATTATTTTCCAGTTATCAAGGACATTTTCAGTAGGTTGTGTGTGTGTCTTGTTGTCTATTTATGTTAATCTCAGCAAGATCAATTGACACTCCCTGCAAGCTCCAATGTATATATCTTTTATAGGCTTATTTATGTAAGAAAAATATGCTTAGTATTAATCATCATATTCTGTGTATGTATGCTGTTGATACATAAGTTTTTTTAGAGATGAGGCTAGTTTCCATTGCTTGTTGTGCAAGCACTTCGATGTCTCAGATTGCTCACTGCGCACTCAACATTCCACACTTAAATAGCTGTTTGTTCTCTGCAGTATTAGCAATTCATCTCATTCCAGTGTACCTGCAACAAAACTTTTTTCTCCTTTCATAATTTCTTGACTGATTTACTTTGTTACTTAGCATTTTTCATCAATAGTTAAGGCAGAAGTCTCAGCTACATTCCAGACCTCCTCTTGAATAGCTATTACAAACGGAGTAGTAAGAATATGTGGACATTTGTCTAAACACTTACTATAGCTATTCTATCTGGCACACTTTTACACACAAGTGAGCACTGACTGATGCATGCATGCTGAATCCCATGCTTCAATATCTGGAATGGGTGGAATTTCTCTAACCAGAATTCCCCGAAGATTGCTTGAGTACAGTTCTCTCTTCTCCAAGGTATGCGATTTATGTGAAAATCCTTCATCCCCCTCGATTTCTGTTCTGTAAACCTCTGGCTCATCAGAGAACCTATACATGAAAGGTGTGTGTTCTGTCCACTTGCTGGTTCCATTTCACAGGAAAAGGATTTTGAGATTGATGTCTTGTGTGGACTTGACAATTACCTGATCCTCGTGTGCACTGGAAACAGCTGTTGTCAATGTCGGATGGCATTGTATGGCTGGATAAACATGTACTTCTGTGCAAAATATTTCAATCCACTCAGTTGCTATGGACTTAGCTTGTATTGCAGCTGGAACTTCAGAGACCCCAGCATCAGACCTAATCTAAACCTGTTTCACTATCTGCAGGTTAAAATCCACATTTTGTACAACAAAAGGAGCTTTTCGAAGATCTGACACCAAAAGAACACAGTGTAAGGGCAGAGGCTCAGTTTCTGACCCAATCATGTTGAGAACGAGGCTACAGAAGTCACTCACACAACTGGAAAACCCATTTTTGTGTTTCTGGCTCAGTTTGACCAGCCCAAACAAAAACTCAAGTAATGAATGTGAGAGAAAACGTGCAAATTCACTGAGCTGGATCCACAGGAACCTGTTGAAGTGGGTGACATGGTGCTGGTTAATTGACATGGTGCTGGCTAATTATGCTCTTTATTGAGACACTTAAGGTTCATTTATCACTGGTCACTCTCCTAACTTGAATGGGTTTCAAATCCTGAAGGCCACTCAACAAGCCCTGTCCAGCCGCCCAGCGAGTCCTTTCAATCAAAGATGCGCTCAGCCTAATCAAGGGACCAGGCTTCGAGATGTTTGATGTCCACAGTGACCTACAACTTAGTTACGAATGCCTCCAGCTCCTGCCATCCAGCCATTGTGTCCTTTGTCAGAACCTATCTAGAAAGAAAAACGAGTAAAACTTGCAAATTATGTCAACTTGTTTGACTAGCCCTTATGTACGTCAAAATGCTCCACTTTGGCACGATGGTTAGCACGGATGCCTCACAGCATCAGGGACCTAGGTTCAATTCCACCCTCAGGTAACTATGTGTGTGGAGATTGCATGTTCTCCCCATTTTTTAAAAATTCATTCAATGGATGAGGGTGTTGCTGGTTAGGCAGCATTTATTGCCCATCTTTAATTGCCCAGAGAGCAGTTAAGAGTCAACCACATTGCTGCGGGTCTGGAGTCACATGCAGGCCAGACCAGGTAAGGATGGCAGTTTCCTTTCCTAACGGGCCTTAGTGAACCAGATGGGCTTTTCCCCCCAACAGTCAATAATGGATACATGGTCATCATTAGATTCTTAATTCCAGATATTTATTGAATTCAAATTCCACCATCTGTCATGGCGGGATTTGAGCCTGGATCCTCAGAACATTATCTGGGTCTCTGGATTAACAGTTCAGCGATAATACCACTAGGCCATCGCCTCCCCATTGCATGGGTTTCTTCCAGGTGCTCCGGTTTCTTCCCACAGTCCAACAATGCGCAAATTATATTTATTGGCCATGCTAAATTGCCCATAGTGTGCAGGGATGTGCAGGCCAGATGGATTAGCCATGGGAAAATGAAGGGTCACAGGGATATGGTAGAGGGTGGGGGTTGTGTCTGGGTGGGATGCTCTTCAGAAGGATAGTGTGGTCTTGATGGGCTGAATGGTCTGCTTCCATACTGTAGGGATTCTACGATTCAATGCCCTGTAAGTTTGTTTCTAAATATTAATTAATTATAAAAATAAAAAAGTTTAATTTTTCCCTCTGCGTAGACCTCCGGTGGATGCATTATTGGCTAGAGTCTCTATTTCCAGTGGTGCTGATGGGGCATTGGAGAGCTGCCTGTCTCTAACTTACCGGCAGCTCTCTGAGACAGGAATTCCACTGCCTGGATTCATAATTCTCAGGGAAGACCCAGTGCAGGCCACTAAAGTGCCTGACAACTGAATTTGGTTAGGTCTCCCTCATCGAAGTGCCTTAGGCCTTCTTCTACTTCTTCAACTGGGGCAGGGCAGGCATCAGAAACATTATATCCAGTTCACTATCATCACATTCCTTATGATATTCAGCCATAAGACAGCATTTAATGAAGGACACAAGAGCTCTGGACTATTAATTCACCAGCGTTGTGTTTATCAACCCTTGCCAGACAGACATCTGCTGAGGAAGTCCTGTCTCCAAGAGCTGCTGACCACCTGGATTAGCCAATAGCCGTTTGGTCCCAAGAGCACCACTGGGAACAGTGGACACTGTGAGGATTGTGGCCACTCCCAGTGAAGAAGACCCAGGTGCACAGTATGTCTGGGGTGCTCGTAACCGGCCTGGACAGGATGGACTGCTGTGATGGGATTGAAGAGGTGCAAGGAGTGAGTGAAAATAACAGGTAAGGAGAGGGCACTGACGGTGTTGAAATGGTATGGAGAGAGGGATGGGGAACTGATTGCAAAAGATAGCCTGTGAAGGAAACACCCCTTCTTTTCCACTTAATTTCTAAACAGGCTATCCTGCTGGGAATGCTGATTCCTCCTCACTGGTTGGAATATTGCAGTCGAGACGGGTATTGACCCTTAGTTGAACACTTAGAGCCTCAATGACAGTGAGGATGGGCAGGCTACCCTAACTTACCCCACGTTCATAATACAATGCCAAAGTTGGGACTGGCAGAAAGGTGGCGAGAAAGTCAGCAGCAGAACTTTAAAGACCGCTTGTCACCTGCAAACCACACAAGTTGAGGCTTAAAATTCCACTGGAAGTATCATAGAATGGTGACAGGAGGGAAGGAGACCATTCAGCCCATTGTGCATGTGCAGACTCTCCGCAAGAACAACTCAGCTACATCCTTGCCTTTTGCTTGAGGCCCTACAAACCATTTGCACTTCAGGTTATGATAATTCTCTTTTTATGTTAAACAACACTACCTTTAATATATTTGAATAGGTGAACAATTACTGTAGATCACCCAATCTACATAATGTAAGATGATGATATCAGATCTCCCTTTTTAAAATGTCGTTCACTGTCATTCTTTATTAAGCACACCATTTAGTACTTGGAGCTGTGCCTGGCCTGCCATGTTGAAAACATGTTCTGTTGACTCTTCCTCGGAACACAATAGTATTATAAATAATATTTTTTGTACTCGCTTCAATTAAAAATAGCACATCTTTCACTTCAGAGTACAGTTTTATTCTCAGTGCCCAGCAGAAACACAGTTCACCAAAACTCTTCTTTTGCCAAATTGTAATTCAATGTCACGGCATCTTTTATCCAGGATAGATATTTTCTTTTTTTATGAAAAGCTGTTTGTGAAATGTCCACTCAATTTAACCTTGCAGGTGGTTTCTCTCTGTCTTGCTTAAGTCAACATTCACAGGATTGCTTTTTAAGAATTACATTTTTTTGATAAATGTGTCTTTAGTAGTCACTTAGAAAATATTACCTTAAAGACTGTTATTCAAGAGTTTTCTGTTATTGGATTACTGAAGAGCACAAAGTCAGAGTAATGAAAAAATATACCATTCAAACCTGTTGTTTGAATGGTGATCTTTCACCAATCTACCCTGTCTATAAATTTGTGTGGGGTACACCAAGCCAAAGAGGTATATCTTCTGAGTTTATGCATCGGTTGTAGAGCTGATGGGATGGTTGATAAAATTAATGAGCCTACAACTCCTTGATATCTCAATTGCTTATTGCAATGGTTGTAAATTTGAAGAGAATGGATGCTGAAGGTTGTAACCTTCATGGTTCTGAAGATGCATTGAGCTTAGAGGGAGGAAAGGCACTTAATTAGATGGAGCGTATCCAAAGCACAGCAACTTCTCGTCTCCACCAGAATTAAGTTCACAGCAGGAAGCTCCAATGACGACAATCCTGCCAGTTAAGGACAATTTAAGGCCACTGTTAAACTAACCCAGCAGCAAGCAGGCCTGCCAATGAACAGCGTACACAATAGGACAACTTTACAGGTAGCTTGTCAGCTGTGGGGTACGACCTTCAAACGCAGTCACTGCCAGATTGAGGGACTGGACATCAGGCAAGGGGTAGCTACTGACAGTAATGCCCTCCTTGCTTCCAACATTCCTACCCCCTTCTCTCTCCTACACCTAACCCAGAAACTACCAAGACCACAAATTTCTTCTAAGCGATTTTCACTGCTCTTCCAGCATCAGTCACCACTTTCTCTACAGTGCTGTCGGCCTCTGATTGGCAGCTCTTGCTGGACAGGACCTCCTCACACTGCAACTTAATTTGAGGTGAAGACGCATTAGTGGCCTTGCCGATACCTGACTGACATTAGTTTCGCTGGATCTTTCCTCGAAGAGGCAGGGCGGATCTTTTGCTTTATCTCTGGCCAGCTGATGAGACTCCCACTGCCTCAGTGAGATTTCATCTCATTCACCACCTCGGTGAATTTTGACAGCGAACGGTATAAATGAGTGGACCATTGGACTGGAAGATTAATCCTGTCTTTGCCTAATAAGCGTGGGGATCTCAGGATATGATCTCAATCCAGGTGATGTCTTTTCTTTCCTTCTCCAAAAATCCAGGGTCTGGTTATATCAACCCAACTGATGCCTCAGTTCAGTCCCTACTCCAGTTCTGAGTTCGAGGACAGTAGCGAATAACATCAAATTGTTTTCTTAGAGGAAGCCAAACTGGAACAAATTGACTCACGCACCCCCACTTCAGACTGAAGAGCATTATCAGCCCAGGTACAATGAGCACATTCCAAAAACAACAAAGAATTCGTTATGGGAGATTATGTGGGAAAGGTGAGGTTATGGCTTAGAATAGATGTTGGTGGTGGGGAGTGGGAGGGAAAGAAAATAAATGGGCAGGTGGAACAGTAATGAGAATTACCTACTACTTTTCATGATTTAGTGCACATTACAAGCTTATCTGTAAATGAAAGCTCTAACTAAATCAAAACTTGTCTAAATATAGATATTTGCAAGCACATCCCCTCCTGTTTTGAGGGCATTTGATTAAACATAGCTTGCGAAACATCAGATTTAGCAGCCCAGGAAATGCACAGGCTGAGCCATGATCATGTTGCTATCTTAACAACACGGAGCAGAAGTCTGTGACATATTCTGTTTTAGCAACGGGGATGATTGTCTGCTGAACGACAGAGTCCAGTTATAGCAATGAGAATGGGACCTCCATCTGACGCTGAGCCACATCCGAACGAGTGAAATCAATGCCATAGCAAAGCAATAAAGTGAAAATACATTACACCTCAGGAATCTGGTTCACTCCTGAAAATGCGAACAAGAATCTTGTGTGCCTTTCGGCCCATCATGTCCGTTGCTGACCTTTGATCCACAGGAGCAATTCCAATATCTAGCTCATCCTTCAGTTGTGTTCTTATACAAACAGCTATGTTATTGTGTTTTTAAGGTTATCCAGGGACCCCCATCCATATCTATATGGGCACTTGATGAAGGCAGGATCAAGCTTCTGTCCAGAGTTTGAATAGTGTTATGGATTCTGCTTCGACAATGAATTTTGACAAATAATTCTTCACTCTAGCCTTAAGAAATCTTTCCCAGATTCTGCTTTAATTCTATTCTCTTTCAACTGTATCTGCAACAAAGCCAGACTTGTTCAAGTAACCTCAGTTTTCCCACTTCATCACAATGCTAATTGAAAAGTTTTTTTTTAATGCTTTGGACATCTGCCACATGAGCAAATTTCTACAGTATGCGGTAAGCAACCAATGTGTGTCTAACTGCCAGCGGACATAATGAAGAGCCCAGGCAGGAATATAAAGAAATTTCAAGGTAATTCATCCAGGAACCCTATGACAGTCTTGATACATGAATAATATTGGCAGAGGCATAAAATTAGATGCTGGTGTCAGCCCTCTTGATATGGAAATGATGAAGAAGAGCAATGTCACCTCAATAAGTGATTGAGCTCCCCCTGTTCCATAGAGTATGACACCATATCCTTCAATACCAGACCACAGATGATCTTAAGTGAGATTAAGAATTGTATTTGTGGGAAACTTGCAGAGATACAGGCCTCCTATCACTATATTTGGGCAGATTGTCAATGCACTGTGGCAAAAGTAACTTTCACAACATGAGATTGTTAATCTCTGTCTGCCTGCCATTTCTGTTAATGTTATCTTGCACCACTGACAGCAGAGGCTGTGCTCTTCAATGTTAGAACAGTACACATGCTATTTTATGAGCTAAACAACATTTGTTTAGTACACTATTTTGAATTCTACAAAACACTAAAGAACATCAATAGCTTGCGTTAATTTAGTGTTTTTAGAGCACTTCAGCAGCCAAGACCGCCAGCTCTGGAGTTCCACTCCCAGATATCTCCTTTAAGACACTCCCTAAAGCTGACTGCTTTCATCTGGTTTTTGGCCATCTGCCCTGGCATTTTCCTTATGTGGCTTTGTGAATGTCATGATGATAAAGTACAGACTATTAATCTTTAAAACTTTATAGACTAACTTGAAAGCCTTAGTCTTTGGAAGCTAAGAGAAAAACAATTAAAAATGAGCTGAACACTTTGAAATAGCCACTAAAGTCACCTGGTGTGAAAGTAGTTGAAATTACAGGAATATAAAAAGGCATGTCTAATGGCTGGATCTAATGAAGACACCTGAAAAAAATCTATGCAGGGGTAATTACCTGGGCATTAAAATTCACACCAGAAGTTGCTGGGAAAGCTCAGCAGGTCTGGCAGTATCTGTGAAGAAAAAAAATCAGAGTTAACGTTTTGGGTC
>JAHRHZ010000133.1:12766283-12805758 GCA_024137785.1 Ginglymostoma cirratum | reverse complement strand
ACAGCATCCACAGTTCTTTTGGTTTTTATTAAAATTCACCATTTGGGGAATGTCCAGCTAACAATGAGACCTTCAAATGGCTCTGTATTGGACGAGACTCCAGTTTTTATTTTGGAACAAAGACTTAAATCTGCAACTTATTATGCAAAGAGAAGGATTGAACCTGCCAGCCCATCTATATCAAAAAAATGATAAGTGAACTCAAAAAAAAAGGACTAGCAAAATGCTTTGTGAAAATGGGGAGCCCCCATTCTGGGCTAAAAGTCAGATGTTCGCCCATCGAGACCGATCATGGCTTCAGGGAGGTGGGTATATCACCCAGGCTGGATGGACTACACTGCAAGGTTCTGAAGGAGATAGCTAAGGAGATTGTGGAGGCATTGGTGGTGATCTTCAGGAATCACGGGAGTTAGAGAGGGTCCCAGAGGACTGGAAAATAGCTAATGTTACACCCCTGTCTAAGAAAGCTGGAAGGCAAAAGATGGGAAAATATAGGCCGGTTAGCCTGACCTTGGTCTTCAGTAAAATTTTAGAGTCCATTATTAAGAGTGAGATTGCAGAGGACTTGGAAGTGCTTGGTAAAATAGGGCTGAGTCAGCGAGGCTTTGTCAAAGGGGCATTCATGCCTGAAAAATCTGTTAGAATTCTTTGCAGACGTAATGAGCAAGTTAGACAAAGGAGAGACGGTGAACATGATTGATTTGGATTTCTAGATGGCCTTTGACAAGGTGCTGCGCAGATGACTGCTAAATAAGATAAGAGCCCATGGCGTTAGGGGCAAGATACCGGCATGGATAAACAATTGGCTGACTGGCAAAAGGCAGAAGCTGAGGATAAAGGGGTCTCTTTCAGGATGGCAACCAGTGACCCCTGAAGTCCCACAAGAGTCCGTATTGGGACCACAGCTATTCACATTGTACAGTAATGATGTGGACAAAGAAACTGAGGGCATAGTTCATACTTTTTAAGATGATGTAAAATTATGTGGAGGAGCAGGCAGTGTTGAGGAGGCAGTGAGGCTGCAAAGGAGTTGGACAGACTAGAAGAGTGAGCAAAGAAGTAGTAGGCAGAACACAATATGGGAAAGTGTGAGATTATGCTCTTGGGTAGAAAGCTGAAGCACAAAGGGACTTAGCAGTCCTAGTTAAGTATTCTCTGAAGGTTAATAGGCAGTTTCATTTAACAGTTACGAAGGCAAATACAATATTTGATCGATTTATTTATGCCACATGCACTGAAGTACAGTGAAAAGCTTTGTTTACTAGCAGAACAGGCAGATCATAGTAAGCTTGGATGTACAGATCAAAAAGACTTAGACAGAGGCATACAGGTCACATTGCACAGGGTGTGTGCTAGGCAAAATCAACATTAGCAAGGTCAGCATCATTTGAGGCTAGAGAGTACATTCATCAGCCTGATAGTGGCCTGGAAGAAGCTGTTACTGAACCTGCTGCCTCGTGTGTTCAGGCTTCTGTACCTTCTGCCTGATGGAAGAGGTTGTAGGAGATCATTACCAGGGTGCGATGGGTCTTTGATGATGCTGGCAGCCTTTCCGTGGCAGCAAGCCATGTAAATAGAGTCCATGCATGGAAGGTTGGTTTCTGTGATAGTTTGGGCTGTGCACACCACATTCTGTAGTTTCTTATGGTCCTCATCAGAGAAGTTGCTACACCAAGCCGTTGTGCACCCGGACAATATGCTTTCAATTGTGCATCTGTAGAAGTTGGTGAAGGTCCTTATGAACATGCCAAATTTCCTGAGCTGCTCGAGGAAGAAGAGATGTTGTTGTACCTTCTTGACTGTCACATTTAAATGGGAAATCCAGGACAGGTTGTCGGTTACCATCACGCTGAGGAACTTGGCGCTCTCCACTCTCTCAGCCTCAGTCTGAAGTCAGTGATCAAAATGTTAACATTCATTTCAAGAGGCTAGAAAACAAGAGAAGGGATGTACTGCTGAGGCTGTATAAGGCTCTGGTCAGATTACATTTGGAATATTGTGAATAGTTTTGGGCCCCTAAAGAAAGATGTGCTAGCCTAGGAGGAACTCCAGAGGAAGTTTGCAAGAATGATCCCGGGAATGAAGGGCTTATGATATGAGGAGTGGTTGAGGACTCTGGCCTATAGTTGATGGAGTTTAGAAGGATGAGGAGGTTGACCTGATTGAAACTTGCTGAATACTGAGACAGTGGATCTGGAGAAGTAGTAGAAGTGGTAGAAACTAAGACCTGAGGGCCCAGCCTCAAAGTGAAGGGACAACACTTTAGATGAGGAGGAATTTCGATGGACTGACCAGGGCCTACCCTTTCAATGAGCTGAGCACTCAAACCTGGACGAGATGTATCCAGACCCCTGATTGATATGTGTACATCTACCTGACCATTTTAACCCTGAAGCCCAGACAGGCAGCCATGGAGACACAGGACTGACCTTGACCCACTCCCTACACTGCAGAAATATGGACTCCTGACTGAGAACATCTTCAGTGGAAACCTGACCATAGACAATCCCCTGGACGGGTAGGGAGGCTACTGCCCTTGACTTACTATGCCAGGATCCCCTGACGGACAGATGTTTCAGTGAGGACTACTCCCCTAAGACTTTGAGACATGGTTCGGGTATGAGATTCAAATAGCACAATGCTGTACAGCAGCAACATGTACACTCCTTTGAATGTGGACTGCTGACAAACAAGGCAAGATGCCTTCTCATGTGATAACGCTAATTGACATGGCAAGGTGTAGACGCAGGTAGGTGCTAAGTGAGCGAATGCTGTGAACACATGTGCACAGCTCTGAGATGCAGACTGTTGTAACTGTGATCTGGGTCCCTGCTGCAGCACACAAATACCCCACGCTTGATGTTTATAATTTTCCTCAGGTTTAATATTTAATAAATTAGCTCTTTCTTTGTTTTAAGAAATTCTTGTTGATTGGGCTTCTCGTTGCTCGCAGCAGAAATAGTTTACCACATAGTTCATTGAAGAGACCTATAGCCTCATTCAAATGAGGAGTTTGAGAGAGGGGAGCCAGCTCGCTTTCTTCTGGTCAAAACAACTTTGCTCTATAATGTTCCCGTGAATTGTTCTGTTAAAGGTGTTATATAAAAACAAGGAGCTGTTATGGTGGAAAAGTGGTTCATCGTGGGTAAAGTGCACAGAGTGCTATCATAAAAACACACTAGCTGCATGGATTCAACAGGCCCTACCCCTACCCTACTGTTCGGTTCAAAATTGATGCCAAGGGAGCAACAGTATGCCATCACCCGTCTGCCCCCACTGGGAATTTACCTGCAATAGAGGAGGCATCAGGGAGCCCAAAAACCTATAGGATAATTGATGGACCATACATTGCCACTGTTACAATGAAGGAGATATCAATGTGAGCTGGGACATCTGCCTCTACCCAGCAGGGACCCCCAGCACCCCTGGCAACACCTCTCAACTTCAGCATCCCTATCCCTCCTTCATGCCGTCAGGGTCTGCCAGTAAGCCTGACCTGAAAACCTCGCTAATGTTTAGGCCAGATGCATGGCATCTCTTTTTCAAACAGTGATTCGTTTCGTTAGTGTTCGTTCCTGGTAGCTCTGCTGGGACTAAAGAGCTGCTGGCCATTTGACTTTCAGATGGAGAAGGAAATCCTGCCTTGAGACGGGATAACTGTAAAATTATTGCAACGTCCTGATCTAGCAGAGATAGAGTCACGTACACCACTACCTACCCCCGTTACCCACACTCGACATATCAAGCCTGAAATCAGGGCTACGGCGTCTATATTAAATCCCAGCCACTGAGCTTTCGTATTATTTAGTTTGTACAATTTTCTTTCACCACAGAATACCATCATTTATTGTGGAGGGCAGAGGAGGTGAAGCAGAACCCTTGAGTTTAGCTCCACACACTCACTCAGCTACAAGAACATGCTTAATGAATGAGGTCAGTGGAAGAACATTATTATCTGACAGCTCTCTGTGGGGAAAGATAACAAATTAAACTACCCCTACCTTGTGCTGGGCATTAAGATCCAGCTCCCTGACTCCCAAATCAACTGTTCCCAATCATGAAGAAATGATATGGATTGAAACTGCATTGTGCAATATTGACAAGGGGAATATTAATTTACTGGCTTAAAATTCCTTTTCCTCTTTTTAACAAAGTTTTTAAACCAAGCAGAATAAGAAATTTGCTAAAATGACAGAACATTTAATTTTGTATCTGAACATATGAACATGCATTTAAGGAGCAAGAGTAGGCCAATCAGTCCCTCGAGCCTGCTCCACTATTTAATAAGATCATGGCCTACTTGATTGAAACCTCAAATTCACATTTCCACCGATCCCTGATAACAATTCACCCTTTGTTTAACAAGAATTTATTTACATTAAGCACTTTCAAAGCCTCTGCTTCTATCATCTTTTCAGAGAGAGAGTTCCAATGACTCAAGACCCACAGAAAGGAATAAAAATGTCTAATCACTGTTTTAAAGGCTAAACCCTGATTCTTAAACAGTGATTCCCCAGTTCTGGATTCTCCCATAAGAAAAAGCATCCTCTGCGCACCTACCTGTTACAACACTTCAGGATCTTATGTTGAAGTTACGCCTTTATTCTTCTAAACTCCAGCAGATACAAATCTAGCCTGTCCAACCTTTCTTAATAAAACAGCCCACTTATCCCAAGTACTGGTCTGTTTTGAACTGCTTCAAATGCATTGACATCTTTCCTTAAATAAGGTGACCAATAGCGCACGCAGTGCTCCACATGTGGTTTCTCCAGGCCCCTGTTTAACTGAATGGAACCTTTCTTCTTCTTTATTCAATTCCCCTCAAAGTAAATGGTGACATTCATTCAAATGATAATATTCATAACATAATTGGTTTTCCTAATTATTTGCTATACCTGTATACTTAACTTCTCATGACTCATGCACTGGTACACTCATCCCTCTGCATATCTAGACTCTACAATCTCTTACTATTTACATGGTCTGTTCTTTCTGCCAAAATGGACAATTTCACATTATCCCACATTAGTCACACTTTTGCTCACTCAATTACCTTATCTATATCTTCATAAATCTTTTTGTTGTCTTCAAAGAATATTTTCCCACCATCTTTGCATCATCAGAAAATTTGGCAATCAGTCTTTTTGTCCCTTCACTAAAGTAATTTATATGAATCGTAAATTGATGGGGTCCCAGCACCAATCCCTGTCACACACCACTCCTGCCAACCTGAAAAAGACAATCTTATGCCTATTCACTGCTTCTTGTTTCTAGCCAATCTTTGAGCTATGCCAAAATGCGAATCACTACATAATGAATTTTTATTTTCTGCAGTAACAGTTACATAAAATGACTTCTGAAATCTAAATACAGTTAACTCACCAGTTGTCCTTTACTTACAGCATGTTAATTCCTTGAAAAAAATCAACAATCAAAATTCCCTTTCATGAAATCATGTTGAATCTGCTTCTACTTTGAATGAATGTTCGTGTCCATCCTTAATTTCTTTAATTTCCTATGGCAACTGTTAAGCTAAGTAGCCTACAGTGTCCTGCTTTCTATCTGTACCCCCCATTTTGAATAAAGGAATCACGTATGCTGGTATTTGCATTCATAGATTTGCTACAAGTTTGTGCAGCTTCATTTTTGTGACAAACCTAGCTTTGCCATTTATGATGACAGTATCTGATATTAAGAGTAACGTTCTGCTTTGGCAGAATTCCAGTGCACGATGGAGGGGGAATATCTCCCTCCACTTGACACCCCTGAACCTTACCAATATCAGTGTATGATCATTTGAATAGATTTGGCAGGGTTCCCCAACGTGGAGTTTATAGGATATATGTAGCAACAACAGTTGCATAGCGGTAATGTTGCTGGACTAGTGTTCCAAAAGCCCAGGCTAATGTTCTGAGGACATGGGCTCAAATTTCGCCAACAGCAGCTGGTGGAACTTAAACTCAATTCATAAAGTGGGAGGAGATGAAGGAAGATGGAAGGAGGCTTAAGTGGAGAATGAAGCCATACAAAGACCGGTTAGGTTGAATTGCCTGTTACAATGCTGATTTCCCTGTGATTGATAGCATGACTATGCCCTTTAAATGGGATTTTAAAAACGTCGCCACGTTGATTTTAAACATCGATTTCAAAAAAATGTCCTTTAAAAAACGTCGCCACAGCAACGCTGGATGCTAGTGACATGTCCAGTATCACCAGGTCATGATTGATAGGAAATACACCAGATGAGATATTCTTGACTTCTGTATGTAATTTGAAGGTGCCTGCCCAGATTAACAGCAATGTATTCAATGTGCCTTGTATTTAATGTGGGGAATCCTCTGTACGAGATCATTTAAGGCTAGTTTACTCAGATTTGTAAATGGTATACAATGTATCTGTTTCTGAGAAGACTCCCATTAAACTCTAGTCTTGAACATCTGAAGGGTGAACCACATAAACAGTTCCATGATAGTGTTTACACTCCACAAGAGCCTCCTCCCTTCCCACTTGGATCTCATCTCATCAGCATAATATTTTATTCCTTCTGTATCTATCTGGCTCACCCTCAAACACATCAGTGTAGTCAGTTAAATTGCAATCAAGTTTACGTCCTCATGGTGTGAATCTTTGGATGGTCAAATATGTTTTGAACCACAGCTAACCTTTTAAAAAAATATTCATGGTAAGTGAGCATCAGTGGCTAGACCAGCATTAATGATCCATTTCTAATTGACCTTGAGAAGATGGTGGTGAGCTGCCTTCTTGAACCACTGCAGTACATGTGGTGTAGATACACACAAGACACTTTTATGGGGTGGATGTGTTCCAGGATTTTAACTCAGCGATGATGAAGCAATATTTCCAAATCAGGGTAGTCTGTGACAGGAAGGTGAACTTGCGAATGGTGCTGTTCTCATGCAACTATTGTTCTTCCAGGAGGTAAAACTGACAGTTTTGAAAGGAGCTATCAAAGAAGCCCTGGCAAATTGTCACAAATAATCCAGCCTCATCTTTTGCACTAAGGTCTTGGATTCCACAATTGTTAAGAATCTAAATGTTCTGGGAGGCTCCTCCTCCTATTATTTGTTTCATTGTCCATCAACATTCATGATCATAAGTGCAAGACTGCTGAGGCTAGTTTTAATCCATGGAACATGGGCTTAGCTCGCTCCGTAGCCTTCTGCTTTTCCAGGTTAGAACCTTATTTATAGACCTCTGGTATGCTGTTATCATGAAGTAAGGATAGGTTCCCTGACTTGATAATAATGTTTGAATGATAGATTTGCTGGGCCATGAGAGTTCAGATTGTGGGCGAGTAGAATTCTGCTGCCACAGCTGGATGTTCACAACATTTCGTAGATGCCCAGGTCTGAGTTCTGCCCAAGATCTGTTCTGACTCTATCTCATTTCGGGTAATGGTAATGTAATACAATCCATTGGATGGAATTCACAGTGCAAAGCGAAAAGACATGTGGCAATCACTCCTACCAACCATTGCCATGGATACATACAACGATGAGGTCAATATGCTTTTCCCTCATGTTAATTATTTCACTACCTGCCATTAACCTACTCTGGCTGATATATCCGTCATAACACGGCAACTTCAGTCAGTAGTGATGCTAACAGGCCAAACTTTGTGATGGACAAAGTTCACACATTAAGAATATATTCTAATGCCAATGTTAACTTCAGTATTTCTTATAAACAACACTCAACACTAAGAGGTACTAATTGATTAGCCAAGGTGGAAGGCGGTACGTAGTAATCAATAGATTGTTTGATTGCTGTGTTGTTAGACCTGATGCTAGGAGACCTCATGTAGTCCAGCGTCAATGTTGTAGACTTCCTAGACCTCTCCCAGCTGATAGTATGCCATGTGCTGCTGCCGTCTGTGCTAGGTGAGTGCATGAGTGTGACTACATCAGACTAATTTGTGGCTAGAACTCACAGCTTTGAAACAAGTGTTAGTGAGGAGAACATTGCAAGTTTGCCTGGGCAAGATATGTCTTTATCATTCCTGATGCATGGGTTGATCCTGTTATATTCTTATTAGGTTTTGATACAACTGAGTGATTTTCTACGTCATGTTAGAAGGTAGCTAAGTGTCAGCCATGATGCTGTGAGTCAGGAGACACATCGTAGGTCAGACTGGATAAGGACATTATTGAACCAGAGGTAGTAGGAACTGCAGATGCTGGAGAATCTGAGATAACAAGGTGTAGAGCTGGATGAACACAGCAGGCCAAGCAGCATCAGAGGAGCAGGAAAGCTGACGTTTCGGGCCTAGACCCTTCTTCAGCATTTCTGAAGACAGGTCTAGGCCCGAAAAGTCAAGCTTTCCTGCTCCTCTGATGTTGCTTGGCCTGCTGTGTTCATCCAGGTCTACACCTTGTTATCTCATATTATTGAACCAGATGTGTTTTTATACATCAGGTAGTTTCATAGTCACCGCTTCTGATATTATCTTTTTTATGATGGGTATATTTTAATTAAGTTAAATTCCTCAGCTTCTAAGATAGGATTTGAATTTGTGTCTCCAGATCATTAACCTGGAGACCTCTGGATTATTATTCCAGTGAATAACTGCTGTGATATACCCAATGAATGAAGGTCACTGATGATTCTATCCTCACTTTTCGGTTAGATAGGTGTCAAGGTGAGCTGATGTACAGACATCAGAAGAAAATGTGTTGCATTGCCTGATGCCTGCCTTTCTCATTGCTGACAATTTTGGCACGGGATGTTGTGGGTAGGGAGTTAGTACGTCGCTCCAAAAATTAATAACATTGTCCACAACCCCGTAAGTGGATGGACCATTCAACAATGCTGCCATTCTTTGGGTAAACTGACTGTTTCTCTATCAGAAACTCTTGGACCAAGGAGTCCTCTGCTGAGGCTCTATCCCCCGATAGAAAGAGTAGGTATAAATCTGTCATGCAACGGAACAAATTGGAAACTCTCAGAAGAAGAGATGTAACAGGAGAGCAGTGGCAACTCCAAGAAGTCTAACCTCCATATTTAAAATATGTAATGGATCATCTATCAACATCAAACTTCATTGAGTACATTTGCAGTCCCTGACAGCACAGACCATATCACTACTCATTAACTAAGAAGACAATTATGTTCAAATATCGTCTTTGATCTTGATTAATAGACAGTTATATGCCCAGAGCATCCTCAGGTATCTGAGAAATACATTCAAGGAATTGAAAAGATGGATAACATATTTGTGCAGCAGGTTAACCATTTCATAAATGCTGTTTCCTAAACTTGGCATGAGGAGGTGATGGCCTCGTGGCGTTGTTGGTAGATCGTTTTCCATAGACCCATGTTATGATCCGAGGATCAAGTCACACCATGGCAGATTGTGGAATTTGAATTCATAGAGCATAGAACATAGAACACTACAGCGCAGTACAGGCCCTTCGGCCCTCGATGTTGCACCGACCTGTGAAACCAATCTGAAGCCCATCAAACCAATCTGAAGCCCATTCAATAAAATAAATCTGGAATGAAAGGCCTAATGATGACCATGAAATGGTAGCGATTGTTCTAAAAACCCATCTGGTTCACTAATGTCCTTCAGAGAATGGAGCTACTAAACTTACATGGTCTTGCTTATATGTGAGTCCAGACCCACAGAAGTGTGATTTACTCTTAGCTAACATCTGAAATAGCTTAGTAAGGCACTTAGTTGTTCCAAAACAAAGTTTAAAACTGGACAGACCACTAGGCATTGCGCCTAAGGCACTGATAACAGCAAACATAGCCCCATTAACCTGCAAAGTCTTTTGTACTAATACCGATGGCCTAGTGCCTAATTTGGGAGAGCTGTCTAGTTAAACAATAGCCTGACACAGTCATACTCTCAGAATCATACCTTGCAGACAATGTCCCAGATGCAGCATTACAAATCCCTGGGTAAGTCTTGTCTCACCAGCAAGACAGCCAGCCACCAAGGAGTCCTAGCAAAACTGAAGTCAATGGGAATCATGAGTTTACTCTCTGCTGGTTGAAGCCGTACTTAATTGAAAGTCACCTGAGCTCCAAGGCGTCTGTGCTAGTGTGCTTCAGGGTAGATATTTTCTAATTAATCTGTTCAGAGATGTTATTACACAACTCTGGAGCCTCCTGATCCACAGGTAAGGACATTACCACAGAGCCACAAGAGACTGCATTCCTCAGGTAGTGTCCTAGGCACAGTCATCTTCAGCTTTTTCATCAATTACCTTCCCTCCATTGTAAGGTCAAAAATGAGGATGTTCATCAATGCTTGCACAACACAAATTCCACCCACCATCGACACTTTGCAGCAACAGTGTGAACTATCTACACGATGCATTGCAAAAATTCACCAAAGCTAGCACTTTCTAACCCCACAACCACTTCCACTTAGATAGACAAGGATGACAGATACTTGGGAATTCCACCACCTGAAACTTCCTCTCAAAGCCAATCGCCCGACTTGGAAATTTATCACCATTTCTTCAAAAAGGTGGAACTCCTTCCCTAATGGCATTCTGTGCCCACCTACGCCAAATGAATTGCAGCATGTTTAAGAAGACAGCTCACTACCAATTACTCAAGGGCAATTAGGGATGGGCAATAAATGTTGACCCAGTCAGCAATATCCATATCCCAAGAATGAATACTAAACAAATAACTGTTGTGAAATGGAACATATTAGCAAATGTAAATGTAAATGATGCTGACCAATAAGAATTTTGTAATGCATTGTCATTTTGGATTGGTGAAATGTAAGTATTGCATTGCTGTCTTATATTGCTTCTGCATAAATTAAATTATTACAGTAAATAATATGTTGTTGTTCACCTCAAGACAAATGGCCTGCATGTGTGATGCTTTCCAGTTGAAGCAGAGGGAATTACAGTCAGCCTCCAGTCTACTTTTCAAGATATAATCAAAGAAGGTGTAATTTTTAATCCTCCAGCCCATTAATCCATTCATTCTCTGCATGAAAGATAGAAGTTGCACAGCATAGCAGATGTGTCCTTGCATTTGAATCCCGCCTTAATGATCTGAGCATGCATTAAATTTGCAGAATAAACAATACTTGAAAATAATCTATTCAGCAGATTCCGATGGGTTACATGGAGCTTAATGGAAGCAGTGAACTTTGACTATTTGCTGAGGTAAATGTAATTTTCCCCGGACTTTAGGACTCAAAGATAATGAAAAAAAACATAGAATTCCTACATTGAGCTAAATTTATTAGTGAACAGTATATTTTTTCTATATTGATGGAATCTGGAATTTTTACTGAGGGTTTAAGGATTACATTCTGTTCCTATCTGTTTACAAGCAGGCCCCCGGTTTATAATGACTGAATAAGTAAAATTCCACTGTAATACCATGGGATTACAGAACTCTCCTGGAATTGTGACATTGACTTGGAGATTGCATTCCACAATCCGTGCACATTTCCATGAAAACCACGATAAGTGGCCTTGAAAGTATGAAAAGCAATGAATTGCATTTTCCCTATTCAGTGAGTGGTATTGTGGGACACTTACATCTGGCAGCGAGAGGAGGATTTAAGTTTCTTGGCCTGCTTTGCACACAAAACCTGTTCCAAAGGGGAGCAGATAGTATTTCAACAGACTGCACCACCCAGTCCCTGCAGATTTAGACAGATGGTACATCTGCCAGTTCCTGCGTTATGTCAAAGATGAGCGCGCAATTTTCAGTTAACATTATTTTTGGAAAGCTATTTATTATTTTTGGGTTCCTGAAGTATCCAATATCATTCAGTAGCAGCCATGGCTTGTTTGTCACTAACATTAAAGGTGGCAATTCCATCAAAACCACCTTTATCAATCTTATTCATTTTGGGCAGGCGGTCTGCAGGGTGTGTTGGAGGTGAAGGTGATTGGGAAGAGGGTGAATAGGCCTAGGTCCTTTATTTCACAATAAACTTGTGACCTGATGCTATATTTTAGTAGAAATTGATCTGTGACTTCCTGCATTTATGAACAAAGGATAGAGTTACTTTTTAAAATACTTTCTTTATGCAAACAAAGCCACTTTGATTGCATTTTGGCCAGTATAAAACATTCTGAAAATTCTGTACTTTTCTTGTCACTTTTACGAATATCTTTTTCATTGTAATGGCCCATGCTCATTGGGATTTGAGATAACAAGGTGTAGAGCTGGTTGAACAAAGCAGGCCAAGCAGCATCAGAGGAGCAGGAAAGCTGACGTTTTGGGTCTAGACCCTTCTCCAGAAAAAGGGATTTGACCCCTCCATTAAGGGAAAATTTTTTTTTTCTGTCTCTGCCCCTCATAATTATTAACCATCTCAGTCATATCCCCTCTTAATCTTCTCTGGTCTAAGGTAAACAACCCCACTCTCTCCAAACTTCCCTTCATAAGAGAAACTCTCCAACCCAGGCAATATCCTGCTCAATCTGCTCTGCACCCTCTCCGGTGCAATCACATCCTTCCTTATAATGCGGATTTCAAAATTGCACGCTGGAGTGATTATAAGATGGTCACCTGGGTGGACCTCATAGAATACGAGTTCCCTGATTGGGGCTGTTAACCTGGTCCAATCAGGGAGCTTTGGCTGACAGATAAGAAAAGGTTCTGTTCACTCTGAGAGCTGGCGCTGCAAGAGCTGGATCAGTGTCAATGACTCTCTACACGTAAATAAGGGGTGACTTGGTGATGGGATACTGGCCTGAATTGAGTTATTCCATATTGATCAATAGCTTTCTATTGATTAATGACTCAGAAGGATATGGAAATAATGCAGAAATGTGGCATTGAGGTCGATGTTTAATCATCGTCTAGAAAGGCAGAGCAGGTTTGAGGGGCTAAATGGCCTGCTGCCAAGTTCCTATGGCCATAATTCTACCATATGCAGACCACGAAAATGACCTCAGTTTTAAGATCCTACCCAAATTCATGCCCCACTGGCTATTTTACAAGTGAGTTTTGCCCCGAACCAACAATCACCTGATGGATTTCAGATCTTTGCATCTTTAATACTGTGTTCAAGTGCCTTCATGGCCTTGTCTTCCCTATCCTTGCAAACCCTGCCAGCTCAACACCACACCCAGCTCCTCAAACTTTCCTTGTCTCTCCCTTTGGCATCATGCAAGAGATACAGAAAATATCCTTTGTTCTGTGCAACTTTTGAAAAAAACAACTTACTTATGATCGCTCAGGTAATTTGTTCCTCCTTAAGTTCCACTGTCTTTTCACTAAGTAGCTACACACTGAACAATCACATCTCCCCTCACTGTGATCACAATAGTTTCATAAGCTGTAACTATTCACCACAGAGTTTCCTACAATATATTGGATTACTTCCGAGTTACAATGCATTTTTTTTACTTGTTCATCGGATATAGGCATCTCTGACTAGGTCAACACTTATTGCTCATCCATCATGCCCAATTATTCTGAATGGCCTCCTATGGCCATTTCAGAGGACAGTTAAGAATGAGTTGCTTTGCTGTGGATCTGGAGTCACACGTAGGCCAGACTAGGTCAGGATAGCAGATTTCCTTCCCTAAAGGACATTAGTAAACCAGATGGATTTTTAGAACATCACCAATGGTTACATGGCTGTCATTAGGCTAGCTAATAATTCCAGATTGATAATGAATTCTAATTTCTCCATATTCTATAGATGACTAGGTCTGTGTCATTACCACTAACCCATTAACTCTCCTCTCCCCCCTTCAACTGATGTCATAGCTTTTTGTTACATCCGTGACATTATTATGTAATCCATTGCAAATTTGTTTTAAAAGGTTCAGACCCCATTGTCAGCATATAAATGGTCTGCATATTGTAACCAACTGTAACTAAATTCTCACACAATAAGAAAATAAATAAAACAGAGGTAGCATGAAGGATTGAGAAAAAATTGAAACTAGCGAGACATATTGCAAATTAAATTTAACATTAAGGTATGATACGTTGGTCACAGAAGTATGGACATAAGTAATTAAATAATTAAGATATAAGTAATGTGAGTGAAATTACACAGTAATTTAGAAGGGGAATAGACACTAATAGTAACCGTGTCAATGCCAATATCTGGAGAAAATGGAGAAGAAATGATGGATTATAGAGCCTGCAGTGTAGTCAACAGACATTACACTTCAATGCTCATGTCAGAGAAAACAATCAAAATTATAAAAATCTTCTGAACTTGGTCAGATTCACTATTTCTGACCCAGAGCAGGCAGAAAGTTTAACTAATTCCCTTGTATGACATTTTTTTGTTCAAGCCCATCTTCCAATGCAGGATCCTTCCTCATAATTGCAGTGCACCAATCCTCCCAGGGAGCAGCAGAGATAGTTTTTGTGGAGAACACTTCCTTTTATCATGACTCTGGCTTTCATACTCCAGTAAGTAAAAGTAGTTAAATGCCTGAAAGCTCCTTTGAAGGGCTACATGAGCAAGCTAGGCATGTAAGGTAATTGGATAAAGAGTAGTGTTGCGGGTGGTTGAATGAAGGTGCAGGATGACAGTGTGTGGGTGAGATGATTGTTCAGGTTGCAGGTATTATGCAAGGAGATAGTTGGAAGGACAGGAGTGGCCAGAGATTCAGAGAGGAGGTGGAATGTGTTAGGGGGTTTCAGTTCTATTTTTACTCACGAGCTGGAGCCTGTATTGATGCTCTAACATTTTCTGGGTAACTATCCAGGTAATGGTTCAGAACCCTCTGAAGCCTCTGACTCTAGCTCAGTGTTGGAGGCCTTCTAAGAGGTTTCTGGATGTTGGCTACTTGCCTATTGTCTGGGGTACCTATGTCTTTGAACTCAGAGGGGGAAGGATGTACTGATTGTAACAAGGTCAGCCAGTTAGGCCTTATAGAATATGAGTTCCCTGATTTGGGCTGCTAATCCAGTCCAATCAGGTATCCCTGGCTGACAGACAAGAACAGGAGTGTCAGATATCCTGTTCACTCTGAGAACTGGCTCTGAAGGAACTGAATCAGTGTTAAGGACTCCGCATGTGTAAATAAAGGGTGACTTGGTGATGGGATACCAGCCTCTGTGAAGTTATTTCATGGACAACACTCTAGATGTGGCCTGACTAATGTTTAATACAATTCTAGCATAACGCCGCTGTTCTTAAGCACTATGCCTCAGCTGATAAAGGCAAGTATACCAAATGCCTTCTTAACCATTTTATCCACCTGTCCAAATAGCTTATGGGACTGTTGCATGTGTACACTGAGGTCCTTCTGATCCTTGGTGCTTCCCAGGATCCTACCATTCATCATGCATTCCCTTGTCTTGACCATCTTGCCCAAGTACCCTCACACTTATCCAGATTGAATCCTATTTGCCACTGATTAGCCCATCTGACCAGCCCGTCTATATTTCCCTGTGATCTAAGGCTATTTTCCTCACTACTTATCACCCCACTAATTTCCATTTCATCTGCAATTGTATCATCTGTGATTGAAAAAGACAGCAAAATGATAACATGAGCTAAAAATATAGTAATGGGTCATAAAGACTGAATTCTATCCATTTGGTTGTGAAGAGCCTTAGTGGCATAGATTTTTAACTTATCTGTCTGGGTTTAAAACTGACTTTGTGAATCTGTCATTCAGTATGTGAACAAGCCAAACTTTCATTCCACTGTGTGTGTTTTTGTGTCAGATGAAGTAATGAATTTTACTCACTTCAAATGAAAATTTCAATTTTGATTATTCTTTATCAGGTAAGGGATTGTTAAGAATAATAATACCAAGACAGCTAGCGCAATTTTGTAAGTTCCTTATCAAAAACTCACCCAGCTGCAAATTACTTCAGCCTGTGCTTCCCTGGGCCACTGTGGGAGGCAGACAAGTCTATTGAATTTTACAATACTAATACACAAAATTCTTTGTTAAGAAGTTATTTATCCAGCACCTTATTATGTACATGAACCCAGGTTAACTCGTCGGGTGAAATCGCTGCAGACATAACCTAAATAGCAAAATATAAATACAGTTATATTCAACAGTCAAATACTGGGCAAGTCATTTTCATAGACTCCCGTTTCTACAACAGGGTTTGTTAGGCATTTACTCCAACAGGGAATTAGTTTCCCCACTGATAGAATCGTTTGAACTAAAATTTTCAGAGGCTAGCCATTGTATGTAGGCTGGTGGTGTAAGCTGATTGTGAATGGCTAGAGGTGAAGGAGACGAGCTAGAGCCAAGCCCATCTTTGACTCCTGTAGAAAAATCTTCCATAACCATCTGCCCAGAAACTTTCATCTTTACTGTATATCACATGTATCTTCATTCTTACAGACCATTGCAGGTATTCATATCCATTGTAGATGAGATAGTAATACGGACTGATGCATCCGGTAAGAGAGTGGAGGAGTGGGGAGTGCCTGAGGATGTTTCACCTTCTCAGTGGAGTCTGAGGAGAAGGCTGCAATGACTTTGGAATCGTGAATTTGAGAATCTGATAGGTCAAAGAAAAATGTTTGAAGAATATTACATGTATGTATGGATGCTGAGGTCAGTCCTTCAGATGGTGCAACAACTGGCAACTTTGACTCTTGAGCCTGTAGTTCCCATTTGTGGCAACATCAAGGACGTTTCCTTTCCATAGCAAATTGGAATGAGTGGCATAGTTTAGTAGTTTTGCCATACAACAAAGAAAAATCTGGATTTGTTACTCTATCTGTGCTTTGTAGTCAGAAGTACTTGCAAGAAAGCTCTGCAATGATCTTTATTCAGCAGTTTACAGTCACTGCTGCAGGCAGCTTCAGAGGTAGAATATATAGCAAAACCCCATGCTAGAAGCAAACCTAAACCAGCCACCTTCGTCGAAGCACTGCTTGCATCTTTGGTATCTTCCTAGCTGACCCTATCTTCCTTCAGGATAGCAGAACAAGCCAGGGCACTCTCTCAGAGAACCATGATATTTAATTGTGAAAGTTAATGCGAGGTTGACCAAGAAAAAGTTCCTGAGGTGCATCCTTCATTTGGGTGTTCCCAAGAGCCAACTGGCATGAGGAGAGGAGTATTAGAGTCCAAACATTTTTCTGTAGAATGTGAGGACAAAATACCTCTCACCCTACTAGACCTCAACTTGTGTCTAAGATAAACACTAGACTATATAAAAGAGGGTACTTGTGACCATTCAACAGAGGCTAAGTGCTAGGGAAAATCCAGCTGTTTTGTGTTCACTCTTTCTTCTTAATATTAAAATAGAATCTTCACTTAGTCTCGGTTGTACATGAACGAATATTACACGGTGTTATTCAGTCAGGCAATGGTCACTTCAGGATAAAGAGGGCCGTTGTGTTATCATATCCTACATTTACAGATTGAGGAATGGTCCTTTATTTGAACATGAAGGAGTAGGAGTTTCTGTATTGCATTAAACAGCACAGAGAAGAATTTCAATATTCAGTTTTAGTACATTGCATCCTGGAACAATTACTGAGGAGTGTGCTTCCATCTAAGCAAGCACTTAGAATTACAGAGCAGCTAGGGTCACATATCCAATTCTTTTATATGGGGAACATTTAGCACACAGCAGGCTAAAATCTTTGAAATTTGAAGCTTACAGATGACAATGCTCAGATCTATGAACTTGAGGTTACAGTTCTTGGTGATCAAATTTATGAGGCATATGATCAGCTTTGCTGTTGTTCATCAGAAAAGGAAATGTATCCTCTCAATCACTCTCCTCAAAATATATTCACATATTCTTTATCAGGCATCTTTCTACTTTGTTGTGTTGTATCTAACAGATAGACAATGGTATTGGGCAATTGTTTGATGGCCATTTGATACAAACCCAATTTCTAATGTCATATCATGTCTCCCTTGCACATATTCACTTGTAGCATTTGGTGATCGATGTGAAGAGTGAAGTTCCTGCAACATGACAATGTTCACAAATGAAGATGCAGGCTAGTATTTCCTGTTCTCCAGTGTAGTGTTTACATTCCAGTTCCAACAATCAATGTGACATGTAAATATGTGTACATTTGCTGTCTTCAATGTATGGTGCAAGCACAGCTCCAAAGACATTTCCTGATGCCCTCTCGTGACAGACCTTTCTTCGTCTGGGTTGAAATGCACAAGGACTGACGGAGATGTCAAGTTCAGTTTTACCTGTCTGTAGTGATTGGGACCATTGACTGTGAGATCCCTGATTGGCCCAATCAGGGAATCCTTGTTGATAGATGTAAGAGAGTCTCCTCGTTCTAGGGACTGCTCTGAGTTGGCTGGTCAGAGGCCATGTCCTGTGCACATGTAAATGAAGGGTGTCTTGATGATGGGATACTGGCCTCTTTGCAGTTATTTCTTTGTCAAATGATGTTTACTGTGTGATTGTCCATTCCCATGGGGCAACTTTTCTCAGCAACTTTCAAAGCAATTACATGATCTCTGCAAACTTGGAGAGAACTTTGTGATAAAAGTTGGTCAAACAAGAAGATACCAATTCTTTAGTGATATTGCCAATTTGGAAGTATAAGAATGACTTTGATGTTGTTATGTTTGGTTTTACTCCAGCTACAGTCATGATGTACTCTTGGAAGTCAATCTCAAATACTGCAAATGTGTATTTGTCCCTATTGAGCATCAAACTCGGAGGAGGCGATGGCCTAGTGGTATCATCGCTGGATTGTTAACCCAGAGACCTAGGCAATGTTCTGGGGACCCAGGTTCGAATCATACCACGGCAGACAGTAGAATTTGAATTCAATAAATATCTGGACTTAAGAGTCTAATGATGACCATGAATCTATGGCCAATTGTCAGGAAAAACCCATCTGGTTCACTAATATCCTTTAGGGAAGGAAATCTGCTGTCCTTACCTGGTCTGGCCTACATGTGACTCCAGACCCACAGCAATGTGGTTGACTCTTAACTGCCCTCTGAGCATTTAGGGATGGGCAATAAATGCTGCCTGGCCAGTGACGCCCTCATCCTGTGAATGAATAAAGGAAGCTACATTGTGCGAATTGAATGAGCATGGGCGATAACCAGAGATCATGTTCTGCTTTGTCTCTTCCATGGACAATGACATTGTTGAGCAAGTTGAACATCACCTCAATGGCTGCCAAGACTGATGAAATGAACTTCTGTTAGGCGTTAGTGCTAATCTTTGCCCATACAACATTCTGGGAGACTGAAACACACCTTAATGAGCAACAAAACTGTAACATAATTAGCTTTACTCTGCTTGTGTTGTCTGGAGGTAGCTCTGTTGCATGCTGACCTTTGTGAAGCCATGATTTGGAGGCACTAGTGTTGCACTGGGGTAAACAAGGTCAGAAATCACACGACACCAGGTTATAGTCCAACAGGTTTATTTGAAATCACAAGCTTTCTTAATCCTTTTTCAGGTGTAGTTCTTCAGGAGAGGTTGGTAAATATTTCAGCAATTTTTTCATGTCACGTCGATTTTTTTGGACACGATAAACACCAATGAGATAGCCACAAGAAAGCTAGAGAGAACCAGCTCCTATTAGTCATGTGATTTTACATCACTTCCTAATGAAACAATAGTTTAATTTACATGCTCGCAATAGCCATTTACATCACAGAAATTACTCCCATCCTATTCTAATTTATGACTGAAAACATTGTTTGTTTCTGATACCAGGCTATTAATCATCCAAAACAGAATAAAATGTTCTAGCTATGAAGTCCAAAGGCTCAAATAAATATGACAAAACAAAAGGTAGTGAAGAAACAATTTCCAATCAGATAACCTATAATTCTCTCATCAAAGTAGAAGATGAGAAGAAGTTGATTTTTTTTCCAAAAGCCACAAACTAGTTATATTACTCTAGCATTTTTTTTCAAGTAACATTTGTGCCTCATATGAACTAGACAATGACCATATCCAACAAAAAGAATCTACCACCATCCCTTGACATTCAATGGCCTCTCCATCACTGAATCCTCCACTATCAACAGCCTAGGATTATCATTGACCAGATACCAAACTGGACTAGTTACACAAAAAAATATGGCTAGTCAGAGGCTAGGAAGCCTATAACCCATCATCTTCACTCACTAAAGCCTGTCCACTAATCTACAAGGCACAAATCTGGAGTGTTATAGAATACTCCACACTTGTCTGGATGAGTGCAGCTCCGATCACACTCAAGAAACTCGATACCATTCAAGACAAAGCAACCCGCTTGTTTGTCACCCATATTCACAAATCATTATATTCACAAACATTCACTCTTTCCATCACCATTGCTCAGTAACAGCAGTGTGTCCCATCTACAAAATGTATTGCGCAAATTCACCAAGGCTCCTTCATCAGCGCCTTCTAAACCAATGACCACTTCAAGGGCAAGGTGAGCAGACGCATGGAACATCACCATCTGCAAGTTGCCCTCCAAGCCCCTTACCATCTGACTTGGAAATATATCATTGGGTCTTCAGTGTCACTGGGTCAAAACTCTGGAACTCCCTACCTAACAGCATTGTGGGTGCACCTACGCAAAATGGACTGCAGCCATTTAAGAAGACAGCTCACCACTACCTTTTCAAAGGCAACTAGAGACGGGCAATTAATGTGGGCCCAGCAGTCATCCCCACATCCCATGAATGAAATTTAAAAATAATGATGTCTGTTGATGCCAGAATCAGAGAAATTAACACTTTCCAGTTTTTTGTTTATTCACTTGTGGGACATGGGAGTTGCTGGCTGGCCAGCATTTAATACTAATCCCCAGTTACCCTTGAGGAAGTGGTGGTGAGCTGCCTTCCTGAATTGCTGCAGTCCACTTGCTGTAGGTAGATCCACAATGCCCTTAGGGAGGGACTTCCAAGCCCTCAGTGTTGGAACCTGAAAGTTTGCAGGTCAGGTTAAACACACACAGCTGCTAAGCAAAACTCTGAACAATTCTGATTGAATATTGCTCTTGCCATTTAATCTCAGCGAGCAGTTCTTGCTGCTCCAATGTGGCACTTTACCTTGATTTTCCACACCAACCACACATGGTCACCTTGACACTTATTGCTGAATTAGGGGCTTAAGAACCTCATGCAGATAAGAAATCCCTTCTCCTCCCCATATATTGAAACAGAAGAAGTAGTGTGTAACGTTCTAAATGATTTGAACAGTTGCCTTAACTGCAATTTTAGTTGAAAGGACATTGTCATTTAATGGAGGAATTCAGTGTCTTCAAAAATTCATTCAATTATGTTATTTGTGCAATTGAGTGTAATAATGCACGATAAGCAATTGCCAGACTGCAACAGCTGAAAGAGATGGGAAAACAATCTAAAACATACTTTTGCCAACTTTTAAAGAGATTTTGGTCCCTATATTTTATCATTCCTGTCCTCAAGTTCCAGACCTCTGCAGTGTTATTCTCCAAATGGCTTCACAAATTATATTCCAACAATCTTTCCTTTCTCCACACACTTCTTCATCATAGTATATGTAAATTTATTGCAGGATTGGGGGATGTGGGGTGTGGGGGTGAGCGGAGGTGGGATCAAAATTATAACTCTAATTCTGTGCTGAAGGCCTGTGGACTTTACTCCATCTTTGAAGTTATAGTTTCATAATACAGTCCTTTTTTAAAAAATTGCCTCAGTTGATTCAATAGCACAGATGTACAAAAATAGCAGTTTAAATATATCCTGAAAAAGGATGAAGCTGTGGGAAGCCATGTCAGGTTCCATATTTGCATCACTTTCTTGTCAATTCTAATGTTCAATGAAGTAGATGATGCATCATTATTACTGAGCACTGCGATTCTACCCAGTCGCTCTCAATTTTTTCCATTTGGTCTGCTAGCATGACCATATCTATAACTGGCTTAGCCTCACACAGACAGGAACCCTTACTCCACATGCAAGTCACGTCCTCTGGCAAAACAATCAGTGCTTACTATTCTGTTCTTCCTGCCTATTGAAGCTATTTGCTTGCATAACATGTAAACATGCCATTGTGTTGTCAAATGCACTGGCCTCCAGCTTCTTCTTGAATAAGGGTAACTTCCTTCGCATTTTTCTCTGCAGATGGGAAGCTCGATGACTTCAGAGAAACTGTTGGGGCTCTTTGAATTCAGCTCCGTACCTGATTATTAAGCACTGTTAAAAATGCTATGTATGCTTCTGTGGGATACAACTCTTGGCTCCAATTAAGAAGAAGATAAGCTTCTTAGGTGCGGAATTATGTGTCATTGGGAATAGACAAGTCAATTAGAGGACAAAGACTTGTTTCACGATATGTAAATACCCATTATTGTTGTCTGGTTATATTTTCTTGGGAAAGTATGCTTTTGCACAGAATTTCCCCACCTTTTTTCCAGTGAAATACTCTGCACTTCAGTTTTGAGGAATGAAATACGTTCCCATATTGGGCTTCAATCCATGGATTTCTAAAGCTTTGCCTGTGTCATGGAAATTCTGAAAGTGAGTATGAATCAGAGAATGAGAACTTGACCTTACCTGGCTGATTTTCAGCATGTCACAATCTCCCCACTTCCAACAGACATTTCACATACACAAACGCTCTCATCAAAACAGCACCCAGCCATGGCTCAGAGATAACAAGGCGTGGGGCTGGATGAACACAGCAGGCCAAGCAGCATCATAGGAGCAGGAAAGCTTGACGTTTTGGGCCTAGACCCTTCATCAGAAATCTGACACAATGAAGCTTCTCCTCTATCCATCTTCTATGCTATAAATCTTCTATAAATGAAGTCAGGGATAGTGCAGAAGGAAAAGATAAACTATACAATGCGGTGAAGATGAGTGGAAGCCAGAGAATTGGGAACCCTTTAAAAGGAAACTGAAAAGAAAGTACTCGAGAATTTCTCGTTGATTACTCATTTCTGATGAAGGGTCTAGGCCCGAAACGTCAAGCTTTCCTGCTCCTATGATGCTGCTTGGCCTGCTGTGTTCATCCAGCCCCACCCTTGTTATCTCGGATTCTCCAGCATCTGCAGTACCTTTTATCTCTTATCTATGGCTCAGAGATATATGCAGTTACCATTCTCAAGTCAATATAGATCCAGAGTGACAAAAAGGAGTGTCTATGGAGTTGACCTTTGTGGCCTGCAAGTGCAAATTTGTCAAACAGTAATTCCATTTCCTTGGCCTCTCCTTAAGCTCTGAGGCAGCTTTTTTAAAGAAATGAATTAATTGCACCCAGAGACACTTGTTTTAAAATTGGAAGTCCTTCCGCTCCATCATATCCCCCTGGCTTCAACACTTGGGTCAATGCCTCATTATGAAAACATCTCCCACAACACCTCCCAGTCGCGAACCACTTCAACTCTCTCTCCCACTCCTTGGACGACATGTCCATCCTAGGCCTCCTCCAGTGCCACGACGATGCCACCCGAAGGCTGAAGGAACAGCACCTTGTTTTCTGCCAGGGAACCCTGCAGCCCAGTGATCTCAATGTGGACTTTATAAGCTTCAAAATCTCCCCAGTCCCGACCTCATCCCAAGACCAGCACCCCCTCTCGTCCCCGCCCCCTCGACCTGTCCGTCTTTTCACCCACCTATCCACTCCTCCCACCTCACTGACCAACCCCCATCCCAACTCCCGACCTACATTCACCTTTACTGGCTTCATCCCCGCCTCCTTGACCTGTCCATCCTCTCTCCACCTATCTGCTTCACTACCCACCTTCTATCATCGTCTCCCCCTCTCCCTATTTATTTCAGAACCCCCTTCACCTCCCCCATTTCTGAAGAAGAGTCCAGAGCTGAAACTTCAGCTTTCTTGCTCCTCTGATGCTGCCTGGCCTGCTGTGTTCATCCAGCTCCACACCTTGTTATCTCAGACTCCAGCATCGGCAGTTCCTACTATCTCCCAGTTAGGTGCTCTAAGGTAAGTGGAGGTAAGGGCCACAAACAATGGCATCAAAGTCCAGAGAGTAGCATATTTCTATTGTCCATTATGTAAAAGATGTATTTTGTTCTGAGACCTGAACCAAGTGTTTAGAAATAAAATTCTACAGATGGTTGAAATCCGAAATATGACAAACAATGAAGGAAATACTCTCCAGTTCAAGCAGCATCTGTAGAGAGAGAAACCAAGTTGACGGGCTTAATTTTGCTGCCCCACCAGTGGAACCAACTTTGGCTGGAAGAGGAGGTCACCAGTGCTCATGTATGGCAGGTGAGACCTTTCCCTCAGTTTTATGGATCATGTTGAAATCCTGGAAATCTCTTCCTAAAAGTACATGTGGACTCTGGTGATTCAAAAAGGCAGCTCACAACCACTTTTTCAGATGCAATTAGATATGGACAATTGTGACAATGTTGTCACTTTAAAAATGTTACTTTGTCATGAGTTTTTTTTTGAAGAAAGGGTGTAAAGGCAGAGGTACCGAAGTGGCTGCCAGTGACGGCCTAAGTCAATAGTTGATGAGGCCTTTAGGTGATTTTTTTTTTAAACAACTGTTGTAACAATAGAAGGGGAGTGGTCAGTTCTCACATATCAAGCTTTCAAGTTTTATTTTAGCTGTAGCAGTCAGAAGCTGTTTGGGTCCCAGAAGTGTTAGAGCTTCAAAAAATGATTCCTAACCTCTACTTTCTCTGAAATTTCTCTTGAAGTTGTTTCCTCCTGGATTGGAGAATTGCATGTAAGAACCTATGTCTGAATTTACCTTTTTGCCAAGAGGTGTGTTTCTGGAATGTTACTATATTGGAACAGTTAATTAGTAATAGTTACTTTATCTATTATTCGGCTAAACTTCTCAGTAGTTAAGTTATTCTAAATTCCTCCTTATTTTGTTTCTATTTAACTATAGTGTTTAAATAACGTGTGTTTTGCTTAACGTCAAGTAGTTTGACCAGTTGCATCACATAAGAAAAAGTTAAGGTCTAGGCTACCTTGTTGAAATATTTGAGGGGTCTGGTCTGGTCCATAACACAATAAATACTGGTCTAGCCAGTGAGACTAACTTCCAGTGAAAGAATAAAGAAACAGTCAAATGGATGCTGTCCTATTGAAGACAGCAGCTCAATAGCGCCACCAGTACCAGTGGTGATCATTGTTAAGCCAGACAGGAGACCAGCCATATTTGGCAGGCAATGAGAAGGAAAAAAGGGACAATTGCTTAAAAGGTAATTTTGCCAAGAAAATTGCAGGGTCTTCCTTCCCTACCCATTTCTTCAAATATCCTTCCTCCCCTGTGTTGATACTGAGAGACCACCTTCATCCACCTGGTGACCAGGCAAGTGATTTGATCTGATATTGGAAAAATACTAATGTTCTGGTTAAAGAGCCTACAATAAGGCCTATGCATCTTTAGTTCAGCTGCCCTAATTGTGATCCCACCATCAGTAAAACAACCCCTCAGTGGTATATAATGAAGTGTGGAGGTGGAAGAACACAGCAGGCCAGGCAGCATCGGAGGAGCAGGAAAGCTGACGTTTCAGGTCAGGACCCTTCTTCAGAAATGAAAAAGGGTCCCGAGCCGAAACATCAGCTTTCTTGCTCCTCTGATGCTGCCTGGGCCTGCTGTGCTCCTTCAGTTCCACACTGTGTTATCTCAGACTCCGCATTGGTGAATGGTGGGAGAGCCATCTGACATGGCTCCCCTTGATTTTTTGCCTCTCTGGCCACCTCTTGGAGGTTGGTAAAATTCTGTCCAAACTTTCAGGTTGGTGGTCTTCCATCAGAACTCCAATAATGGAGCTCAGCAAAGCTATGGCATTTTTCTTTTGGCAATGTGTGTTACATTGAGTTTTTTTTTGTCACCAGGAACAGTGAGCTTTCTCATCGTATCTTACCAAACTCGCCTCAGTAACAACCTACTCCGCCCTTGTGGCATCCTTCAAGAATGACTTTAGCCTCTTCTTACCCATTCCTGAAACAACTTGCCACTCAGTGATAATCATAAAATTCACCACATCATCTTTAACAGCCTGTTGTGCATCAGGACATCCACTCTCAGTTCAGAGTTTCTTGGCACAGATTCTAATGTTTGCCCCAGACACAGCAGATTAGGGGGAAAATATTATCCACTTGCTTTGCAGACAGGGACCTGGAAATTCTGCTGGAGAGGAAGGTGCAGGCTGAAAGACTTTCTCCTCCCTCAGAACCAGCCAGGGAAGCCACAGCACCTAACCATACCAGACTCATTCGATGTTGCTACTGGGGTTCAAGAAGCCTCAGCTGTCTGGAGCAGAGCACTGGAGGAAAATAAATCTACTTCCCCACTCTGCCAACGTAAGTGCCACCAATAGGTCTCACTCATTCTACCTCCAACACTGTACCCAACTCTCATCAAGCCTCATACTTTCCAATCTGACGTCTGCTTGCGATATCTTCTGTACTCATCCTCACCCAGTCCAATCCTCAACACTAATCCTGCATGCCTGCTTGCTGCCTACTCACTCACTCAGGGCACCTATTCCAGAAATATCTAGCAACACCTGCTCCTGTCTCATTCCAGGAGAAGAACAGCCCACGATTGGCCGGAAAGATTTGTGGTAGATGATAGACTGCCCAACATTCGGCTCCTCATCCTTATGTAACCCTGAGTGGCCAACTGACTGATTCCAAGCCCCTGGGCCGGTAACAGAAATTGTCTTTGACTTACTGCCAGGACATCGTGACTGAATATTATCCCCAATGACTTGATTGAGGCCAGATAGCAACATGGCTGGCTTCTTGCCTTTGGGTCTATGCTAAATGGCAAGACGAGCTGGAGTAATATGAACCTAATACCTCTGGCTGAGGGACCAAAATGCAAAAAAAGCAAGGCAGGGATGCTGTGAACATTCAGGTACACTCAGTGTGATGAGCATAATGACTAAAGTGAACTAGAGATGCACTCTGGTCCAAACAATAAACTGGGCGTATAGCCCTCAGTTTGCAGTCACCTCACTGCAGCATTACAATGATAGTTGCAGCAATTGCTATCTGAGGTTCAGCATTGAAGAGAAGAAGCATCCTGTAAGTGAGTCTGAGATGTGCCATCAAGTTTCGTAGAGGCTGGCCAACATCCGTGGATGTGGGATGTGTGTACTAGCAATTAAATCAATATTGTTGTTTCATACAGCTGGATAAGTGCTTTCCTTTCTGTAACTTTCCAGGCTGGAATTCACCTACTTAACATTCCCAAATGGTGCATCAGGAATCTCAAAAAACATTCGGCAAGGGAATTACCATGGTGCTATGGAGTTCATTATATTATAAATTTCACTTCCATGTCCTTGGTTCAAAATCAACCCGTTTTGATTGGATGAAAGGCTCTTTTCTCTGCTGGAATAAATTTGTGTCATATTTTGAACAGCATAAGCTCAGTTTAAAACTGCTCACCATTCACAATGCACTGACTCAGATTGGCAATGAAACTGGCCAATCTGAATCTGATAACCGGAATCTAGCCTGGAGGTGAGTTTCATGCGGTTGAGGTGGTGGGAGATTATTGTGAGGCGCGGGAGTCTGGATGAACAGGTTTCCTAACCGTCCTGCACAATTTCATTGCAGGGCTGCTTCAGACTTTATCTGTGAGTCCTCAACCACAGGCATACAGCCTGACAGGCTGGATGGATCCGTTGGTGCAGGGAGTATGCTCACAAGTGTTTGAAAGAAACTAGGCATATTGTAGATGTGAGAAATGGTGGCTGGGGATGATCTGGATCACAGGGCTGTATAGTAGATTGCCTGGATTGTGAGGTGCTAAACATGTAGGTAAGTGTGCATTGGTAGGTCCTGAACACAGTGTGATACTTCAATTATGGCCTTATGTGGACGGTGCAGTGGAGCTTCTAAGGTTTCCTGATCATACAGGGAAGGGGCGACATGGTGACTTAGTGCTTAGCATTGTTGCCCCCACCCCCTCACAGCACCAGGGACCTAGGTTCGATTCCAACCTTGGGCGACTGTCGGTGTGGAGTTTGCATGTTCTCCCTGTGTCTGTGTGGGTTTCCTCTAGGTGCACCGCTTTCCTCCCGCAGTCAGAATCTGTTTGTCAGATAATCATCACATTCCCCTCATTCAATGTGGATATTGTTTTCCCTTAACATTGGCATTACTTATGAATTTCCCTGATGAGTGTAAGATGAAAATCTTCAACATTGCATATCTTTTCTTCAGAAGTTTTGTATAATGAGGCAAGATCACCAAATCAATTTGTCCACCCATCAGCCTCATCATCTGCATGTAAGACCATCCTCATTCTGTGGCTCATTGCTCCTACTCCTTGGTCTGTTAGGTATGGGAACTTCTTTGGTTCTGGTATTGTTATAGAATTTAACATGCTAATATGATTCCAGCTGGTCTCACTACAGACTAACTCAGATTCAGGCTTTAATCTGACTTGATCAATCATTTGTTTAAAATTTCATCAAGGCGATCTTTCACTGAAACATAAACATGCAACACTATAGATTTGGGTTAAACAATAAATCAGAAGCTGTTTATACAAAAGAAATGAAGATAATATAAAATAAACTAAACTATTTGCAGACAACACAAATGTAAACATTTAACTGTAAAATTGTAAACATAATCCAATTAATCTTGTACAGTATTCACATCAAACAGAATTTCCTTCTATTTCACCTCTATAACATTTAATTTCCCATCTTGAGAATTTGACAGCCTCTTCCAGGGGTCTTCCTACAACTGAACTTGGACTTTTTTGGCTTCAAATAACACCATCAGGGTTTTAACCAATCACCTTGGGTCTATAACTTTTAAAATAAACTCTCTATACTGAAGTAACCTCTTCTTTATCAGTTTTCAAAATGCCTCCCATTTTTAGGAGCAAGTGTTCACATACCCAGATTCAGCCAAGACTCCTACAAACCCACCCAAACTGAAACTACAAACATTTTTTCTTATAAAATAATTCTAAATCTTCAATCTGAAAATTTAGCACAGTGCACTGTTCATTTTGTTCAGTTGTAAACTCTCGCAATATAATCTGTAGTGATTGTAATGAAGTCAGCCTGGTGGATCTCACAGAATATGAGTTCCTTGATTGGGGCTATTTATCTGGTCAACAGAAGCAGCAAGTGATAGACAGAGCTAAGCAATCCCACAACCAATGGATCAGATTCAAGCTCTGCAGTCCTGCCACATCCAGTCGTGAATGATGGTGGACAATTAGACAACTCACAATTAGACAACTTTGGAGGAGACTCCAAAAATATCCCCATCCTCAATGATGGAAGAGCCCATCACATTAGTGCAAAAGATAAGGCTGAAAGTTTTGCAACAATCTTCAGCCAGACGTGCCGAGTGGATGATCCAATTCGGTCGGTCTCCTCCAGTCATTCCCAATACTACAGATACCAGTCTTTAGTCAATCGATTCATTCCAAAATGATACCAAGAAATGGTTGAAAACACTGGATACTGCAAATGCTATGGGTCCTGACAACATTCTGGCAATATTACTAAAGACTTGTGCTCCAGAACGTGCCGCTCCTCTAGCCAAGCTGTTCCAGAATCGTTACAACACTGGTATCTGCTCGACAATGCGGAAAATTTCCCTAGTACTTCTTGTATAAAAAGCAGGACAAATCCAACCCGGCTGATTACCACTCCATCAGTCTACTCTCAATCATCAGTAAAGTGATGGAAGGTGTTAGCAACAATGTTATCAAGCAGCACCTGCTCAGCAATAACCTGCTCAGTGAAGCCCAATTTGCGTTCCACCAGAGCCACTCAGCTCCTGACCTCATTACAGCCTTAGATCAAGCATGGACAAAAGAGCCGAATTCCAGAGGTGAGGTGAGAGTGACAGCCCTTGATATCGAGGCTCCATTCGAATGAGTGTGGCATCAAGGAGCCCTGGCAAAACTTGAATCAATGTGTACCAGGGGCAAATTCTCTGGTGGTTAGAATCATGCCTGACACTTAGGAAGATGATTGTAGTTGTTGGAAGTCAGTCATCTCAGCTCCAGGACATCTCTGCAGGAGTTCCTCAGGAAACCTCGGCTTCAGACACTGAAGCATTCCATATTCACATGCAGCAGGATCTGGACAATATCCAGGCTTGAGCTGACAGGTGGCAAGTGACATTTGTGCCACACAAATGCCAGGCTATGACCATCGCCAACAAGAGACGATCTAACCACTGCCCTTGACATTCTATGGTGTTACCATCTCTGAATCCCCCACTAGCACCAGCTTGGGTGTTATCAAAAAATCAGAAACTCAAGTGGACTCACCATATAAATGCAATGGCTACAAGAGCGGTCAGAGGCTAGGAATATTGCAGCGAGTAATTCACCTCCTGACTCCTCAAAGCCTGTTTACCATCTACAAGGCATAAGTCAGGAGTGTGATGGAATACTCCCCATTTGCCTGGATGAGTGCAGCCCAAACAACACTCAAGAAGCTTGACACCATCCAGGACAAAGCAACCTGCTTGATTGGCATTACATTCACGAGCATCCACTCTGCCCATCACCGGCACTCAGTAACAGCAGTGTGTGCTATCTACAAGATGAACTGCACGAATTCACCAAAGATCCTCAGACAGCACCTTCTGAACCCATGACCACTTCCTTCCAGAAGGACAAAGGCAGCACATATATGGGAACACCACTACCTTTAGGTTCCCCTCCAAGCCACTCACTGTCCTGACTTGGAAATATTTCGCCATTCCTTCACTGTCGCTGAGACAAATTCCTGGAATTCCCTCCCTCAGGATACTGTGGGTCAACCCATGGCAGGTGGTCTACAGCGTCTCAAGAAGGCAACTCACCACCACCTTGTCAAGGGCAACTAGGGACGGGCAGTAAATGCTGGCCAGCTAGCAAAGCTCACATCCTGCAGAATGAATTCTAAAAAGTCAGGGAGCCCTGGCTGACAAATAAGAAAGGAGTGTCAGGCATCTTGCTCGCTCTGACAGCTGGTTCTGAGGGAGCCGGATCAGTGTCAAGGGCTCTCCATATGTAAATAAAGCCTGAGTTGGTGACGGTATATCAGCCTTTGCGGATTATTTGGTTTTGGCAGGACTGGACCTTTCTCTGTCCAAAGTCTGATATTCTCAGCTGTGACTGGAAGTGGGCCCAGAAAATTTAGAACTATTATGGGACTCTTCCAGTGTTTGTACCACTGGTGGTGTGTCTGCCAGTGGGACGCAGCTCAATGCATCTGCATTTGCTACTTGTCCTCCTGGGTGGTATTCCAACTTGTAATTATATGCACTTAGAATTACAGCCCAGCACTAAGTTACTGCCAACAAAACCCCCACATTCAAGGGAATGGCTGGGTGAACCCTGGACTCAGTTAAATGTTGGTGATGCAGACTTGATGTTCTTACTCATTGTGGGTGTGCATTAAGAGTAGAGGGACATGCATTGTGTTCATTCGTCAGTCACAGGGACGATGATAGAAAAACTGCACGCACCTTTTGCAATACATGGACTCCAGGAAATGCTTGTCACAGATAACGGGCCATTGTTTACCAGCAGGGAATGTGAGAATTTCCAGAAGCGGAAATGATATTTGAAATATCAGGACAGCTCCATATCATCAATCACGCAGTGGTCTGGCTGAAAGAGCAGTCCAACCTTTGAAGGCTGGGTGAAAGAAATAGCTTTCAGCTTCACTAGGTACCAAACTGTCCCAGTTCCTATTTGTTTATAGTACCAACCCCTCACCAGCAGGCAGGTTATGGCCTCGTGGCGTTATCACTGCACTGCTAATTCAGAGAAATAGGTAATATTCTGGAGAGATGAGTTTAAATCCTACCATGGCAGATGTGGATTGTGAATTCAATAAAAATTGAAAATTAAGAATCTACTGATGAAAATGAATCCGTTGTTGGAAAGTCCACTTGATTCACTAATTCCCTTTAGGGAGGGAAACTGCCATCCTTCCCTGGCCTGCATGTGACTCCAGACCCACAGCAATGTAGTTGACTCTTAATTCCCATCGGGCAATAAATGCTGGCCTAGCCAGCAATGCCCTCATCCTGTGAATGGTTTTTTTTTAAGAAAATGCAGCAAGTTGCTTCTGGGGAGAGAATCCATACCAGGTTAATTCTGATCTTTCCAGACTTGGGGGATGGAGGGTGTAATGGAATCAGGAATGCCAATGCTGGACGTAAGACTCATCTAAGCGAGAGGGACAGTTTACTTCAGGAAATGAAGTTTGTTGTAGAAACCATGGGAATGGTTCTGTATGGGTAAGAGGCAAGGTTGTTGCGAGGTCAGATCTAGTGACATATAATGTTCGGGTAACTGTTCAGTCCTGAACAAGCAAGTAGATCATATGAAAGCTGCAAACCCACAAATGGTGAGGAAGCAAAGTGTACCCGCTTCTTTGACAGCCTTTCCAACTGTGGGTTCTCCCTCACTGTCAAGTGTTCAAGATACTTTGGAATCTGATATGGACATGGCAGATGTCACCTTTGCTGCCTGAAGAGGAGAATAAATTTCTTCTGGAATGCTCCATGCGCAAGAGTCAAGCTACTGTGCATAACACACCACCCATATCAAAAGCAGATTCAGAAGAACCAGACACAGTAATAAAATGCCCAAGGAGGAGATACAAAAAAAAATGAACAGACCTATGTCCTTAGACTCAGACGGGGAGGGATGTCATGACTGTAATGAGGTCAGCCAGGGGACCTCATCGAATATGAGTTCCCTGATTGGGGCTGTTAATCTGGTCTAATCAGGGAGCCCTGGCTGACAGATACGAACAGGAGTGTCAGACATCTTGTGCACTCTGAGAGCTGGCTCTGAGGGTGCCGGATCAGTGTCAACAACAGTCCACATGGAAATAAAGGGTGGCTTGGTGATGGGATACCAGCCTCTGTGGAGTTATTTCACACTCCAGGAACTCTCTCTCTCACGAAATGTTTTAAAAATAAATTACCATAACTTTAGGAATACTTAGAACTTTTAATCATTAAACACCTTCAGGCATACAGAAAAAACAATTGTCACCAATTCAAAATTCAAAAATTTGAAACAAAGGATATTAAAATGTAGATAAATTACACAACTTATATAAACAACGCTTTGCACTTTCCAAACACTGTTAGTCATTTTACTCAGTCCTCAGGAAAATCAGTAGCTTAAAAGGAAGCAAAGGAACTGAATCCCTGAGTACTTCTACTCTGTGAGCCTGAGCAAGCAGGGACACCTTAAAAGGAGATGGCAGGTGAGGGACTGATAGTAAAGCTTCTATGGGGTCAAGCAGCAACATCCATTTCTAAAAATAAATGAAAATATTTTCCAAAGAGACTCTCCTCTCGATCATAGGACAGTGATTTATAATATATTACTGAGACTCCCACATGTTCCAAGCAGAAGGGTTAGCCATGTTAGCCATGACTGTCTCATCAAATGGACCTCGTGTAAGAGGACAAAAACAAGTTCTTTTTTTAAAAATTGCCTGCCTGCTGTCTGGTCACACTGAATAATAACGAGAGAAAAATCTATCCTCATGTCGTCATTAAAAATTAATGAAGTTTCCAGTTCATTGCTGAATAGGTTTTTTTTAAATATTACAATTCTGCTCCTATTTCCAAATTTATTATGCTTCATTTGCTTTTAAGATTCAATGATTTATCGTTGTTTGAATGAGACGTTTTTTGAATACTTCTTGCAAATTGATTTTTACTAAACTCTATTTATAGCCCCTAATCTGACTTGTTTGGTATAGACTGAGAAATATTCTCTTTATCTGGGCCGTTCATTGAGGTCTTCCATTGGCTGACCATCAGGCTCAGGAACAATTATCCCTTATGGGTTCAGACTTTGTGGTCTGCTCTGTACTTTCTTTACTGTAAATATTGTAAAAAAATAGAGACGCTTAGACTGCAAAAGAAGGCCAGACGTCCATCGCGTTTCTGCTCAAGCAATCCAAACCTGATCATATTGTCCCATTATTTCCGCATTTCCATGCATCTTTCTAAGTGAATCTATGCTACATAGACAAAAATGAAAATCAAATTTAAATTTCTTCACAACAGGCACATAAATCTGTACTCAATGTGCACCATTTTGTGGTCAGGTAAAGAAATCAGAACATAATGGTCCAGGTCTTCCAGACTCTAAAGAGTCAGAAACCAGACATACCTCAAAGGATGTATGTCAGGCCATCCAGACATTCTGATACATTGTCTTTGAGAGAATATTTGCAAAGTTTAAGCTTACAATGGGCAAGTACCGCCAAACAGAACTCTCATGGAAGGTCTCCAACATTAAACTAAAGTTGGAGTCTTCACAGGGTTCTGAATCAGTACCCAGGAAATGTTAGACAATTAATACAGGCTGCAACTCATGGGTAACAATATAACTGATCCAATTGCACGCCTCCCCAAATCTCTGGCTATCCCAGCTCTTCCAACCACCTCCTTACTTGATCCCCACAACATGAACAACCTATTCACCCTCTTACAGACACATCTATTCCCTTAACCTAAGAGCCCCCATACCCCTCACTGTGCTGACGAGATTACCCTGAAACTCAACCTACCCCATCACTAACCTGCCACCCTACCCCTCACGGATCCTCCTGCCAGCCTACTGCTTTAATGACATACCACCTACTGCCTCTCCTACCCACCACCTGTCGTCTCATCCACACAGTCGTTCACACCTTCATTCAACCACGCACAACACTACCCCTTATCCAATTACTTTACACACTTGCCTTGTCTCTGTAGACTCTCAGACATTTGACTACTTTTACTTATGGAATATGGTAGCCACCGTCAAGAAAAAGATGTGTTTTCTACAAAGTCTGTCACTGTGGCTTTCTGGGAGGATTGCTGCACTGCATCTATTAGAAAGGATCCTGCATCAGAAGATGGGCTTGAAAGAAAATCATACTAACATCTGCGAACTAACGAACCAGCTTGGCGAGCGAACTCACCAGGAGGATCATACTAAAGTCAGTAGTTAACTTTCTGTCTGCTCTGGGTCAGAAATAGTGATTCTGACCAATATCAGATTATTTGTGCTAATATTTTATTCTTGTTTTCTCTGACACGAGCATTGAAGTGCAATGTCTATTGAGTGCTCTGCCGGCTTTATGATCCATCATTTCTTCATGGATTTCTCTGGATATTGGCATTGACGCGGTTATTATTAGTGTCTATTCCCATGTGTAATTTCATTCACATTACTTATACACTAATTATTCAATTTCTTATGTCCATAAAGTATCTCCATACTTTATTAATGTTAAATTGAATTTGCAATGTGTCTCGCTAGTTTAAATTTTTTTCTCAATCCTTTGTGCTACCTCTGTTTTATTTATTTTTCTATTGTGAGAGAATTTAGTTATAGTCGGTTACAACATGCAGACCAGTTATATTCTCACTATGGGGTTTGAGCCTTCTAAAAAAATATATGCAATGGATTACATTATAATGTTGTGGATGTAACGAAAAGCTAAGACTTCAGTTGAAGTGAGGTGGGGGAGATGTAGGGGCTTGATGGTAATGTCACTGGACTAGCCATTTATACAATATGGTGAAATTAGAATTCAATATCAATCTGGAACTATTAGCTAGCCATGCAACCGTTGGTGATGTTGTAAAAATCCATCTGGTTTACTAATGTCCTTTAGGGACGGAGATCTGCTATCCTGACCTCGCCTGGCCTACATGTGATGCCAGACCCACAGCAAAGCGATTAACTCTTAACTGTCCTCTGAAATGGCCAGAGGAAGCCATTCAGAATAATGGGACAATGATGGATGAGCAGTAAGTGTTGACCCACTCAGAGATGTCTATATCCCATGTACAAATAAAAAATAATGCATTGTAACTTGGAAGTGATCCATTACATTGTAGGAAACTCTATGGTGAATAGTTACAGCTTATGAAACTATTGTGATCACAGTGAGTATTGTGATTGTTCAGTGTGTAGCTACTTAGTGAAAAGACAGTGGAACTTAAGGAGGAACAAATTACCTGAGCGATCAGTGGCATGTTGTTTTTTCAAAAGTTGCCCAGAACAAAGGATATTTTCTGTATCTCTTGCATGATGCCAAAGGGAGAGACAAGGAAAGTTTGAGGAGCTGGGTGTGGTGTTGAGCTGGCAGGGTTTGCAAGGATAGGGAAGACAAGGCCATGAAGGCACTTGAACACAGTATTAAAGACACAAAGATCTGAAATCCATCAGATGGTTGTTGGTTCGGGGCAAAACTCACTTGTAAAATAGCCAGTGGGGCATGAATTTGGGTAGGATCTTGAAATTGAGGTCATTTTCGTGGTCTGCATATGGTAGAATTATGGCCATAGGAACTTGAGACAGCAGCAGGCCATTTAGCCCCTCAAACCTGCTCTGCCATTCTAGACCATGACTAAACATCTACCTCAATGCCACATTCTGCATTATTTCATTTGTCAATAGAAATCCATTGGTTGATACCTGCCTTGAACTTATTTAATGAGCTTCCACATCCCTCCAGGATAGAGAATTCCAAAGACTCCCTGTTTTGAGTGAAGACGTTCTTCCTCATTTCAGTCCTAAACAGCTTGCCTTGTATTCAGAGATTGTGCTCCCTGATTCTAGACCCCATAGCCAAGGGGAAAGAAATCACTTCTGAATCTATTTTGTCTATCTTTTTAAGAATTTATAAGTTTCTACTAGATTGCCTGTCATTGTTCTAAATACCAGAGAAGACAGATTAATCCCTTCAGTACCTCATCATAGGTTAATCCCACAAACCAGGAATCAGTCTGGTGAATGTCCATTGCATTCTCCCATCCTTTCTTTGTAAAGCCGACCAGAGATCACACAAAACTCCAGGTGTGATTCACAAATGTTCTGTGCAATTGAAGGAGGAGCACTTTGTTCCTGTGCTGAAACCCCCTTGTGATAAAGGCCAACATGCTGTTTATCTTCTGAATTGCTTGCTGCACCAGCAAGGTAGCTTCAGTGACTTATGAACAAGGGAACACTTCCTAATTTAATCAATATTTAAGAAAATGCTGTGCACGTCCTTTCATCTGATCATTAATTATGGTTAATTTCACACTTATCCACATTATATTCCATCTGCTGCACTCTTGCTCACTCACCCAGTCTGTCTGAATCTCCTTGAAACCTCTTTACATCTTCCTCACAACTCATATTCACGGCATTGTTTTGTGAAATAGGCAAATATGAAAATGTTACAATTGGTGCTGACATCCAAATTATTTATACAGACTGTGAACAGGTAGGGTTAAAGCATTGATCTTTACGGTATTCCACTGATCACAGTTTGCCAACTTGAGAATGACCTAATTATTCCTACTTCCTGTTTTCTGCCTGTTAACTGATCAAGCATTTTGCATACTCGTCAAGGGCAAACTTTATCTACTCCACAGGATATCATCTCTCTCTCTCTCTCTATTTCATAAATTCCCTATTTTGTAATTCATTCCTGTGATCTATAATGCTGGACTTCTTATTTTTTTTTCTGTCTTTTTTCCTCAGAACTTGTACTGGAGAATCTGTACCAAGATAGCTTGACCCTAAGGTGGCACTGTAAGTGGCAACTTGTAAACTTTTCACTGTACTCATTTGAGTACATGTGACAATAAAGTTATTTCAATTCAATGAAGCAAAGGGTGGGAATGAATGCTGTGCATCCCTGGTTACCGCATCCTGAGAGCAAGTAAAGGCAATCAGGACAGCTAATAATTGGTGCAAGCGTTAGGCATTGGTAAAATTTATTTTCATGGGCACGGACTCGAATAGCAGGAATTTCATTGATAATTTTGTCATCTCGATAGACTTGGTATAAAGGGGTGTGAGGGAGCTTCATCCATCCCCGCTGAGTTATCAGACTCAGAATCATGTTTAAGCAACCCCACAAATTCAAGCTGATAGTGCTTGTTGGCACTATCACCAGCTCCCCCAAGCTAACTCCTCTAACCCCTAACATCACCCTCTGCAATACTGGACAATTTGTTTCACTTCTGAGGCCAGTCAGTGAATCCTTATTTCCATTCCCCTCTTTTTGATTGTGGCCTTGTGTTCAGTGACATATTCAAGTCAGGGGGATATTCACTATCAATTTGTGTCAGTTTTTTCTTCACTCTCTTTGTCAAAAGTAGTCGCACAAGACTCCAAGAGGGATCAAACAGTTCCTTGTTCTATACACCCACACACATAGATGAACTTTTATTTAACCCTGACAACAAATCCTGCCATAATCCTTCATCTTGATCTGCCAGGAAACCCTTAGGCTGATGCTTCACCATCACGGTGTCAATGCTAACACAGGTCAGATATACCACAGGGTTATTGACAACAGAGCAATTATTTTGAAAAGCCTAAAGGTGTGACAAGTATATTTGATTTTGATTATGGTGAAGGCCGTGTCCTGTCTGATGACGTCTGACTGCATTCACAAATATCAAGTTAAAGGATTTCTCAATTGGATATTTGTTCCGGGGCATGCAAGCAGAAATAACATGTCATATCTTTATGAACGCGGGTGACAGCGAACTTTTTCATATTTTGACTTAACACCTGAGGCAATTCATTTTGCAGGAGGTTTCTATTACAATAGAGTCATTGGATATGTTTTTCTTTAATACCTCATTGAAAGAAAGCCAATATGTTAAATGGTCCACTGAAGAGGTGAATCTCCCTTTAAACCATACGGAGCTAGAGCAGAGTTACAGGTTCACCTGCTCTAATGGTGAAGGATAGAATGGTGAATCACAGAATCCTTAGGGAATTCAAGCAGTAGGTTGATTTATGATGAACATGTTTGCCATGATATAATTAACCGTAAGGATAATCATGCTCGTTGCAAAAAGATGCTGCATTATACAGGCTGCCACCATCATAGAATACTACAGCACTTGAGAAAACTTTTTTATAGTCTTCAAATTCATGTAAATTTATTCAATTTGGAATTTGTGTACTGCTGCTGAGACTTTCTTTTTTTTGCTTCTGGATTCACTTCCTCACTGCCACCTCTGGAGCTCTATATTTGTCTAAATCTTCACTGCCTAAATACTGTTTTGCACAAGGCTTTGCTCATTCTTTACTCCTGTTCTGTTCAACATCCATTTCACCCCTTTCTGGCAACAGAATTCAAGATCAAACAAATTCAGAATCCTTGTACTCATTTCCAAATCATTTTGCGGCCTCCTCCTGGCCCCCCAAAACAAAAAATGTAGTCAGTATGAAATAAATTTTTTCATTCAAGTACATAATCCCTTATAACACAAGCACTTAAATTAATTTTTGGTCCAAGTTCAAAGATTCTTTAACTACTTGGTCCTGATCATCAATTTGTCAATTGGGAAGTACGTTACTACACTAATGGCTGATTGTGAAATCAGTCATGCAGCAGTAATCAAAACCCTCAGGCTTATGTCAACAGAGCGAAATAAGACGAGATAATTTTTTCACACTTCAGGCACTTTTAGAAATGTTTAAAGACTTTCAAAACTTGATAGTTTGCCTTGAGAGATAAAAGGTACTGCAGATGCTGGAGAATCAGAGATAACAAGCATGGGGCTGGATGAACACAGCAGGTCAAGCAGCACTGCGAAGCCTCTTCTAAGGATGCCTACCCTGAAGAAG
>JAHRHZ010000133.1:12742383-12765883 GCA_024137785.1 Ginglymostoma cirratum | reverse complement strand
AGGTCAAGCAGCACTGCTCCTATGATGCTGCTTGACCTGCTGTGTTCATCCAGCCCCATGCTTGTTATCTCTAGTTTGCCTTGAGAGATGCTTTCAACAAGCCATCTTGGCACTTCTAACAGCTCTGCTTAACAAGTCCTCTTGAGATTTTTGACCAATCTTCTTGACAGATATTTTTGACACTTGCCAGTTGACATTGACAGGTCTGTCAACATTTCCAATGAGCTTTACAAATAATGTGTCTGCGCATTTGATGCGTTTACTTTCAACCATGCCAAAGTGCACGTTACCTGCTGAAAAAAAAAAGCAGCTAACCTTTCCCCAAACATCACCAGACCACCACCAAAGGTGCCCAGGAATCACATTGAAAGGGATACATTACCTCTCCTCAGGGGTACCCTGGCTATCCAAAGAAGTGCACAAAATTCAGTCCTGTTCTTATTCAGTATACTCTAGACAGTTTGGGTTTCATGCCCTTGGTCAACAAAAATCGCATGGCTGGTACTAGCTGATGATTTAAATGGCCAGATGCCTCTGTGAACCACACGTGTTTGAATCCAGAAGTGACCCATTTCTGCCCACAAAAATAGGAAGTGCTGTGCTCAGGGCAAAACCACTGATTTCCAGGCTCATCTGCCATTTTCGTAATTTGAGACAGCCACTCCATTGTGACGAAAAATCCAAGCTGACATTTTTCAACTATTTCAAAGGCTTTGCCAAACGCAGCACACTGTAATTTTAGGCTGGTTACATCTCTATAGTTATTGGTTTTATTGGAATCAGAGTCCAAGATTAAATGACAAAGGGGAAGCTGCACAATTTGGCAATGCATACTCCTCATTCATTGTTATGCTGTCAACATCTTTTTAGTTCATGTTACAAACCTTAAATACATTCATTTTTGAAAGAAATGATGTGTGATCAGCATTATTTAATTATGACTTGACGTTGAATTATTTGACAACCTTATTTTGTGTAAAGCAGTCAACGGTACAGTGCAATGATATAGTATTCCATTGTGATACAAAGTAGCAGATTTAACATTTCCAGCTATTAACCACAGATTTTCCACCACACTTATGTTTGGGTTGACGTGCAGAGCAAAGGAAACAATATTTTCTGCAAATTGGAGGGAAAATTAAAGAGCAAGTCAATACTAGCTATTCATTCTCATTTCTTAGCAGACAGTGCAGAATTCAAGTTAGGAGCTAGGAGGTGAACGCGAGCAGAGTTAAAGAGGCCAGCTGTACATTGTGTTATGTGTGGGAGTTGTGTCGAAGAGACTCGGGTGAGAATTCATGCGTCAACTTTGGCTCACTAGGTGAATTCTAGTGTCTGAGTCAGAAGGCTGACAGTTCAGGTGCCATTCCGAAGACATGCATATGACATCTAGGCTGTACCATCCTTCTAATGAGATTCTGCTATCTCAGATGGATGTGAAAATTCTCAGAGTAAAGAATAGCAGATGAAATAACTCCACAGAGGCTGGTATCCCGTCACCAAGTCACCCTTTATTTACACATGGAGTGTCCTTGACACTGATCCAGCTCCCTCAGAACTAGATCTCAGGGTGAGCAGGATGTCTGACACTCCTGATCTTTTAACGTATGATCGGAACAAATTAACAGCCTCAATCGGGGGACTCATACTCGTACAATCACGACATCTCACCCTCCTGAGTCCAAAGATGTAAGCTGGATTTTTTTTTTTGTTGCTCCTCGTGGGGCATTTAAGCACCGGGTCAGGTTCCTCCAACTCTGCCTTTGATACGGGTGGCATGTAATGCACAGTGGCTCGCCTCCTGCATCCAGAGCATCTCGGAATAAATTCATTCTCTCTTTATGCAGCCATCGCAGGTTCCGAGGTAACTTCAAAGCTTGAGGGAGAGGGAGGATGTTCAGGTTCCAAAACAGTCGGAAAGGCTGTCGAGGAGCCAGGCACATTTTGCTCCCGCACCGTTTGGAAGTTTGCAGCTTTCATATCATCCACGTGCTTGTTCAGGACCATCATACCTACCCGAATTTTATACAGCACTGGACCTGTTCTCGCATCGTTCATGGCTCTTACCTATGCAGGACCACTCCTATGTTCCTACACTAAACTTCATCCCCTGAATTAAACTGTCTCTCTCACTTAGTGGTGTCTTGTTTCCAATTCTGATGCTGTTTTACCTTCCCCCCGCCAGATCCAGGAAGATCAGATTTAACCTGGTGTGGAGTCTTCTCCCCATTAGCAAATCTGCTGGAGCTGGAGCTATCCCTATAGTTGCACAAAGGGTTATCCTACAATCAAATCAGAACTAGGACAATTTGGTATCTAGTGAAGTTGTAAGCTGCTTCTTTAAGCCAACCTTCAAAGTTTAGACTGTTATTTCTGCCAGACCATTAGACGACGGATAGTATGGAACTGTCAATTTGGAAATACTTGAATTCTCTGCTGGTAAACGATGGCCCTATTATCTATGACAAATACTTCTGGGACTCAATGTATTGCAAAAGATCACACAGTTATCTATTGCCGTCCTCGTATTTGATGAATGAACTCTATGCAAGTCCAGCCATTTTGAGTAGGCGCCCACATTGACAAAGAACATTGAACTCATGAAAGGACTGCGTAGCTGGCATATAACTAAGCCCAGGCTTTACTCAGCCATCCCAAAGAATGTGGGGGAGTTCCTGGTGGTAATTTTTGTCCTTGTTGACACTCTGGGAGTTGCCCACCAACGCAGGTCTGTCGAAATCCAATTCTGGCCATCAGACACAACTTCTCGCCAACATCTTCATTTTGGAAACACAGTGTCTGGTGGTGACCTTAGTTCAGGACAATCACTCTTGATCCCCATAATAAAATGCCATCGTCTATGATGGTCTGGTCTATCCGGCTCCAAAAAATTTTCTATTCTAGTTGTGGCGGCCAGTTGGTTTAGCCCATCACCACCAACTGTTTTAGTTTTACCAAGACTGGATCTTTCCACTTCCGAAGTTGGATATTGTCAGCTGTGGCTAAAAGTGTGTCAAGTAAATTTAAAACCATTACGGACGCTTCCAATGGTGGTACCATTGGTGATGTATCTGCTGGTGGGAGGCAGCTCAATGCATCTGCATTTGCTACTTAGCCTCCCGGACTGTGTTCCAACTTGTAATTATACGCACAAGTATTAGAGCCCACCACTGATTCCAGCCTGAAGCTATGAGTAGCACTGCCTTGTCCTCTTTAAGCAGACCTAGCAGGGGTTTGTGGTCTGTTATTACTACAAATTTACATCGGTAAAGGTATTGGTGGAACTTCCTGACTCTAAATAATACCACCAAACCTTCCTTCTCTATCTGAGCAAATTTACGCTCTGCATTTGACCAAGTCCTGGATGCATACGCTATTGGGTATTCCTCTCCATTGGGCCACCTATGAGCTCATCTGACCACAATGCTACGTGGGAAGGCATCGCATGTCCATATCAGATCTCACTTGGGATTACAATGTACTTTAGATGATGATAGCTGTTTCTTCACTTCCCTGAAGGCTATGGTTGGCTATGTAGACATTTCCAACGTTGACCCTTTATTAAGAGTTGATGCAAAGGTGCCAGGATGGACACCAGGTTATGTATGAACTTTCTGTAATAGTTCACCAGGCCAAGGAAAGACCAAGGCTCTGGTACAGAAGTGGAAGTCAGGTCACCTTTGATTGCCCACACTTTATCTTCTAATGCATGTAACCCAGTCTTATCGACATTGTAGCCCAAGTAGGTCACTTGGGATGCCTGGAACATACATTTTTTCCTTCTAAGGCATACACCTGCCTGGGAGAAACATCTAAGGATTATGTCCAGGTTCTCTAAGTGCTCCTTATTGGTAATTAGCACGTTATCTTGTGACCTGGGTTAGACTTTGTAAACAGTTCTCCATTGTCCTCTGGAAAATTGCATAGGCTGATGATACCCCAAATGGCAGTCTCATATATCGGTGCAAACTCTTATGGGTATTAATTGGAGCACACTTCGAGGAATCCTCATCTAATCATAATTGCAAGTACGCATGGCTCATGTCCAGCTTTGTGAAGGACAGCCGTCCTGCCAGTTTTGCATATAAATCCTCTACACAAGGGTTTGGGTATTTGCAAAAAGGGGTTTACCATTTGTTTAAAATCCCCACAAAGGTGAACCAACCCATTGGACTTCACAATCGGTACGACCAGTGCTGCCCATTCCTCAAATTGGACCGGTTTGATGATTCCTTCGCTTTCCAGCCTCCTGATTTCTGCCTTTACTTTTGCTCATAAGGCAAATGTCATTAGGCAGGCCATGCAGTTATCATTGAATTGCTTCCTGGTCAACATGCAAGGCGGGCTTGGCTCCTTTGATAGACCCTCGACTTTACTGAAAAAGTTCTGTGTATTTAATTAGAACTTCATTCAGGCAGCCATTTTCTAATCGAAAAATGTTGAGCCAATTTAGATGAATCTTTCTCAACCAATTCTGCCCCATCAAGCTTAGGCCCAAGCCTTTTACTACAAACAGTGGTAACTGAACCAGCTGCTTCTCAAAAGAGACTGTTGTACCCTTAACCTGTAAAGTCTGCCCGGTATAGGTTCTCAGGCTAGCCAAGATCTTGCGCAAATTCAAGGGTTGGAGTCCAGTGCAAATTTCATTAAAGACTGGTTCTGCGATCACTGAAACAGCCGCGCTGGTATCGACCTCCTTTATATCCGGGTGACCATTTAACCAGTCTTTTATTTTAATCGGTTCTAATTTGAACGTCTTGACTGTTCCAAACCAGATGTAGGAGAACTTTCCAGGGCGTGCACTCTCCTGGATACCAGCCTATGAGTTCCTTGATTCCATTTGACTCTTTAGCTGACTGGAATCCACAGCAACCGCGATGGCTTGCTGGCTCAGATGCTGAAAAAAAATGTTAACCATTTGGCTGAGGCTTGACTTTATGTTGAGATTTTGCTGTGGACCGACTTAGAATCCCTCTTTTCAGGATATGTCCTGAGTGGGGCTATGCAATTACTTTCATACACGTGGAGTTCCCCAAGCTTATTTGGACTCGCGAGGGTGTCCACTTCCATTGGAATGCCCTATATACTTCACTTGCTGAATTTTACAATGATAAAACCAGTTGCAGTGCCTATTTGAAGACCAGTTGGGGTTCAACTAGTACGGGCTTTTGCACAGTTACATCATCAATCCCAAATGCCAAGTGGTCTCTCAGCATTCCATTAGGGTTAAACCAAAGTCGCATGCCCCTGCCAGTCATCTTAACCTCATCAAACATCCTGATGCAGATTCCCCTGGCTCTTGAATGGCCAAGTAAAACCAATAGCATCTCAGAATTAGAAGAGGCTAACTAAATCCGTCAATTCTTGATAGGTTTTAGTATCTGGTGCATTAGGGAAAGTTAGGCTCCAAATGACTGAAAAAGCTGCGGGTCTGCAAACTGTCAGGAGAATTACTCATTGCTTTTCATCTGCCTTGGTGTCATTTACCCATAAAAAGTAACGCATTCTTTCCACATACTGGACCCAGTGTTCAACAGCAGGATTGAACGAGTCAAGCTTCCCAAATACTGGCATGAAGCCAGTAATATTTACCCCAACTTAAAGACAATATTGCGATCGAATTTCTTCAACAGTCACAAAGTCATAAAGATGTACAGGACTGAAACAGACTCTTCAGTCCAACTTGTCCATGTCAACCAGATATTCTAAATTAGTCTGATCTCATTTGCCAGTATTTGGCTCATACCCAACTAAACCCTCCCTAGTTTCATACCTAGTTTCAGAAGCCTTTAAAAAGTTGTAATTATACCAGTCTCCACCACCTCTTCTGGCAGTCCACTCAATACATGCACCACACTCTGCATGAAAAAGTTGTCCCTTGCATCCTTTTTAAATCTTTTCGCTCTTACCTTAAACCTATGCCAACTTGTTTTGGACTCCCCCACCCTGGGGAAAAGACCTTGTCTATTTACCCTATTCATGCCCCTCATGATTTTATAAACCTGTATAAGGTCATCCCTCAGCCTCTGACACTGAGGCTGTGTCGGAGGGGCACAGGGAAAATAGCCCCACCCTATTCAGCCTCTCCCTATAGCTCAAACCCTCCAACCCTGGCCACATTCTTGTCAATATTTTCTGAACCCTTTCAGGGGTTTTACAACATCTTTCCTATAGCAGGAAAACCAGGATTAAATAGAGTATTTCAAAAGCGTCCTAATCAATGTCCTGTAAAGCCCTAACATCACCTCCCAACTCCTATACTCAATACACCCACCAATAAATAAGCGTACCAAATGCCTTCTTCACTATACTATCTACTTCCAACTCCACTTTCAAGGAATTATGAACCTACAGTCCAAGGTCTCTTTGTTCAGCAACTTTCCCCAAAACCTTACCATTAAGGGTATAGGTTCTGCCCTGATTTGTCCTACAAAATGTAACATCTCACACTTATCTAGGTTAAACTCCATCTGGCATGCCTCAAGGTCCTATTATACTCTGAGGTAACCTTCTTCACCATCCATTTTGGTGTCATCTGTAAACATACTAACCATACCTCCTTTATTCACATCTAAAAACCATGCTTTTCTCTCATCGTCACTGAACTAAGTCCACGGGGGCCGATATCCTGTCGCCAAGTCACCCTTTATTTATACTTGAAGAGTCCTTGACATCCAGATCCCTCAGAGCCAGCTGTCAGAGTAAACAGAACCTCTGACACTCCTGTTTATGTCTGTCAGCCAGGGCTCCCTGATTGGTCCAGGTTAACAGCCCCAATCAGGGAACTCATATTCTATGTGGTCCATCTGGCTGACTTTGTTACAATCACTACAGCAGAGAGCTTCTTCCCAATAACTCAATATTTATCCTGAACTGATATGAATCAAAAATAAATTATTTGATCATTATCTAATGGCTATTTGTGGGCCTTGCCGTACACAGATTGGCTGATGCATTTGCAATATTACCATAAAGGCTATACTTCAATAATTGTTCCATCAGCCGTGTTGTACTTTGGAATGTCCTGAGACTCTGAAAGTCACTTTTAAGCCTTTCTTTAGGAACTGCATGAAAGCAAAATTAAAGCATCTGTGTTTTATTTTTAGGAAGTGGAGGACTATGAGGAGGCCATGGGCAGTGTGGGAAGGGGCAAAGTATTAAGAGAATAAGGAACTGGAAACTCAGGGTCACATTTGAGGATTGAATGAAGGTGCTCTGCAAAATGATCATGCAGATTGTATCTGGTCTCTTTGAGGTGTTATTAGCGGATTGGATTCATGAATAGAATAGAATATCCTTCATTGCCATGTGTAACCCAGGACAGAAGTGCAGGAGTACAGTGAAAATTTTTACAATGTCTCCTCTTATGGTGCCACCTTGGGGAAAAGTACCTAGGTACAAATCTTAGATACAAAAGAAGAATAAAAGGAAAAGTAGTTGCATTACTTTACAGGGTTTAAAGAATAAGTTAGAAATAATACGTAGTCAAAGGATTGATATTACAGTCAGATATAAAAAACATTCCAAATAAACATTACATTGCAGCAGCTCAGCGCAGGGGCTTCCCCAAGTGGTCTGACCAATTGGTTGAGGCGTGGCCCGGGGTTTTGGAATGCTGAAAGGGGAATGGAGGAGAAGGTATATTGCAGGGCATCGTCAACTGAAGTGGTGGAAATGGCAGAGCAATATCTTTCATGGAGGGACATGCTCACCAGATGAAATATTTTTTGCCTTTCAACTCCTTTAATCTTCAATATTATCAGCCCATCATCTTCCACTCTTAAGGAAATACAAGAATAACGTTAGTTAGGTTCTGTTTCAGTCCCTGGCTGTATTAGTTGGAATGACCACCTTAAGGTCATAGTAGAGTAGAACTTCCTATGCTCACATTGAGGGTACCCTTCATGATGTGTGGCATCATAACCTTGTTAAATGGAATAGCTTTTGAATAGATCTAAAAACTCAAGAACTGAGCACTCCAGACATGCTGTGGCCATCAACAAGCTATCATCGTTAGCAGAATCATCTTCAGCCACACTCTGTAACTTCATGTACCAGCATATATGCCAATCTATGATTACTAAAAAGCCAGAGGAATCACTGTTGGTTCAGTGACCAGTGCAGAAGGCATGTCAGAGAATCACCAGGGATCCCTAAAAATGTAGTGTAAGCCTAATGAAGCTACTACAGACAACTTCCAGCAAGTCAAACAGCAGAAATAGCATGCAATTGACAATCAATTGAACAGATCTAAGCGCTGCAGACCTGCCACATCCAGCAGTGAATGGTGGTGGCCAATAAATAAATATTCCCATCTTCAACAATGGTGGAGCCCAACACATCAGTATAAAATAAGGCGGAAGCATTCGCAGCAATCTTCAGCCAGAAATGTCAAGTAGATGATCCATCTCAGCCTCCTCCCATGTTCCTAACATCACAGCTGCCAGCTTTCAATTCAATTCACTTCATATGATATCAAGAAACAGCTGAAGGCATTGGGTACTGCAAAGGCTATGGGCCCTGACGAGATTTCAGTCATATCACTGAAGACTTGTGCTCCACAACTAGCTGCATCTCTAGATAAACTTTTCAATACAGTTACAACACTGGCATCTATCTGTCAATGTGGAAAATTGGCCACGTATCTCCTATCATTCTAACTCCATCATGTTTCTGGGCAAAGGACAAGGCTTCACGTGGAAGCACAGGAAATGGGGCAGGCACAGGTCAGACCGCTGTTTACATAATGGAGAACAATCCTTGAACGAGGTAAAACAGAAAACATTTGTATCTAATTAGAAATTTAATATTGGAAAAAGAGCTATGATAGAAACAGAAAAAATCAGAAAATGGAACTGGGTCCATATAGGAAACAACATAAGAAGTAGTGAAACAAAATTAGTTATAGGAGCCTCCAGGCTTACCATGGATGTACAGCAGATGGTGAGGTTCCAGAAGATGGGACAATAGCCAATGTTGTTCCTTTGATATAGAATGGAAACAGCATAATCCATGAAGTTATAGGCCAGTGAGTCTCATATCAGTGTTGGGAAAATTCTGAGGGACAGGATTTACTGACATTTAGAGAAGAAAGAAATGAACTTATTAGGGATAGTCAGCATGGCTTTTTGTGGGGGCAGTCTTGTATCACAAATTTGTTTGAGTTTATTGAGGAAGTGACGAAAATGATTGATGATGGTAAGGCCACAGATATTGTCTACATGGACTTTACTGAAGCTTTTGACAAGGTCCCTCATGGTAGGCTGGTCCAGAAGATTGAATCACATAGGATCCGCAGTGAGTTGTTAAGTTGGATACATGATTGGTTTTGTCATAGAAGACAAAGTGTTGTTGTAGAGGGCTGGTTTTCTGACTGGAGGTCTGTGGCCAGTGGTGTTCTGCAAGAATTTGTGCTGGGATCTCAATTGTTTGTATCTTATATAAATGATTTGGATGAAAATGTAGGTGGTCTGATTCATAAGTTTGCAGACGACATGAAAATTGGTGGAGTTGTGGATTATGAGGAAGGTTGTCAAAGGATACGGCAGGATAAAGATCATTTGGAAAATTGGCCGTAGAAATGGCAGGTGAAGTTGAATCCAGATGCGTGTGAGGTGCTGCAATTAGTGACGTCAAATGCAAGAGAAACAGTACAGTACACAGGACTGTTAGAGGCATTGATAAACAGAGAGATCTTAGGTTGCAAGCCTATAGCTCCCTGAAAGTGGCAACACAGGTGGATAAGGTGGTGAAGAAATGTCTTCATCGGTCAGGGCACTGAGTATAAAAGTTGGAAAGTCACGCTGCAGCTGTGTAAAAGTTTTCTTAGGCCACACTTGGAATATTATGCACAATTCTGGTCGTCCACTATAGGAAGGATGTGAAGGCTTTGGAGATGGTGGCACAAGAGTTTGACCAGGATGTTGTCTGGACTGGAGTGTATTTGCTTTAAGGAGAGATTGGATAAACTTGGATTGTTTTTGCTAGAGCATCGAAGAATGAGGAGTGACCCGATAGAAGCATATAAAATAATGAGAAGCATGAATAGAGTGGATAGTCAGAGTCTTTTTCCTGGGGAAAATATTAAATACGATGGGGTGTAGGTTTCAAGTGAGAACGGGGGAATGTTTAAAGCAGATGTTCAAGGCAAGTTTTTTTTTAAGCAGATGGTACCAGGAACATGCTCCCAGGGGAGGTGGTAGAAGCAGATACGATAGCAAAGTTTAAGAGGCATTTAGACAGACACATGAACAGGCAGGGAGTAAAGGGATATAAACCATATGCAGGCAGGAGGAATCAGTGTAGAATGAGAACATGGTCGGCACAGATATGGTGGGCTGAAGGGCGTGTTCCTGAGCTGTACTGTTCTATGTTCTATGTTGGTCGACAGGTTAACCCTAGAAATGGAATTAGAAAAGGTCAGGAAGGGTGAAAGGTGAACTTTGTGAAAATGAGAGAAGAACAGGAACCTTCCAATTTCGAGTTAAGTCAAGAAATACGACGACACAGTCATGAATAGACAAGTAGAGTATTTAGGGTTCATTTGTCATGTGGTTTAATGCTGAGATAAGAGTTTAGTTTCAAGATAGACTGATCAACTGTCTTCACGACAACTATACTTGTTATGTTATGAGACTGAATAAAATACATGGTAGACATAGATATACGTATATTTATGTTATTGAAAGATGATCCCATGAACTCTTCCAGCTAATGCTTTCTGTCTACTCTGTGTGCTTCTCTTCAGATAGTTCTAATATATACATAGCTAGACTTTAGCTTTCTACCTAGCTCTCCCTGTGTTTCTCTCTTCCCCTTTAATTCTACCCAGTCTACACTGTTTATGCCCAGTGAAGAGCAGCTTAGTGGTATCATTGCACAATTAATTCAGGGTCCTAACAAAGATGAACACACAAGTTGCATTGGAACAAATATTGTTCTGCATATCCCACAATAAGGCAGCTACAGCTAGAATACATATATGATGTTTTTTCCATGTCATGGAAACATGGAATCAAGTGAAACCTTGCTTTTTGTTAAAAATTGGCAGCATCAACAACGAAAGTGATAACATTCTGAAAGTACTTACTTCATTGAATCTCTGCAGTATGGAATCAGATCATTTAGCCCGTGAAGTCCATACTGATCCTCTGAACAACATTCCACCCAGATCTATCCACTACCTTTTCCCCGTAACCCTGCATTTCCCGTGGCTAATCCACCTTGCCTGCACATCCCTGGACACTACACGTAATTTAGAATGTCCAATCTGCCTAACCTGAATATCTTTGGACTGTGGGAGGAAACCAGAGCACTGAGAGGATACCCACGCAGACACAAGGAGAATGTGCAAACTCCACACAGGCAGTCACCTGCAGTTAAACCTGGGTCCCTGGTGCTTGAGGCAGCAGTGCGAACCACTGAGCCACCGTGCCACCCCAGAACAGACTGTGGAACATGTAGATCCTGAGATCATACAAGTTGGTATATAAATGCAAGTTCTTTTGCATTAGCTGAGTATCTCTGGGATTGCCACTGAAGGGAGACCCAAGTGTTCCTAAGGCTTCACAAATGTGGTGGAATGCCAGTGTCACAGATGTCAATTCCTTTTTTTTTTGCCCAGGAAAAGAATATTCCAATGTCCTTTGATGACATCTACTTATGTGACTGGGCAGGCAATTATTAGGAAGACATCTGGAAGAAATCTTAGACTCTGTTTGACTTTGCTAAGGCAGAAGAAGCTAGTTGACACAGCTAGCTGTCATGTTTCCTTATCTTTTTCTCAACACCAGCACACCAACCGGTGAAATCAGGGATCCTTAACCTGAAGAGTTAGTAGCACAGGTGCAATCTTCCAGAGCACTTGGTAATGATTCTCACTTGGATGAATACACATTACAGATCAACTCTGGACTATCATGTGGTGTTCTACATTATTTCCTATCTGGTAATGTAACTGAATCAAAGCTACGCTGACTAAAAAATGTACCAGAACAACAGCAAGTTCTACACCAAAGCCTTTTTTCCAGGTCAAGCAAAATTCTTGGGACGAGTGACTTTCCTGTTCCGGTTTTGGACAACGTACCTCATAGATGATTGCCAGTAGTGCAGCTGTAGACAATCAAGTTTGCATATGGAGTAAATTCAGCCCAGAGTAACGACCTGAACCCACAGATGCTGTTAGGTAAGAGAGGAAAATCTGTCGGCATCTGCAACTGAATGTGTTTTGTGAAATGTTTAAGTAAATATCAGGGAATAAAGTTCCTTCTGCATTTTAAATGGTGAGCTAAGGAAATATTTTACTGACAGCATTTCAAACATTCTGCTGATCTCTCTCCTATGCACACTCGACGGACTTGTAATCCTTCTAATCTTGGTAAAATTGTTCCTTGCATGGCAGGTCAATAACTCACTCATAAACCCAGTAAGAATGCTATCGGAATTCTGCAGAGCGCATGTTTCAGATTTACATTTTTAAAAAGTCCTAAGCGTATTTTCTCTCATTAGTGTCTTCATCCTTTTAAACACAGCGTGACTTTGGTGAATGTGGGTCACCTCATTTTTTAAGAACTTTTACCGAATTTGTCAATTGATTTTTTTTTATTTCTCAGAATCACAGAAGTGCTACAGCGCAGAAGGAGGCTATTTGCTTCCCTTAATTTAATTTTTCACCCTCTAATAGGCCTGGTTTTCAATTGTATCGTCTACTTTTGTCACGAGCACACTTTTTCCTCAGCATAATTTCTCTCTCTTGTTTCATTCATGAAGTTGTGGATTGCCTTTCAAAGGAATGTACCTTGAATGTACCTGAGCACCTCTTCTTAGAGGATAGTCCATTGATCAGTTACTGTTTTCTTTTGCCACGTACTTTGTTATTCTCAATAACGAAGGTCATTGATATGCTTCAGAAAAGTACTTTGATAGCTATAATATGAATAAAGTATAGGTTTTATTTTCAAGAGTGCATCGGTATATAAGCTTCATATCCATCAGCTTGAATCAAACTGATCCTAGGTATTTGTATGCTTGGAACAGATTGTAAGAAATATCTCAATTTTCTTTCTATATAAAGGTGCAACTTCCATGGATTTGAACTGGTTAACATGTTAGCCAAAGTTTCCTCCTGGTTAGTTTAACTGGTAATAGGTTAATGATGATTAAGGCAAAATCCCTTTCTGCATGAACCATTTAAAGAACAACTTGCCTTTCACAATCTCAGGAATTCCCAAAGTACTTTGCAGGCAATGAAATACTTGTTGAAGTGTCTTTGTTGATGTAGTACAGGTAGATTCACTGCCAATTTGGAACTTAGGAACGGGGCAGGGCATTCAGCCCCTCAACCCTGTTCTGCCTTCCAGATCATGGCTGAACTTATGCCTCTATGCCACCTTCCTGCACTATCCACAAATACTTCAATGTCATTAGTAAATCGAAATCTATCAATTTCTGTCTTGAATTTAGTTATGACTGAGTTGCCACAAATTTCTGGTATAGAGAATTACAAAGCTTTCAATATCCTCCTTAACACAGTCCTTAATGGATAGCCTTTTATTCTGAGGTCATGTCCCATGGTGCCAGACCTCAGAACAAGGGAAAACACCCTTTCTGCATCTACTCTGTCTATCCTTTTAAGAATGGCGCAAGTGTGTATGAACTTTCCTTTCATCATCCTCAACTCCAAAAAGCACAGGCCCAATTGTCTCAATTTCTCATCATAAAACAGTCCCTTTATTCCAGAAATCAGTCTGGTGAACTTTCACTGTTCTCCCTTCAGTGCCAGTATATCCTTCTTTAGGCAAGCAACCCTCCAGGTGGAAACTCACAAGCATTCGGGATTTGTTTCTGCTACTTTCCACTTTAGTTCAACTTTCCATGACTAGTTTTATTTTGATTCTATCTGAATACCCTCTTAGGTTCCCATCTCCCTGACAAAGTAACGTAAAGCCTAGCACTAGCAAATATCCAAACAAGAACATTAGTCCTGGATCTGCTAAGGTGTAACTTGTCCTCTTACCTGTATGACAGTTAGTCCCAATGCCCAAGGAATCTAAATCCCTTCCTTCTACACCATACACACAACAAACAATGCGCAGATAGCCTCCTTGAATGATTCTAACTGACAGATAACTATTGACAGGGGCACTTATGCACTAAAATTGAAATTAAACACCTCATGTGTTGCCAAATAGTGACAAAGTTTACAGGGTAACTCAAAAAACACCTATTATTTTTGAAGATCATGAAGAATTTTTTTGCTAGAAATGATGGAGATTTGAATTTTACAGACTGTCTAAACAATTTAATCTTACTTTGATCATCTCCTCCATCGACTCATGGATTTCTTTCACGTAGTCACTCATTGATTTTTCTTCATGCCTTGTGACAGCTGATTAGACCAGATCATTTAACACACACATATAAGTCTTTTGAATTGCATGATGATAATTTTCCAATTTTAGGAATTTACAATAAAAAAAGGACAGTTTAAAAATCTGGTTGACTGGGTTCTGTCAACTGCTGGGTTTAATTTGCTCTCAAATGCGCAATATTACAAAAGGTACTTTTTTTGGGGAGCGGGGAGTGGGAGTGATGATGGGAGGTTGGTTCTGTTGTACTTAGTGTGCTGCCAAGCGGTAGTCAGAATTTAGCACATCATTAAACCCATTAACTACTCAATGATAATGATATCTTTTGCTGCATCTTCTGTTTTAAAATTATTCATTCTACCAAAGGTGTTTACTCACCTTTTTTGTGCTTGATTCATAGTGACATAGCCATGAAACAATAATCTTTATGAATTTTTAGGAACATAGGAGCAGCAGAAAGCCATTCAGCTGCTCGAGCCTGCTCCACCATTCAATAAGATCATGGCGGATCTGTGGCTTGCCTTGACACCCCTGCTTAATAAAAAATTGTCTATCTCAGGCTTAAGTTTAATAATTGAATTAGCATCAACTATTATATGAGGACGAGAATTCCAAACCTCCACTACACTTTGAATGTAGAAGTGCTTTCTAACATCTTTCCTCAATAACTTGGCCCCAATATTTAAACTATATCCCCAGTTCTGGAATCTTCAACCAGTCGAAATAGTTGATCTTTATCTGTAGATAACACAGTATGGAGCTGGAGGAACACAGCAGGCGGGGAGCATCAGAGGAGCAGGAAAGCTGACGTTTCGGGTCGGGAACCTTCTTCAGAAATGGGGGAGGGGAGGGGGGGCGTGTGAAATAAATAGAGCGAGGAGGGGTGGGGCTGGGGAATGTAGGTGGGATGGTGATAGGTGAGTACAGGCAGGCCGTGGTGGGGATTGGTCAGTGAGGTGGGAGGATTGGACATGGGATGAGGCAGGGGACGGGAGATTTTGAAGCTTGCAAAGTCCACATTGAGACCATTGGGTTGTAGGCTCCCAAGGCAGAATATGAGGTGCTGCTCCTCCAGTTTCCGGGTGGCGTCGTTGTGACACTGGAGGAGGCCCAGAATGGATATGTCGTCCAGGGGTGGGAGGGGGAATTCCCATGACCAAACCTCCCTCTCATCCCCGTCTCCTTGACCTGTGCGTCTTCTCTCCCGCCTGTCCACTCCTTCCACCTCACTGACCAATCCCCACCACTACCTACCTGCACTCACCTATCGCCATCCCACCTACCTTCCCCAACCCCACCCCTCCTCTTTCTATTTATTTCAGAGCCTGCTTCCCCCTCTCCCATTTCTGAAGAAGGGTCCTGATCCAAAACATCAGCTTTCCTGCTCCTCTGATCCTGCCTGGCCTGCTGAGTTTCTCCAGCTCCACGCTGTGTTATCTCTAACTCCAGCTTCAGCAGCTCTTACTAGCTCTGAGTGAATTATCTTTATCTATCCTGTCTTTCCCCATTAATATCCGGAAAATCTCAATTAGATCATCACTTATACTATGAATTTTTAGAGAATAAAGGCCTAATTTGTCTAATATCTCCTCATAACCCCTGAAGTCCAGATATCACCCTGCGTTGAACTCCTTCCATGGTCAAAACATCCTTCCTGAAGTGTGGTGGCCAGATCTGTTCACGATACAAGTGGGATCTATCTAGGATTTGTATATATGCAGCATAATGTCTGCATCATTATACACCAGTCCTTCGGATATGAAGGCCAACATTCCATTAGCCTTCTTGACAATTTTCTGCGTTTGTGACATTTTAAAGAGCTATGCACCTGACCCCCACATCTCATTGGACAATCACTATATTTAACTTTGTGCATTCTAAAAAAAATCCCGATCTATCCATTTTCGGGTGAAATGGATTACCTCACACTTGCTTATAGTAAAATGTATCTGCCACAGCTTTGTCTATTCATCTAATCTATCAATAACCTGTTGTAATTTTATGGTGTCATCAACACTGTCTACAGTGCTATCTAATTTTGTGCCATCAGCCAATTTGGGTATTTGACTTTTTACGTCATTAACAAGGTCATTAATGAATAGTGTGAATAGTTGAGGCCATAACACATATCCCAGTGGGACACCACTAGTCACATCCTGCCAATTAGAGCACTAACCAATTATTCCAACTGTGTTTGCTGCCATTCAACCAATTTCCTATCCATGTCAGTAGTTTGTCCTCCATTCTGTAGGCTTCCAACTTAGCTAACCATCTCATGTAGAAATTTATTAAAAGCCTTGTGGAAGTCTATATAAACAACATCCATTGACTTACTGAAGGGTCCAGACGCAAAACATCAGCTTTCCTGCTCCTCTGATGCTGCTTGGCCTGCTGTGTTCATCCAGCTCTACACCTTGTTATCCATTGACTTACTTCTGTCAACCATCTTTGTCACCCCTTCAAAAAAAGGCAATAAGGTTTGTCAGACATGACCTACCCTTTATAAATCCAGGTCAATTCTCCTTGACTAACTGGAATTTCGAGGTGACCAGTTACCCTTTCCTTGATTATAGACTCCAACAATTTACCCACCACAGTTATCAGTCTAACTGCACTGTAATTCTTCGGTTTGTCTCTCCACTTAAAGAGCAATGTGGCATGACTAAATTGCCAATCCATAGGTACAACTCCTGAATCCAGACAACTCTAAACGATTATGGTTAGAGAATAGGCCGTGTGCTCTCCCGTCTCCTTTAGCTTCCATGGATGGAAACCATCAGGTCCTGGGGATTTGCCACTATTTATTTCCATTAATTTCCCCATCATTGATGATTTACTAAAGCTAACTTTATCTCGGCTCTGTCCCTCTGTTAATTCCTTTGGGACTTCCTGCAAGCTATTCTCCTTTCCTGCTGTGAATAATGAAGCTAAATAATCATTCAGCATGACTGCCATTTCCCCATGGTCATTGACAATATCCTTACCCTCAGCTTTCAGTGAGTCAATAGTATTCTTACCAAGTCGCTTTCCCTTTATATAACTAGAAAACTCTTTTATTGTCTTCTATGTCTCTTGCAATCTTCCTTTCATTATCCTTTTTAGCCATTCTTTTAAGCTGCTTTGTGGCCCTCTGTTGGTCTTTGTATTTGTCCAATTCTGTGGGATCTGTACTGTTCTTCGTGTTTTTATAAGCCCTTTTAATTCTATGCTGTCTCTTACCTCCTTAGGTGTCCATCACTTTTTTTTGTCAGATGGAGTTTTTCCTTCTCATGGGTACGAGTTGGTTCTGAATATCATTAAATGTTTCTTTGAACACCTTTCATTGTTCTTCATTTGTTTTTATTATTGGCAGACTTTCCCAGTTTACTGTGGACAGTCTCTGCGTCACCCCATTAAAGTCTGCCTTTCTTATATCCAAAATTTTAATATTCAATCTTTGCTTGTCACCTACAAATGCTGCATGAAACATGATCATGTTGTGATCACTATTTGACAAATACTCACAAACATTTAGATTCATTGCTCATTATTAGACCCAATATTGCTTGTCCCCATGTCGCATCCAAGACATATTGCTATAGGAAACTATTCTGGACACACTCTAGAAATTCATGGCCTTTCTGGCAGTAGCTTATCTATCTCTCCCAGTCTATGTTGAGATTAAAATCGTCTGTTAATACCCTTCTGCCTTTGCTTCATAGTTGCCTAATTTCAGCATTTGTACAATCTTCTGAGCTGCTACCAGGTAGTCGATATATATACATATCTATTGTGGTTTTAGTTCTGAGATAACTGCACAGAGGTCAGTATCACGTCACCAATTCACCCTTTATTTACATATGCACAGTACATGGGTTCTGACTAGCCAGCTCCATGCCAGTCCTTAGACTGAGGAGACTTTATGGATCTCCTATTTACAACTGTCAGTCAGGGCTCCCTGATTGGCCCAGTCAAGGATCTGATAGTCAATGAGATCCATCTGGCCCTGGTTCTAATCATTACAATTTCTCTACAGTCCCTCAGTTCTATCCATAAGGTCCCTGTTGAATGTTTCCCCCTCATTACATCCTCCCTCACCATAGAAGTGATTCTGTTTCTAATCAGTAATGTTACTCCACCTCCTCTGCCATTGTCTCTATCAATTCTGTAAACATTATAACCTGGTATGTTTAGTTCCCAGTCCTGACTATCCTGCAGCCACGTCTCCATAATGGCTAATGTATCACAGTTTACAATTTGAATTGGCATTTGCAGCTCATTTAATTTGTTCCTTGCACTCTGTGCATTTGCATAAAGAGCTCTAATTTTGGCTGTACACTCTATTCAGTTCTTCAGAATCTCATTACTTCTTCTTCCTGGCTTACTAAATGTGCTTTTTATAGTCCTGCCTTGTTCATTCAACTGGCCCTGCTTGTTCATCCTATTAATCTCTAACTTCTCCTCATATCCTGATCTGCTGCTCCAGTTCCCATCACCCCACCATACTAGTTCAACCCCCACCAAGGGTTTCTGATGAACCTGTTGTTTACTTTCAGCATGTTCTGTGTTTTGGATTTTAGATTTCTAATTTTTTTTCTTGTTTCTTATATTTGTACCTGTATTAACACCACTGAGTCCTCTGTCATGCTTCCTAGCTGAGCAATGCCTGATTTAAAATTTAAATAAAGCCTGACAGTTAACTGGCATCAGCAGTATGCATTCTCCATGACAATACCCCTGGTAAGCGGAGTCCATTTTCAATGAATAACCAGTTATGTTGGTTATCCCCCTGAACTGGTATTCTTGCAAAATGTCTGGATGTGTGCAAAACAGAAGCTTCGACAAACTGTATTTTTTTTTTCAGCAATACTGACGAAATGTCACATCCGGTCGTGTCATCATTCCTGTTTGGAGAACTGCAATTGTACTTGCTGGCTTGCCATTGTCATAGGTCCTGTGTCTGCTTTGTGGGTAGCCTGCGGCAACAAAAAAAAACTTCTAACATAAACCCAGATTGTCTGATAGTGGGATAGTCATTATTCCAGCATGTTTGAGAGTTGTGTGAGGAGACCCTGTGGAATCCCCATCACAAAAGACTCCAAAAGAATTGCTTCAGATTCTTGTGGTTCTGAAGATTCTGCTGGGCAATTCCTCCACCCCTAGTGCCTTCCAAATTGGTCCATTTACACTCAGTGATTTGGCAGATTCCTGATGAAATTAAGTAAATATTTACTCATGTAAAGTTAGACTGTTAAATACTTGGTCTAAATCCTGAATGACAATTTAATCAATCCCATACTTACCTCACACTGCTCCCAACTACAAACCCACCCCCAAGCACTTATAACCCCCCTGATCCTGATCTGATATGCTTGGGTCTCAAACCATTTCATCTGGTCTGGACCTTTTCCCCCTGTCCTCTGTTCCAGACTGAACTCCCTTACTCCCTTCACCCACTCCATGCCTAACACCCCCACCCCATTACCCAATTTCAGATCTGACCCTCCCTTTCCCCCCTGGGAGCTGATGCCCCTTCACTTTTTGTAATATCCAGTGCCTATAGCTATTTCTGGATTCACATTGAGTGAATCAAATTGCTGAAGACTGGTGAGCTGGGGATCTTTGGAGTAAGCTGAGTATTATCTATATGGCACAAGGTATGAAATCACATGCCACAAGGTTATAGACCAACAGGTTTATTTGAAAACACAAAATCGTTGGCTTGTTTAGGAAATAGGCTGAAAAACAGGAGGCAGAGATTATAAATAATGTACAGGTGGACTAATAGTATGCAGGATGTGACTGGTATAGTCTTGCATGAATCCTGTTGGAGCCTCATTGTATTAATTAATAACTTGGTAATGAAATAGAGAGGCTGATTTCCAAATTTATCACTCCCACGGGTTAGCACTGCTTCGTCACAGCACAGGATCCAGGTTTGATTCTACCCTTAAGCAACTGCCTGTGTGGAGTTTTCATATTCTCCCTGTGGCTGTGTGGATTTCCTCTCGGTGCTCCGGTTTCCTCCCACAGTCCCAAGATGTACAGCCTAGGTGGATTGGCCATGCTAAATTGCCCTAAATTGTCCAGGGATGCGTAGGTTAGGTGAATTAGCCATGGGAGATGCAGGGTTATTGGGATAGGGTGTTGGGGATGCGGGGAGGGTCTGGATGGGATACTCTTCTGAGGATATGTGTGGACTTGGTGGGCCAAATGGCCTGCTTCCACACTGCAGGGATTCTATGATTCCATTGGGTGAAAGCAGTGCACTGTGAAACTGCAGATTTTTAGCTTCTTTAAGTCTGTTTCATCTAAAATATCCTGCATGAAACATCTCTTGTGAGATTGTCTCTTTGCCTATCCCTTGATTCGAGGATTGTGTTTACTCAGGATCGCAAGTTTCCGCTGTGGGTCTTCACATGCTTGAATGAGTTAATTCCTGGCTTGTAGCCAGGAATTGTAGCTTGTAGCTCTTTAGGCACAGTCCTCAGAGGTAGTGGGATCTGCAATGCAGGGTTTTCAGGATTACAGCACATTAGTGTCTTGCAATTACCTACCCAGCAATGGGAAGGATGGTATTTGAGCAAAAATAATTCAGGTGATACATATTAAAGTGACACTGACGTTTTAAAATATTCAGAAAATCTTGAGGGTTTTTTTTCTTGACTGACTTCTTGGTACGCAGTTGTGTTTCTACATGTTCTTCTTTTGGAAGTAGATGGTTTCCAAGTACCTCTGTAAAATGTGTTTGTATACAGTGGATGGTCAGATGGAAAATGAAGGTGGAATAAGATGACATGCTAATTTAGGTCTAGTAGGATTTAATTCCAATTCTAAAATAGGATAACACATTTAGTTTTGTCTCATGTACTCACTGGGCACTCCGATGTCATATTTTGTGTGCGAATGTCATAGAAACAGATGTTAACCAAACTCCAAATCCTAAATTCTTCCAGAAAATAGGTTTAGAAAATGCCAATATATCAAGCCAATGTAGTTTTAATTTTTGTTTGAGTAATTGCTAAGCAGAACTTGATCGAAAATAAGCAAACGTTGGATTGATTTGACTTGATTCAACTGTGGCTTTCAGTCCAGCCAACTGTAGCTAGCAAAGGCACAAAAATAATTTGGCAGAGTCTAAGTGTGAGCACAGCTGATGATTATCAGTACATAAGCCAGAGCATTGCTGCATCTTCAAATATAGCAAGCCCTTATCCCTGAATGGCCTGCCATCCTATCATCTCTGGCATGCTGCCCTCTTAATGGATATGGGTTTTCATTTACTGCATGTGTTATCCTCAGTCCTCTCTTTGGGTGAATTCATTTGGAAGCTACTGTGTTGAAATGTAATTTTACAAACGTAAAGTAAGGTTGCACACATATTGCTAGGCCGGGCAAACTTTTAAAAAAAAATGTTAAATACTTTGGCAGCAACAGTTAGAAAAGCAGAGAACTATTTTAACACTTCTTGTGCTATGGTTCATTATGATGTTAATAAACAATCAGCTTCTGCTTTGCACGACTGACTGATGTACTTCAAACCTATCCCCTTATTATGCAACCTTTAATGCAGGGGAGATGGAGGAGGGGATGGTGTGTGATGGTCTATTGCAAGACTATTAATCTGGAGAGCCATGTAATGTTCTGAAAACCTGGATTTGAAACCCATCTGGTTCACTGATGTCCTTTAGGCCCTGTCCTTATCTGATCTGGCTTACATGTAATTCCACAGCAATGGGGTTGACTCCTAATTGCCATCTGAACCAGCATTGCAAGCCACTTATTTGGCAAGGGCTCTTGTAGTGCAGCGATCGTGACCTTAGCTCTAACCTGGGTGGCCCACATTTGAGTCCCACCTACTCCAATGTGTATAATAGCATCTTTATCTGACTGACGAGAAAATATCTATAATGCTAAGTTCTTTCGTAAACTCTTCATATGAAGAAATTAAAATTAACATTACTCTTTGAAAAATTGGTCGGTCATATCAACTGAAACCTGTTTAGCAATCCATATCTACAAAAGATATTTAGCAGCTTTGTAGTAACAACATGTAAACTTTGGCTCTCTGAATCAGAAGGTCATGGCCTAGAGTCCCAGCAAACTGTAAGTCAGCTCAGACTTGATAGTTGTCCTGAGACAGACACGCTTGCTTTGGCAAAGATGACTTCTTTTAGATAAGACAGAAAAATGAGTCTGTCATTTCAGATGCGTCTAAAAGGTTCTTTCGAGCAATATTTGTAGAAGAAAATTCGCATTCACTTAATGTCCTGCACAATATTTATTCCTCAGTCAAGATCACAAAGACAGATTATCCGGTCGTATATCACTTTGCAGGGAGAGACCTAGCTGTGTGTGCGATTTGGATGCTATGGGAGGAATTTGAGTTTTGACTGAATACTGGGATCAAATAGGGGTTGCAGTCCACACAACAACAACAAAAACAATGTTAACTCTGTTTTCTTCCCTCACAGATGCTGCCAGACCTGCTGAGCTTTTCCAGCAACTTTGTTTTTGCTCCTGATTTACAGCATCCGCAGTTCTTTTGGTTTTTATTTAGGGGCTACAGTCCTGTGTTTTGTGAGTGACAGTGTATGAGTAGATATTTGACAACTTGACTGATAACTGGGGTGAAGAAGTTAACTTATGAGAAAAGTGGTGATATGTTGACGAGGTTGGCCTTGTAACCAATGAAGTTTAGAAGAAAGTGAGGTAATCTTAGTGAAGCATATTATATTCTGTAGGGGCTTGAAAGGCTGGATGATGTGAAGATGTTTCCCTTTATGGAAGAGACTAGAACTAAGAATGTAGTTTTAAAATAATTTCCAGCTTAAGATGGAGATGAGAATTTTTTCTCTCTGAGTTCATTTTTCTGTCGAATACGGTTCCCTTGAGAACGTCGGAGGAGGTTTTATTCAATATTTTTAAAACTGAATTAGATTCTTCATTTAACAAAAATGTTTGAAGTTAAAAGGGCAAGTAAAATGTAGGGTACAACCAGTTTACATTTGCTCTAGACTGATATGTTTGTATGCCATAGAGGCAGTACCAGGCATACCTCAAAGTGAGATAACAAGCATGGGGCTGGATGAACACAGCAGGTCAAGCAGCATCATAGGAGCAGGAAAACTTGACGTTTCGGGCCTAAACCCTTC
>JAHRHZ010000133.1:12617426-12741983 GCA_024137785.1 Ginglymostoma cirratum | reverse complement strand
ACCCGCCCCCTTGACCTGTCCGTCCTCCCTGGACTGACCTATCTCCTCCCTACCCCCCTACCTACACTCACCTTTACTGGCTCCATCCCCGCCTCTTCGACTTGTCTGCCTCCTCTCCACCTATCCTCTCCTCTATCCATTCTCTATCCGCCTCCCCCTCTCTCCCTATTTATTTCAGAACCCTCTTCCCCTCCCCCATTTCTGATGAAGGGTTTAGGCCCGAAACGTCAAGTTTTCCTGCTCCTATGATGCTGCTTGACCTGCTGTGTTCATCCAGCCCCATGCTTGTTATCTCGGATTCTCCAGCATCTGCAGTACCTTTTATCTTTTATACCTCAAAGTGAGGTGTGAACCTGGTGAAGGTACAATGGAGAATTATTCGCATGCCAAACAGCATAGGCAGGTCTAAGCGATCCCACAATCAATAGATCAGATCTAAGCTCTGCAGTCCTTCCAAATCCCATTGGGAATGGTGATGGATAATCAACAACTCACTGTCTTCAGAAATATCCTGAACTTTAACCTTGATGGAGCCCAGCAAAATCACGCAAAGAATACGGCTGAAGCATTTGCAACAATCAACACCTATATGTGCCAGAAAGCCATGATGTGGAGGTACCGGTGATGGACTGGGGTGGACAAGGTCTGGAATCATATGATATCAGGTCATAGTCCAACTAGTTTATTTGAAAATACAAGCTTTTGGAGCCTCGCTCCTTCTTCAGGTGTTAGTGAGAGATGTAGTATCAGACACTGAATTTATAAGTAAAAGATCAAAGGTTCACACCACTGATGAGGATGTTTTAAACAAACCTAGGATGCTGTTAAATCCCCCTCACACATGTGTAAATCAATGGGGTGAATTTGTATTTGCAAATACATTCTATTTTGTTCAAAAAGCACACAATTTATAGTCAGTCAATATGTTGTTTTATAAATTCCTACTTCAGAAATAAAACAAGTTTGACTCCAAACTAAAATACAAACAGATACTTAACAAGGCCTCACACCTAATAATCATTGTCTGATCTTAAATGTCACCTCTTCTTTACACTGATAAAACCTTTACTTCTCTCAGGACAGTGACTTTAAAGGAATTTAGGGATTTATATAAACATATTAATCAATTAAAACCTTCTAGCTGATTAAAGATTTAACAGCATCGTTGGTTTATTTAGTACATCCTCATCAAAGTTGCAACCCTTTGATCTTTTACTTATAAATTCTCTGTCTGATACTACTTCTCTCTCACTGACATCTGAAGAAGGAGCGAGGTTAATTTCTGGTTAATGATAACCCCAAGATATTGATGGCAGGCTATCCAGTGATGGTAGTCCTTTTGAATCCAATGGGAGATCATTGGATTCTGTTTTGCTGGAGATGGATATTATCTTGCACTTATGTGGCATGACGATTACTTAGCACTTGTTCAACTCAAACCTGAAACTTGTCGAGAATTTCTGGTTGTATGCGTAGGTTGGTTCATTATCTGAAAAGTTGTGAATGAAACTCAATATCGTGCAATCATCAGAGAACGTCCCAAGTTTTGACTTTATAATGTAGGGAAATGCATTGATAATGCAGCCGAAGATTGGGGCTCGAACAGTTCTTTGAGGAATCCCTGTTGTGTTGTACTGAGGCTAAAATGATTGGGTAATAATAATAATTAATAATAATAATAAAAATAATCATTATAATAACAACCCAAACTATCTTCCTTTGTGCTTGTACTGAGTACAACCAGTAAAGAGCATTTTCCCTTGATTTCCATTTACTTCCTTAAACTTTGCTAGGGCTCCATGATGCCACATTCGGTCAGATGCTATCTTGATATTAAGGGCAGTCACTTGCACCTGAGTTCTGGAATGCAACTTTTTCTTGTCCATATTTGGAATAAGGTGTTTTAGAATGAAGTGGTATGGAAGATCCAAACCAAGATTCAGTGAATAAAGAGAAGATCTTGTAGTTCCTGACAAACCTCTGAAATATGCAGAAAGGATCAATGGATGGAATCTTGTAGGGCCTGAATGATGCTGGCTATGGAGAGAAAGGTAACAGAATCATGAGAGATGTCCATCTCGATAGTGGGAAAAATTCACTGCATCTATTAACTAAGTTTTGGTGTTGAGGTGAGTTTCTTGCTAGGTAGCAACAAGGCACTATTAGGAAGGATTAAGACTTACCTAATTAACTGCACATCGCACCTCATTAATGTACAGTGTCCTACTCTATCACTTTGAGCAAATTAGACACTGAGAATATTGATATGGAAATCACAGCAAATGCATGGTGACTTCAGATTGTTGCTTGCTCCAAAGGACCTCCATGTTGGTTGCCAACATCTCAGGGCATGCTACATGGGCAACAGCCATATGCACTCCATATCCATGGACATTGGCATCTGACATGCTAGCCTCCAAGAAGCTTCATAGCACATCTCAGACCCACACAATGATCATTTCTGCACTTCAGTCCTGCAGCTGGGGTGCACCAGCAACTATAATTGTAATATTGCAGCAAGGACACAGTACATGAAGGATATTTAACCCTTGGTTAGCCAGCCACTCCAGCTGCTTAGAGTCAGGATCCTATTCACATAAGACCGAGGAGCTGAATGTCCAGCAGCCCACCTACCCTTTTGACCTCTCCTGCCCTAGTTTGAGCTTTTTTGCTCTTGGAATAAGACAGTGACAGGAAATAAAAGAGACGCAAGTGAATTGCACAGTGCAAGTGAGCACATGTCCTGACCAAACGTGTCAGCAGTGCTGAAGCCATGCAGAGTTAATGTTTTCAGGGATTGGGGTGGGAGAGAGCAAATGCAAGAAGATGTTGCAGACAATTGTGAGAATGGTAGAGCATGAGCTTGTGCAAGATGAGTGAGGTGGCACAGATAGAGTAGGTGTGGGGTATCAGAGTTGGTAAATGCTGGCAGAGTGGAGACAGCTATTGACCTTCTTCTTGCATTGTTGTGCATTCCAGAAGATGGTTGAGACTTCACTGACCCAGGTGGCAACCCCAGAACAGGCTGGCATGATGTGGTGCCCACTGCTAGTCATGGGGAAAATGATGTCCCATATCTGCACCACGCCATCCGCCAGGATCTGCAGGTCCTTGCCTGCAAAGCAAGATGCCAATTTCCACTTGTCTGCCATGACTGGGACAAATTTCAGGAACCGTGCAAGGCAGCTCCAGACAGACAATCCTTGTTCAAGCACGCAACGGCCTTTTAAAGATTACTCAAGTGCCAGAGATGCTGGTCTATTCCAGGATGTCTTGGCAGTGGTGAATTATTCTGTGTATGACAGGTGGTAGAATGGTGCCAGAAAGGGGTGAGAGAGGCTTCATAGGTCTGTGATGTGAATTTGGTTAAAAAAAAGGCACGAGATCTCACTAGGCCTCGTGATGACAAACCTTCCATGAGACTTGTCAAAGCTGACACTTAAATAATGTAAGATTCAGCCTCATATGACCATTGAGACTGTACTCTTAAACTGGAAGCAGACATCACAGGAAATGATATCTCAGCACAAATATGTAGGTGATTACTGACCACAGCAAAATGCTTCTAGGTATTAATACCTGATATCCAAGGAGTAGCTACAATAATATAATTGTGCCACCATAATTTATGACAAGATAATAAACATTTGGGTATGGAATGATCATGAGAAACAGAAGTTTCTGAAAATATTCCATCAGTGTAGATTTTCATACTAAATCTCAGCTGTTTCTATTTAATATTGTAAGAACTTAAAACTTTGTTTAAAAAGTTATCCTGCCAAAAGAAATGATCATGCCATGGGTTTAGACTCGATCCAATTATAATTCCTCATGTTTAATTCCCCAATGGGGCAACATAATTGGTGTGGTTCTTTGGCTACCTTTGTTTAACTAATCCTTTTGTGGTCATTAATCGTATCATAACAATTCCATTCAGTGAAAAAAAAAGAAATTCTGCATGAAACACGAAGCAACATCTATTTATATTGGCCTACACAAATCATTCTGGAAAATTACAGTGTCTATGCTGCTCCTGTGTTTCTCACCATGTGGTTACAATATGTGAAATGGGCAGACACATGACAGATAAAATTTTATGTAAGGTATTATGAAGTGATTCATTTTGGTAGGAAAAGTTGGTAGAGACTATATAAACTAGGCAGTGCAATTTTAAAGCGGGGAGCAGCAAGACAGGCTTTGACATGGACATATGCAGGACTGAATACTCAGGACACATTGAGAAAGGTGTTAAAAAGGATACAGGATCCTTAGCTTTATAAATATAGGCATTCTAAGATAAAAAGTAATGCTTTCTATAGATTACTAAGTTGATGTGGTGCAGACACTTATGTGCTCTGACAATCCCTTGTGTTCATGGAGCTGGTTTTGACATCAGATGTTAAAGGCACTGCCAATTCTCCAGTTGTATGAATGACAGATTCATGACAATTTAGCTATAGCTCAGGCATCATCATCAGTGCTTATGCTCTTGGTTCTGATGAAGATGTAAAGGAAAAGTTCTGTTCTGAAATTGATGAAGTCCTCATTGCCATCCCAAAGGAAGAAAAGATCAGGGGATTCAGTTTGCCAGGGTTGGCTGCGATCTGATGTCTGCGATGGAACCATTGGGAAAAGCCAACGGCGGTCACCCATTGATAAAAATTACTCGGCATGATCTCATTACAACAAACGCTCTCTTCTACCTGAAGAACAAGTACAAAACCACACTGAGGCATCCTTGATCAAATCATTGGTGCCTTCTGAATTATTTCATTGTTCAGGTCAAAGATCAATGTGCTGTCTGTATTATTCGTTCCACTCAACTGATGCTTGCTGGATAGATTATCAACTTGTTGATCAGTGATGAATATTCACATAACATCAAGACAACACAAAGTCGAGAAGTCCAAGAGCAATAGGTTTTACATCTTAGGATTAGTAAACAAAGTAAACAGAAAACAAGGAACACAGAATTAAGGTGATTGACAATCAAACAAAGGCAGCATAAGTGAAAACAAATTTAGTGCAATGATTTAGAATGCAATGCCTGAGAGGAATGATTCAATAATTGTAGTATCAGGGGTTGAGTCTGACTTTGTGATACATGAGTGATACTCAGTATATGCATCATGACGGAATGTGATACATTATCACATAACGTTTATTTGCTGCCTCGTGGCAAGACGAAGCCCCTGTAAGATGCAAGCACAGTTAGATATGCTTCTTCGATAAAATAAATGTTTTCCTTCCCTCAGCTGACTCTATTAATATTCCTTAACAAGACAAGGCATATTAGATAGTGGCAGTGAGTAAAAGAATAGGCATAGAAATGTTTCTGCCATTGCTGGGGAACTTCAAACAGTTCACTGGACCAATCAGGCAGAGGTGTGGCTGGATTGGCACCAAAAATTTACCGATAACACACTTTGTCAGATCTCATTACAAAGCTGATCATAGGTCCGTACACTACTGCATACATTGGTGGTTGTACATACAATAACCTGCTCAGGTAAGGAATTCACAAAGTAAGAGAAAGTAATGAAAGGACTCGATGTCTACCTCAATCTGCGAAAAAAACTATTGTCAAATGGGCTACATTTAATAAATGCACCCAACAAGAAAGAGAAAATATTTATGGTTTGATTAATGATTTGTACAGACTTGAAGAAAGCTGTGTATTTAGTGCCTTAAAAGACGAACTAATCAGAGGCAGAGTTGTTATTAGTGTCTCAGAAGAAACGTTGGCTGACCACACGCAGTTGAGAAATGACTTAACTTTAACAAAGGTAACAACTGAACAGGCAAGCTGATGACAGGGAACAAAACCAATTGATGATTCAAAGTGACAGTGAGAATCATGTTTCAAAAATGTCAGACTCAGCAGAGTACGTCAGGTTGAAAAGTGAAAATGGGAGCATACAAAAACGAGGAGGCATAAAAGGCATGCGTCAAAATGACTCTCCAAAGCCTCTCCACCATCTACAAGGCACAAGTCAGGATTGTGATGGAATACTCCGTTGCCTGGAAGAGTGCAGTTCGAACAACACTCAAAAAGCTTGACACCATCCAGAGCAAAGCAGTTTGTTTGATTGGCACCACTGCCAACAACATTTAAACACTCCACCATGATGCTCAGTAGCATCATGTGTGCTAACTATAAGATGCACTGCAGAAATTTGCCAAAGATCCATAGACAGCTCCTTCCAAACACACAACCACTACCATCTTGAAGGACAACGGGAGTAGATACATGAAAATACTACCACGTAAGCTCCCCTCGAAGCGACTAACCATCCTAACATGGAAATATATCGCCAATCCTTCACTGTCACATGGACGTCCCTCCCTAAATGCATTGTGGGTCTGCCCACAGCACACATACTGCAGTGGTTTAAGAAACAGCTCACCACCTCCTTGTCAAAGGCAACTAGGGATGGACAATAAGTGCCGACCAAACCATTGAATGTCAAGAGGTGGTGGTTAGATTGTGTCATGGTGATGGTCATAGCTTGGCACTTGTGTGGCACAAATGTTACTTGCCACTTATCAGCCCAAGCCTGGATATTGTCCAGTTCTTCTTGCATTTGAACATGGACTGTTTCAGTACCTGCGGAGTCACGAATGATGAACATTGTGCAATCATCGCCAAACATCCCCACTTCTGACCCTATGATGGAGGGAAGGTCATTGATGAAGCAACTGAAGATGGTTGGGCCTAGGACACTACCCTGAGAACTCCTGCAGAGCTGTCCTGGAACTGAGATGATTGACGTCCAAAAACCACAACGATCTTCTAATGTGCCAGTTATGTCTCCAACCACTGGAGAGTTTGCCCCCGATACACATTGATTCCAGTTTTGCTAGGGGTCCTTGATGCCACACTTAGTCAAATGCAACCTTGACATCAAGCACTGTCAGTCTCACCTCACATCTGGAATTCAGCTGTTTTGTCTATGTTTGAACTAAGACTGTAATGAGGTCAGGAGCTGAGTGGCCCTGACAGAGCCCAAACTGGGCGTCACTGAGCAGGTTATTGCTGAGCAGGTGCTGCATGATAGCACTGTTGATGACACCTTCCATCTACTGATGATCGAGAGGAGACTGATGGGGCGGTCATTGGCTGGGTTGGATTTGTCCTGCTTTTTGTGTACAGGACATACTTGGGCAATTTTCCACATTGTCAGGTAGATACCAGTATTGTAACTGTACTGTAACAGCTTGGCTAGGGGAGCAGCAAGTTCTGGAGCACATGTCTTCAGCACTATGTTCTGAGGAAGGGTCACCAGACCCGAAACGTTAATTCTGTTTTTTCCTTCACAGATGCTGCCAGACCTGCTGAACTTCTCCAGCAACTTTGTTTTTGTTCTTCAGTATTATTGTCAGAATGTTGCCAGGGCCTGTAGCCTTTGCAGTATCCAGCATCTCCAAACATTTCTTGATATCATGTGGGGTGAATCAAATTGGCTGAAGATTGGTATCTGTCTTGCTGGGGACCACTGGTGGAGGCCAAGATGGATCATCCGCTCGGCACTTCTGGCCAAAGATTGCTGCGAATTCTTCAGCCTTATCTTTTGCACTGATGTGCTGGTCTCTTCCATCATTGAGAATGGGAATATTTGTGGAACCTCCTCCTCTAGTGAATTGTTTAATTGGCCACCACCATTCACAACTGGATGTGGCAGGACTGCAGAGTTTTGATCTGAGCCGTTAGTTGTGGCATCACTTAGCTTTGTCTATCACTTGCTGCTTTCACTGTTTGGCGTGCAAGTAGTCCTGTTTGGTTCCTTCACCAGGTTGATATCTCATCTTCAGATATGCCTGGTGTTGCTCCTGGCATGCCCTCCTGCACTCTTCATTGAACCAGGGTTGATCCCCTGGCTTGAAGGTAATGGTTGGGTGGGGGATATGCCAGGCCATGAGGTTACAGATTGTGCTGGAGTACAATTCTGCTGCTGTTGATGGCCCACAGGGCCTCATGGATGCCTCGTCTTGAGTTGCTAAATCTGTTCGAAGTCTATCCCATGTAGCACGGTGATAGTGCCATACAAGACAATGAAGGTTATTCTCAATTTGAAGGTGGGACATCATCTGACAAGGACTGTGCAGTCATCTAGCAGCTATGGTCTTTAGGGCCCAATCAGTTCGATCAGTAGGACTGCTGCTGAACAACTCTTAGTGGCATACATTCAAATCTACCCCCACCAAGAGTACATTCTGTGCCCATGCCAGCCTCAGTGCTTCCTCTAAATGTTGTTCAACATGGAGAAGTACTGATTTATCAGCTGAGGGAGGACGATACATGGTAATCAGCAGCAGGTTTCCTTGCCCATGTTTAACCTGAAGCCATGAGATTTCAGGGGGTGTGGAGTCAATTTTGAAGACTCCTAGATCAACACCCTCCTGACTGTATATCACTGTGCTACCCCCTCTGCTGGGTCTATCTTGCCATTGAGACAGGACATATCCTGGGATGGTGTTGGTGGTGTCTGAGACATTGTAAGATATGATTCTGTGAGTATGACTATGTGAGACAGCTCTCCCAGTTTTGGCGCTAACCCACAAATGTTAGTGAGGAGGTCGACAGAGCTGTTTTTGCCGTTGTCTTTTCTGGTGCCCAGGTCGATGCCATTTTCATTTTGTTGAGACTTAGTAGTGATTGGTACAACTGAGTGGCTTGCTGGGCCATTTCAGAGGGCAACTGAGAGTCAAACACATTGCTGTGGGTCTGGAGTCACATGTAGGCCAGGCCAGGTGAGGTTGGCAGATTTCCTTCCCTGAAGGACATTAGTGAACCAGATGGGTTTTCCGACAATCGGCAATGGATTCACAGTGATCAGTAGATTCTTAATACCAGACTTTTTTTTTAATCTGCCATGGTGGGATTCAAACCCAAGTCCCCAGGACATTAGCTGGGTTTCTTGATTCATAGTCTAGTGATAATACCATTGGGCCATCCCTTACCCCATGTTACTGTTTACACCCAGAATATCTCCAAAATCATTTTCAGGAAGACCAGAGATTCTGCATTTGTGCTGAACTGGAGTCCTCTGTCAGTTCTCTTCATGCTCAGCTGAGTCGAAGAGACCACATAGAGGATTTTAATTCCCAAACTCCTCCAAAGGGCACATTTGAACAGATAAGTGAAATCATCAAAGCAGTTGTTCCTGTGAAAAAAGAAATTGAAGTCAGGAATTTGGGGTGAAATGTAATATGAAGGGTTGAATCAAAGTTGAGAAATGCATTATAAGGGATTAGGTCTGATTGTGTGATGCGTTATTGAGCCACAGCATACATCATCACAGGAAGTGATACAATGTTGCATGATATTACTCACACAATAAATTGAAGATTAACATTCAAAATAAATATTTGGATAAATTCCAGACATTGATATAAATTGCAGAGCAATGGAAAAGTACTGGATGATTTGGCAATAATTGGGTAGGTCTTTCAAAGCACCGACACAGGTATGTTGGCCATATACGTCCCTCGTTTTCAGTATTAAATGATAATTATATGGATTATTTTGTTCTTGCTGTGGTCAGTATTCTCAAATATATGGCTGCCAAACCATTGATCCTCAAACAGAGCACTTTTGAGTTCTAAGGATTGTTTTTAATAACTAATTGTAAGATCAGGTGGAGCAAGTGTGTAATAGGTCTCCTCTGAATCTGTGTCACACCTACAACTTCCTGGTAATCAATAACTGAGGCCAGGGACACAATTTTTCTATGATCCTACCATTAATGAGAGATTAGCTGTGTACATGTGAATAATAGTAGGATCATTCTCTGAATTGGACACCATTCAATTGCTAACATGATAACTTTCAATAGGTCAACGCCTTTGTTCAAAAAATGGACAAAAGAAGTTCATGTGAACCCGTTACGCATTTGTTACTGATCTCGCATAGCATGATTGAAGACGTATTTACACACTTACTGTTGATGTTTTTGAACTTTACATGGCGTTTAGTTTTCAACATACTGAAGGAAACACTTTTCTGCTTTTGAACGATTGCCAAAAGTGAAAACTTCCAGGTAAAGTAATGTGTGATTGCATTCAAGATTAAGTTCTACTTACCTGTCTCCAATTGCATGACTTAACTAGTGAGCCAGCGTGATGTTTCAGGTTGCAATACTAGACTTCTGTTTGATTTCTCTTGTATTTAGTTTCACTGCTGTGCTTTAAAGAAGCTTCTAGAACTGCACCATTTTGCTGAAAATGTATTTGACTTTGGAACTCTGCAGCCATTAGACAGAGGAGCCTTCCCTTCTATCAGGTTGATCATAATCCCTGATTTAATCTCAGAGATTAAAATATATTGCATAGAAATAAACTGCACAGAATATTTTGCACAGAAATAGGTGATGCAGCCCAATGCATCTATGCCAGCACCTATGCTACACAAGAATCTAGCTTAATCTAACCCCCATCAGCATACATTCTGTTCCTTTCTGCTTTATGTGTTGATCCATCTTCCCCTTAAAGCGTCTAGACTATTCAATTTGATCCACATACCAACTACATTTTTGTTTAAGAAGTTGTTCAATTTCCTGTTGAAATTATTGGAGTCTACATGGCCGCGATTTTCCATAAATGGAAAGATTTCCTCTATGTCTATTCGATCAAGGCCCTTCGTAATTTTAGGGATCTCCATTAAATCATCTCCCAGATACTACCCACTTCCATATTTCCTGCTAATAATATCCTTTCAGTACAACAAACTGACTTTATCCACAAACCCATCCAATAACAAATCTCAAGGGAACAAATTCTTTTGAATCATTCCTTTAAAAAAATTTGATCACAGGTAGCTGTCATATAAAATCAAAGTGCTAGGGTTTCAGTGTCGGTCCTGGGTATGCATAATAACTGGGTTGTGTGGCAGAAAATAATAAGGATTGATTCGACAGTTGTAACAAGTGGAGTCAAGTTTTGAGTTAGATACCAGTACTGGGGTCTCTACCATTTCTAACCTGAGGACCTGAGTTCAGAAACTCAGTATAACGTGTTTCAACATTTTGGTATCACATTGGGATGGGCAGTGATGGTAGCTGATATATCACTGAATGAATCGGATAGAATGTGTAAGCAAGCAGAACAATGGCAAATGAGATTTAACATAGACAAATGAGAAACACCGTATAACAGAATAAGAAACACATGCATTTAACAACTGGTTTTGGAATAGTTAATGTCGAAACTGAAAGAGGGCTAATAATCTCACGTCAACATAGAAATTTTCCACCAAATGTAGAGCATTAATTGTGAAAATCAACAGAATATTAATTACATTGCAACAGCAATAGAATACGGGTCAAGGAAGTTGCGATCAAATGTACAGAGCCCTTATTAACCACAGTATTTTTATACAGTTCTGGTTGCCAAGAAACAAGAAAGGCATTGAAATGCTGGAGAAAACACCCACAAAGCCATTTCTAGACCAAGGGATCTGAGTTATGAATAAAGACAAGAGAAACTTGACTTTTTATCCTGTCCAAAGGGTGATCTTGTATGAAAAATTTAACCTGGATATTAATACTTTGAGCTAAATGCTGAGACTATGCCCAAAAGACATTGATTTTAGATAGTAGAAGGTAAATTTAGAAGTGATGTTAAGAAATGCACCTTTACATAACCCTGTTTATAAAATTGCAAATTCAGCAATTTACTGATGAAACAACTGAACAAAGGCTGGTTTTCTGTCACCCGTTATTTACATGAGCAAAGTACACGGACTCTGACCAGCTAACTCAGAGCCAGTCCCTCGAGTGAGGACATTCTCTGAGACTCCTGTTTATATCTATTGGCCAGGGCTCCCTGATTGGCCCAGGTTAACTGGCCCAATCAGAGATCTCATACTCCATGGATCCACCTGGCCAACCTCGTTCCAATTACTACAATTTATAAATATTCAGTAATCTGTCTCATGTCAGAGCTAGACCCGGAAAATGAAAGCTGCCATATTTGTATAGTTGTCAATACGTGCCACTGGCAGCAGGCAGAAATAAAATTTGGCCTCACTAAAACATATTAAAAGCAAGATCCTTTTGTTTGCATGTTCTTACACATGAATCTATTATTTGAGAAACTGGCTGAAGTACACCTATGTAAATGAATCTTCAATGTGATTACGGTAGGTCACTAGCAAGTTGTTTTAAGCCACTGTCAATATTTGAAGCCATTTGTTTGAACAGGGCTAAGCTTTGATAGGATTTTAAAGTCCAAAGTAGATAGACTATTGGTCATTAAATATTTTTAATGCAGATATAGATTATTGTTAACCAAGGAAATCAGTAGTTATCAGGGCTGTGTAGGAATGTGGAATTCTAACCAAACAGATCAGCAGTGATCTTATTGAATGGCTAAACATGCTCCAGCATCTGAATGATCTGTTTCTGCTCCTGTGGTTGCATGTTCGTAGGATGCTAATGAGTACTTTATATTGTTCTTTAGCAAGGAAGACAATACTGCAAGAATCAAATCTGACACAGGCAAAAGCTGAGATACTGTATGGGCTAAAAATGAATAAAGTGAAGATGCAAAAAATTGGGCTATGTTTCAAATTGATAAGTCTCCAGAAATGGATGGGGAGCATCTAATAGTGCTGAGGTAAGTAAAGGTGAAAACTGTGGAGGTATGCGTCACAGCCACATTTCTCCTAAGAAATGGAAATTATATTGAAAGACATGGAAAAATGTTTTTTGCATTCTTGCCTGCGATATAGACATCACTGGCAAAAGCAGCATTTGTTGTCCATCCTCAATTACACTTGACAAGATGATGGTGAACTACCTTTTCGAGCCACTGGCATCCATACGGTGTAGATACATCTACAGTGCTGTTAGGAAAGGAGTCTCAGGATTTTGATCCACAGTGAAGGAATGGTTATATAGTGCCCAGTCAGGATGGTGGATGGATTGGAGGTGAACTTGCAGTGGGTGGTGTTCCTATGCATCTGCTGCCCTTGTCTTCTAGACAGCAGAGTTCGCAGATTTCAAAGGTGTTGTTGAAGGAACTTTGGAGTGTTTTTACCCTATATCTTGTATATCATATGCACGTTTGCCATTTTGTAATTGTGGTGAATGGATTGCCAAAGAAGCAGACAACTTTCTCCCAGGTGGTGCTGACCTTCTCAAGTGTTGTTGGAATTGTGTTCCTAGGGGAAAGGGGGGACTATTCTACCACACTACTGACTTTCACTTTGTAGATATTGGAAAGGCTTTTAGGAATCAAGAAATGAGTTACAGGCCTCAGGTTCCATGTCTCTGATGTGTTGTTGTGGTCACTGTTGCAGTATTTATATGGCAGATCAGTTCAGTTCCTTGTCAATGATAGTGGAGATTTGGCCACTGAATGTCAAGGGGAAATGTTTAGATTCTCCGTTGTTGGAAATGGTCATGGCAGATGTGGCACAGGTGTTATAATCTTGTATTTATCAACCTAAGCTTAAATTTTGTTCAAATCTCAGTGCAGATGGATATAGATTGCTTCAGCATCTGAAAAGTATCAAATGGGAATCAACTGTGTGCAAGTATGCTGACATCTAGATGTTTTTAATGAACCTGTTTAGATGTGTCATAACACACGTCTGGAATAGGTAGGACTTGAACCCAAGCTTTCCAGTCCAGACATAGGAACATACCACTACCACTGCACCACAATAGCTCTACTAAAGAAAAACTACAAGTACAAACCCCCTTCATGTTCCCTACTTCTAAACCTAGCAGGGGTGGAAGGTAATTGATGAAGCAGCTGGCTAGGTGGTTGGCCTATTGATTTTACCCTCAAGAACTCCTGCAGTGATGCCCTGGAATTGAAATGACTAACCTCCAACAATCACAATCATCCTTCTTTGTACTAGATAGGACTCCAACTAGAGGATAACTTTCCCTCTGATTGTTATCAACATTCATTTTTCCAGGGCTCCTTGATGCAGCACTTAGTCCATTGCTGCCTTGATGTCAAGAACAGTCACTTTCACCTCCCTACTTGAATTTAGTCCTTTTGGACAAAATGAAATGAGGAGATTAGTGGCCCATGGTAGAAACAAGAGACAAGCACAAATAATGCATAAAAAATAGGTTATTTCATGTATCCATGTTAATGAAATATTTTGTTTCCTCTGTCAAGTAAGTAGATACTTCTGTGTTGTGCCTCAAAGGAATAAATGCATGTAGGATTCCAGACAGTGATTGAAAATTTGCAGTATTCATTTTCGTTTTGTTTGATTTCCTATTAAATTAACATCTTAAGCACTGTAACATATTAATTATGCCATCTTTTAATATTCTTTCTTCTATACCGATAGCAACTTCGTATATATTATGTATAGGTTCTGTTTCTACTATGGTGCATGCCCACATATTGATATCAGAGCACCAAAGTTCAATCTTCACAAGGATAGAAAAAATACCAAGGAGGAAATTGAGAAAGGAGGCAGTGGAGTGGGAAGATGAAGGTGATAATGATAAGGGAGGAACAAAATGCAGAGTACAAAATTAGGATCAGAAAAATATAGAGGGCAGCGCACTGGAGTAAATCAAAGAGAATATAAATCCTTGGGGGAGAGAAAGGTAGTGAGCACTGGGGCTTTAACTAAAAAAGAAAAAGAAACAGCATTTGATCAGTACCATCAGTGGATGTCTTAAAGTGTTTTACAGCCATTGAAGCATTTTTGATCTATTATAGTATTGAAAAGATGACAGCCAATGGGCGCACAGCAAGTTCCCATAAATAACCATTTATTTATTATGTGATTTCATGCAATTGGTTGGCTGAATCTGAAGCTTGAGGAAATCTTACTTGCACTGTACACACCAAGAATAAACGTAGTTTGCTAATGTGGGGAGGAATCACCAAGTAGAGAGATAGCAATTTGAATAAATGCATTAGACATTACGCATGTACATTAAACTGAATGATGAATTTTCTTCAGTACTAGATGCAAATTGAAAACAATTATGTTATTTAAAATCAATGGAGGGAAAGTGTGAATGTGACCCAGCAGAGAAGATAATGGTTCATAGTTTTTAAGAGCCAGAATAGGCCCTTTCTCAGTAGTATTTCCACAAGGCTGCAGCATTCCACTGACAGCAGTTCTCGGCACAATACTGTGCTGGGATGATTCATTTCAAGAGACATAAGGTGCGTAGGTGGAAAGAACTCCAAGTCTCTCAACTGCTTTTTTTTAATGTTTTAGTCCTCTAAATATGGTTTGACAATATTGTATATATTACTGAAGAATAAATGCAATCCTGATTTTTAATTTAAAAATGTTGAGAGCGAAATGTGATGATATTTAGACAGGGAGAATATGATTTCATATTTCAATCATAATGGCATTGCTACAATTTTAATATGAGATGTGAATAAAATATCATGAAATATTCATAGGTGTAAATATGATCATTTTAGCCAAGTCACAGATGAAATGAGAATGACAATTATTTTACCCCCAAGATGAAAGGTGATAGGGGAAGGAAATTGTGTGAGGCTCAAAAACAACTATGGGGATTGCCCAGTGTGATTAATCTATGTTCATTCCTTCCAATGCAGTTAATTTGTGTTGTCTGCCAGTTTGAATGATGCTTGCAGGTAGCCCAGCACTAAACATGCTACTCAGTGAGTGCGCCCCTCAGCAGGTATCCATGTCTGTGTGACGCTAGCACACTTAAAGGTAACCTGCACTATGTAATGACAACCTGCACTTCTTAAAGGCAAGGTGCATTCTGGCTGCCGCAGGAACTGGGTTCCAGAAGAGTTCTTGAGCAGGAATAATAGTGAAAACAGTACATGAAGATAGACAGCAATCTCCAAGGTTATCTGACACAACGTTGGTGGACTTGGTGCAAATAGTGGGCAGGAGGAGGAAGGTCTTTTACCCACTGGAAGACAATAGGAGGCCCTCAGGATAGAGACTCAGAAGTGGAAGCAGATAACTTTCATAGATAATGCAAGCACTCTAGCCTCAATGTCCTGAATGCAATGCAACAATAAGCTTAATGGCTTCATATTTATGACCAAGGTCAGTGTGTGTATTTAAACTGCTAGCATCACATGCTGCTCCATTTACCTATCCTGTTCATTCACCTACCACCATTATTGATTAAGAACAACTCATATATAATATTTATTGCGTCTCCTGATCCTTCTATATTTAATATTGCTGCAAGCTTCACACACCTAGCTTTTTTCTTGCCACACCTCCACTATTCAAGTATAGCACTTGTAATACTCAAACCCACAGCGCCATTCATTGACACAAGTTTCTCTCTCTCTCTCTCTCTCTGTCTTACACAAACACAGGCAGCAGAACCTAACTGATGGGGGACACATCATGCTGTCTGTCCTCATAACCATGCAAGAGATGTTGCTACCATGCTTGGAGTGGTCACAACTGAGGCCATGATTAGTGTTGAGGTTAGTACCATAAAAGATGAGGCGGGGTGATGGATTTAACCAATTCCACTGAGGGGTATGGTTGCAGTCAACTTCTGCTATAGAGGGCACAGCTGAGGACTTTGATGTGGCAGGAAAGCCAGACAAGCAATGAAATGTTTGATGCATTGAGAGATGTGGCTGTTATAGTCAAGGAGCATGGAGAAGCCCAGCACCAAATTGGCACAGTTCAATAAACAGAGTTTGGAGATCATCTTTTCCAGCACGAAATTGGTGATCAACTTCATGGTCACATTTATGGGCCCAACTTTATTGCTGCCTCATGGCTGTTGTCTCAGCTTCCATTCCACTTGTGCACAGTGTCAATACAATCAGACGCCTCCCAAAGTTGAAGTTCAAGACTTGCACCAGCTTGCTGCCATAGAGGTGGAGACCGTTGTATTATAAACTTAGCTTGCTGACACCATGATTTCCGACACTAGTATTCAAAGGTTTTTGGAAGACCACACAGCCTTTTAGAACTGATTATAAGGTTGCTTAAGCACCATCATGAAGAATAGCTGTGGTTGCATGGAGCATCTAGTTGTTTGCTTCTATTAGGATGAATAGACTTCGGGTGGTTTTTTTCATCGAGTCCCTACAGTGAGGAAACAGGCCCTTTGGCCTGACAAATCCACACCGACCCACACAGCATTCCACCCAGACCCAAGCCCCTATAACCCACCTAATCTACACACCCCTGAACACTATGGGCAATTTAGCATGGCCAATCCACCTAGCCTGCACATCTTTGGACTGTGGGAGGAAACCGGAGCACCTGGAGGAAACCCACGCAGACACGGGGAGAATGTGCAAACTCCACACAGTCAGCTGCCCGGGGGTGGAATCGAACCCAGACCCCTGGCACTGTGTCCTCCCTATCATGAGCTGTTGCCCAGCAGCCAACACAAATGGCTGCCATCCACGCCAAGGTGGTTCAGTCTGAACTTTCTAGGGCTACAGCTGTTCAGGATCATGCTGCAGGGCCATGTGTTCCTTCCACCATTGAAATTCAGCAGCTTTCCACCAGCCATACTGCTGCTACTGGGCCAGCAATTGTGAAACAGCATTCAGATGGAGAAAAGGGGAGACAGGCCTTAATGAAATAATGCATAAGAATGATACATTGATTTTCACTGCCCTATTTACCTGCTTTTACGGGTGATTCAATTTTCAAGGAACTATGCACCTGCACCCCAAGTCCAATCACCCTTAGGTCTCTTTGTTCGACAATACTCCCCAGGGCCCTACCTTTAAGTGCCTTGATTCACATTACCAAAATGCAACACCTCGCATTTGTCGAAATGAAACTCCGTCTGCAACTTCTCGGCCCATTGGCCCATCTGGTCATGGTCCCATTGTCCTCTGAGATAGAGATAATAGGTACTGCAGATGCTGGAAAATCCGAGATAACCTTCTTCACTGAAACAGTGAGGACTTCATTGCTGAAATGCAAATGTCTGATACAATGGTTGAATTTTAATGTCCCACAAAGATAGTAGTGTCTCCCATTGCCAGGGACTCAGTGTCCAATAAAATGTCACAGTACACAGGGAGCTGAAGATCCCTACTTAGTGACTGATAAGAACAAGCAGCCTCGGGAGCAGTGTACGTGCAGGTACTCACATCCTTGATACTCCAAACTGATATTGCAATATGTAGGTAATAGTATTCGCTTAAAAGGATGTGATAACACACTTTGGAAGTTGAGATAACAAGGTATAGAGCTGGATGAACACAGCAGGCCAAGCAGCATCAGAGGAGCAGGAGATCTGACGTTTCGGATCTAGACCCTTCTTCAGAAAATCTTTGGAAGTTACTCCCTACGTGCCAGATAACGCCCTCGATAGCAGGGCCCACATGGGAAGTGTCAGTGAGAGTTAAAAAGTATTTTGGAGAGAAAAACTTACGTACATAACGTCCAAAAACCTAGGGCATGAGAACCGAGTTTTGTGGCCTGTAACTCTTGAGGGCATCGCTGTCCTTTCAAATCATGTCAAACCCAATCTCGCACACTTTCCACTAGGATTCAATGGATAATGAACAGGAGCCCAAGCTATTTTCCCCATCCTATCATGGAAATATTTATTTTTATTTCTTTATTTTAATTATGTAATCAATTGATAGAAAACTGAAAGCAGTTGATTGGCTATCTATCTTTCCCTGTTGGATTATCATGAGGTACCAGTAACAGATGTATCAGTAGTTTGATGGTTTTCAGAATTTAAAGTGTTAAAATCTTAAACTTACCAATGCTCTTGCAAGCAATAAACTACAATAAATGAAAATTGTACGACAGTAATAAATGTACAGTAGATAGCCAGCATTTCTGATTATGGTTACATGATCTTGCAGCTAGTGAATCTAAGTGACATGCTGGATGACTCACTGATGAATTAACTGACAAAAAAAGTGAAACTCAGTAAGCAAAGGTCTTTTATGCATAAAAGACACAATAATTGGCCCATTGATTTTGATAGAGGCATTAAAATAGGTCAGGCAAATCTGGCAAGAAGCAAAACTCAGCACCTTGCATTGAACTTGTCATTGTCATAATGACCTCTGCCATGAGGGACTCCTTAAAACCCAAGAAACCAAACTAGCATGATTGATTTCCTCTGACCTTGTAACGTGGTGTCAGAGTGGAGTTGAGACTGAGTACTGAAGAGATGAATAAAAACACATCTTTAATAAGGGGAATATGGGAATATTTAGATCTGCTAGAAACAGCTAAAAGCCACAGAAAAGGAACAAATAAAAAGGCTGCTGCTGAAAGCATTGGGTAAGACCAGTCCCGGTTGAAATGAAAGGTATTATCAAGCAGAGCTGAATGGTGGTTTTTCCGATCATAATGGCAAACTTATAAAATTGCAACAGATTTGATTCACACACCAGAGCAGCTATGAGTAGCTATAGTTTAATCACTAAGGATAGACCGTAACATAGTCTATTCCATGTCAATTTTCAGCAAAGAATAACTGAAAAAAACAGGCTGCATCTTGGAAAGCATTGAAGCTGAATGCAACTTATGAACAGTGTGGACGGAATCTTATAGAGTACCTGACAGAAGTTTATCCAATATTTAGGGCTATCGATGGTGTTGATGGTTGTTGTCTTTTCCCTAGAATGGAGGATTTAAAGACTAGGGGGCACATTTTTAAGGTGAGAGGAGAGAGATTTAAAGAAGACGTGAGGGGCAATTTGTTTCACACAGAATGTAGTTCGCATGTGGAATGATTTTCCTGAGGAAGTAGTGGATGTGGGCACAATTACAATGTTTAAAAGACATTTGGATAAGTACATGAATAGGAAAGCTTTGGATGGATAAAGGCCAGAGGCAGGTAGGTGTGACCAGTTTAGTTTGGTATTATGTTCAGCATGAACTGGTTGGACTGAAGGTTCTGTTTCTGTGCTGTATGACTCTGTGACTCTATATGAGCAACGCAGGCCATGGTAAAGTTTGTAGCAGAATCGCGCAAGGGGTCTACCTTGACATCATTAGTATCTCACAACATCTTTCATGCTTTTCTTAAGCAGTGTGACCAGATTCTTACTAGGCAATGCTGAATTCCCAATTAAGAGGATTATTACTTGTTACAAACCTTGTTAATGGCCCAACTCACTGCAGTAATATTCAGATTCCTATGTCACCAAACACGCCAAGAGAGGTAGACATTAATAGATCATGACATGGAAAAGTTATTTGCAGACTTGTGCTTGTTACTTGCTTCAAGAGACCTCTGTGTTGGACACCTGGCACCATCATCTCAGGGCATATTCCACAGATGCCAGCCACACACAGTCTACATCCACAGACATTGGCATCCAACATATGTAAATGTCTAAGAATCCTTATGACAAAGCTCCAATCCCCTTACAAGATGCTTCTGCATCAATACTGCATTTTAGTTGCATCAGTAACTGTCATTGTTAATGCTCCCGTAAGAAAATTGTATGCTCGGGGGGACACCGAGCTCATGGACTGGACCAGGCTGCATCTTCAGGCTCTTCGCTCAATGTCATCGCACTCACTGACTCTGGACCCGCCTGGATGATTACAGGACTGCTACCTTGCTTTGCCTTTATGCAGTTTCCCCACTCATCTAGAGCTACCAGACTTGCCTTACTTGCCGTATTATTCAGTGCAGACATAAAGGCAGGAAGCTTGTCACTGTTGTCAGCAGGATTCAATCCAGTCAAGAGAGATAGCCTATGTTCAGGTGGGCCCTGGCATAGTAAGTCAAGGGCATTTTAGGAAGCTTGGACATAGTCAGGCTGTCTCTCAGAATAGTACATGGCAGGCTGCTTTTTGCATAAGGGATGGTGAATGTCAGGCAGCCCACCACACACCTTGACTCTTTCTGCCCTACTGGGCCTTATTCTGAGAATTAGAGAGAGGTCGGTATGAAGGGGGATGAGAGTGGGTAACACAGCTGTTACTTTTGGGTGCATGTGTGGAGGCGTCCCAAGTGAGTGAGTAGGTAGTGCAGGGGGAATGCAGGGTAAGTGGTATCTGGTTGTTGGAGTGAGCGACACAGAGTGAGGGTAGCTGTTGCAGGTGACAGTGAGAGCGGTAGGACATCTGCTTGATGGGAAGTGGATACAGTGGCAGTGATACTGTGAGAGTGAGGGATCAGAGAAATGATACTGGCATTCTCTACCAACTCAATTGCCAGTACCTCCAGTTTCCTGCCCACAAAACAAATGCCAAGTTTCTGAAGAAGGGTCTAGGCCCGAAACGTCAGCCTTCCTGCTCCTCTGATGCTGCTTGGCCTAATGTGTTCATCCAGCACTACACCTTTTTATCCCAAGTTTCACCCTACCTGCCATGTTTGGGGCAATTGTCAGGAACTGGGTGCTCGACTGGCACAAATGCAAAGGAAGCCAATTAATTCCAGGATATCCTGGCAGTAGTGAGTTGTTCCAGAAACAGCATATGGTCAGATGGGGTGGGACTTGGATGTGGGGTAGGTATTTAATGATGCAAGTGTGGTAAGATATGGCGAGAAAATTAGACCTTGCAGCAAAAAATTCTCCAAACAAGTTGGCGCAACTTGTACTTTGCAAAAGAAATAAGATTCAGCCCTGTGTGTTTAATATTAGGAATCAGGGTAAAAAAAATCCACTGATTAGTGTGAGACTCAATTAACGTGCTCACGGGATCTTGTCAATTCAGGCGCCTAAAAGAAGACCTCGATGAAGATCTTACACCTTAGAGATCCTAATAAGGTAGCACAATTTGAGAAGAGATTTTGACTCTTGAAGAAGTTATAACATAGGCACAAGCTGCAGGGTTGGATCTCAATATAGCACATACATCAGAGAACAGATGAAATTGTCAATCATCATCATTGGCAGTCCCTCACAGACAGGGAAGACTCTCTTCCACTCTTAGGCTGAGTCCATAGGTGACTTTACAGTTTGATGTGGCTTCTGCAGCCTCTGTTACCCTTGGGGTAGAAGGTAGTTGTGGAAGGGGTGGGTGGGGAGTTGGTGTGGCAGCATGGTCCTTACGCTGCTTTTGCCTGGTTTCCAGTTTTTCCTGATGGCAAGTGTCAATGTGCTCCACACCTTTCTGGGTGCTCCTCCTCCACTTTAGATGGTCTTGGGCCATTGATTCCCAGGTGTCTGTGGGAATGCCACATTTCACCAGTGGGGCCTTGAGGTTATCACTGAAGAGTGTCCTCTGTCCACCTGGGGCTCGCCCACCGTCTTGGAGCTGAGAGTAGAGCACCTGCTTGGGGAGTCTCGTGTTGGACATGTATACAACTACCCAGCCCGTCACAGCCAATCAACAGTGATCAGTGCCTCGAAGCTTCAGATGATGGTCTGGTCAAGGACGCTGGTTTTGGTGCTTCTGTTTTCTCAGTGGATTCGCAAGATCTTGCACAGGCAGCATTGGTGAGAATGTCTGAGAGCCGTAAGGGAGGGTGGGAATCACAAGATGGAGAAGCAGCCCAAAACTGTGACATACTTTGTTAAGCACTCAGATCTTTCAATTGCAACAATGTGGAGAAAAGAAATAAGCATCCACAGAAGCAGCAGTACAAAGATCAAGCCCAAGGACAAGATAAAAAATACTGTGCAGGTCATTCCCTAAAACAATACAAAGTATCACAGATAACAAGGTGTGGAGCTGGATGAACACAGCAGGCCAAGTAGCATCAGAGGAGCAGGAAGGCTGACGTTTCGGGTCTGGACCCTTCTTCAGAAATGGGGGAGGGGAAGGGGATTCTGAAATAGATAGAGAGAGAGGGGGAGGCGGATGGAAGATGGATAAAGGAGCAGATAGGTGGAGACGAGACAGACTGGTCAAAGAGGCGGGGATGGAGCCAGTAAAGGTGAGTGTAGGTGGGGAGTTAGGGTGGGGATAGGTCAGTCCAGGGAGGACGGACAGGTCAAGGAGGCGGGGTGACGCTGGTAGGTAGGAGGTGGGGGTGGGGCTTGAGGTGGGAGAAGTGGATAGGTGGGAGGAAAGATAGACAGTTTAGGGAGGCTGGGCTGGTCTTGGGATGCGGTCGGGGGAGGGGAGATTTTGAAGCTTGTGAAGTCCATATTGATACCACTGGGCTGCAGGGTTCCCAAGCAAAATATGACGCGCTGTTCCTGCAACCTTCGGGTGGCATCGTTGTGGCACTGGAGGAGGCCCAGGATGGACATGTCGTCCAAGAAGTGGGAGGGGGAGTTGAAGTGGTTCGCGACTGGGAGGTGCAGTCGTTTGTCACGAACTGAGCATAGGTGTTCCACAAAGTGGTCTCCAAGCTTCTGCATGGTTTCCCCGATGTAGAGGAGGCCACATCGAGAACAGCAGATACAGTATACCACATTAGTAGATGTGCAGGTGACCATCTGCTTGATGTGGAAGATCTTGTTGGGGCCTGGGATGGGGATGAGGGGGGAGGTGTCGGGGCAGGTATAGCACTTCCTGGTGTTGCAGGTAAAAGTGCCGGGGGTGGTGGGGCCAGTGGGGAGTGTGGAGTGGACAAAGGAGTCACGGAGAGAATGGTCCCTCCGGAAAGCAGGTAAGGGTAGGGAGGGAAAAATGTCTTTGGTGGTGGGGTCGGATTGCAGATGGCAGAAGTGTCGGAGGATGATGCGTTGGATCTGGAGATTGGTGGAGTGGTACGCGAGGATGAGGGGGATTCTCTTTTGGTTATTGCGGGGAGGGGGTGTGAGGGATGAGTTGCGGGAAATGCAAGCGACACGGTTGAGGGCTTTTTCAACCACTGTGGAGGGGAAGTTGCAGTCCTTGAAAAACGAGGACATCTGGGATGTCCGGGAGTGGAAAGTGTCATCTCGGGAGCAGATGTGGCAGAGGCGAAGGAGTTGGGAATACGGCATGGCATTTTTGCAAAGTATCACAGCCTAGGGAAAACACTCTTTTAACTCAGAAGATAAACAATCTTACAAGCACACGTTTAGCTTTGAAGAAGACAAACAAATCTGTGGAGATTATTTATGCAGAGATGCTTGATGCTGATTCTGTCAAATCAAGCGTAGGTACTGGGAAGATGACAGAAGAAGATTTGGGCAATTCAAACCATGCTTTAAAGAAGAAGGGTCATTTCTGAAGAAGGGTCTAGGTCCGAAACATCAGCCTTCCTACTCCTCTGATGCTGCTTGGCCTGCTGTGTTCATCCAGCTCTACACCTTGTTATCTCATGCTTTAAAGAAATTGGACAGTGGATAATGGTTTGTACTTATTGTGATGAAGACAGCAGAATGAAAGTAAGAATTGAAGATGTCTTGTATTCATAATGTTCAAAGATGTTATGACACAGGTGGGACTTGAAGCTAGGTCTCCCGGCCGAGAGGTAGGTTCGGTGCCATTGCACCACAAGAGCCCCGGCAACAATATGAAATGCTAGATACACACCAGTGTTTCCAATGACATTATGAGCTTTGTGGACCTGTGTAAAGTTACACCAGATGGCAATCCAAAAATGGAATCCCTGAAGGTAAATTTGAGGCTGTGATGTAATAGTACTCAATCCAAGAAAACAAATTAACCTGACAGCAAGACTGAATGACAAGACTGAAGGCGTGGAATTCCAGAGTCTAAACTAAAGCCAGTACATTCATTATCATACATTAATAACCCTAGACATGTCAGAAACTACTTACAGCATTTTGCCAGCCACTATGACAAATAAACAAATAAACAGATTAAGCGAGAAAGGATCAGATTAAGACAATCTTGTCTTGCTGAACACAGCTAAAGCAACTAGTGGAAACAGTGTAAATCAAAAGAGTCAGCTGAGAAGATTGCGACACATAACTTTGGAGTAGTTCATTTCCTCCAGCAGATGTTGCAGGAAAATTCAACAACCGCATACATACATTGCAGGACCCAAACACTGAAAAGATTATATGTGCCATATGTGTAAGTAAATTAACAAAAGTGGGACTAACCGTTATTAATGCATGAGAGACATGGTGCATAATTTTGGTAACATTGTCATGGAAGATAATGTATGCAAATTTGTTATTTTTTTGTTCATCCTGAAAAGGAGGATGTTTCGCTAGAGATTCAACCATACACAGAAACATACATAGAAGATAGAAGCAGGAGGAGGCCATTCAGCCCTTGGAGCCTGCCACGCTATTCATCACGATCATGGCTGATTGTCCATCACAATAACCTAATCCTGCTTTCTCCCCATACCTTTGATCCTGTTGGTCCCAAGTGGTTTATCTAGCCGTCTCTTGAATCCATTCAATGTTTTCGTATCAACTACTTCCTGTGCTAATGAATTCTACAGACCCACCACTCTTTGGGTGAAGAAATGTCTCCTCATCTTCTCCTAAATGGTCTACCCCGAATCCTCATACTGTGGCCCCTGGTTCTGGACACACCCACCATTGGTAACATCCTCCTTGCTTCTACCCTGTCCAGTCCTGTTATAATTTTATAAATCTCTATGAGATCCCCCTCATTCATCTGAATTTCAGCAAAAGAAATCCTAACCTAGTCAGTCTCTCCTCATATGTCAGTCCTGCCAATTCTGGAATCAGCCTGGTAAAGCTTCGCTGCAGTCCTTCGAGAGCAAGAGCATCCTTCCTCAGAAAAGGAAACCAAAACTGCACACAATATTCCAGGTGTGGCCTCAACAAGGCCCGAAATAACTGCCACAACACATCCCTGCTCCTGTACTCGAAAGCCGTTGCAATGAAGGACAACATACCATTTGCCTTCTTTACCGCCTGCTGCACATGCACGCTTACCTTCAACGACTGGTGCTTGAGGACACCCAGGTCCAACTGCTCACTCCCCTCCCCCAATTTACAGCCATTCAGTTAGTAGTCTGCCTTCTTGTTTTTGCTTCCAAAGTGAATAACTTCACATTTATCCAAATTATGCTGCATCTGCTTTTAATTTGCCCACTCATCCAATCTGTCGAGATCATGCTGAAGGATCTCTGCATCCTCGTCACGGTTCACCCACCCACCCAACTTGGTATCATCTGCAAACTTGGAGATGTTACATTTTGTTCCCTCATCCTAATCACTAATATATGTTGTGAATAGCTGGGGTCCCAACACCAATCCCTGTGGCACCCCAGAAGTTACTGCCAATCAATTTGAAAACACAAATATCCTTCTTAGTTTGCTGTAAGCATTTGACCCTCAGCCATGAGGTACTCACCACAGGCAGCCATTTTACAATCAGTTCAATAAAGACATGGCACAAGCACGACTGTTGCCCGAGCATCTCACAGCAGTCAGGACTCAGCCCCATTTATGCCATGACAAGAAATTCCTTCACCAAGGTATCCTAGTAATTCCACCCAATATGTTTTCAGCAATACTTAGCAAAAATTATGTCAGTAAAATTTTGATCTGAGTTCTGCTGAGACCCCAGGAGAGTCACCAAAGCTACTCCTCCCCAAAATAACTAATTCCAAAGGAACCTGTTCACAGTTGGAAGTATATCCCAAATGGGTCGAAGATTTCATCTGGTAAGCATTATTTCTGGCTTGTCTCGGTCTCTCGTTTTCAAACTGATTGGAGTGGCGCAGCTCCACCTTTGTGGTCAACAGCTTGGAGCAGGAATTTCTTCCTGCCCTGGATGTGTGAAAGGATCAAGATAGGCTCTGACTTTAATCACTTGGGCACATTTCTGACTCCTTTTCCTGCACTTCCAAAGACTGAACGGGCTTTTTGGAATTGCTTTACCTGGTTTCATGACAGCGTTTTGGCAGAAGAACTTCCCTTTGGGAGAGAGTGAAGGAAAATTGGTATGGGATTGTTGTAAGACTTCATTATTGTAGTCTTGAGTAGTGCTCAGTAGTGTCAGCCTCTCGCTGTTGTAGCATTCTAACTACTGAATTAAACAGGGTCTGATCAAACTTCAGTCTTAGGCTCACACTTTGAGAACTAGTTGCATGGCCTGATGAGGTGTTAAACTAAAGCCCTGGGTGCCTGCTCAGGTCAGTTTAAGAAATACTCTGGGCTGTATGTTATGTTTTTCAGCATGCTAAAGGAGGCTGGATGGAAACTCTGAGGTCTGCTCTCCCCTCACCTCACCGTGTCCACGCATCCAACCACGTATTAAATATCTGGGAAGTGGCCACCTGGCACGAAGGAGGCCAATGATAGGTGCACAGAAAGCTGCTTCTCAACCAGAAACCAGCATTGCAGTAATAATGAAGGCCGGTTTCTTACGTCTGTTTTTAAATACTTTAATATAGTCAGCTCTTGCTATTTTGAGTTTTGTTTTGAAATCAGCATAGTGAAGGATTTTCATTGCAGCTATATTCAAAATGAAAAAATGATTCACACTTTGAATAATTGTAAATACATAACTTGTGAATTCTGAGAATCAGTGCTGTGGGCCAGAAAACATCATGCAGTAGAAAGTTAAGGCCACCGTCACAGCCAGAATTGTAAAGGCTCCTGATCTCAGAACCGTTGAAGACACAAAATAAAAATTTTTAAATTTGATCAAAATTCATACGGTTGCAGCCACATTCCCCAGCAGAACCTATTGGTACATTCAATCATGGCCTTAATGTTGGGCCTTTTCTATTGCCCTTGTGTCACCTCATCTTAACTGCCAATTGAAATAATCGAGGATGATTGGTTTTTTAACAAGCTGAACAGCTTACCAATTCATGATTTCGAATTGCCTGGTGGTTTGTTGATCTCAACGCACAAGCGCTTTCCCTCGTCTTGGAGGCTTTATGATGGCGTTGGGTTGAGAGCCCAATATCATTACAACAAAATTTTCATTAACTTGGGGTCAGCATGCCAGATTTGGAAATGCAAAGTACAGCCCTGTAGCATTATTTTGGAAAAGAACAGGGGTGTTACCCTGATGACTCAGTTAATACTTTCCTCAACCAATCTAATTGAAACAGAGTATTCCATCAATTAACACATTAATGTCCATGTGACCTTGTAATGTGTAATTTTTTTCCAATGCCACAACAGTGGCAGCACTTCAAAAATATTTAATTGACAATCAACTGTTTTTGAGATGTCCCTAGGATGCAAATGTTCTATATAGCTGCAAGCTCTTTCTTTATAAAGTAAAACAAACAGAGCTCTGGGAACAGTATCCTACAGGCATGACCGACCAGGGAACATTGCACGGCTGACAGAAGTCCAAAGGAATGAGGCAAAAAAGCTGGACGACTAAATTTTTTTTAAAATTTTCAGCATAAAATTTTTATAGATTTGATGCAGTGAAGATCCAAAGTTTGTGCGTTATCCTGGGACATAATCCTGTAGTTATTAAAACAAGAATGCTGTCTTAGTTGAATCATGCCAGAAATACATGGCATAAATATATTCATGTGAATGCTTAGTGACAATCTCAGTGCCTAGAAACTAAAACATCATGTTCCATTTCTACATTTTGCAAGCAAAGAAACAGACAAAGGCATTTTTATCCTGAGGGAGTGCCAGCAATGGGAGGCATGCAGTTACCCAACTATAAATCTCCCCTGCATCCTGTGCAGTTGTTAATACAACAGATATACCATATCATGGGTCTTCTGTCCTGTTTTGACTAAGTCAAAAGACTAAGTTTCTCAGCTGAAAAACTTGTCGGGACACAGGCGTGCAAATGTGCAAATCTAGGGCCAAGCAGAAGGTCCATCTGCCCACAACCAACAGCCACTTGCCCACAGCACGATTCCTATCCAAATTCTCATCCAATGCCCTCTTCACCACATTGTGGGCTGAAGGTGATAGCAGGAAAATATAACCTGTTTCCTCTCACAACGTGAGATAACAGGGTGTAGAGCTGGATGAACACAGCAGGCCAAGCAGCATCAGAGGAGCAGGAAAGCTGACGTTTCGGGCCTAGACACTTCTTCAGAAAATTTTTTTTTTTCTCTGAAGAAGGGTCTAGGCCTGAAACGTCACCTTTCCAGCTCCTCTGATGCTGCTTGGTCTGCTGTGTTATCCAGCTCTACACCTTGTTATCTCAGATTGTCCAGCATCTGCAGTTCCTATTATCTCCTCTCACAACGTGACAATTTTCTTCATTTGCAGAATGTTGGTGTCACTGGTTAGACCAGCATTTATTGTCCATTCCTAGTTGCTCAGCGGACAGTTAAGAGTCAACCACATTGTCTGGAGGTTTAGAGTCACATGTAGGGCAAACCAGTTAAGGAAGACAGATTTCCTTCCTTAAAGGACATTAGTGAATCAGATAGGGTTTATGATGATTGTTACATGGTAACCATTAGGCAAGCTTTTCATTAACAGATTTTTTTGAATTCAAATTTCACCATCAGCCTTGGTGGAATTCAGACTATGTTCTCAAAATATTACCTGGGTTTCTGAGTCAGTAGTGACATTACCACAACACCACTATCTCCTCACAGGAGCAGGAGACTACTTGTTGTTCAAATATGTCCAAGCTGTAAATGGTTTCAAAGGTTGCACTTTTACAGTTAATTTTATGCTAAAGAAATTGATTATTGTGGAGGAAGGGTGAATGCAGTTGCCCCTCCCCCTCTGCTCCCCATTCGCTTTGCTGCTTCTGTGTGGTCCCAGAAGCAGGAAAGATCCAAGACATCTGGATATCTTGGCAGCTACAGTGAATGGCCAAACAGGGTGTTTCTTTACGTTAACCCTTTTCAGCAGAACACTGAGGCTCAATAATTGTAGCTTATGCCAGAGCATCACTACGGGGAGGTGGGCCCTGGAAACTACTTCAGCCAGCACTGAGTTTGAACCTGAGCTGCTAACCTTTATCCACACAACACCCTTAGGCAACTGAGCTCACTCACCTACATCACCGTGTTGTATTACATAACTGAATTTTCCCTCGCAGTGCTGGTTGCTGAGAAAGTTAAGATGGCCCTGTTAAATATAATAGCAACATAATGAACTTAATTACATATAATCTAAATCAAGTATATTCATTCCACTTTTCTGTTCTGGCCATTTGAGTTACTGTTCAAAACTCAAGTCAGATACTTACCACAAATTTGAAGATTAACTGCCTGGTGTGTGCCAATGAACTGAGATTTCCAAAGCTTTCCATTTACTTCCAGGCAGGTTGTCTCTTCAAATCTTTTCTCATCATCCTAAGATTATAGACCTTATTCAAACCTTATAAACCTCCATTCATAATTAGTCTTGCTAATATCTGAAGCATATTCAACTCTTAGCTCTAATATTCTTTTTAATTCTGGAGGCTGCACCTAAAATTCTTTCCCTTAGCAGCTTAGCTATAATCGAATATCAACTCACTGTCAGTAGAGTCCTTCAGTCACTGTGAGTTTTAACTCTTTTAGCCAATGCCCAGCATTTCAACTCAATTCTGGTGAAAAAGATGCTTCCTTTGCTCCAGCTTCTTCTAAATTCTCAAACAAAACATTTTGAACAGAAAACTTACTCACCCCTATACTTAACGTGTTGCCCCTTATCTCCTGATTGAAAATCTCCCAAGAACCTGGTCACATGAACATTTCCTAGAATCAAACTTGTTTTCCATCAAAAATCAGACCCTGAAGAAATCAGCCGTGGTATCATTGTTGCCTTTAGGCCGGCTCTTTATTGAATTCAAATTTCACTGTCTCGACCACACGCAGACTCGGGGACCATTTCTTGGAGCATCTGCGAGATAACCATTAGGTACGAGGTAATCGACAACACCTTCTGGAAGCTAACCATTTTAACTCCCGCTCCCACCCCCTTTAAGACATGTCCATCCTGGGCCTCCTCCAGTGTCAGAATGATACCACCCAAAAACAGAGGAGAAACACCTCATATTCTGCCTCGGGAGCCTACAGCCCCATGGCCTCAACATAGAATTCACCAGTTTTTAAATCTCCCCACTGGCCTCACCCCACATTCAAACCTTCCTCTCATCCCCTCCTCCTTGACCTGGCACAACCTGTCAAACTTCTTCCCCACGTATCCACCGCACTGTTCCCACTGTCCAATCCCCACTACCCACCCACCTGCATCCAGCTCCCCCTCTCCCAGCCTCATCCCTCCTCCATCTATTTCCTGGCTCCCTCCCTCCTCCCTGTTTCTGAAGAAGGGTCCTGACCCGAAACATCGACTTACCTACTCCTCTGATGCTGCCTGGCCTGCTGTCTTCCTCTAGCTCCAAACTGTGTGGACTCTGACTCCAGCATCTGCCGTTCTTGCTATCTCCAAGAGGCACATCAAAACTGTCATTTCAGCATGAGAAATAATCTTGCAATATTGACTGCATCCATCGGTTGAATATTTCGTTTGACACAGAGCTGAGTTTCAAACTCTACATCCTATCCATTACCAAGATCACTTATTTCTACCTCCTATGTTACACCCACGCTTCCCCTGGGAAATACATTGATTCCTTTCCAACATCAAGAATCCTCTACTCTCCCTTTTGCTGGCCCCTCCTTAAACCCAAAGTAATCAAAACCTTTGCCATTATCCTCTTATCCCATATTAATGTGGCCAAGACTCCACCCCTAATCCTTAATGATTCCTAGATTAGTTCCCATTTATCAGGGATTGTTTTTACGGCTTTTGCACTTGTTTGACAATGTTATGCGTACAACATTTCAATTCCTACACCCCTTATTGAGCCTTATAAATCCCTGTCTCACTTCCTGTGTGTTTCTTCTCTCTTTGCAGCATCTTTTGTGGCAAAGTATTTTACACTATGAATCTCATGTCTGAAAATCTCTTGTCAATGTCCTACAGATTAATTCCAACCCTTTCAAATTTTTCAAAATCTTTCCAAATCAGCTTTCAATAATCAGCCAATGTTCAGCCATCATTTGCTGCTAACAACTCTCCTCCTTGGCACTGAATCTTAGGATATTTTCTATGTATTAAGTTGTTACATTTTTCATAACTATTGCTACCCGTCAAATAGTTTCTTGGCAAACAGTTTATTTACCTTTGGCTTATTTCACTCCCACACAACTCAGGAGCAAAGTGACTAGTTAAATCAAACTCTGAAAATGTTTCTTACTCGCAAGGTAGCCATAATTATGAATGAAATCCTTGTAGCTAGAATGTAATGAAGCTACCTAAAGTCAGTTAAGCATGAGGGAATGTCACTGGTCCGCCACAAGAACATCTCCAGCCTTTATTTCATGTGCAGTGCTAGTTGGCTGCACTTCATTACTTGTCTCACATTATAGCAATCCAGTAAATTTATTTTGGAAGAGTTGAGTGATTTCAATCTATCCTGAGTATAACATTTCAGAAGTGATTATGAAGCTTTTAGTGGGTACTGCTTGCAAAAGAGGAGATAGGCAAATATTGAACCACATTAACAGAGAGGAAGAAATTATTTATACCAGCCACTGGAAATGTACTACTAGCAACAATATGGTGTGTAGCTTAATTTCATTTTTGACTATTTGCAATATTTGTCCTTGATTGACAATTTGCAAATGTTTCATCTATGTAAATTATTTTTTTCTACAAGGCTTAATTTTATTCTAAGGCCAACATCTGCAGCTATACGTCATACCACTGACAGACTTCCACATTGCATTGCATAACACCACTCTGTCTTGCAAATCAGTTAACAAAGCGTTTGGAAGAGATACAGTAGATCGGAATATGTATAATAAAATAATTACATTTATATAAAACCCTTCATGTGGAAGTATATTATTGGTTTGGATAGTTTAGAGGTGATAGGGCAGAGAAGATATCATGCAGCAGATAAAAAAAAATTTCAATCCTATACTTAGCTCAGAAGGGAAGAGCTGGGGGCCACTGCCCGATGTTTGTGCAAGGGTGAGGGTGGCATTAGGTCATCAGGCTGTGGGTTGCCTAGTGAGACCAATGCTTTTTCTGAGTGGGTGTGTGGATGTGGGACAGGGTCATTCAAAGGCCTTATTCATCATGGTGGGCTGGAATGCTTGGTTGAGGTAAAGAGATGACATTTTAAGAAATACTGGTAATCTTGATCCTATCACTAGATTTATTATAACATCATTTACAGCAGTACATTATCTGGTGCATATTGCACCATTTTGGTGTGAACTTTCCCCCTTGAAGACCTGAGGCACCTCCCAACTTTCTGATTTGCAGCATCCACAATATCTGCAGCAGGGACTCTTCACCAAAAAGGCTCCGCCACCTGTCGACGGCATCACAACACCACTACATAAACTGGCTTTCACTGCCCCTCAGAATACTTGGCAACCCATCCCTAAGCCCATAGGGTACTGGCAGGACTGAGTTCAGCAGTCACCCCATCGCCAATGAGGTGGCCAAAAAGGAGATGCCATTATGACCACAAGGAACAACCCTGCTGAGAAGTAGCCTGAATGGACCCTGGACATGTTGGAGTCCGGCAAAAAGGGATGCTGTCTCCAGACACACAACTCCCCCCCCACCAAAGATAAAAAGACCCCACCGCAGTGGATCGGAAGAAGTATCAGTATCAGTAAGCAGCCCACAGCCTGATGACCGAATGCTCCCCCAACACAAATATCAGGCAGTGGCCCCCAGCTCCACAATCAGAGGGTCTTCTATACTATATGTTGCATTTTTCTTTTCTGCTGGAATTTTAAAATTTATTTTAATAGTTATTTCATTTATCAATGTCGGAATTTAGTCATTTAAAGTATTATAGATCAATTTAGAGTGTGCAGCTACAATGTTTTATTATTTTTCTGCCAAGGATTTCCCTATAGAAACATAGAAGCAGGAGGAGGCCTTTCGGCTCTTTGAACCTGCTCCGCCATTTATCATGATCATGGCTGATCATAGCCTTATCCTGCTTCCTCCCTGTAACCTTTGTTCCCATTTGCCCCAAGTGCTATATCTAGTCATCTCTGGAATACTTGCAATGTTTCGGCAGCCACTACTTCCTGTGGTAATGAATTCCACAGGCTCACCACTCTTTGGGTGAAGAAATGTCTCCCCATCTCCGTCCTAAATCATCAGACAGGGACTCCTGGTTCTGGACACATCCACCATCGGTAACATCCTCCTTGCATCTATCCTGTCCAGTCCTGTTAGAATTTTATAAGTCTCTATGAGATCCCCCTCATTCGTCTGAACTCTCGAAAAAACAATGCCAACATAGACAGTCTCTCCTCAGACGTCAGTCCCACCATCCCCAGAATCAGCCTGGTACACCTTGCTGCAGTCCCTCGAGAGCAAGAGCATCCTTTCTCAGAAAAGGAAACCAAAACAGCGCACAATATTCCAGGTGTGGCCTCAACAAGGCCTCAAATAACTGCCACAACACATCCCTGCTCCTGCACTTGAAACCTCTTGCAATGAAGGCCAACATACCATTTGCCTTCTTTACCACCTTCTGCACATGCACGCTTACCTTCAGCTCGAGGACACCCAGGTCCCACTGCTCACTCCCCTCTCCCAACTTACAGCCAATTAGGTAATAATCTGCCTTCTTGATTTTGCTTCCAAAATAAATAACCTCACATTTGTCCAAATTATATTGCATCTGCTATTGATTTGCCCACTCACCCAACCTGTCGATATTATGTTGAAGGATCTCTGCATCCTCGTCACAGTTCATCCTCCCACCCAACTTGGTATCATCTGCAAACTTGGAGATGTTACATTTGGTTCCCTCATCCAAATCATTAGTAGAAATTGTGAATAGCTGGGGTCTCAGCACCGATCTCTATGGCACCCCACTAGTTACTGCCTTCCAATTTGAAAAGGACTTATTAATTCATATTCTTTGTTTCCTCTCTGCTAACCAGTTTCCTATCCATCTCAACACACTCCCCCAATCCCATGTGCTTTAATCTTGCACATTAATCTCTTATGTGGGACTTTGTCAAATGCTTTCAGAAAGTCCAAATGTACTACATTGACTGTCTCCCCCGTGTCAACTCTACTAGTTATATCTTCATAGAATTCCAACAGATTTGTCAAGCATGATTTCCCCTTCATAAATCCATGCTGACTCTGACTGATCCTGCCACTATAAAACCCTTGACAATGGATTCGAGAATTTTCCCTACTACCAATGGTAGGCTCACCGGTCTATAATTCCCTGTTTTCTCTCCAGCTCTCTTTTTGAATATTGGTGTGACATTAGAACCTATATTTAGTTTGTGTTAATCAATGCTTTACTTTAAATATTTTCACTTGAAGTCACAATTAACAGGAATTCAACCCTGACTTGAAGCAAAGTCTGAGTGACCGGTGAATTGGGCTTGATGCAAGTAAAGACATAGAGATAACAGGGTTTATGGATGACCTCAAGTTCATGAGGGTAGATGTGGTTTGCTAGCCAGATACTGATTCCAGTAGCCACACCTAGAGGAGACAAAGGAGTGGGAGTTTCTGAGCAGGTGAGTGAGCGATGGAAGGCAATATCTCAGAAGTGAGAATGAGCGATCTCAGTGAGGGTGTTGATATGTGACCAAAAGCTCGTCTCAGAATTACATTGGTCCCCAAGGCTATCAACAATCTGGTTCAGCCCCAGACACTGGTCAGGAAAATGAAGAGAATTGATGGCTTGGGAGCAGAGTTTCCCTGGGGCCCAAAGGCAATGACTTTGGTCTTCTCAATATTTAATTGCAGGAGATTTCTGCTCAATCAGTAGTTTCACCGTCTGAATAATTGAAATAAGGAGGCAAGCAATCCATAGTCTAGAGTTGAAAAATAGTGACTGATTCGATGGCCTGGACTGATGTTGACGCTGAGCTCCACAAATCTAGCTGAGAATTCCAATCTTGGCTCTTTCAGAAATGCTGAATACAGCTGAAATAAAACCCTGCCAAGTACCAGATAGTTGAGGGAACTCAAACCATACCTCCTTTTACAGCAGTCAATTGCCATGTTCTAAGATTTACACATCCAGTCGCACAACTAGACATTTTGACAGCTGCTGTGAGTGGGTAAGTACATAAAGTAAGCGTTGAATTAGGGTCTTTATGGATTAGAAGTACAGTTCCAAGTGGACTGGATGCTAGTTTGAGTTATTTAGGATTGTGCCAGGTGCCTGAGTCACTAGTCGCATAGAGTCCAGGTAGGTAGGGTACCAGATGGGTTAGCTGCCAGGTGGGTAGTGTGCCACTTTGGTGGATGTGGTGCTAGGCTAGTAATGGTGCACTTTGGGCAGGTCATAATGCAGGGGTCAGGCCTAGGCCATGTTGAGAGTGGGAGTGGGGGGGCCACTGGTTGTCAGGAGGACAGGGATCAGAGGCAATGTGGGCTTTCTGGTCTAGTGACATGTTAGCGACATGCTGGAGCAGAGGTTGTTAACATACAATGAAGTCTGAAGGGACAGCTAAAACTTAATGGAATGAGGGAATAGGTGTTGAATATATTAATTAAGGATAATTGGATATATAAATGTGGGGAGATAGTAATCAGTGAGTTGTGGTTTTATGGTTACTTAAAATAAAGCTCTCCATAAAATTGTGGTCTTGAACATTGTTTAAGGACAGTCACATTCTGGTATATAACAGAGGGTTTCAAATTCTGCAGCTTTCGGGAATTGGAAGGCCCCTGGAAGTGGGGTAGATTGAGGCAGTGTTGTGGAATCGTGTTAAATTTAAGGAGCAGGATGTCTGGTCAGAGCACTGCGGTGTCATGGGTCCCTGCGTGTAAGGGATTGAGGGTGGTGCAGCTGAAGGTATGTGTGGTAGGTCACTTGGGGTGGGTGAGGGAGAAAGAAGGGAGGGTGCAGTCAGCTTAATAGTTACCCAGGAGTTAAGCCAAGTGTTTAATCATTTAACCTTTCCTGAGTATCCTTAACAGAAGTGGAATCATCCAAATTCTCCAATGTTAAGGCTGTTTTTGGAGGGTTCCAAATGCATGGGAATTGCCCATCAGAATCTTCAACTTCCTGGATAATTCCAACGGCATCTAGCTTCAAAATCTCCCCACCCCTGACCTCATCCCAAGACCAGACCCCCCCATCCCCACCTCCTTGACCTGTCCGTCTTCCCTCCCACCTATCCGCTCCTCCCTCCTCACTGACCAATCCCCATCCCAACTTCCTACCTACACTCACCTCTACTAGCTTCATCCCCGCCACTTTGACCTGTCTGTCTTCTCTCCACCTAACTGCTCCACTATCCACCTTCTATCACTGCCCTCACTTTATTTATTTCAGAGCTACCTTCCCCTCCCTCATTTCTGAAGAAGGGTCCAGACCTGAAACGTCAGCTTTCCTGCTCCTCTGATGCTGTCTGGGCCGCTGTGTTCATCCAGCTCCATACCTTGTTATCTCAGAATCCAGCATCAGCAGTTCCTATTATCTCCTATGGCATCTGATGTGTCAGGGATTTTACAGGGTCCTGACACATAATTCTAGCTTATGCTGCTCCGATGACTATCTGCATCAAAATGTCATGTTGTAGTTGTACAGGACATTGATGAGGCCACTTTTGGAGTACCTTGTACAGTTCTGGTGGCCTTCCTATAGGAAGGATGTTATTAAATTGGAGAGGGTGCAGAAAAGATTTACAAGGATGTTACTGGGACTGGAGGATTTGAGTTAATGATAGTCTGTATAAGGTGGGATTTCTTTCACTAGAGTGTAAGAGGTTTAGGGTTGGCCTTATAGAGGTTTATAATGTCATGAGGGGCACAGATGAGGTGAATAGCACAGGTCTTTTCCCTAGGGCTTGAAAGTTCAAAACTAGAGGCCATAATTTTAAAATGCGAGAAGAAAGGTTTAAAAGAGACCTGACAGGCAACTTTTTCACACAGAGAGTGGTTTGTATATGGAATCAACTTCCAGAGGAAGTGGTAGATGTGAGTACAGTTACAGATTTAAAAGGCATTTGGACAAGTACATGAATAGGAAATGTTTAGAGGGATATGGGCCAAATGCAGGCAAATGGAACTAGTTTAGTTTGGGAAACATGGTTGCCATGGACAACTTGGACCGGAGAGTCTGTTTCTGTGCTGTAACACTCTATGACCCTATGTGGATGAGAAGTAATCTTAGGGTTTAACATCTTGGGGTTAGGCGCAACAGCAAATTTCAGCACAAACTAGTTTAAGCTTTGTGAGCACCTGATATATTGATGTAGTTGTAACCAGAGGAGGAATTGCAGTGCTTATTGTTGATGGTATGGGGAGGTAAAATCTGGTGTTATTAGTGTACTTATGAAAGCTGAGCGAAAAATTGTGGTTATTTTCACAAGGGAGTAAGTTGTGCACAATAAATAATTACAAAGCAATTGTCCCAGATCAAACTGCTTGTGTGCAAGGACAAACTGTTTGAAGAGCTATAGATGCTTTGTCTGATGTAAGTTGGAAAGATCAATGCATGGAGGCTATTTGAGCGTCACTTGCAAAACCTGACTGATAAGGCGAGAGATAGGGCAAATAAAATCTGAGGTGGATACAGTCTTTCAGGCTATTTTTAGTTGCTTTTATGTTTCTCCTGAGACAAATGAGAAAACATGAGCAATGTGGATGACATATCCAGCTGAGGGCAATTGATTCTATCAAGACAGTTCAGAGATTAAAAAATGTGTTGGCTAGAAACGGCCCAAGATAATAGAATGGAACTTAATTTTTTTTTCCCTATGAGCAGTACTTAATATACTTGACTATATAAAGTACTGCTCACGGGAAGAAAAAAAATTAAAGGCAACTTAAAGTCAGATGTGAACAGTGCCTAAATAGCTTAAGGTGAAGCCAGAAAAACTTTAAGGTTTTGAACTGCCTTGGCATTCATCATTGCAGAGCAGTAATCAACAGTGTGGAATGCTAAATTGAATGGGTTTAATCCTTTATCAGTCTTCCAGGAATGGCACTTCATCTTAATTTACATTATTATGATCCCACTTGATGATAATACTGGACAATTCAGGTCCCTGTGTGAAACCAGGTTTGATGGACGGTAAGCTTTATTCTTGTAATTTGTTTACCATGATGGTCAGTCAATGGACATATTTGAGAGAGGAGGCTAGTATGCTTTTAACAAACGAACAAGTGAATTTATGACACAAAGTAAATAAATATGTGCAATATCACACCATTCAAAAATTATTTGAAGTGGTCTTATGATAAATATCAGTTACAAAGGTTAAATCCTTTTACTCTGTCCAGCAATCTTACAGATCTCCCAACCTCAGGGAAGAGTCATACTGTTACATGTTCAGTGGGAACAGCCAGGATTGTTCTTTTCTCTGTATTGACTCAATGTTATTTCTTTAATGTTGTTTTCTGAGGCCATTAAACAAACTGTTAACACATTTCACTTATTTCTTAACCTAAGTTCCTGAAACTCCTCTTCTATAGTGTTCTGTTTCTGGAGATTTTCTCTTATTGACATTAAACGATTTGGAACTTATTTTCTTATGCCCTAACTGTGTTAGAGACTGTTAAAATGCATTTCTGCTAAGACATAGCTCTTTTCTGCCTGAATGACCTGCCTCATTCTTTGAAAGAAACCTGCACACTCTTTAACTATCTAGCTGGTTTTGAGTTTCTAAAAGTACTCTGAGCCTGGCATCTCAATTTGAGGAGTCAAAGTCTACATCAATGGAACTGAGTTTGAGAGGTTGGAGACCATCAAGTTCCTCAGAATGACGATAACCAACAACCTGTCCTGGACTACGAGATAACAAGCATGGGGCTGGATGAACACAGCAGGTCAAGCAGCATCATAGGAGCAGGAAAACTTGACGTTTCGGGCCTAAAACCCTTCATCCTGCTCCTATGATGCTGCTTGACCTGCTGTGTTCATCCAGCCCCATGCTTGTTATCTCGGATTCTCCAGCATCTGCAGTACCTTTTATCTCTAAACCTGTCCTGGACTGCCCACATAGATGCAACAGTCAACAAGGCACAACAAAGCCTCTTCTTCATCAGGCAGCTCAGGAAATTTGGCATGTCAGCAACTTCTACAGATGCACCATTGAAAGCATACTGTCCGGGTGCATAATGACCTGGTATGGAAACTGCTCTGCACAGGACCATAAGAAACTACAGAAGGTGGTGTGCACAGCCCAGACTAGCACCGAACTTCCATCCATGGACTCCATTTACATGGCTCAGAAAGGCTGCCAACATCATCGATCTCATCCCATAAATGATTTAATGAAGATACAGAAGCCCGAACACACGCATGAGCAGGTTCAGGAACAGCTTCTTCCCAGCCATCATTAGACTGATGAATTGACTCTCTAGCATCAAATAATGATTGATCTTGCTAATGTTGATCTCACCGAGCATTCACCCTGTGCAATGTAACCTGTACCTCTGTCTAAGTCATTTTGATCTGTACATTCTTGCTTACTATGATATGTCTGTACTGCTCATTGTACAAGTGACAATCAATCAATCAATCAAGTACAATAAGGCAAAGCAAGGTAATGCAAGGCAGAATGTCGTAAGCATCCAGGTAGGCTTACAGTGTGTGAGTGCTATGAGAGGAGACAAAGAGCCCAGAGATGCAGTCTGGTCCAGTCCAGGTGCCGGGTATCCCTGAGCACAAAGAGTCCTTTCAGGAGCATTACAATGAATAGCTGCCAATGCAGCCCCAGATGCAGCATTTAAGTGCAGAAGTCACCTCTACATAGATTGAAGGTGCCCCCTGACTCTTAGAGGCTGATACATGTCAACTGCCATGTCTTTGAATATGAGGCGAATCTGACGTGATGTATCAGCTCATGAAGTTTGCCTTGGAATGTTGGTGCACAGTTTTGGAACATGTGGTGAGCTTAATCCGCCAGGGTGCTCATTCTTGTTTTCTTGTTGAGTTTTTCCGATATTGAACTTGCTTAGACAGTTTGGTCAGATAGGAGACTGAAAATTAATGAGGCAAGTTGGGCATTTAACAAGCAATAATCACCATTAATTGACAAATTGCTGTTGCCCAGTGAAGATTTCGCCACATCACTTGTGAAAAGTATACAAAAAAGGCATAAGTTGTTCCCAACATCAAAATGGGCCCCACTGCATTTGTTGCCTGAGTCTGCCACATATCTCGCCATAGTCCACATCACTCAGACTCCTAAAAAATTACCTCAATCCCTCTCCTTCTTAACCAACACAAATCAAACCAAATCCTGTGCGTAATTTCTGCACTTTAGAATTCAGGTTTCCTTCATAACAGCATAATTATAATGAATGGGCAAGAGGGTTTGCACAGATATACAAACATGCAAACTAGGAACAAGAGTAGCCCTCTTGGTACCTTAAGCCTGCTATGCTTCTAAATAAAACCAGCGCTAATTTGATTACTCCACATTCCTTCCTACTCCTAATAACCTTACACCTCTTTGTCTACCAAGAATCCTTCCCATTCCTCACTACTACCGCTCTTTTCATGTTGCCAGAAGCAGGGGGCCAAACTGTGTTATGTTAAGAGCATGTGGTGCAGCCAGCACTCTCTTCCTATAATCAGTCTATTTCTTAAAGAGAAGCTGCAGTGAAATATATTGCTGGTATTTCAAACATAATAAATGGCACACCAGTACAGAGAAAGTGTTCCAAGTTGATGCATATGACACAGTAGACATAAGATTTAGAGGAGAGATGCTATTGTTTCACAATGAAGACCCTCAAATATCGCTGTTAATTGTAGTATTCAGGTGGTGGGCATTAATTAGGTATCTTATGTATAGTGTCAGTAAGGAGCTTTGGTGGCACAGTGGTAACATTTCTACCTCTGGGCCAGGAGATTTGGGTTTACCCCATTCAGACCTGTTCCACAAGTGTGTTGTAACATGTCTAAACATGTTGATTAAAAAATTACTTTTAACTTCAGGGACTCTCTGTGGCACAGTGGTAACATCCCTAAACCAGAGGCCAAGTTCAAGTCCCACCTGCTCTAGAGGTGTGTGTAATAATATCTCTGAACAGGTTGATCAGAAAACAAAAGTAAAGCAAAGAAAAATATTTAAACAATATGGTGGCAGTGAAGGGTAGTTGTCCCTACCTCTGAGTCAGAAGGCCTTGGTTCAAGCTCCGTCTGTTCCAGAGGTGTGTAATAACGTTTCTCAACAGGTTAATTAAAGAATATCTGTATAGTAGCAGTTTGGTGCTATTCACGCCCCTAATGGGTTCTGAACATACATTGAACAATTGGAAAATTACCATGGGTGATTTGGTGGCAGGAAAAGCCATTTGGTTGTGTGATAACACTTCAGGCATATAAAGAGAAAAATTGTATAGTAACAGTCTAAAATTGTTTGGTTGGGAGTTGCATGTTTATAAGTATGTTTCTGTAAATAAAAATGTGAGCATTTGAATGTTAGGTTCCAGTTCTATCTTTACTGCCTGGCGATAGAAGATCACTTTCAGAGTGGAACATAATCAACTAGTTAGGGAGTCTGGTCATGAGGAATTGGCAATAGTCCTACAAAATTTCCAATAGCTTTATTCCAATGGTCAAAGTCAGCAAATGCATCTACTTGTGGCATTTCCTACTCTGCACCATCGGTTTCTCATACTGCTCAATATTACACCACAGCACACAACCTTCAGCATTCCGATGCGAGGACTAGCACCTAACACGCGATACTTCATCTCACTCTCACACAAATACCAATGCTGCCAGCCTGACAGCTACCTCTCACTGCCTGCACATAATTCCAGCTACCCAGCTGTGGCAGGCACACTACCCATATACAACATTACATAGTCATTGACATTCTTCCACCCCTTCTATGGGATAAGGTGACATGGAATGGAAAGAGCACAGTAGAATAATTAGGAGATAAGGATGTCTGCATCTCCTGAGTCATAGATTCATAGAGTCATAGAAATGGATGGAAACAGACCCTTCGGTCCATGCCGATCAGATATCCTAAATTAATCTAGTCCCATTTGTCAGAATGGGTTGGATTGGACAACACTAAGCACATTGATAATGGTGGCATCTTTCTGTCCTGTGCACCTTCCCAACTTTCATCCAGCAATGCTATTGGGAGAAAGCTGCTGCATGAGATTGCAGTAGCTAGGCTAGAGGGAGAAGATGGTTCATTTCGTGTTTCACCACAGGGTGAGGTCATGAACAAATTCTGCTGCCAAGAATCATATGAGAATCTTAATGGGAGAGTGTTAACAAGGACACATCACGTTGAGGCATTTGACTGGATAAGAAACAGCCCCTTATCGCCATTAATGAACATGGAGTTCAGATTCAGATTCAAATTGGCAGAGGGCACCAAGCAGTTTGCTCCACATCCCTTTTGTGCTGCAGTCCCAGCGGCACTGTCTGTACTGTCCCCATCCCTGTTCTAACCTTTGAGTGACCGGTGACCCAAACCTCTGCTCATACTGTAAGGATGCAACCACACTCTCTAACAAATCCATCAACTTACCACTGCACCTTCAATTGCATTCCAGAGCACTTCCAGTCACTTTGAATTAGCAGAAGTTCTTAATAATTACTTCACCTACAATTTGGATATCTTCCCCTTGAAGGATCATGGCTGTAGGCTCTATCTTGCTGTTGAGCATGCATTGTTTGAAACTTGACAAGTTAATATGATGCCTGGGACCTACCTGGTGAAAATGACATAGTCTGGCATTGCATCAACTGGTTGGGCTTTCTGACAGCCTTCTGACGCACACTTATCTAATGTCCTTGCACACCTGAGGCAATCGGCAGTTCAACTCGCCTCAACAAAACCAGCAATTTCCCACGCATTGGGTGGAATTTTCAGTTATACAAGTATAAGTCTGGCATTGGATGTGGAGGTAGGAGTCGCTTTCATTCAGGACAAGACAGCTTACACTATGCATGTCAGTGGAGAATGCGACCAGACAGGAGGTTGTTGCCCACCCCACTCCCCTACTCTCCCCAACCCACCCGCACCCCTCCCCTGCCCACCCATCCCCTACTGGTACCTTCTAGAATTCAAGGTCCAGGTACAATATCAGAAAGACATTTGAGCGACCATCCACTTACTGCAATCCAGGAAGCCTCATCAGCCCCAACCACCTCCACAATACGAACAGGAATAGGCCATTCAGCCTCTTGAGCCTGTTCCACCATTCAATGAGATCATGGCTGATCTGTAGCCCAATTCCATATATTTGCCTTTGACCTTATCCCTTCATACCTCTGCTTAACAAAAAATTATCTATCTCATATTTAAAATTAACAACTGATCTAGCATCCACTGCTGTTTATGAAGAGAGTTCCAATCATCTACCACCCTTTGTGTGTAAAAGTGCTTCCTAAAGTCTCTTCTGAATGGTCTGATCCTAATTCGCAGACTCCGCTCCCTAGTTCTAGAATTCCCAACCAGTGGAAATAGTTTATCTGCCCTGTCTTTTCCTGTTAATACCTGAAGATTTTGATGAGGTTATCCCTTAACTTTCGAAATTCAAGAAAAAAATGGGCCTATTCAAGAAAAAAATGGGCCTATTTGTATAATATCTCCTCGTATGTTAACCTCTGCAGTGCAGGTATTATTCTTCTAAACGTCTGTTGTACTCCCTCCAAAGCCAATGTATCTTTTTTACTGTCTGATGCTCAGGTCTGCTCTCAGTACTCCAAGTGGGGTCTAACCAGGGTTTCGTATAACTGAAACATAGCCTCTGCATCCTTGGCCTCCAGATATAAAGGCCAGAATTCCATTAGCCTTCTTGATTATTTTCTATACTTTTTTGTGATATTTTAAAGATCGATATACCTGAATGTCCAAGTCTCCCAGAGGTGTCTCAGAGAAGACAGTGAGTGACTCCAAAGTTCAGCAGTGCCTTGCTGCAAGTTCTCAAGGGTGTTCACAAAAGACAACCCTGTAACCTGGATTTGGCAGCAAGAGCCCTCCTATGGTATGATAAGGTCCACACTCTCCTGATTGAATCTAAATAGGCTTTATTAAAAATGACTACTTACAAGGTATGGGAAAAGAGGACATCTGTTGGAATCTTACAAAATTAATCTCCAGTTCCATATGATCTGACATTGCTATGACAGCTCCTTTTGCACATGCTTTGAAGCTACTATGAGATTAATGATAAAATTAACCTTTATTGCACACTCCCATCAGACCATGCTGACCTGGATGAAGGTAGCAGTGGGGGTTAGCACCTCTGGGGCCAAGAGACAAACTTGGCTGCTGTACAGGAATGGGCTAGATGATTTCTTATGCTCTGCAATAAGTTGCACCATAGGACCTTCACGCATGGGAGCTTCACACAGTCTAACTGTGCCAGTACAGAGGCGTGTCATAGAGGAGGATCACATCCAAGCCTCAGCAGTATATGAATTAAGTGCACGGTACGTGTGACAGCCATGTCATGCTGTCAATGTCCTATCAGTTGCAGAAGAGTCCAACTGCTAATCTCTTGGTGGGGAGGCCCAGAAGCTGTGATGATTATACATACTCCAGATTATACATACTTATGCACACATTGGCATGAAACTTAATCTTTCTCTTTGTCTGCAGAAGAAGACTATTCATAACTGAAGGGAGTGGTCCCAAGCCACTGGAAAGGTGCCAATCTGCCAGATAATTTCTTTCAAGGAAGAAGTCACAGAGATGGCAGGGGAGGATTACGATCTGGTCTGTGTAGATGTAGAGATAAATCTCTCATAAGAAGTTCATGAAGATGCCATCAGTCTGCTCTTATCAGAAGTGCTAATGGAATGAGACATTGTTTCGATAAGGGATTTTGCATACTCAACAGCTAATTATTTTTCTCTCCACTCCAGGTACTAGAGAACAACAAAAGAAAAGAAGAACGCACAGCCTCACCATACATCCACCCTGAGTTCCAGCTCCAACATATCTAAGGATGATGTCTCCTAACTCTCAGAGGAAGCACAGTAATTTATTCATCTGCACCCTCCGCATGCACAGATTCATTCACCTCTATTGGTGTGTTACCTAGCTTAGGCTCTGGGATACAATCTGGTGAGCGTAGCCTGCAGGGGAAACAACAGAAAACGACACTAACACTCAGAGAATGTCTGAAGACCAAGCTGCTGCTAAGTCTCACATAGATGATGAGCTTCTGGATGCAGTCATGAGACCCAAAAGTGATGCAGTGATAGGCTGGGGGAAGTCAAGCAGTAGCATGGTGAATAAAAGATAGAAAAGGCCATCTATGCTCTATCTGAGGTCATGCCTCTGATATGTAAGTGCTTGGCTGCCTCCATGAAAACAGTGGTGGCTGCTTTGGAGACCCAGCTCCAACAAAGTACATAGCGACTTTCCGATATGCACTTGGTTCTGCTATCCATTACTATAGCTATTTGTGCTGTGCATCAAATGCAGGGGAGAAGAGGATAAGGTACCTTGACCTTCCTGCAGACAGCACTTCACCTCAAGGTGGTAGGGAGATGCCATTGGGCACATATAGGCTGGAGTGGTGCCAGCCAGGGACACAAGGGTCTTTATTTCAGTTAACTCCAAAGGGGACTTGTTACCCAACCTTCCCTCTGCCAGTGACTTCATCATCTATGGAAGGTCACGCTGAGAAGGGTATACCTGCACTTGTGCAGAAGATGCTTGGCAGACCCCAGGATGCATGAGGATGCCCATCAATGCTGTCACAGTCAACAATGTAGAAATCTGTAGGCTACTACCACCTCAACTGTGGATAACAGAGCTCCACCTGAATAGGTGATGGCCCAGTGGTATTATTACTGGATTGTAATGCAGATAACACTCTGGAGACAGGGGTTCAAATCCCATCATGGCAGATGGTAGAATTTGAAATAAATTTTTTTTAAAAATCTGGAATTAAGAATCTAATGATGACCGTGAATCCATTGTTGATTGTCAGGAAAAACCCACCTGGTTCGCTCATGTCCTTTAGGGAAGGAAACTGCTATTCTTACCTGGTCTGGCCTACATGTGACTCCAGACCCACAGTAATGTGGTTGACTCTTTAACTGCCCTCTGGGCAAACAGGAATGGGCAATAAATGCAGCCTAGCCAACGATGCCCTTAGCCAGTGAATGAATAAGAAAAAAACTTAGGTTTAGTCATAGGTAAAGAATGATGAAGAGCAAATGGGTGGTTCAGGAGTTCAATCAATGTATATAGTTTACACTATCATAAATATATTTTCACTTATACTCCTTAGATATTTGTTGCAGTTTCATTGAACAGGTAAGTGTTGATATTGTTGGTGGATTAGGAGACATTGAGCATCTTTCCACACCAGGATGTGATGATGGCCATCTATCAAGAGACTATTTATTGTTTGGCATCATCAGTCATGTGTTTGCCTCGTGTGGTTCTACTAAACTGGAGAAGGGCAGACCGCCCTCAGATGGATTGTGGCTAAGGCTCATGAGACTGATTTCAGGGACATTGAGGTTGTCTAATGAAGTGAGAGTAAGGAGATTGAGCCTGCAGTGTAAGGAAATCTGAGAGGGATCTGCAGGAAGGATCTTTCCCCTGTCTGGGGCCTCCAAAACTGGGGAATCAGTTTCATGATAAGAGCCAAAAAAAAAATGACAGGATGTAGATAGTATCATTTTCTTGAGGGATGGGAGTGGTTATAAGTGTGTAGCAGTTTCTTGCTCATAGTCTAGTCCTCAGTCACTGAGTATGCTCAATTAATGTAATGTGAGATTTCTAGAACAGAAAGGTACAGTGCTATAGATATAGTAAGGGAATAAGGTGATGAGTTGGATCATCCATGACCAAGGAAAATATGTTCAAGGGTGCAGTTGACCTACTCTTGCTCCTCTTTCCTTTCATGCTGTGTTCCTAGTTTTGCCTTACGAAGTTCTCAGCAAATTGCAGCAGGCATCCAAACTGATGTAAGACAGCATGAGACTTTCAAGGTAGCATGGACATGGGCTTGCTTGAGCCAAAGCCCATAAATTTGCCTGTTTTCAAGACCAGGGCAATGTTATGTAGATATTGGCATGGGCTTTTCGTGCAAAGGCTAGATCTTTTTATACTGATTAGTGCATGCAAGGGATTACACTGTCAGCAGTGCTAATATAAAACAAGACACTTTATTTAAGGAAACAAAAACTGATGTAACTGAAATAACTCAATGACGTATGTCCCAAATTGGAAACTGGCTTCCAGTGAGCCAATTTAAAAAAACAAACTATAAAACATAAGTAACAGCAGTTCATTTGGTCTGGATCTATTAGCTATAAGGTTGGCAATGGGCCTGTCTGTCTCATTCACCATTGCCCTAATATCTTCTGATTCCATCTATAACATCCAGTCCTGTGTAACCATCTGGGGTGAAATCTCAGTTCTCCATCCTCCATTTTAAAGACATCCCTCCTTTTTTGAGTGAGGTCGTGCAGGGTACGGTACACTACTATGACGTCGGACACTGTTTCTGCAGAACATTGCAGTGTTTTGCCTGAGCCATCCAAACATCTGAATCTCATTTTCAGCAGGCTTATTTTCTGCTCAGTGCTGGCTTTTGTGAAGGCATGTGTGGGATTTCTCCTCAGCAGCAATCTGAATTCTTAACTAGTGTCATCGTCCAGGTCTCCAGGGTACCACTTGTCAGCCAACAGCCAGTCATGCAATTAACACAATGCATTAAAGACTTGTGTCATTTGTGAGTTTGCAAGGTGGTAGGCACTGGGTTGTGTGCACACACCTCGAGGACTTGTCTGGCGTGATCACACATTAACTGCAAATTAATGTACTAGAAATGTTTCCTGTTGATCAAAACAGCTAGATGATCCTAGGGAGTTCTAATTGCAACATGTGTACAGTTTAGAGTGGGGATCCTGTGATTACACCAAATCCCAATTCCCTGGCTGCTAGGCTCTCTGGATCTCAATGGAACATCATACGTTCACGGGATCTTTGGAATAGAGCATCTGTGGCCTCCTGAATACATTTGTGAGTTTTCGGCTGGGATATCCTCAAAACAAGCTATCAGAAAAAAAGGTTTGCGACTAAGGTGACCTTCAAGGCAATCAGCATGACATTGCCTCCCAGTCCTAGTGGTTGAAATTCTTTATTCAATAAGTGGTACCTGTATGAAACCACCTCCTGGGACGTCTCAGAGCACCTCCTGCCTTAATCCTTGATCAAGCCCTGGCATCTGTCTTCCCTGGCGTCTTTTTCACTCCCATGGCCATCTTGGTGAAGGCTATCCTATGGGCTTAAAGCAATACATTCATGCACATGGAGAAACTGCACATTGACTGAGGTAATGGAAACATGTCGATTTGCTCTTCTTCGTACAGTACTGAGCTCCCCTACTGCATCCTCTTGTTTCCATTGTGCTAGCCATGCCTTGCCATCATAGACAGGCCACCCAACAGATATAATGAGCATTGACCAGGAAAACTGTCCCCAATTGAAAGCTTAAAACTCTTATCCTTTCTTCATGCTTTTATCTACTTTACAAAGTACTAATCATCCCAAAATATACTTTGTCTCCAGATATTATTGGGATATTACTGGAATATGACCCATGTATGTTGTAGTAATGCTGGTTTTGGGCATTGGACCATGGTAAGGAGAACTCAGTTGAGCATGGTTCTCCATCTACTTTATTGATCATTACCAGGATGCCTCTGATTTATCTAAAATTTCTGTGCATTAACTCTGCCCATCCGAAGGCAAACTCTTCTCACTTTGCATCAAGGCTTTTCTCCAACCATTGTGATTAAAGATACTTTCTCGAAGGATGGTACGATTTTATTTTTCTTGTGAGTTTCAACATTTTTGATTCTCCCCTCTGCCATTCACCAAATTCTCCTATTATCTTTCACCCACACCATCTTGTCATTCCCTTACCCTTGATTCATTTCCATTCCCATTTCCTTGATGGCTGATGCCATCCTTGTAGATGTATATCCTTCCTTGGACAGTGTCTTACCATTCCCTGGACATTGTCCCACTTTTCCCCAGACTGTGCACCACTGTGTTGTAGTGACCCTCTCTCTCATGCATCCTTTGTTCCACTCTTTGCACACTCCAGCTTGGAGTGCTGACATCTGAACTCTATCAAAATAATTAGCCGTAATAATGTGTGGCCAGAAGGACAAATCATTAACTACTTACTGCGAAATCCTGAACATATAGCTTTCAGTTGGGGAGAACTTAATTGGGAAGAGGCACTTAATGCTGATGAAGTGGCCTTTTAATGCACTGAAATGCATATAAATGGGCTTTTCAACTCTTGCTGTTGGGAAGATTGGCTTGCCTTTAAAATTTAGAGAACTTAATTACAAAAGTTCATCCAGCCATCAGGGTACTGAATTTTGGCCTTCAGCCCAATTAAGTTCCTGTGCCCATCTTTCTTCCTGTTCCAAGAGGAGCACAAAATTCTGCCCATTATGTCTAGCATACATGACTTTAAATAAGGAAACAGGATGTTGAAAAACCCAGGTAGGCATCTGTTGTCTATCAGTCCATGTTGTCCATGCATTATTTTCACTTATACTGGAAAAGTACATATTAAGTGGGAATGTGTTTTACGTGAGTTTTTTACGTCTGAGAACTTATGATACTTGAACTTCATATTGGTCCATCTACTGACTCAGTGTGTAACTTCCATAGAAGTATGAAGTTGTAAGTATAAACAAGCATTTGTTATCTGCCTAACCACAACCAATTCTAAGCTGCTACTCCACATCCTGACAGATGGGTATTACTGCTGGCTGTTTGTTATTCCTAGGTATAATACATTTACAACATGTTGATTCATAATTCTATAAACACATACCAGTCAGAAAATTCCCTGACAAATTAAGGGCAATTTATTTGTCAATATATTTCAAGGCATTATATTTTATAATCCTTCTGTGTGAACACCATGTATCAGTAACACACAGTACACTAGCAGATGGCAAACATACTAAACATTGCATAAAATTATCTAGTGTTTGTTTCCTTGCTTGGTATGGAAGAGTACAGACAAGAAGGTTTCACTCTCTGGTCTAAGTTGAGTTATCAATCTCAGTTGGGGTCATAGATTTTGCATCAGTCTTCCTGGGCTAGTGAATGTTTTCATTGAGGAACATAGGAACAAGTCAGCCATTAGTTCCTAGAGCTTATTCTGCCAATTAGTAAGAGAACTATTTTGCCCCCTAACTTCTTCTGCCTGCCTTAGCCCTGTATCACTCAATACTTTTAGTTAACAAAATGTATCAATCTCAGATTTAACTTTAACAATGGATCTATCATCATTTACCATTTGCAGGACAGAATTCAAACTTTCAATACCCTCTATGTGTAGAAATATTTCCTATTTTTCTCCAGTAGGTCCCAATTCTAACTTTAAAGCCATGTATTAGTCCTGGACAAGGAGGTATTCAAAGGATGGTATGACTCTGGGAATTTCTGTGGAATAAAAGGACATTGGAGTGTTTGTCCATTGCTTTCTGAAGGCGGAAGGGCACTTTAGTAGGGTGGTGAGAAAGATATACAGGACACTTGCCTTTATCAATTGAGGCATAATTACAAAAGCAGTGAAGTCATATTGAAGTTCTGTAGAACTTAGGTGAGACCATAGAGTACGATATGGAGTTCTCGTCACCACAATACAGGAAAAATGTGATTGCCCTGGAGGGGTGCACAGGAGATTCACCATGGGATGGAAAATTTAAGTTAATAGGAAAGGTTGGATAGGCTTGGTTTGTTTTCAGTGGAGCAGAGGAAACTGAGGGGCGATCTGATTGAGGTGTATACGTTTATGAAGAGAGTGGATCGGGAGCAGCTTTTCCCCTAGTTAAAGGGTCAGTCACAAAGGGACACAGGTTCAAGGTGAGGGACAGGAGGTTTGGGGTGTGTGTGAGGAAAACCTTTTTTACCCAGAAGATGGTGATAGTCTGAAATGCATTGCCTGGGAAGGTGGTAGAGGTGAATGGCCTCACATCCTTTAAAAGGTATCTGGATGAGCACTTACATAAATGATTTGAATGTGAATATAGGAGGCATGGTTAGTAAGTTTGTAGATGACACTAAATTGGAAGTATAGTGGACAGCAAAGAAAGTTACCTCAGAGTACAACAGGACCTTGATCAGATGGGCAAATGCGCCGAGGACTGAGAGATGGAATTTAATTTAGATAAATGTGACGTGCTGCATTTTGGTAGGGCAAATCAGGGCAGGACATTTACACTTAATGGTAAGGTCCTGGGGAGTGTTGCCAAACAAAGAGACGTTGGGATGCAGGTTCATAGTTCCTTGGAAGTGGAGGCACAGGTAGATGTGGTGATGAAGAAGGCGTTTGGTACATTTGCCTTTATTAGTCATTGTATTGAGTATAGGAGTTGGGAGGTCATGTTACAGCTGTACAGAACATTGGTTAGGCCACTTTTGGAATACTGCATGCAGTTCTGGTCTCCCTGCTATAGGAAAGATGTTGTGAAACCTGAAAGGATTCAGAAAAAATTTACAAGGATGTTGCCAAGGAGGGTGTGATCTACAGGGAGAGGCTGAACAGGCTGTAGCTATTTTCCCTCGAGTCAGAGACTGAGGGGTGACCTTATTAAAGTTTATAAAATCATGAGGGGCATGGATAGGGTGAACAGTCAAGGTCTTTTCCTGGGATAGGGGAGTCCAAAACTAGAGGGGTATAGGTTTAAGATGAGAGGAGAGATATTTAAAAGGGACCTAAGGGGTAAATTTGTCATCCATAGGGTGGTGCATATATGGAATGAGCTGCTAGAGGAGGTGCTGGATCCTGGAACAATTACAACATTTAAAAGGCATCTGGATGAGTATGTGAATAGGAAGGGCCAAATACTGGCTAGATTAATGGGACTAGATTAATTTAGGACATCTGGTCAGGACGGATGAGTTGGGCCAAAGATTTTGTTTCTATGCTGTCCATCTCTGAGTCTATGACATGTCATAACATTCAAGTCTACAGGTCAAGTGCTGGTAAATGTAATCCTATTTAGAGATAATAGGAACTGCAGATGCTGGAGAGTCCGAGATAACAAGGTGTAGAGCTGGATGAACATAGCAGGCCAAGCAGCATCATAGGAGCAGGAAAGCTTGACGTTTCGGGCCTAGACCCTTCATCAGAAATGGGGGAGGGGAAGAGGGTTCTGAAATAAATAGGGAGCGAGGGGGAGGCGGATAGAAGATAGATAGAGGAGAAGATAGTTTCTCACGTGTTGATACAGCCTCAGTGGGGTGAAGGGCTTCTTCTGTACTGGATGATTCTATGATTCTTGATACTTCAGCCACTTTCTCATCATACTGTATTAATTCCCTGAAATGTCTTGAAAACTTAAATCAAATTCCCCCTTAACTGTCTTAATTTCCAGGGGATACAACCCAAGAATGTTTAATCTGTCCCAGTGAACTAATCTTTGAAGTGTAAGTCTATCGTATGGATTCTTCGAAAGTGCATTTTTAAAAATGTCAGCTTTGGGTTTAGTTCTGATGCCACCCATAGTTGCACAGCTAACCAACCATGTAAGACAGGTATAAAATGAACTTGCATCCAAGTGTCAGACTATTAGATTCAGTTGATAATTTAGTCAAAAATGCTTTGGTAAACCAATGAATGATAATAAAGTCACAGGATTTAATCACATTATCTGGGTAGACATTCAGTTCACCATTAAATTATATTTAAACAATACTGTCTTTTGCTGTTGTCTTCAACAATATTTCTTACTTAACCAGTACCAGAAGAAACGTAACTGTTGCGTGTGCATGAAATGATTGCTGAATTTGTCTACACAGTACTAGTATTTCAAAATAATTAATTGCACTTGAAGTGCATTAGGATGTTTTGAGACATAATATCACCACAGATCTTTTAGTTTGACACTGGCTATCGAGGGTACCTTAAATGACTACCTGAAAGGTTCCAGAGTTGGTGGTGGTGTTTTGGAAAACATAACTAGTTTAAGTCACAGAGTTCAGTAGAGGGTCAACTGAGTTGGCGAGATGGTAATTAGATACAAAGTCCACCTTTAAAGCTGCAGTATTAAAGAGGGTCTCCATTTTAAAAAAAAAACATTTTTGGAGCATCATATCTGAAGATTGCGCTAGTTTCCTGTATAAGCGAGCGAAGAGGAGGAAGAGAAAAAAGGGAAGGTCTGTGATAGGATGAGTGGCGCGTTAAGTGACAAAAGACTTAATTGTTCTCCTTCCCCTCCCCCATTCACTTGCACATAAACTATCACATTTCTAAATTGCCTTCGCCTGAAACTTTCATTTTCTTTCACAGGTGCTGCCTGGGCCGCCGAATATTACCATCGTTTTCAGATTTCATTTCAGAATTCCCGTATTCCGCCTTTGCTAAAAGTGCTCTCTCGTGCTCATCTGACCTCGTTGATCGTATTTACATTTAAAAAATTAAACAAATAAAATCAATTAATAAATACTTTTGCCCGATTACCGTCTTCTCTCCCGACGTTTATGAACTGATTTTCTACAAATGGAAATAATACAAAGACTAAGCATGCTTCCTCTCCAAAGCGTCTCGACCCCCTGTTTGCAAAACACACACACATAGATTTCTGGGTTCGTTGACTTGGCCACCGGTTCCTCAGGCACTTGCTGAGAAAGTGCCAAGCACGAACGCTTTCCGTCTCTGGCCCAATAAGCCTGCACTTCCCAAGGATCAACACAGCCAACTCTCCATCTCCTCTCCTGCAGTTCAGTATCGCGACGTTTTGCCGCAGTGACCTCAGACGTTTGGAAGTGGATTGGACTGAACTTTTTTTTTCAACAACTTCCAACTGCAGTCGGGGGTTGGGGCAGTGGTGGTTTGAGGGAAGCAGTACACGCATCCATTTGAACGGCAGACCCAAGAGAGCCTGGTGCTGCCTCTGACTGGGACAACAGCAATCTTAGCTCACCGCCTGGGAACTAAGACACCACTTCTAGTCCCGGATCCGGGATTCCTTCACCGAGGGTGGGAAAATAAAAGCCGGGTAAGCAAATTGAGCTTTTTAAGTAGCGAAAAGGGAAAGAGTACACGATATGTGAAGGAGCTGGAGCTTCCCCCGCCACCCACTTTTGTTGACTGCACCGCCTTCGATGGTGGCACCGAGTCTCACACAGAGTTTTACTTTTTTCTACCATTCAGGCAGGACTTGGGTGAGCATTTGAGAATGTAAAAGAAACTCGTCTGTTCACGGCTCTAAAACTTTGTGCTCAGCTTGAAGGGATCCTTCTCTCGGGTTGTGAGCTGTCAGAGAAAGTAGCAGATGGTCTGCATCGTTTTTTTTTTAAAAATCCAGATCCAAGATATGTGTTTTTTTTGTTATATGATTCGGCGGCCAGCCTTTAAATAAAAGCTTTGAATGGTCGGCGCTGTAAGAGATCGTAGTTGCGCGTTGAATGACACTAGTTACAAATCGAATGGGGGTTGGGAGTGGGTAAAATCAGTTTATTCAGTACAGCAAGCTTCAGAAGGATTGAGTGGATGAACAGATGTCAGTCAGATATGTGGGTCTGAGGCCGCTGTATTGTACCAGGACTAGTTTGCTATAAGAAGCTGGATGAATAATTGTTGATGAAATTGCCGGTTGTGTAATCGAAACAAACAAAAGGTGCTGCTTAGCCAGTTTCTCTGTTTTTGGTTTCTCTTGTTAGTTTCAGAACGCTGTTTCCATTGGCACATTACTTGGAAATATCTGTGAAATGATATTTCAAGCGTTGTGTCTCCGGGGTAGCACTCTAATCTAATTTCCACCTTGAACGGAAACGTCGGGAGCCCTCGACTGGCTTTGTAAAAAATATCTAATTTAACCCCCCACCCCACGCTTAACGTCCCTTTTTACAGGCAAATTTATTTTTGGATTGCAACACATATTTCTAGTCAGGAGGAGGTCGTAGTTTTCTCGGGGTGTTCGTTCACCTGCCACTGGTCCAGTGTGTTACTGAGTTCCGATCTTGCAGTACCGTTTACCGTAGAGGCTGGATTAGAAGTGAGAACGCCAGGAACTGTACCGCTTCAGTGCTGCAGGTTGGTAATCCAAACCAAAATGTAGATCAGCGACGTAGGTGTTGGCAAACCTCATAGGAATGACTGGTCAGGGAGGAATGTGTTACATTCTCATTTCACGTTTCCGAACAATCGGCCACCTTTTCTGATAATATGCGATTCCCAGGCTTATCAAAAGCAGAAACCAACCTTTGGAAACAAAGGAATCCGCGTAATAAATCGAGGTTAATTTTCATTTTTTTTCAAGCATGTTATTTCCTTGGGCCGGTGCATTCTCGTTACAATGAAAGGATTGAATGAAAATCGGTAAAGAAAGCAGGAGGACTGGTGTGGCTGGTGAATGAGAGGCATAGCAACCTGTCCCATTCATTCTTTGCCTCGATTTATTTGTCATTTGCAAAATTCATTGATGTGGTCGCAGTGGTTGGGGTGGGTGGTGAAAGTAGAAGTATACATGGGCAGGGAGGGGTGAAATAGTAAAAAAAAAATGCTAAATTTAAACATTTCCGGCTAAATGGTAACTTTTTGTAAAAGCAAAGAGGCGGACGACCCCATGGATTTCAGGTGCTGGGTTTGCAGGCAGTGATGCCGGGATCTGGTTTGGTTGCCCACCTGAAACCTTCGCACCTTGACCCGCCTTCCACCTGGCGGCTCCGTCCCTCTCCATCCCCAACCCCTTCTGCCCGCCCACCAACCCAACCACCCTCATTGGTCGACCGCCGACCCCGCCTTTCCGCCACCGCGGGCTGTGGTTGTCAGCGTCACATATCAATCAGAGGCGGCGGCGGTTTCCAGGCCTCCCTCCCTCCTCCCACCTTCACCTCCTCCTCCTCCTCCTCCTCCTCCTTCTTCCCCTCCCCCAAACACCCTGGTCGTCAAGGAGAACGGGAGCGAGCCGGCGGCAGCGCGCGGGACTGCAGCTGCGGTTGGAGGAGAGCGCGTGCCCATCGGTGCAACGGTCGCCAGGTAAGGCAGTCCGCAAAAGGGGGGGGGTGTCGTTGATGGCCCTGTGGCATATTAAAAGCGGCGGCGGTGTGGTGCCCATTCCCTTCCTTTCCCTTCTCCAAATCAGAATTAAACATATGACTGTAAAAACATCCCACCCCCCCACCCCCACCGCACAGACACATTCAATCTTACCACCTACTCAGTGAAACGACTATAAATTGGACACAGGTGGGTGGAGAGACGGAGGGCTGCATGTTGCAAAAGTTGTTAGGTATACCCTTTGTTGTGTTCGCTGTTGTTGGTAAACATGAAAGGTAATGATGTGTGCTGGTGCTAAAGACTCATTACTGTTTCCGTGTAGTGATTTCTCTTCTCCCTCCCCACCCCCTTTTATGTTTTTTTTTTGGACATTGTGCTTTGGGATTTTGGTTCATTCCCTCACTCACCCACCCCCTTCAAAACAATGATAAGGGTAATGGCAGCATTTTAATTTTGTGCTGTTCGGAAACTTATGTTAGATTTTTAAATTGTTTTGTAAGCTCAGCGGTGTTGCAATCTGGAAGAGGTGATGTTTGCTTGCTGAGTCAGGCGTGTTGTGTTCGATCACATTGTCGTTCTGAGACGTATTATTACTGGATTACCTTGCAATTTCTCAATGTTCCAACTGAGTGACACTAAGGTCTCACTTATAAAGGGTACTGTTACTTTACCTTCTAAATTGTTTTACTGTATATTCCATGATTTTCAATTGTGCTTCCTTGTGTGTTTAATTGTTAAGTCTTAACATTCATACTGGTTGAAGCAATAATCTTTAACCCATAATAATTGGTGCTCTAAATCATTTTGGCTGATGCCACAATTTCTGTGAAATTTGAGTGTCTAAAAGGCATGGGGCTGCTTCAGATTGCCTGTTACTTGTATGGCCTGTCTGTTGTTTTATGCCAGTGTGGTTTGGGAGTGGAGACCAGCAATCCTGCATTTTTTGTTACACAGCTGTGGACCTTTTAGACCTTTGCAATCAGATTATCTTGATATCATTTTCTTTCCCTGAAATGACTTGAGTACAGCAAAAGGTCAAAGATTGGCTCAAGTGGTCAACTCAACCTGTCAACTGCTGGTAGTCCAAAGTCTGGAATAGAAAGATGATCCTTCCATAGCTAGAGGTGGGAAAACAAAATAATGCAGTTAATTTGATTTAAAAATTGTACACAGTTGGAATATTGGACAGTTAGATCATGCATGTATGCATCCAGCTCTTGAATAACACCTAGAGCCAGACTATCCATGAAGCACTAAATTGGTTGACTACCCTAGGCAGTGCTGACTCCAAAGCATACAGAGTTAAAGTTCAGGAAGCAGCAGATAATGAGAAATTTAGGGAGCATATATGAAGTAAACCAAATCATGGACTAGATTATTGGTTGAGGGCTAGGGTGAGGAAGAAGAGGGTTTACTGATTAATGTTTGGACTTGAGGCTGTTTCTGACTTTGAGCATTGAATAGGACAGCACAGGATCAGTCCCTTGGCCCACCAAGCCTGTGCTGTCTGTGATAGAATTCTAAACTAATCCGCTCTGCCTGCACGATATCCTTTTATTCCTTGCTTGTTCTTGTCTGTCTAAATGCATCTTAAATGTTGCTATTGTATCCGCTTCTACCATCTCCTCAGTAGTGTTTTCTAGGTACCTTCTACCCTCTGTGGTTTAAAGACTTGTCTCTCACATCTCCTTTAAACTTTTCTCTCACCGTAAACATATGCCCCATAGCATTTGACATTTCCACCTTCGGAAAAAGACAACTATCCACTCTGTATATACCTCTCTCAATTTTATATACTTGTCAGGTATATAAACCTGAGCCTCTGATGCTCTAGTGAAAACAAACCAAGTTTATCCGACATCTCCTTATAGTTAATACACTCCAAACCAGGCAACATCTTCGTAAACCTCTTTTGCATCCTCTCTAAAGCCTCCACATCCTTCCTACAGTGTGGTGACCAGAACTGCGCACACTAGTCCAAATGTGGCATAACTAAAGTTTTATACAGCTGTAACATGACTTGCTAAATTTTATACTCAGTGCCCTGACCAATAAAGGCAAGCATGCCATGTCCTTTCTTTACTACCTTCTCAACTTGTGTTGCCACTTTCAGGGAGCTATAGACTTACTCCACAAGATTCCGTTGCATGTTTTCTCTTGGATTTGAGCTCCCAAAATGCATCACTTGAACTAGCCCAGATTAAACTCCATCTGCCATTTCTCTGCCCAAGTTTATGACTGATCTGTATTCTGCAGTTTCATTTGACAACCGTCCTCATTATCCATAACTCCAACAATTTTTGTGTTCACTGTAAACATACTATTCAGGCCACCTATATTTGCGTATATGTTACAAACAAGAGGTTCCAGCACTAATCCTTCCCCTGGTCACAGATCTCCAATTGGGGAAAAAAAAACACCCTTCTACAACTACTGTCTGCCTCTATGACCAAGCTGGTTTTGTAACCAACTTACCAACTCACCATGGATCCCATGTAACTTTATCTCTGGAAGTAGCCTACCCTGAGGTACCTTGTCGATTGCTTTAGTAAAATCCATGTAGGCAACATCCCCGGCACTGTCCTCATCAAACATCTTCATCACTTCCTCAAAAAAACTCAATCAAGTTTGTGACATAAAACTATCCCTGCAGAAAGCCATGTTGATTAGCTTTAATAATTCCATTCTAATCCAAAAGCAATTAAGTTCTGACCCTAATTATCTTCTCCAATGATTTTCCTACCACAAATGTAAGCCTCACTGACTTAACTTCCTTGATGATCCCTTTTGCCATTCTCAAAGAAATGAACAACGTTGACCATTCTCCAGTCTTCTGGGACTTTACTTGTGGCTAAAAGTGATACAGAGATCTCTGCCAAGGCCCTAGCAATCTTCCCCCCCTTGCCTCTTTCAGTATCTTGGGATAGATTGCATGAGACCCCGGAGACTTATCTACTTTAATGTTTTCCAAGAGACCCAACCCCCACCTTTTTAATACTGACATTCTTTGAATGGTTTGTACTGCCAACTAATGTTTGCATTCCGGAGAAATTGAAGAGTTTTCTTTAATGAAATCTGAAGTTAGACCTGGAGATATTAACTTTGACTTCCTTATGCATTTCAGCAAAGAGTTCAAAACATTAAGGAGCCATGATGCATTCTTGCTTTGTGTCACTGGTTATCTCAAAGGTAATAGAAAATGGCCACAGAAATAGATGTGCCTTGCCATGTCATCGTGAAGTAGGCACAGAATTCTGACAAACTTGTTCCAGCATCCTACCCTGGAGTGCAAATTCTGTGGAGCAAATGTTGAGGTTAAGGAAGTGTTCAAGCTAAATTGTGTTGCAGCAGCCTTATTAATGATTCGTGCTTTCTCATCACTGGTTAAGATCAGAGCAGAGGCTGTTGTGGGTGGGCAATACATACTTTCCCAAAAACGGTAAAACATCATATTGTGCCTTATAGGTAGAATTTGCAGCTCATCCTGTGGAATTTGTCTGTGGACTACAGGGTCTTGGCCAGTCTACAGCTAAATAAACCAGGTCCTTTTGAAGGCATCCCAGCCACTCAACTAAAAAGTGTTGAGCATCTTATTTCATTTGAAGGGGTCTGAAGCCTATCAAAGAAACTTCTCTTAAATTAGTTTACAAAGACGAGAGCAAGAAACCTGTAGTAACACTTAATTTGATGGAGCAAACGCCTGCTGTTGAATGATTTGCAACCAACTTGCTTGTGTAGTTTTCCTTGTAAAAAGTTTAAAAGTAGGCACTGATCAGTTTGTTGGGGGGGTGGGGGATAAAATGAAAAATGACAGCTTTCCTAGTGGTAATTCCCAACTGTATTGAACTCCTTCCTCAATCTCTGTCAGGTGATGTATTATCCTTTTCTTTGGAATAAACTTTGTTGAGATTTGTTGGGGTTCCAAGTTTTGCTTTGCATAACATTTTATTCTGCCTTATTGAAACAAATAAACTAGTTCCAGGGAGCCCACAAAGGTTCAATTCCAGTGCCTTTAGCAATGCTCTTGAAAAGAAGGCCAAATTAAGCATAAAAGTTTTTTAAATAGAAACGAAATTTCAGCAGATGGAGCTTGAGCTTCCACTATGCGTAAACTAAATTGATCTGATTCAGTGCTGCTATATTTTAATTCTTCGTCAATCCTGATGAAAAGTGGATAACAAGTGGGACTGTGTTTGAGCTTTGTCGTTTCTTTCATGTTTGACTAGCTAATTGATATTCTAATTGGGATTGCGTGCGCAGAATGGTCATTTTAGGATAGTTGGCAAGGCGCAATAGCAATGAGTCATTGCAGATTGTTAGCTAGTGCAGACTCTCACTCTCGCATCAATCAGGTGCGAGAAAACCCTGCCTTGACAGAAGAAAGAACTTTCAGGCGAGCAGGGCTAAAAGACCATTAGAAGAGTGCCAGTTTTGCAAGAGAATGAACTTATTCTAAATTTTATTTTAAATGCGTTTCACGGTGCACTACCTGTTTAAGTTGCAGAGATAGTAGGAACTGCCGATGCTGGAGTCTGAGATAACAAGACGTAGAGCTGGATGAACACAGCAGGCCAGGCAGCATCAGAGGAGCAGGAAAGCTGACGTTTTGGGTCTGGACCCTTCTTCAGAAATGGGGGAGGGGAAGGGGGCTCTGAAATAAATAGAGAGAGGGGAGGCTATGATAGAAGGTGGATAGAGGAGCAGATAGGTGGAGAGAAGACGACAGGTCAAAGAGGCGGGGATGATGCCAGTAAAGGTGAGTGTAGGTGGGGAGTTGGTGAGTGAAGGAGGGAGGAGTGGATAGGTGGGAGAAAAGACAGACAGGTCAAGGAGGTGTGGATGAGACGGGCTGGTCTTGGGATGAGATTGGGGGTGTCGAGATTTTGAAGCTTGTGAAGTCCACATTGAGACCATTGGGATGCAGGGTTCCAAAGCGGAATATGAGGTGCTGTTCTTCCAGCCTTTGGGTGGCATCGTTGTGGCACTAGAGGAGGCCTAGGATGGACATGTTGTCCAAGGAGTAGGAGGGGTAGTTGAAGTGGTTCGCGACTAGGAGGTGTTGTTGTTTGTCACGAACCGAGCGTAGGTGCTCCACAGAGTGGCCTCCAAGCCTCCGCTTGGTTTGCCCGATGTAGAGGAGGCCACCTCAGGAACAGCGGATGCAGTATACCGCATTGGCAGATGTGCAGGTGAACATCTGTTTAATGTGGAAGGTTTTCTTGGGATGGAGGTGAGGGGGTAGGTGTAGGGGCAGGTGTAGCACTTCCTGCGGTTGCAGGGAAGAGTGCCAGAGGTGGTGGGTGAGTGGGGAGTGTCGAGCGGACGAGGGAGTCACCGAGAGAGCGGTCCCTCTGGAAGGCAGAGAAAGCTGGGGAGGGAAATATACCCTTGGTAGTGGGGTCAGATTGCACATGGCAGAAGTGGCGGAGAATGATGTGTTGAATCAGGAGGTTGATGGGGTGATACGTGAGGACAAGCGGAATTCTGTCTTTGTTATTGCGGGGAGGGCTGAGGTGTGGGAAATGCGAGAGATGCGGTCGAGGGCGTTTTCGACCACTGTGGAGGGGAAATTGCGGTCCTTGAAAAATGAGGACATCTGAGATGTCTAGGAGTGGAATGTCTCATCTTGGGAGCTGATGCGAAGGAATTGGGAATAGGTGATGGCATTCTTGCAGGAGTGTGGGTGAGAGGAGGAGTATTCTAGGTAGCTGTGGGAGTCGGTGGTCTTGAAACTCCTTGGATGACATGTCCATCCTGGGCCTCCTCCAGTGCCACAACGATGCCACCCTAAGGCTGGAAGTACAGCACTTCGTATTCCACTTGGGAACCCTGCATCCCAGTGGTCTCAATGTGGACTTTACAAGCTTCAAAATCGTCCCACCCCCGACCTCATCCCAAGACCAGTCCGTCTCATCCCCACCTCCTTGACCTGTCCGTCTTTTCTCCCACCTACCTGCCCCTCCATCCTTCACTGACCAACCCCCATCCCAACTCCCTACCTACACTCACCTTTACTGGCGTCATCTCTGCCTTCTTGACTTGTCCATCTTTTCTCCACCTATCTGCTCCTCTATCTACCTTCTATCATCACCTCCCTCTCTCTCTCTATTTATTTCAGAGCCCCCTTCCCCTTCCCCATTTCTGAAGAAGGGTCCAAAACTGAAACGTCAGCTTTCCTGCTCCTCTGATGCTGCCTAACCTGCTGTGTTCGTCCAGCTCTACACCTTGTTATCTGTTTAAGTTGCAGTCATGTTTGGAACTGACACAAGCAGCACAACAGAAGCCTTGAAACATACTTTTAAATTCTCTGGTCTTCATTGTGGTTGTGTGGCCTAGAAACTGTTCATTATCCGAACTCCCCATTGTGGAGCTTTAATTTTAAGTGGGTCATATTAGATTTCTATCTTAGTATCTAGAGCAAATACTTCTCACCGTCTTCAGACTTCTGTGTAGATTACATTTGTAATGTGTTAAGGGGAAACATTGTGGTGACATTTCAATATTTATTGTCAATTTTAATCTTAATTCGTATATCATCTATCCATTGTTTAATTGATGCAAGTTGAGGAATATGTTCCTATACTGAAGTTTTTGGGCAAGTTGCACTTGTACTAGCAGTGATATGTTGATTGGTTGAAGCAATTTGTCTTGGTGACTTAGGTGAATTTGAAAATCAAAGGTGCCTTCTTTTAGAGTAATAAAAATATGATCAGTCCACTTGATTTTCAAGTTGTCAGATTATTTACCCTTCCAACGAGAAGAGGTTGACAAGTGTTTTTTTTTAAATTGACACTGAGCCATAGGGGTATTATCATCCTAGGAGGGAGGTGTTTAGGTTTGGGAAGGAATTTCAGAGCTTCATGAAGGAAGCCAGTAGTTGAGCAATTTTAAAATTTGGGATTTACGGGAGGGTATATGAAAGGTGCCAAGAAGGAGATAGATCGTTTGATAAATTAGGTGAAATTACCATATTCGAGAAAGGAAGCGAAATAAATCCTATGGTCAATTATAAAATATTTAATAGCAGGATGCTTGGAAAACAGTGACCAGATCAGATGGCATGCTTGACAAACCTACTGAAATTCTTTTTGAGGATTTAACTGGTAGAGAGGATGAGGGAGAGCCAGTAAATATAGTTTATTTGGACTTTCGGAAAACTTTCAATAAGGCCCCACATAACAGATTAGCATGTACAATTAAAGCACATGGCATTAAGGTAGTGTACTGACATGGACAGAGAACCGGTAGGCTGACAGGAAATAAATAGTTGGAATAAACAGGTCTTTTTCCAAGTGGTAGGCAGCGATTAATGAGGTATTGTAGGTATCAGTGCTTGGACACTAGCTATCCACAGTATATATTAATGATGTAGAATAAATGTGTTGTCTCAGAGCTTGCAGATGACGCAAAGCTGGATGATGGTGAATTATGAAGAGGATACAGAGATGCTTCAATGATTTGGACAAGCTTATTACAGGGCATATGCATGGATATAGAATATAATGTGGATAAATGTGAGGTTATCCACTTTGGTAGCAGAAGCAGGAAGACAGATTATTACTTGAATGGTGATAGGTTAGGAAAGGGAGAGGTGCAATGAGTCCTGATGTCTTCATACCAGCTGCTGAAAGTAAACATGCAGGTGCAACAAGTGTTGAAGAAAGTAAATGGCATCAAAAGTAGTTGAGAAATGCAACAGGTCTGGCAGCATCTACAGAGAGAAATTAGAGTTAATGCTCAGGTCCAGTGACCCTTCTTCAGAACTGGTGGTAGCTAGGAAAAGGTGGTATATATGCTGAAGGCAGAGGGAGTGGGGAGTGAAAGAGGGATTTTCTTATGAGGAAAAGTCGAGTCGGTTGGGCTTGTACTTGCTGGAGTTTAGAAGTTTGAGAGGAGACCTTTTATTGAAACATACAAGATTCCTTGGAGGCTTGACAAGATAGATGCGGAGGGATTGTTTACTCTTATGAAAGAGTCTAGGAACGAAGGACGTGATCTTGGTAAGAGTCACCCATTTAGGGTGGAGGTGAGTGTGATCAATTCATTTCTGCAGAAGGCTTTTGAGATCATTAAGTATACTCAAAGTTGAGTTATAAAGAGTTTTAACTGGTAGGGGGATCAAGGGTTATGGGAATCAACCACATTGCTGTGGGTCTGGAGTCACGCGTAGGCCTGACCAGCTAAAGATAGTAAATTTCTTTCCCTAAGGACATTAGTAAACAGGATGGGTTTTCCTGGTAATAGGTAACGGCATTAGACTTTCATCCCGGAGCATCATTGAATTCAAATTCCACCATCTACTGACGTGGGATTTTAACATGGGTTCCCAGACATTGTCTGGGCCTCTTAATTAATAGTCCAGTAATAATGCCACTGGGCCATTTGCATCTCCTAAGAAAGGGGGTTCTTCAACCAAACAAGATTGGAAACCACTTGTCAAGAAAAGTGAAGGCTGAATGTTGTCTTAATGGATGTCTTTAAAACCATTGAAAGGTTTGAAAGGGTAGACACAGATACAGTGTTCCTGTTTACTGGGGATCCAAAACTCGGATGTTGTGTGCTCAGGAGAAGCTTTTTTTTAAGTCGATGTTGAGAATGTGAAATATACTACAAGAGGGCTGTGTGGTTGAGCTAAAGAAGAAGGCTTTTATGAAGAAGAAAGGAAGAAGAGGATGTGTTGCTCAGATTAGATGAAGTAGAATGGGAGGAGATTAATTGCAGAAATAAAACATTGCAAAGTTTCAGTTGAAAGTAGTCTGTTTCTGTGCTGCAACTAACTGCCGTTGCATTCTGCTTAAACTGCAGGAATTTTCTTCCATGCCCCATTGTAAAATACTTGCTAATTTTTTTCTTAATAGTGTGCCACAAAAACAGTTTGTTTTTGAGAAGGAGCTTTATAAAATCCACTTCTGCGTGTAATACTCATGGTTTGAAACACAGAAAATTAGAATAGGAGCAGGCCTTTAGCCCTTCAAGTAAGCAGTTGTCATCAAGGTCATCCAAATGCATAGCTTGTTTCTGTTTCTCCTTTTTGTTTTGATCCCTTTAGCCCAAAGTATTAGATCCTTATTGAAATCACAATTTTTTGGACCTTGACTGCTTTCTGTAGGAGTGAATTCCACAGGCTCACCACAAACTGATTGAAGAAATTTCTCCTCATCTCAGTGCTAATTAGTTTACCTCATATCCTTAGAATGTGATCCTGGTTCTGGACTCGCCTGTTGACGGGAACGTTCTTCGTACATCTAACCTGTTCAGTCCTACTAGCATTTTGTAGGTTTTACCAAATCCCTCATTCTTCTGAACTCCCAACGAATGTAATCTTAATCGATTCAATCTCTTCTTGTGTGTCAGCCCTGCCATTTGAGGAATCAGTCTAGTAAACCTTTGCTGCACTTCCCCTATAGGAAGAACAGCCCTCCTCCAGAGGAGATCAAAAACGTACATGCTATTCCAAGTATGGTCTCACCAAGGTCCTATAATAATTATAGCAAGACATCCCTGCTCCTGTTTTCAAACCTTCTTGTTATGAAGACCAACATAAATTTACTGCCTTCACCATCTGTTCACGTGTGTGCTTAGCTTCAGCAACTGTTTGTCAAAGGTACCTAGGTCTCATTGCACACTAACCCCCTACCCCCTAAATTATAGTAATTCAGATAATCTGCCTTCCTGTCTTTTCTACAAAAGTGGATAACCTCACATTAATTCCACATTTTACTGCATCTGCTATGCGTTTGCCCACTAGCTCAACTTGTCCAAATTACCCTGAATCATCTCTGCATCCTCCTCCACAGCATAGCCTCCCACACAGGTTTGTGGCATCTGTAAATTTGGAGACATTACATTTAGCTTTCTCATCCAAGTCATTAATTTATATTGTGAATAGCATTGATCCCAGCAGTACCCCACTGGTCACTACCTGCTAGGAAAAGGAAACATTTATTCCTACTCCTTTGTTTCCTGTCTGTCAACCACTTTTTTCAATTCATTTTGGTACAATTTCCCTAATTCCAAGTACTTTAATTTTAACATGGCGATCTCTCAGGATTTTGTCAATAGCCTTCTGAAAATCAATAAACTATATTCACTGAGATAACAAGGTGTACAGCTGGATGAACACAACAGGGCAAGCAGGAAAGCTGATGTTTCAGGTCTAGACCTCCACATCTTTAGCAGTTAGTTCCTCAAAGAATTCCATTTGTCAAGAGTGATTTCTTTCATAAATCCATGCTGACTCTGTCCAATCTTGCCATTGTTTTCCAAGTGTGCTGCTAATAACTCTTTTGTAATAGACTTTAGTATTTTCTCCACTACTGATCTCAAGCTGACTGATCTGCAATTTCCAGTTTTCTTTCTACCTTCCTTCTTAAACAGAGGGATTAAATCAACTACCCTCCAACCTATAGGAACTATTCCAGAGTCTGTAGAATCTTAGAAGATGACCACCAATGCCTACGCTATTTCTAGGGTCACACTCTTAAGTACTGCGGAATGTAGATTACATTTACATGGAGATTTATCAGCCTTCAGTCCCATTGTTATGTACGTAGTTCCATGTGCGCTGCCCCTTTAAGACAGCAGGTTAGGTGACCTGGAGGCAATAGCTGGGGAAGCAGTCTAACTCCGGGTGGTGAGTTGAGAGTACACAATGAAGTATTCCCTGTTGACGTTTACCTTCTGTCTACCTCGTATTCTATTTATGGTTCTAGTGAACCACAACATAGTAAGTGGCAACAAGATTAGGATCTGGCCCAAGAACCGTGTGCCAACACAGTTGTTCCTTTGTCAGAAGGCAGCATGTCACACCCTCTTTGCAAATGGCATGGGTTGTGGAGATAATGTTGAGGGAAACTGTTGCCAGAGGAAAAGGGCTGAGGTCGATGTCAGGGAAGAATGGTATGTGCCGGGGAGCAACCTGAACAGTAGTCGTGAAGGGCCTTGGGCCACAGCCTATGGCTGAAGAGCGGAGTACCCACCTGGGAGCTTACCAGAGTTGTTGTGGAGAGCAGTTGCAAGGAGATTCAGGCTGTGGGTGATGTCACGGAAGTAAGGTATGCTAACACGTTCAGTGGGGGTGCGTCCAGTGTAGGCAGCGTTCGCCAAGGGGACTCCGACTGAGAACATCTACTCGACCCAAGTGGTGGGAAAAATTCCTGCTGCAAGAAACCAAAACTGCGAACCAGTTTGGAGTGGTGGTATCATTTGAAAAAAACAGAAGTTGGATTCTGTACAGTGAATTTTGTTAAATGTTTATTTAAAGGCAAACAAGGTGTCTAAAGACATGGAGATATCCGTTTTCTTGATTATCATTTGCGAGCGAGACCTTTCAGGAGTCTGAAATGAGAGAAACCCGTGCAGAACACATATCATGAACTATGCAAAGTGTTAGGAAGGAATTTTGCATCAAAGTCACTGATGGACCAGAAGGTTTCTGTGTTTGTAAACCGGTAGAGCATAAAGAAGAGTCCGTAGCCTGTCTTAAAGAGGTTATGTCAATATTGTGAATTGGGCGGCTCAGTGGTTAGCACTGCAGCCTCCCAGCACCAGGGACCCGGGTTCAATTCCAGCCTCAGGTGACTGTCTGTGTGGAGTTTGCACATTCTCCCTGTGTCTGCGTGGGTTTCCTCTGGGTGCTCCGGTTTCCTCCCACAGTCCAAAGATGTGCAGCCTAGGTGGATTGGCCATGCTAAATTGCCCATAATGTTAAGGGGCGTGTGGGTTATTGGGGGATGGGTCTGGGTGGGATGCTCCAAGAGTTGTTGGGCCGAAGGGCCTGTTTCCACACTATAGGGATTCTAATGAAAAAATTCTAATTCTAATGAAATGATCCTTCCAGGAAGCCTTGCAGGACTGTTTGGATTGTGGTCTCCAACACAGTCATCTAAAGGAAGCTACGGACAAGGAGAGACTTTGATATTAAAAGCTGTTTTCGACATTGCTACCTTGATGGAGTTGGTTGCCAGCAAAGCAACACAATTGTGTGACAGCACCCAGGTGTATAAAGTAGCAGAAAATCAGCAGATTATGGTACCAACGTAGAATGCTGCGGATGTGGCCATGAAGAATCGGTGTGTTGGACTCCAGAAGCCCAGTGCTGCAGATGTAAGCAAGTAGGCCATTTTGCCTGAAATTGCCAGGTATAATTCAGGCAAGCAAAGGGATTTCCAAAAGGTGAGAATTCAGAAGACAAAGGCATAAGGAACATGCTGCAAGTCAGGAAGTAGACAGGGAGTCAGCTAGATCTACAAGAAAAGCAGAAGACCCCTAGAGTTGGCAGAGCTTTGGTTAAATTCCCTGTTGGTACAGGGTGAAGCTGAAGGTTTCTAGTTTCTTCAGAAATTGGAGGAGAAGATAGTAGAGATGGATGTGGATATGGGTGCAACAGTATCTCTGATTCCTTAAGTTAAAGGCCTTGTTATTGACGCCGACCAGGATTACATAATAGACACATGTAACAAATGGTGCCACTGAAGGGCTCCATACTGATAAATGTAAAGCTAAGGGACCAGTGTACCGAATTGCTTCCCTACATAGTGAAAGACCTGCACTATTTGGATGCTCCTGATTATGGCATTTAAAGTTAAATTGGGCATGGTTAATAGGCTGGTGGACTCAAACAAGTTTGCAAGGGATTTTGAATAGGTATAAAGATGTCTTCAAAGGAACCTTGAGGAAGTGAAAGGAGTAGAAATTAAACTTTGGTTGAGGCGGGGTGGGGGGGCGGGGTGGGGAGGCTTGCCCAAGGAGCCTGAAGGTGTGTCCGGTACTGTGTGCCATCCAGCCTAAAGTGGAGGTGGAACGGGAGCAGCTTGTGAACTTGGGAACATCAGAACCAGTAATCACCAGTGAATGGGCCACCCAATTGTTCCAGTCTAAGAAACAGATGGCACAGTGGGAATTTGTGGTGACTTCAAGGTCACAAACAACCCAGTCCTGTGTGTGTTGATCAATACCTAATTCCATTCATTGAGGACCTATTGAGTGAACCGGCTGGGGGAAGGTGATTCTCAAAAGTGGATCTGTCTCAGGCTTACAGATGGAGGGCGCGAAGGAGTCTCAGCCACTGCTCCTGATAGTGACATACGAGGAACTGTTCTGCTTCTAGCGTCTTGCTTTTAGCATTACAACAGTGGCAGCTCTATGCCAGAGGGCCGTTGACCAAATTTTGAGTGAATTGCCATGTGTCAAATGTTATCTGGATCATATTTTGTTTGCTGGAACCTCCAAATGAGAGCGTCTGAAAAACCCAGAAGAAAATCTTAAGATTGCAGGAGCACGACCCATAACTAAAAAGGGAGAGTTCACTAGAGTACCTGGACCATGTAATTAATTCCAAGGGAATACACGAAGCACCCAAGATGGAGATTATTATGAAGGCCCCTAGACCGGAGAATGATCCTCAACTGAGATGATTCTTGGGGCTTGTGAATTATTATGACCACTTCATGTCTTATCTGGCAACCATGCCAAAAACCACTATTGGTTTCTGGGAAAAGAGCAGCTGTGGAAATGCACCCAAGAATGTGAGAGGCTTACCAGGAGGTGAAACAAGCCCTTAAAAAAAGCTAAAAGTGTTGACTCACTTCAACCCGAAGTTGACATACAGTGCCTTGCTTTATGAGGTGGCATCATACTGTCACATATCTTGCCGAGATCAGGTGTGGAATGCTACCTGGAGTGACCCAATCGTGAGCCTCGTGGTGGATTTAGCCCTGAGATGAAGGGCTGAATAATTCTGGGCGGTTTTCTATGACCTTGCCTCCGGGATTTGGGAATTGCTTGTATCAAATGGGTATTTAATATGGGGAATGAGAATTGTCCCTTCCCTCTTGAGAAAAGGTGCTCGAACAAGGACACCCTGGCGTGGAGCAAACGAAAATAAATTAGCCAGGAGCTACTTCTGGTGGCTGGACGTGGACTCCTTGCTTTCTCCTCAATCTGGATCATGTAAATCCTGTGCTTAAGCAAGGAATGTGCTACTGTTGTCACCCCCTCATCTATGGTAATAGCCTCAATCATCACAGCAGTAGATTCATGTCACTTTTTTAAGGGGCCAGTAGAGTGACAAATGTTACTAATAGTTGTGGATGCTGAAGGGCAAAGTTTCTCAGAAAATGAGTTTGTCCAGTAGTGTTGACTGAGGCAGGGCTGGCTGTGCCTAAGGAAGAGACAACATCAGTATCACAAGGCATCAGTAGCCAGAGGTACATATCTGTGGAACAGCAGGAGCTTCTGGAAGCCTGACAGTCTTTGAGGGATTGCCACTCCCCTAACCCTCACCCACCGAGAGTGATCATGTCAGTGTAGACTACGTTAGAGATAATAGATACTGCAGATGCTGGAGAATCCGAGATAACAAGGCGTGGAGCTCAATGAACACAGGCCAAGCAGTATTATAGGAGCAGGAAAGCTTGATGTTTCGGGCCTAGACCCTTCATCAGAAAAGAGGGTTCTGAAATAAATAGAGAGAGAGGGAGAGGCGGATAGAAGATCCTCTATCCATCTTCTATCCCCCTCCCCCTTTCTCCCTATTTATTTCAGAACCTCCTTCCCCTCCCCCATTTCTGAAGAAGGGTCTAGGCCCGAAACGTCAAGCTTTCCTGCTCCTATGATGCTGCTTGGCCTGCTGTGTTCATCCAGCTCCACACCTTGTTATCTAGACTATGTTAGAGTTGTCTTTTTCCACTGGCTTTTTATTTTATATAAATATTCCTGACAACGTGCATACGTTGACTACAATGCTTGTATAATAATTATGATTGTCAGGGGTGCGCATGCGTGTGCGAGCTAAGGGAGGCAGTCTACGACCGATCGTGGAGCTGAGAGGACACAAAATAGAGTACTCCCTGTTCCAGTGGACCCTCCGTCTACCTTCTGTTGTAGTGACCCACAAGCATAATGCCAATCAATTTCCTTACTAATACTGATTTTCCTTCACTTCACCCCGTCTCTAAACCCAGTGTTCCTCAACTTTTTTCTGGTATGTTATTGTGTTCTCCTTTGTGAATGCAGAATCAAAACATGTATTTAGTTGGCTGTAGATAGCACAGCATGGAGCTGAAGGAGCACAGCAGGCCAGGCAGCATCAGAGGAACAGGAAAGTTGACGTTTTGAGTCAGGACGCTTCTTCAGAAATGCCATTTCTTTTCTTCATTTGTGTTATCTCTGACTCCAGCATTGGCAGTTCATACTATCTCTATTTAGTTGGCCAGACATTTCTTTGATCCCTGTTATAAATTCTTAGTTTTTCACCATAGGGGACCTGCATTTGTTTTCACCAATCCTTTTTTTTTTCCTTCATATGTCTATAGAAACTTTTACAGTCAGTTTTTATATTCTCTGCAAGTTTACACTCATTCTCACTCTTCCCTTAATCAATCCTTTTGTCCTCCTTTCAATTCTAAACTGCCCCCACTCCACAGGTTTGTTGCTTTTATTTTCCGTTCAATTTGCATGCCTATACCTTTGATCTGATGCTTTTTTAAAATTTCTTTTAGTAAGCCATGGGTTGGCCACCATTTATTCCCATTTTACTTTTGTGCCAGATAGTAATGAATGATCATTGCTGTTTGCCCATGTGCTCTTTGAATGTTTGCCATTGCCTTGCTGGCCAAATAAGTTTCTGATTTAAATTGGATAGTGTATGGTGTTATGTAGTAGTTCCAGAGTAGAAAGAGTCCGCTTGTCCTGCCAGGTTCGTGTTGGTGTATATCTAGTACAGGAGACTGCTCCCACCCCTTTTCATCGAACTCCTTCTACATTACTGTTCTGTTTCTTTCTCTCCCTCATGTATTTATCTAGCAGATCACCATCAATAAATCTTTACTAGTTGGCCCGACTATTCTTTGTGGCAGAGTTGTGCTCCCAATTGGCACATTTCTTTTCTCTTCGTGATCTATTCCAGGATTAGTAAAAAAAATTCAGTTTTGGTCTTTGAAAATGCCTGTTCACGTGACACGACAAGCATTGAATGCTGCAGTTGTTGCTTTGGAGAAAGCATATTTTCTATTATGTGCCAGGACACAAGCACACCCAGCAGATTAATGAAATAAATGAACGTTGCGTTGCAGGTTGTAAAGATTAACAGAACCAGTGAGGATTGGGAGGACATTTGTTTATATGCTAGGCAATACACTGTGGACACGTTTCTGATATTGGTAATGTGCCATGATGGTATTCAACAATTAAACTAACCCCAGGGAAAATACTTCTTTTGTATTGGATATTTATAGAAGTGAATGTCTTTGTAAAAAGAAAACATAATCTTTACAGTAAGACTACTCTTGTACCTGCTGACAAACTTCCTTATGCTACACTACTGACTCATGGCACAAAACTAAAATGCTTTGCTGTTTGGTGTCAGCATCAGTGAATGTGCTATCTGTCTCCATGGCAACCACTTTGCGTGCTTGCACAGTCACTTCGGGACATATGTAACTGAAACTTACATTCAAACTATATGCTCAACAAAGACCTGACTGATAATACAGGGAGGACAACCCCTGTTAAGGTTGTATGTCATGCTATAATGCCACATCCAACTTTTGACTTCGACTTCTATGTCTTTCCTGCCACCCTGAGGCCTTTTGCAAAATGTCACACAAGTCTTTATGTATGGACCATGAATTGCATCAGTGTTAACTCTTGACAGTGATATAGCATTTATGACATTATCAATTATAATATATTCTCAAAGTGTTGATTTGATGACCAAGAAAATCTGATTTGATGTATTCTCAGAAACATCTGTACTACTTATTTTGGCTTCTCCCATACAATAGCCATCCTTGTGTCTCTGCCTTGCAGTAGTTAGATTAAAATCAAGTATTTCAAGGTGTATCTCTTTTTTTGGAAGGGAGTTACAAGTACTTTATTTAAGAAGCCCGATATAATTCTTTTACCTGTTCTTTATATACTACAAAAGAGCTGGGACCTATTTGACTACAGCTATTCAAATACAGAAACTATTTAACAGCTTATTGGATATGTGTACTTACCAATTGGTTCTCTCTGCAATTTCAAATAATAAAGGATTTAGGTAATCATTTAAAGTGTTTATTAATATTTTGACCTGATCTTAAGTTCTGTGTTTCCTTTTTTAATTTTTTGTTATACATGTATTATACAAAACCTTAACCGTATTTTATTTATTTATTTATTTATTTGCTTGCTGTGTTTGGAATCCAACAGCTTACTTTGCATCAACCTGTCGTCAAGGCCAATCTCCAGGAACTGTTAAAACAATAATCCGGTCCCAGGTAGCCATACCATGCTGTGTATATATAAATCAGGGTAAACAGTCTCTCAAATTTCTAGCCTAGGTCTCTGGACCAGCGACAGAATATTTTATCCAGTCAACAATTGTTTACTTCACCCTTTTTGGAAACATGCTGAATATTATTAACTTTTTTTTTGTTTAAATGGCTCGGTCACCTATTGGTTTTTGATCGGAATGTGTTATGGCATTACTGGAGTGTTCAGCTCACGGAACGCCTCTTCTCATGAGCTGCACTAATTACATAGTCCATATCCCTTTTCTTGACTTTTTCATGAATCGCCTATGTAGTCAGTTCTTTAAATATTTACAGATTCAACTGCTTTCCGCACCCGCTCCAGCGTTTTGCAGCCTCTTTACTCTGTGTATTTCTGACACATAAATTCTCCTGTTGCATGCTGCAGTCTGTAACTTGTACATCTAACTGATGTTCTGCATCACTTCCAGAAAATGCATTCCAGGTCCCAACCACTCTGTGATGAAAAACAATGATGGTGCAGCAAGTTACTGCATTGGAGATTTTTGGGAATAAATATTGAGTATGCATATCAAAAAAAATGTAAAGAGACCTTGCATTTTTATTAAAAAAGAGAGCGGCCTCTCACAGAAACTGTTTTAATGGGTATATAGCTTCTACAAATACATCAGCATTAGGTCTTGCACATAAATGGATACTTAGATGCCTGTGATGAGGCAATTGACACTTATTTTAACAGAATTCTCTGCAGAATTAGCTGGTTACATTTTAGTGAGAAGTTGGGCTCGGTGGATCTGGGCCTGAGTGGAGAAAATAAGCACAGGTGCCAATCTAATAGAATTACACTAACATACAAGCACAAAAGCAGGCTGTTTGGGCCATCTAGTTTGCAATGGTATTTATGTTTGATGTCTCATGAGAATCCCAATGGTACTGCCACTTGTATTCCAGAGGCCCTGGCAAATCTGGGGACATCAATAGAAATCCTGTAATAAATTCAATTTTGCATTTTAAATTCATGGAATCTTTATGGTACAGAAGAAGACCTTTCACACTGTAATGTCTGCACTGCTCTATAGATAAACGTTATGACTTAGTGCCATTCTCCTGCCTTTTCTCTGTAACTTTGTGCACTGTTTGTTTCTATACAAATAATCATCTGGATACCTCAGTTAAACCTGCCTACATCACTTCCAGACAATGCATTCCAGGTCCTAGCAACACTGTGAATAAGTTTTGATTTTTTTAAAAAAAAATTTCCTCCTATTGCATTTACTTCCACTGCAAATTACTTTAAATCTTTTGCTCTCTTATTCTCAATCGTTTTTACAAGTGGGAACTGTTCCTCCCATCTACTCCTCCTTCCAGCCCCTCCATGATTTGAAATTTACTTCAAATCCTCTCCTGGCTTTGTCCTCTCCCAAGGGAAGCAATCCCAACTTCTCCAAACTGACACTTCTCATTGCTAGAAACATCCTTTTAAATTTCTGAACTCTTTCCCCAGTGTGTTCACATGTCATGGCACCCAGAATTGTACGTGATACTGCAGCTGAGGTTCAACTAGTGTCTTATAAGTTCAGCATCACCTCCTTGCTCTTGTACTCTACATCCCTCTTCATAAAGCTGAGGATGCTGTATACATTATTAACTGCTCCCTCCACCTGTCTGCCACCTTTTAATGACTTGTGTACGTATTGACCCAGGGCTCTTTGATACAGCACACTCTTTTTAAAATATGTTAAAATATATATGCTGTCTCTCCATGTTCTTTGTTCCGAAGTTATCACTTCACAGTTCTCAGCATTGGATTTTAACTGCCAACTATTTCCAAATACTGTTAACTTGTCAATCTCCTTTTGCAGTACTACATTGTCCATCCCTCAGTTTTACAATGTTTCCAAGTTTTGTGTCATCCACAAACTTTGAAATTGTTCCCTGTACGCCAAGGTCTACACCTGTTATAATGTATTATCCAGCACCTATGGAACGAGGAGGTTCATAGAAGGATAATCAAGAGGTCCACAGAATCAAAGTAAAATCACTAAGTAATTGAAACATATGGGGGGTATGCATATCACTTACGTACAGCATTACTTACTCAAATAATAATGCGACTTTACCTTAAATAAAACTTATCAGCAGAGAGTCTTCTCACTTGCACCTTCAAATGATTACTCTGACATCGTGGTATTTGAGGAGAAATTTGCTCTAAATTGAATCAACTGTTGAAATTTCATGTCGCCATTTGATTGAACAGCAAGTATATTTACATTGAGGTAAATAAATTAAAAACTATAATAATTGTACAGAATAATACAGTAAACTTCTGAGTATTTGAAGTATATAATTTATACCGGTTTATCGAGAATGCTGGTTTGTAAGGTGACAATTAAAACAAAAAGTCACGGTCCCAGTACAGACTCCTAAGGATCTTCACGATATGCCTTCCTTCAGCCCAAAAAATATTTTGTAACCATTGCTCTGTTTTCTGTCAAATAATCAACCTTTCATCTGTCCTGCTACCTGTCCCTTTTATTTCCAGTGCTCTACCTTTCCTCTCAAATTTGGTGTGCAGCACTGGTCAAATACTTTTTGAAAGTCTATGTGTACCACACAGTTATTCTTCTCAACCCTCTCGGTTACTGCTCCAAAATAAGTTAGTTAAACACAATTTTCCTTTAAGGAATCCATACTGGTTCTTGATTGACTCCTATTTGTTTATGTGACGATTAATTCCATTCCAAATAGAAGTGGGGGTGGGGAAGAGTCTTCCTGATGTACATGGGTAATAGTGAGAAAATTGGAAGAATTGCTTGAGGAGCTCCTTGATGAAAGCAAAACGTCCTATTTTCCAAACAAATGTTGAATGATGTGATCTCATTCTTACCTGTGAGTGGCAAAAGATCTGTTTGTGAGCATTAGAGCCTGTTAACATCCTCGTTATTGTGTAATCTTGCCTCATTGGTGTGCAGCTTCCCATTCTCCTACCTGCTGGATAGAAACAATTTCCAACATGAAAGTCAGAGTAGTAACTTCCAGGTCACTGTTGGCAAAGACTGGTGCCAATTTCCCTCTGTCCAATCTATCTGGGGCAATTGGCAGGAGCTGTGAAGAGCAACTCTGGACTGTCGATTCTTGACTAAGTGTGCAGCTAGGCTTTAAAAATGGTTCCAATTCTGTTAATCCTTGGAAGTCCTGGCAGCAGCTGGTACTTTGACCTATATTGAGTGGGATTATACTAATGAGCAGGCCATTACAGGGATGTGGTGCGTAAGTAGTGAGGCAATTTTGAAAAGAGTGTATAAGAAAACCTGCCAGCTGTAGTGGAGAGAAACTCCCCATGAAACTCATTAAAAATGATACTTGGCAAATTTCTGGTAAGATTCCTATGTTGTCTCTAGAAGCTACTGCCGACTGACGTTTTGAGCAAGGATGTAATTTTGCAATTGTCCAGTCTCCTTGCACTACTCGAGTCTAAAGAAAACTGAACATTTATGGTCCATGCCTCTGCAGTTTCCACACTCTTCCTTCAGTATTCTTGGATGCATCTCATTGGTACCATTAATCTTGTCAATTTTAAGTACCAGCAGCTTAACCAATACCTCCTTATCAATTTTAAGCCCTTCCAGTGACCAGATTTCCTTCTTTATCATCATGACCTGGGTAGTATTTGTTTTCTCGTTTAAAGTCAGATGTGAAGTATTAATTTAATACCTCAGCCGTGCCCCTGCTTCCATGTTTAAATCCCCTTTCTGATTCCCTAATTAGCTCCACTCCTCCTTCTTTACCATGCTTTTACTATTATAAATGCCAATTACAGACTTTGGGATCCGCCTTATTTGTTAGTTGCCAGGCTCTCTTCATGATCCTCCTTTGCTTATCTTACTTGCTCTTACGCTCTCCTTTTGAATCTTGTGTTCATAAATCCAGAAAAGAAAGCTAACTGGTGCAGTCAGTCATCAATTGTAGCATAACACTGCCTTGGTTCATCGTCATGCCACTAATAATCTGCCATCCTTTTATTTGGACTGGACTACACATGGGGACTTCACCAGTTGGTCTGGCTCCTGCACTTGGAGCAAGAGGGAGCAATAGGTGTCTAATGGCTGCCCTCAAGTTGTGACCTTCACAGCATGCTAATCTGTATAGCACTCCATAATCTGATGTGCTATGAAGTAAGTGGTTTTTTTTTTAGAAAACAGTGGAATGTTGAGACTGGATAGAGGCATGCTGTACCGGTCGTTCAGAGATTTAGAATAAAGGAGAGTGGACAGTTCTTACAAGTTCTGAGGCTATGGAATTTACTTTCCGGATTGGTGACTGTGACAGGAATTAGATGAAAGAAGAAAAATCATGAAATACATTGAGAAAATTTATTGCTATATGTATATAACTAATTGCTTGATGGAGGCCAAAGTACCAACAGCATTTTTCTAATGTTGGAATCCATAAATCTCTTTGTAGAGAAGAAGGATAGATGTGGAACATTTTTAAAAACTGTCATCTTTTGATTATTTAAAAAAATGCTTTGTAACTGCGTATTTTTTTCCATGAGGTCAATTAAATTGCTATTTGTAACATTTTAATAAATTAATTAAGTACATGAACCTGATTAGATCCAGTACACACAATGATGTCTATAATTCTACAAAAACTAATATGTTTCAGCTTCCCATGACCCACCAATCAGAAAAATAATTTGCTAAATTATTCTAATTCCTCTGCTCTAGCAGTTTCTAATTAGATTGACTTCATGTGTTGTCCAGTATTCTGGTGTTGTGTCCGTTTGATCAGGTTACTAGACAATAACCTTTCCTCTTGTTTTGCATTCTTTCTTTTTTTTTCCCTCCAGTTATAATGAAGCATACTGGTATTATTCTTATATTTAAATCTGAAGGATATCAAGCTTTCATATTTTCTTCATGACTGGCAGAGCGCAGTGTTAAATAAATAAATATTTTGATGAAAATAATGGTGCAATTCTCACTGGACTATCTTACAATAATATATAAATACAGAAATTTTTTTTAAGAAAAGATGGGGTTTAAGGAAGAAAAGCGATGAAAATGGTACCTAGGTTTGGCTTTATTTGGGCATTGAAGAATAAAGCAAGGAGCTACTGTTAAGTACTACAAGTCTAATCTGTAGTTTGACTGGAGTGTGAATAATAGACAAGATGTTGGAGTCGTGAAATATAGACTTGAATGATAACAGAAGGATGTAATCACAATGAGAGACTTGTAGAACTAGGAATGCCGGTAGAGCAGAAACACAAACAGAAAATTTTAATATAAAGAAAGTGCAAAGTTCCATGAGGTTCAGAGAGTCAACAGAATATTGCCATTGATGAAAGAAGTTGTAACAGAAGGATTAAAGTAGAAACACTAAGTTAGATTTCTTTTCATGCACAATCTCTCTTTTTTTTTTTTTTTTTTTTTTAGAAAGTACAAACATTGCACTCGTAACTTCTACAATTGTCAGACGGTGTAAGAGGGTATCAGCTAAGCACTTGAAAGAAATTCGTAATGGGAAGGAGATGGACCAGAAAAATACACGGATGTGATATGTGAGCTTGTGAAAATATTATGGGTTGAAGAAGAGTATTAGCCGGAAAAGTAGGCCAATTAACTGCTACTTTTGAGAGCACCTACCAGAAATATGAATGTATTTATTGGCCTGCTGTGTATTTGGGTTTGTTTTCAACACCCAGAGATATTTTGCTTTACATCTGTGGTTTGAAGTGACTATCATTTTGTACTGAAATAATGTAATAACCTAGTAAAACCTTTTTCAAATGAGGTTGTTTGGCTGTTCAAGATTGGATTTGAATTTCTGAGCAACTGGTGTCGACCAGGCTGATCTTATTCTGGGTTTACTTTTTGAACACTTGTGCTTTCTGAACAAGTGTTTAGAAATGAATAGTTAATATTTGGAACACACTTGATAACTAATGAATTTCGGTTGTTTGTAAAGCATGTAGCGAAACTATTATCATATTCCCAGTGCTTCAATGATTGGATGTTGGTCCTTTTTTTTTTTTCTATTCACTTCATTTTATTTTGTCTCTCTAGTTTCTGGTCCCGGGCATTTTTCTCTACTCTACTCTCCACTTTTTTCTCTCTCTTTTCCCCCCCCCACTGTTTGTGGGACTTTACCTTTTTTTTCAGTTCACTTGTGGGATGTGGATGTTGCTGGCTGACCAACATTAATTGCCTGTTCCTAATTGCCCCTGAGAAGGTGGTGGTGACCTTCCTTTTTGAGCTGTTAGTCTATGATCTATGTTCACCCACAATGCCATTAGGAACAAAATTCTAGAATTTTAACCCTGTGACCTAATGCTTTGCTTTGCTCTTTCTAAAGCAGTAATATTTAGTATGAAGTCATCCAAAAGAAGAGGCATGACCAGAATTGCATCTGCACTTTTAGGAGTGAGCCAGTTCAGCAGGAACTAAAGAAGTGAAGCATGTATAATAATTTTTAAAGAAAACATTTGTATGTTCTGCTTCTCATCTTGCTATTTTACCTTGTCAGCAGATCTCAAGATATTGTAATACACATGCACATGCTATATAAATCAATATTGAGATTGCATACTCAATAACTATGTTCAAGACGCTCTTTTATTTCCTAATCAAAAACATAATTAACCACATCTAGATTTTACAGTCATCCACATGAAAAGTAGGTAGCATATTGCATAAGAGATAATAGGAACTGCAGATGCTGGAGAATCTGAGATAACAAGGTATGGAGCTGGATGAACACAGCAGGCCAAGCAGCATCAGAGGAGCAGGAAAGCTTGACGTTTCGGGCCTAGACCCTCCTTCAGAAATGCCTTTTCTGATGAAGGATCTAGGCCCGAAACGTCAGCTTTCCTGCTCCTCTGATGCTGCTTGGCCTGCTGTGTTCATCCAGCTCCACACCTTGTTATCTCGGATTCTCCAGCATCTGCAGTTCCTACTATTTCCTATTGTTGACTGTTGATCTTCACTTGATATGGTGTTTACATGTCCCATCCACTTTAATAAAGCCATAAGAACTGTAATTTAAAGACCTTCCTTTCTACCAGTCTTGGTTATTGAGAAGCATTTGGCAACAAAACTCTGGGTTTCCTTGCTACCAATTTTCCCCTTGCCAGCAACTATTTTAGCCTAGCAAAGCTAAATAGTATCTCAATTCAGACTTCTCATTCTTCCTGGAGGTAATAGTTAAGTGTTAACTTTTCTTGTCTATGAAGCTTCGTACTATACTGGTGGCAGCAGTGTTTTTTTTTTCTCTTCTTTCCACCCACCATTGTTTGAAATTTGATGCGTAATTATTTATGGGATACATCTCTTATAAATGGGACGTTGATGGCTGCTTTAGACTTAGCACATTGTTATCCATCGGAACCAACAATCTTTTAGAACAATGGTGCTTACTAAGAAGATGGCGCTGTTTTTGTATCAATGCACTGATTTGGGTGACAGTCTTATTCTGACTGCTGAAATATTTATAGTATTTCATTACTTTGTCCAAGCTTCCTTTCTTTTGAGTTTAAACATCTCATATCAGATCACCCTTATACTTTTAAAGTGTCAAGTAGACTAGATAGGAGATACAGAAAATTTCTTGTAGGTTTTTCATGAATGAGAAAATGTAATCTTGCACTTGAGAAGCTAGTCAGAAACGAAATTGGGAAAAGTGTTTAGGATACCACAGAAATCAAATTCATCCCATCAAAAAGGGATGCCCAGATAATTAGAGTTTTCAAGATTTAAGCTGGGTTAATATTCTTGTTAAGAATAGCTTTCTCCTCTCTGGAGTTGTGGGTCCTACAGCCTCTAATCAGTCCAATGCTGAATCAACAGTCCCTGCCACAGGTGGGGCAGGAGGTGTTTGAAGAGGCAAATTGGTGGCATGCTTGGGTTTTTGCCCATTCCTTCCATTTGCACTTGACCTCTATCTAGCCTTATTGGTCAGGTTTGTTGACACCTGTAGTGTAGTTTGGGTGGTTTTGTGCAAGACATTCCCATGAATTGGTAGGAACATTGCAGTTTCATTGGAAGCTTTGAGGACATTCTTGAAATTTGTTTTCTCTTCCCTATTGCTATTTGCTTGCCACGAGAACAAATTGTTTTAGAAGTCTTTGTCAGACATATGGATGATATGGCCCTTTCAAAACAGATGACTGACAGTAACCAGTGTGTCAGTGCTGTGAGAGATGCTGATTTTTGAAGCCATATGAGGTGTTCTGAGGAAGGATTACTGGACCTGAAACGTTAACTCTGATTTCTCTCCACAGATGCTGCCAGACATGCTGAGCTTTTCCAGCAATTTCTGTTTTCGTAACTGATTTTGGAGCACCAGTCCTGTCATTGGATTTTCAGGATTTTAAGGATGTATCATTGATGCTTTTCCAGGGTCCTTGAGGTGTCTGCTGTGTATTGCCTGTGTCTCTGCTTACAGAAGGGCAGGTATGTCTGTAGACCATGAGCTTGTTTTTGGGTTTGAGGTCTTGGTCATCAAGTGCCCTTTCTCAAATGGCCAAAGACTGATTGGCACACTGTGGGTGATGCTGAATTTCATCTTTTGATGTCTGCCTTGTGCAACGGAAACTCCAAAGTTTGAGAATTCATCTGTATTGTCCAGTGGCTCACTGTAGATCTTTAATGTTTGGGTTAGGGTGATTGGGGGCATGTAGTTCTGGATGCTTGGTACATTGGTCTAGACTGAGCTTAAGAATCCATACTGCTCATGGCTGTTGGTGAGTTGTTTGATTTCCTGCACTCACTCTTTCCACCCACCATCATCTGTTCTTTAAGCTATGGATTTTTGTTAGATAAAAACCGAAAGAACTGTGGATGCTGTAAATCAGGAACAAAAACAAAGTTGCTGGAAAAGCTCAGCAGGTCTGGCAGCATTTGTGAAGGAAAAAGCAGAGTTAACGTTTCGTGGCCGGTGACCCTTCGTCAAAACCGATGGTGGCTGGGAAAACGTCAGTTTATATGCAGAAAATAGGGAGGTGGGTGGGGTAGGGAGTGAATGACAGGATAGAGCCCTGAAGACAGTCATTTACTCCCTACCCCACCCACCTCCCTATTTTCTGCATATAAACTGACGTTTTCCCAGCCACCATCTGTTTTGACGAAGGGTCACCGGACACGAAATGTTAACTCTGCTTTTTCCTTCACAAATGCTGCCAGACCTGGATTTTTGTTAGACTTTGGTCTTCTTTAATCTGTAAAGTTGCTTTCTTTCCATCCAGTTTTGGTAGCTTTTCCAGTTCAGAAACTCCTTGCACGTGAGTTAGTCATGTCATTTCATCTCCTCCTGGCCATTCTCATCAAATCTTGTTTCCTGTGTAGAGAAGCTTAATATCTCCACCTAGGTGCTTTTTATGATGGATTTTGAGGGATATGGTGCTTACGGACATGGAGTTATGGATTGTATAGGTGCATTTTTTTTCTAATTAGCTAAGCTAAATGGCCTTCTGTTAATATATACATTAAACTCTGAATTATAAGAATAAAGATATGAATTTTGTATTCACTTTGACTCTGCAATCCTCAGCAGGAATTACTACAGGTAGTGTTGGGTACTTCTTCGGAAAGTTAGAGATAATGGGATACTGAGGGTGCAGGTTACTGAGTTTGATGGGTGAGGTGTTAGATGACTGGAGGGTGACTCATGTTGTTGAAAGGCTGCAAGTAAAAGCCAGGGAAGTATGGCCCAGTGAGTGTGGTGTTGGTGGTGTGTAAGTTAGGATTTACATGCATTTGGAAAGGCAAGGACTGATCAGGGAAGGTCAGTATTCCTTTGTGAGGGTTGAGTTTTTTTTTGAAGAGGTTACCAAGCAGATAGATACAGGCAGAGCAGTGGACATGGCGTACATGACCTTTAGCAAGGCCTTTGACAAGGTTCTGCATGGTAGACTGATTAGTGAGGTTAGATCTTACGAGATCCAGGGACAGCTAGCCAATTGGATACAAAATTGGCTTGGTAGAAGACAGAGGGTGGTAGTACAGGGTTGTTATTCATGTTGGAGTCCTGTGACCAACAGTGTGCCATAAAGATTGGTTCTGCAACTGCTGTTGTCCATTATTCATATCAACAACTTGGATGAGAATATAGCAGGTATAGTTAGTAGGTTTGTGGATGACGCAAAAGTAGGTGGTATAGTGGATAGTGAAGAAGGTTATCTGAGAGTATAATGAGATCTAAATCAGATTAGCCAGTGGATCGGGAAGTAGCATATGGAGTCTAATTCAGATAAATGTGAGCTGTTGCATTTTGGTAAGGCAAATCCAGGGCTGGACTTATCCACTTAATTGTAAGATACTGGGGAATGTTGCTGAACAAAGACACATCAGGGTGCAGATTCATAGTTCCTTGAAAGTGATGTCGCAGTGTAGACAGGGTGGTGAAGAAGGCATTCAGCACATTTGCCTTCATTGGTTAAAGCGTTGACTGTAGGTGTTGGGACGTCATGTTGCAGCTTTACAAGACACTGGTGAAAAATATCGACAAGGATGTTGCTGGAACTAGAGAGCTTAAGTTATAAGGAGAGAACGGATCGGCTGGGATTTCTTTCCCTGGAGCATTGGAGGCTGAGGGGTCACCTTATTCAAAGGTTTATAAAATCATGAGGGATGTAGGTAAGGTGAGTAGCCAAAGTCTTTTTCCCAAGAGTTCAAACCTAGAAGGCAGAGGTTAAGGTGAGAGGGGAAGGATGTAAAAGAGACTGAAGGGGCAACGTTTTTACGCAGAGGGTGGTGTGTGTATGGAATGAGCTGCCAGAGGAAGTGGTAGAGGCCGTTCCAGTTACATCTAAAAGATATTTAGACCGGTACACGAATAGGAAAGGTTTAAAGAGATTTGGGCCAAATGCAGGGAAATGGGATGAGTTCAGTTTAGGATACCTGATCGACATGGATGTGTTGGACCAAGGCGTCTGTTTCCATACTGTATGACTGTGAATGTATCTGTGTTGGGAAAGCTTAATGCTGCCTAACAATCAAATTGTTTTGCCTTTTAACAACGGCTACTACTAAGACAGTAAGTGCTGTTGGTGCAAATGTGCTTCTTGGACAAATTACTTTTGATACAAATAAATATGATTTAGATGTGAGCTTTGTTATATTTATGTTCTGGTAAACTATTCAAAGTTCACCCAATGTATTTTAGTGTTTTCCATCAGTTGCAATGAATTTCCTAATTTCACACTAATTTAGGAAATGATTTGTTGGTTTTTAGAGAATGCTTGCATCTCTGGTTGTTCTTAGCAACTTGTGTGTTCTATTGGCAGAACAAGAATGAGAGACTGCATTTTATATTGAATGACTCCCCTCTAGACTCCTAAATAATTTTCACTATCACAAGACTTAATGTTGGGAGCCTGATGGAATATAGTCCACTTGTCTGTGAGGGGGCTGAGCAGCAGTGGCAACACTTGAAAATTGATAATGTTTCAGAGAGAGTTTTCTGCATGACTACCACTTTGCCCCTCCTGCAGTATTTGCTATCTGTAAGCAATTTGAAGTTGGGCAGCACTTCTTGGTGATCTTTATTCAGAAGAACAACAGTAGAAGGTGCTTGAGATGACCATTACCTGCCAAGTCCACCTCCAAACCTCTCTTCTGACACAGTCAGGTGTTCCAAATTCTCCATTTCTGCTTGGTCAAAATCTTTAGACCTCTCCATCTCAGCACTGCAGCATTACCTTCAAAACAGCAGCAACTCGTACTTCTAGCATGCCTCTAATGTAGTAAAACATCCCGACACATTTCACAAGAACATTTATAAGCAGAGTTTACATAAAGCAATCTTACAGCAATGGTCAAAAGCGTGGTCAACAAGGGTTTTAAAGAGTGTCTTAAAAGTGGAAAGAGAATAAATAAATAAATGGATAAATGCAGGTACGTTGGAGGGCTATGGGTTTGGAGGAAATTCGAGATGATGATGCTTAAGGTATATAGGGATCTGAAACCAGAATTAGGATTTTAAAATTGAGGTATAGCTTAACTGTGTGTCAGTGAACAACCAGGTCATGAGTTGGTGCTACCTGAGTCTTTGTTTGCACTGAGTTGCAGAATTTTGGATGGCCTCCAGTTAATAGAGGGAAGAATGTGAGAGGCCAGTTAGGAGTGCATTAAAGTTGTCAAGTCTGGAGGCAACAAAGATGTGATGAACATTTCTGAAGTAGAGTTGGAGTCAGGTGATAGTGCAGCTCTGTGGTGGAGAGCTTATGAGCAATCTGCTTAAGCCCCAGAAAGGGAGAGTGATGGAGTTAATATCTGGGGAACAGCGTCTGTAGTGGGGGCTGAGACAATGATTTCAGCCTTTCTGCTATTGCTTTGCTCATCCTATAGTCAATACTTGCCAACACCCAGATCTGTCTCAATACTGTTGACACATTTGTAGTGTATGCGTGAAAACTAATGTTGTGTCTTCACGGGGAGATACTAGCCCAGTAATATTACTGGCCTAACAATCCAGAAATCTCAACTAATGCTGTGGACACTCGAGTGCAAATTCAAGTCTGCTAGTTCAGGAATTTCGACTTGATTATTCTAATTCTGGAATAGAATCCTTGACTCCATAATTGGAACTACGGAACCCATCTAGTTCAATAATCTCCTTCAGGGAAGGAATTCTGCTCTGTATGGTCAATCTATGCCATCATAGCCCTACTTCCTGTTGTTGTTGTTTTAGGTCTTTGTGGAGGCCCATTGGTCTGGGGAACACATCTAGTAACATTGATTTAGGACAAAAGTTTTAACATCTGTTCTTTTGGCAATTTCTAATTATGAGCAAGATATTTTCGAACAAACAAAAGCAGAAATTGCTGGAGAAACTCGAGGTCTTGAAGCATCTGTGGAGATTTTGAGCAGGATGTGTGAGGTGAGGAAAGGGGTGAGTGGATAGGTGGAGAGGAAGTCCAAGACCTGTCTGTGTCTCGCTTGCTCGCTGTTTTCTTTAGTGCTCGGTCTCACTGTCACTCTGAGTTTTGGTTTTATTGTCACATGTACCAAACTACAGTGAAAAGCTTCATTTGTGAGCGGTACAGGCAGATCACAGCAAGCAAAGGATGGACAGATCAAGAAGACTTAGAGGCATACAGATTTATGTTGCAGGTTACAATATTTGAGGCTAGAGCCCAATTGACAGTCTGATAACAGCGAGAAAGAAGCTGTTCCTGAACCTGCTTGTGCATGTGTTCAGGTTTCGCTATCTTCTGCCTGACCGAAGAGATCGTAGACGTTATTACCAGGGTGCAATGGTTCTTTGATGTTGGCTGCCTTTCCGCGGCAGCGAGCTGTGTAAGTGGAGTCCATGGATGGAAGGTTGGCTTCCGTGATGGTCTGGGCTGTGACACCACCTTCTGTAGTTTCTTACGGTCCTGTGCAGAGCAGTTGCCATACCAGGCCATTATGCACTTGGACAGTATGTTTTCAAAGGTGCATCTGTAGAAGTTGGTGAGGGACCTTATGGACGTGCAAAATTTCCTGAGTCGCCTGAGGAAGATGAGGCATTGTTGTGCCTTCTTCGACTGTCGCATTTACGTGGGAAGTCCAGGACATGTCATCGGTTATCATCACTCTGAGGAACTTGGTGCTCCACTCTCTCTGCATCAGTTCTCTTGATGTAGATTGGGTGTGCTCTCCTGCTTTCTTTCTGAAGTCGATGATCAGTTCTTTAGTTTTGCTGATGTTGAAAGACAGATTTGTTTTCATTGCACCATGCCACCAAGCCCTCTATCTCCCTTCTGTATTTTGACTCGTCATTGTTAGATATCCATCCCACTATGGTGGTATTGTCAGCGAACTTGTAGATGGCACTTGTTGTTGAGAGTTTGGCAACACAGTCGTAGGTGTACAGGGAGTACAATAGGGGGCTGAGGATGCATCCTTGGGGGTCTCCAGTGTCAAGTGCTATTGTGGAGGAGGTGCAGTTACATATCCTCACTGGGGCCTATGGTCTTGGCTCTGCCCTCTGCAACTGGATCCTTAGCTTTCTGACCCAATGTCATGCAGTTTTTGAGATCAGTTGAGAGGGGGTAATGGTGTTGAAGGTGGAGCTGTAATCAACGAGCAGGAGTCTGACGTTGGTGTCTCTGGCTAGGGATATGGCATCCTCTTTGGTCTTTCTGTTGGTAGACAAACGGTAGGGATTGAAGCACGTTGGGAGACTGGAGTTGATGTGGGCCATGACCAGCTTCTAGAAGCACTTCACGATTATTGAAGTAAGTGCATTGGGTGGTACTCATTAAGGTATACTGCATTTGTTTTCTTGGGTACGGGGATGATGGTAGTCTTCTTGGCCAGATGGGGACTTCAGCTGGTAGGAGGGAGAGGTTGAAGATGACGGTGAATACTTCCGCCAGTTGGCCCACCCAGGATCTGAGTGCCGAGTCGGGGACAACATCCGGGCCCGTCGCTTTCCTTGGGTTGATTCCCAGGTGGACTGATCTGACTTCAGAAGTTGCGACAGGGAACGGGTCTGTCGGGGCAGGCATCGCCACAACAGTGGTATTCTGTGCAAACCGAGTATAGAAAGCACGGAGTGTGTCAGGGAGGAATGTTATCTTCTGCTGTCTTACACTGTTTCATTTTGTATCCCATAATATTGTGTAGGCCTTGCCATAGATGGCAGGAGTCTGTTTGATAGGTCTGGGCTTCTAATTTGGTCCAGTGCTGCCTGTTGGTCTCCCTGATGGATTTGCGGAGATCATCTGGATTTTCTGTATTGGTTTGGTTCACCACATCCGAGCACCAGGAACTGATGATCAGGAATCATATCCCACTGCCCTTTGCCATGCACGAGGGCACCATGCGGTGTATAGAGAACACATCAGCTTGTAGTGCGTAGTGTGTGTGTCTCTCGCGCTCTCTCTCTCTCTCGCGCTCTCTCTCTCTCTCGCGCTCTCTCGCTCGCTCGCTCGCTCTTTCGCTCTCTCTTGTACGCTCTTACTTGCTCTGGGATCTCGCTCCACCTATCTAATCACTCCTTGTTCCATCCGCAACCCCATCAACTATGTAAGTACTGTACCACCTGTTCTTAGTTCTGCAGAAGAGTCCTAAAATTTGAACAGGTAACTCTGTTTTCTGTCTATTGATACTGTCAGACCTGCTGGGTTTCTCCAGTTTTTTGTTTTGTTTGTTTCAGATCTCCAGGATCTGTAGTTCTCTCTCTTTTTGTTTTTATTAAGTTATTTTGTGGTGTTAGTTACTGCTTGTCCGTGTTTGGAAATAGATCCTGCATTCAGAAGCATATATATTTTTGCCTTCACTGCTTCTATGATCTAACAAGTCAAAGTTTATAGCATGATATTTGAATATTTTTAAGAACCTGTTTTAAGTTATCGACAGAATTTTTATTGCAAGAAATCTTTTATTTCTGAACTTCGTAAAATGTTATTTTCTTTCACTCTTTTGCTCTGTCTCCTGGCTTTCCATGTTGTGCCACCACACGTTTTTATTTTTCCAAGTCTTTTTTTTTTAAAACTACAGGAATCGGAAAGCTAATGGAATTATTGGAATATCAACCTAACTAAATAATTCCTGGCAGTGTACGGTACTTTAATGTGTAGTGTGATTTTGATAATCGAGCGCTATCTTTGCCTCTAACATCAGCATGTACTTCATATGGTGGTTCCTAAAAGAGGTGGCGATGGTCTAATAGTAATATAGCTGGACTGTTAATCCCGTGACCCAGATGAGTAGACTCAGTGACTCATAGTCAGCGCATGGAATGCCTTGCCTGCAGCAGTTGTAGACTCGCCAACTTTAAGGGCATTTAAGTTGTCGTTGGATAAACGTATGGATGATAATGGAATAGTGTAGGTTAGATGGACTTCAGATTGGTTTCGCAGGTCGACGCAACATTGAGGGCCGAAGGGCCTGTACTGCACTGTTATGTTCTATGATCTGGGAACCTGGGTTAAAATCCTGTTATGACATTTGAATTCACAGCTTAATGACGACCACGAATCGATTGTCAGAAAAACCCACGTAGTTCACATTTTTTTGGAAGAGAGCTGCCATCCTTACCTGGTCTGGTCTGGTCTGCATGTGACTCCAGACGCAGAGCAATGCAGTTGACTCTTAACTGCCTTCGAGGCAATTAGGGATGGGCAACAAATGCTGACCAGCCAGCAGCACCCTCATCTTGTGAATGAATTAAAAGAAAAGCTACCCACAGAGGTTAGGTCTGTTCAGAGTTAATCAATTTCAACCTGAAAAGTGACAAGTGTGTTACGATTAGCGCAAGCATCTTCAATTAAAGAAAGTGGGGCATAATTTACGATTTTAACTAACTCTATATTATTTCATCAACCACACAATGGGATATATTTTAAACATAATTAACAGTCATTGAATTTACTTTAAAAATGTTATCTAGTGCAAGTGTTTATCATCTTGATATTTCTCCTGTTTGGTTTTTATCTTCTGTCGACTTTTGTTTACAAAAGTCCTTAATCAACATTAAAAGAAGCTATTCTATGATCATTATCACACTGCTGCTTGTGGGATATTGCTGTGTATAAATTGGCTGCCATATTTCCTACATCATAACAAGACCGTCCTTTAAAATACTTTGGTGACTTTGGGAAGTTATGATCTTGTGAATGGAACTATAGAAATGCCAAGTTTTTACTTTCAAATCTGTTGTCTAAGTGGTTGTTCTTCTGAGCTTAGAGTGAGTTTTGACAGGCAATTCAGTTGAGGGGAAAGCTGAAAACAAATCTGACTGAATACACATGCACACACTGCTCCATACACGTGACACTGCTAACAGTCACCACCAATTATATGTAATTAATGTAATGTAGGAAAAAACAAACTAAGTGCTTTACTGGGGTGTAAATGAATAATAGAGTATGATAAAAGCAAAAGATGCTGGAAGGTACTGCCAAGAGTTCACCCTATTTTGTGTAATTGATAACACTATCAACTAGTTTTGTAAGTGGCATCAGGATGCTTATGCTAATCATATCACCATTGATACTTGTTAAGTGAGATTGAACTGAACAGATCTGACATACGGCTTGGTAACCAGAATATGCAGCCTTTTACTTTTACACAGGGAGTTATTTGGTTTGGATGGGACTAAGCTTTTTTTTAAATCATTAGTAGATTGTAAATACACATGATGGAAAGATATGTATTGACTGAACTTTTTAAAATCTTTTTACAAGTAGCAAAGGTGGAAGCAAAAGGTTAAAACATTTCTTTAGCTTTTGATATTGACTATAGGAGACACCTGAATTTGAACATCTGTCATTTTTACTGTGAAATGTTGTAATGAATGTGTTTCCTGTGTTTATGGTACTTGTAGCAATTCTGTCTTGACTTGTCGATGAGTCATATGGTGATAATGATGATGTAATACTGGTGATGCAGGATCTACTTGAGTAATATACTGCACTGATCATTTTACGCAGTTTGTTTTTCACCACCTTCTCTCCTTTTCCTATAATTTATTGGCTTTCAAGGTTGCAACAATTGCTTTGTGTTGATCTGAAGTTTGTTTTTACAAATTGATCTCCGATCAATGCATATCATCATAAAATACTATAGTGCCCAAATAACAAGTGACTGCATGTTGAATATAATTAAGTGATTGAATTTGTGCCTCCCTGTGCCAAAAATAACGTTAGATTGAAATAGTTCTGTTAATGCTGTGGCAACGTTTTTGGATTTTGAGTTTAACCAGGCAGTTAATGTAGGTTTCCATATCAAATATTTCCTGCCATTTTTGCGATTTAGAAATCGCTGTCACTTATTTGAAAAGTTGCACACTTTTTGTTACATGATGTCAGCATTCAGCAGCCACTAAGTCAACTGAGATTGGAACGTCCATTACCTATAAGGAAGAACTGATTTTACTTGGCATGTTTTACAATTACAGAATAGTCCCAAGTACTTCACGACCGATCAGGTTTGCATTTATCTTGGTACCCTTTTTTTTTTTTTTTTTGTTTTCATTGTGCTTGGACATGTTACGACTCGCCTGTCGTAGGTGGACTTGAACCCAGACCTGTTGCTCAGATGTAGGGTTACTACCACTGGCACAAGATTCCAATGGCCAATGTTGTACATAACAGATTTGGAAGACACTTATTACAGGGGGAAAAAAGGTCCCATAAGCAGTAAATGATGATCCAAGATGTTTTGAAGGAAGATATAGGCTGGGCATTAGAAGAACTTAATAATATAATCCTGGTATTTTAAACCCCCCACCCCGGACCATTGTATAGAATGACAAAACCTTGATTTAAAGGCTCAACTGAAAAGTGAAACATTCCTGTTTTGAAATGTCAGGTAACATTCTGCAGTTGAGTGAGATGTTAACCTTCTGGTGACAGTGATCAATTGAATCAAACTGGAACTTTAGGTGCTTGAACCTTTTAATGTTCTTTTTGTGCTGGTTTGACATTTCTGCTTCCCATGGCAGTCTTATTTATGATTATCGCAAACTGGCATCATAATCATAACTAACATTTTGGTGTAGGTGTATCCAAGTAGAAATGATTTTAGTGTAATGTCCTGTTGAGGGTAATGCTCACTGAATGGCTACATTAGAATTAAAGCTGTCTGGGTACAGTAAGAAGATTGTAACATGAAGAAGCAGAGTTGATTACAAACATTTGCTCTTTTGAATTCCTGAGGGCAAATTTCACTAATTTGGCTTTTGAGTTGGAGCATGTTTATGGGCATTCCCTATTATTGCGGAGGGATAGCTAATTCCATGACTCCCATTTTGAGTACAATTGCTAATTTTTAAAAATGAAAAATGCTGGATGTGCACCATAATTTTGTGAGCATCCTACAAAGAGATGAAAGCTTGATGTTTCCATGAGTGATCTCTACCCAAATTGCTATCTCATTTTTCCTTGTTCAGTTGACTAGCTGTGTATTTCACCTGTGATGGGTTTGGATTTTTAAGTTTTTAAAAATCTAAATCTATTTTGTGCTGGTTTAGTACCTTTTAAACTTATCATTGATCCTTGATTGTGATGGAAGAGGCTTCTTTTTAAGAATAATTTTCAAGATATTCTTTATTGTTTTATGAATTGTCATTGGGGTAATTTTCTGCCTCAGTCCTGTTTCCTTGACTGCGACTAAGGGCTTAGTTGGTTTATAGTGGTGAAGGAAACCACTGAATGAGAAGAGGCTCTTCTCTTATATTTTATTCATTGCATGATCGCAATCAAATAAAAAATGTTACAAGATATTGGTACAAAGACTTTTGGGAGATATTTGGATATAGGTCTTCACCTAAAAGATCTGCCTTTTCCCTCCCAAGTTCTGATCACGTCATCACACTAGGTGGAGCTTAATTCTGTCTCCAACGCAGAGCCTTTCAGGACCATTACCTGTTTATAGATATTTTCTAATCAACCCGTTCAGAGATGTTAGTACACACGTCTGGGACAGGTGGGATTTGAACCTGGGCCTCATGCCTTTGTGTAGGGATAGTACGACTGCTCCATGAAAGTCCTTTTCTGTTACTTCTTTTTATACAGTGCTCCCCCTCTTCTTCGTAGTTGTTTTTTTTTTAATTGACAAATTTTCAGTCATGTTGAAGCTAATCAGGATCTGGCTTTTAAAAGTATTAACTGACAAGGTCTTTTTGAGCGTGAATATTCAGCTGTTTTGGTCACCATGTCATCGATACATTGCTGTGACTTTAAATGTTAGCAAAGTAAGAAGTTATTGCTGAATCTCCACTAATAAAAGTGAGTGCACCTCTTTCTGATTTCATTGTTTTGCTACTGCAATATCCCCATTTTTGCACGATGTTAGTGCATTGAACAAGAAGGAAAATAAAGCTAAGCAGTGGGGCTTGCCTCTGACTTGTATGACCAACTAATAACCTAGTGATACAGAATATTGCAAAAGAGCATAAAGAATGAATTAGAATCGGTAGGTAGGTGGGATGGAGACTGACCAAAGTGAATGGAGTTGTTGGTAATCTCCTGCTGTCTGAAGTTTGTGTGGTATTGAATTGCTAGGTATTATTGCACCTTTTGTGCAGTACAGCACACTCCATGAGTTGTGCAACATCATTTAAGGCTTCAGCACCAATTCTCGGAAGTCCATTTAAAGTGTTCAGAATAATTGATGTATGTAATGATTTCAGAAACTATTAAAGCACAAATGCTTCAACAAAGTAGTATGTTCACGAAATAGTCGCATATGAAAAGGAGACATGAATAAGGCTGCAGCAATGTAGATAGACGGAGAATGATGCTCGCCTGTGGGATACCAGTTCAATTTGCTGAAGTGAACAAGAGCCTTAAAAGAAAGACAAAAGGAAAAATGTGAGAGACATAGTGGGAGGTTCATTGATGAGCTGAAGCTGGCTATTACAGCAACACGCAACTGACCTCTAGAATTAAAACCTGGTAATACATTGCATAATAAAATTTGTTTTTAAAACCCTGCAATTGCAGAGTTTCTGGTTCAGTGTAGTAGGTTGTGGTTTGTCACTATTGTTTCTGATCATTCTTCCTCTCTAAATGTAGAGACCTTTTTTTGTCCATGAGAGAAAATATTAAATTTGTGTGATTGTAGCTAACGAGGAAGGAAGACTCTTGAGCTACCATAATGGGCAAATGCTAAATGGCCTCCATCCTTATCACCTGAACAAGATGTGAAGATGGGGACAAGGAGTTGTGGAAACCATATCCTTTTAACTCCACCTATTCTGTAAACCTCCTTGCCCTTAAAACTAAATTGTAGGCAAGACATGTTGGCTACCAGCAGCAGTATGACTAATCTTCTAGAAGTGCTGATAACCTATCTGAGCCGTTCAAATTTTTCTCTGAGGCTCTGTTGGCTTGTTGAATTGTTGAAATTAGTTGTAGGAATAAATTCTGTAGAAGTAGATTTCACCAAAACGTGCAGGTAAGATTAATCAACCAGTGTCTCGGGAGTCTTACAGTATGCTGACAAGGGGGGGGGAAAAAAATCTATCTTTTCACAAGTCATGAATAGGAGTGAGTTTCCAGAGTAGAGGACTCTACGTTGTGAGGATATGTGGAAGATGGCAGACATGTAGGTAGTGATTTAACATTTTGATGCCGATAAAGTACTGTTGTAAAGTTAGCCTGCCCTTGATATTGTTGAGGTATATATTACATGCACACTTTCAAATTACTGAAACATTTATTTTTTAATACAGTATAACCTTGTATAGTTAATAAAGAACTTGTATATTCAGAATTTGTTGGATTCCTTGGAGTCAAATCTCTGATTTTAAATGGTTCCTGTATTGCTGAGTAATGGAAAGAGTGCTGCATTGTTTGTAGGTCATAGCTCATTGCCTATTAAATACACTGCCTTCTGGTTTTGTTTCTCCGTTAGTCTAGGATGCTGACACTTAACTAACTATCTGTGTTCCACCGTCACTTCTATTGCTAAATTGGGTGTGATCTGCTGAAATAGTGGCTTCATTATTTGTTATGTGAGTTTTTAAGTGTACATACAAAAAAAGAGTAGCTACAGACCAGTTAGCATAATCATCTGTTATTGGGAAAATATTAGAGTCTATTGAAAAGAATATAATAGCAAAGCACTTAGAAATCATTGGTCTCAGCAACCAAAGTCTGCATGGCTTCATGAAAGGAAAAATAATTCTTTTTGAGGAAGTAGCAAGCAGGTTAGATTAAAGGGAACTAGCAGAACTAATATATTTAGGTTTCCAAATGGTATTTGATAAGGTGTACACAAGGGTACTTAATCAGATAGGAGCCCATGGTGTTAGAGGTAGTGTATTATTAGTGTTGATAAAGGATTGATTAGTTAATAGGAGACAAAGTTTAGAATAAATGGGCGTTTTTAGGATGACAGCCTGTAACCAGTGGAGTGCCACAGGCATCAGTGCAGGTGTCACATAGATTATTCTAGACAAATTTGTAGATGAGGAAAAAGTAGGCAGGAAGACAAGTGTGAAGATGGCACGGAGTCTGCTGAGATGTAGGTTGTGAGTGGACATAAACTTGGAAAATAATGTGGGAAAATGTCAGTTTATACACTTCGGCAGGAACAATGGAGGAGCGGAAAATTATTTAAATGGAGAAATACTGCAGAAACCTACAGTGCAGGGACTTGGGAGTCCTCCCACGCAAATCATAGAAAGTTAGGATAGAAGTTCAGCAGTTAATAGGGAAGGCAAATGGAATATTGGCCTTTACTCCAAAGGGGATGGAGTATAAAAATAGGGAAGTCTTGCTAAAGCTATACTAGGCACTAGTTAGACTGCAGCAGGAATATTGAACAGTTTTTGTCCCCTTATCTGAAGGCTGATCTGGTTTTGGAAGGATTGTCTTGAAGCTTACATAGGCTGAGCTTGTACCTATTGGAATTTGAAGAATGAGATAATCTTATTGAATCATACAGGATTATTTGGGCATTTGGCAAGGTAGATATGAAAATGTTGTTTCTCGTTGTGGGACGTTTAGGAACAGAGGCCATAACCCCAGATTAATGGGTTGCCCAGTTAGGGTAGAAATGAGAAAAGCAATTTGTTTCTCCGAGGGTGGTGATTCTGTAGAATTCCTTGCTATAGAGGGTTGATTTTTGAGTATGTTCAAAACTGAGAGATTTTTAATCAATAAAGGAATTGGGTAAAGGCTGAGAAGTGGAGTTGTATTGTCAGATCAGCCATGATCACATTAAATGGCAGAGCAGACTTATTGGGTTGAATGATCTACTTCTGCTACGTATTATACTGTAACACTTTACTGACTGCAGTAAGCAACACCCACAATGATGTCATGGAAACATGGATGGTGTAAAGAAGGAGCTGGTAGAAGACAGACCTGAAATTGCTGTGCTTCTAACGGCCTCTGAAGTAACGTAGGTCATTAAACATGTACTCTATAAATAGTTGCAGTAATGCTGCACTAAACGTCATGGTTTACTTAGCAAGATTCTTCCAGGTAGACCATAAAGGTCTCAATCCTTATGCATGCTGTACCACTTCGGACTTGAAGGAATGTGAACACAATGATTGTTTCCATTTTAAATGTTTCAATTATATAAAGGTAAATCTTGAAGGTTTCATATGACGGGACTGTTGCCCTTTCCTTTGGCGACTTGTCGCATTTTGTGATTGCCATCAGGAAGTTATTTGTTGAGTTTGAATGAATGTACTAAATTGTGCAATTCCAAAATTGCAAGTAGAATCACTTTTTGAAAGTTTGTCATCATTGTAAACTAGGAAGGGGCAAAATTTTTGTACCCTTTTCATAATCTGAAAGAGAGAGCGGTTTCACCTTTGCATGGTCTAATTAATTTCTAAAAGAATATTCTAATCAAGCTGTTAAGACATATTTTGAAACACCTATGTAGCAGGTGGACCTTGAATTTGGCTTTCTGGCATAAAAGGCAGGGACACTATCATTGTGCCACCAAAGTCCCAAATTTATGAAGGTATAATTTCAATTTTGGCATTGTTATGAGTAATATAAGACTTCGTCACTCAATTACAGCTTGAATGCCTGGGTAGCTATAAACTATGGCTGTTCTTAATTTAACCAAATAAGCTGCAAATTTCCTGTTGTGAAACTTTGGAGCACTCAACTTTGCTCTTTTATATTTTTGGATGTTTCTTTCAAGCATTCTATCCTACTTGTCACCAGCTAATTTTCAATTGTCTTATCAACAACAATGAAAAACATTCACAACCAGGTCTATTTAGTAAGCGTTAAGCAAACTGCTGAATTTTTCATTGTTGGAGTTTCAATCTGTTTTTGAAAACCAGTGCGGGCTCCACCTTTTCCCTTGAAGTTATTTGTATGAGGGAGTGCATTTTAATTTCTGACATCTTTTTACTGGACTAAATGCAAGTATCTATTTGGTTTGAAAAGAACCATTAGACAAAAGATGCACTTTGCCTATTAAAAGATTTGGCTTTCTTGATCTCCAAGTGGCCTCAACCACCACTACTGGCAGGGATTTAAGATCTTGCTACTTTATTCTTTCACTTTTCAGATTGTTATACTTTTGTCAAAATAATTTGATCACGGTTAGTTTGGTGGGGTGTGGTCTGATTTTCGTGTTTTGTTGTTTTGCATTGCCGCACACTTTTTTTAGTGAATGAGCCAAATCTCAACTTTTTAACTCTCGGATATCCCTTGATTTTCTTTTATCTTTTAATTTTAATTTAGAAACTTTTGGTTGCTGCAGAATATTCTGCAGTTTTTATGGAATAGGCTTATATGATTTTCACTTTAAAAATAAATGTTGCATGAGGCTGCTTTTATGGATCACAAGTACCGATTCAATAGACTCTACTGGTTCTAAGTGCACCCTGCCAAATTATACTGAGTAATTGTAGTTTATTACAAAGCATACTGAATACCATATAGCATCACTGATGGGAAAATGTGTACCCATTCCATCTTGTAAGTGACCTTCTTATCATATTGAAATGAAGTGTTTGTTCTACTTAAACCACTTTACAATGCACCTCACTTTTGTGGGGGAGGGGGCATGGAGTGATTGTTGGTGCACTTTTTGTAACTATAATTGTATCTGCTCGTTCTGCCTTTACTACCCTTTCACTTTTAATGCGGTTATACCTGGCACTCCAAATGCAGCAGCATGCTTATTGCTTGGAGATGTAAAAAATACAGTTCAGCATATGTCAGTTTAAGTTCTCTTGGTGTGAGAGTTGCTGAACCGAAATACTAAGGAGTCATTGATAATTACCGCCCCCAAACATTTAATCTCATCACATCCAGGATTGGTCAGTTTGGTGTCTGATCATTGTATGAAAATTTTAGAGTTAGGTTTTATTGACACATGTACTCAGGTACGTAAGTACAGTGAAAAGTGTACAAAGTCACCATTCTCCGTTACCATCTTACGTGCAAAAACCCGAATTTAAAATAAAGGGGAAAAATACAAAATAAATGCTTGAATCCTTGGATTACATTGGCAAAGGATTGAAGTGAATTAAAGTTAAATCTTTACTGCACTGAAGGCGAGCTCTTTAAAAAAAATTGATGCCAATACGAAACCACTTTACCCCAGTATGAATGTCTCCATGCTGCAACCGAAACCAGAAATAGGATGAGAATATATTCTTTTGAATACTGCCACCTAAGAAAAAGGGGTCATCTATTTAAGGTAGATGAGGAGAAATTTCTTATCTGGAATAGGAATCTTTGGAATTCTTTACCATAGAGGGCTGTAGAGGCTGGATCGTTAAGTATATTAAAGGCTGAAATGGGCAGACAACCTTTACTGATCAAAATTCTATGAATCAAAAGCAGAAAAGTAGAGTTGAGGATTATCAGATTAGCCATGAACTCCTTGAATGGTAGCACAGTATCAATGGGCTGAATGGGCTACTTGTGCTCCTACATATTTTGGTCTTACAGTTATAACTTCTAGGAGGCATGTTCATGATACTTTAGCTATATCCATAGCATGTGGCCCGATGGTGTAAAGCTCTCCAGGTTCCTTCTTACTGTGCTCTGTCTTCTTGCAGCATGTCATTGTGAGGGAAGCATGATAGGTTAAATCTGAATTACTTAAATTGAGCCCAGACATGCAAGTGCCCATGGTTGTGTGTGTATCAGGAGCTATAATAAAAGTCTAATTTCTTCAATATTGTGTTACCCATGCCATGTTTTTGCAAAACTGGAGCTAATGTAAACATCATATTACAATAGATGAATAGTACATCACATTGGGCGTTATGAGACTATTTCTTTGCAGTGTGTTGAAATTTGTCTAATCTGAGAACATTCTTATCACTATTCAGTAGTTCCCCTGAAAGAAGATAACTTCAGGGTTAATGATTTTGGTATTTGTAACTGCTGCAGCTACCCAGTGAGAGTAGTGAAAACGTTCACGCTTAGTACCGTATAATTTTAACGACAATGTCTCCTTGACTGGATTTTGTCATCAGAGGAAGTAGTTAACTTGGCTCCACTCAATTAAATACTTTTAAACACCTCTAGGTAATAGAATCATAAAATCCCTACAGTGTGGAAACAGGCCCTTCGGCCCAACAAGTCCACACTGAACCTTAGCATCCCACCCAGACCCATCCCCCTATAACCCACCTCACCTACATATCCCTGAACACTACGGGCAATTTAGCATGGCCCATCCACCTAACCTGCACATCTTTGGACTGTGGGAGGAAACCAGAGCACCTAGAGGAAACCCATGCAGACATGGGGAGAATGTGCAAACTCCACACAGACAGTCGCCCGAGGCTGGAATCGAACCTGGGTCTCTGGTGCTGTGAGGCAACAGTGCTAACCACTGTGCCATCGTGCTGTCACGATCGCTGCAGTAAACCCAAGCCTTGTCCAGACAACCTTCAATATTAGTGTCATCCTTGTGAATCTGCATCATATCCCCTCATTGACCAATATATACATCTGGAGGTGCAATGCCCAAAACTGAATATGGTGCTCTAAGTGTAATTGAATGGGGGTTTTACATAACTGTAATGTCATTCCAGTTCCCTTAACACAAAAAATAATTGTGGGTTTTTTTTTCGTACCTCTTCACTTGCAGTAATTTTTTGAAGTTTGGGTCTTAAACGTCTACTGTCATAATTCCTAGATTCTCAACATTTACAACAAACAACTTTGTGATTATGAGATAGTAGGAACTGCCGATGCTGGATTCTGAGATAACAAGGTGTGGAGCTGGATGAACACAGCAGGCCAGGCAACATCAGAGGAGCAGGAAAGCTGATGTTTTGGGTCTGGACCCTTCTTCAGAAATGGGGGATGGGAAGGGGGCTCTGAAATAAATAGGGAGAGAGGGGGAGGTGGTGAAAGAAGGTGGATATTGGAGCAGATGAGTGGAGGGAAGACGGACAAGTGAAGGAGGCAGAGATGAAGCTAGTAAAGGTGAGTGTAGGTAGGAAGTGGGGATGGGCGTTGGTCAGTGAGGAGGGAGGGGTGGGTAGGTGGGAGGGAAGATAGACAGGTCAACGAGGCGGGGACGAGAGGGAGGGAGGCTCTTTTTAACGGGATAAAGTATAAAGTGGTAATAGACATATCAAACAATATATGGAGATATTAGGGGCACAAACAAAAGGTTGGTTAAAAATTAATCTTAGAGCTTTTTGGGAAAAAAAGGCAAGATTCAAAGAGGATTGGTGAGACGATTCCAAAGTTTAGGACCTTGGCATACACAGTCCTACTGCCTGTATTAGTGTAATTGTAAGTGGGATGGGCAACAGGCCATAATTGGAAGAGCACAGAAATATTGGAGATGTAGGGCTGGATTAGTGTTGGAGCATGGCAGAAGCCATTTGGATGAGCTCAAGTTGATGGAAGACTGAAGGCCAACTGAGAATGCATTACTAAGTCAAGTCCAGAAATAACAACATTGAGGCTTTCAATTGCTGATGAGCTGAGACAGGGGAGGAATTGGGAAACTCATCTTGGGGATAAATATGATACCACAATTACTGCCAGTCTGTTTCAGTCTTGTTTAGAGAATACACTGATCTATTTTCCTTGGGATCAAAGTGAATGATATCACACATTCAAGTATTCAGTTCTATTTACCACAAGGGCCTTTTAATGTAGGAGGTAATTTTGTTGTTAGTTATATGACGGAGGGAAAAAAAGCGAAAAGCAATTAAAGGATTAAACAATGCTGTTGTGGGAGAAGTGCAAAGTTAGAATACAATTTGTATTATATGTGGAGCATTTCACAAACATCTCAGTGTTACAAAGGAATAAATTTAGTTTTTGGAAGTGTAGTCACCTGTCAACCGTGCTGCCCCATATTCCAGTTTGTGCACAGCACGGTCTCCTAAACAGCAATGAAATATGCTATAACTATATTATGTGCTGCACTATATAATGTACTGTAATTTGGAGTCAGTGAGCTCAGTTGGCTGGGTAGTTGGTTTGCAATGTACAATAATGCCAACAACATGGGTTCAATTCATGCACTAAGTTACTATGAAGGACTCAGCTTCTCAACTTCTCCCCTTGCCTGACGTGTGGTGACTTGTGCGTTAAACCACCACCAACCATCTCTCTCTAATCGGAAAGCAGCTCTTTTATTTGGTAAGACTACTGGGACTTTACTGTTACCTTACTGCAATTGGAGAAGTATGGGTTGAATGACCCTTTTGAAAAGAGTTCTGAAATGTTGTTTCACTTACAGTATTATTTTGATTTGACAGAGTACACGTTGACTTCAAAAATTGATTGCCCAATTCTGAGAATTTTCATCTGTTTCATAATTAATGAAAGCTGCAAGCTGAGTTTGTCTTTGTTACCCATATTCCAAATAGGCCAAACCGAACAACTCTGCTCCTGACTTTTGTTTGTATGAGACCAAACATCAAACTTAAAATGCATTTGAATTGTTGATGATTGGATTTCCAAAAATCTCACACCGTAGACCTGTTTCTTGTTTTCACTAGAAGACAGCAGATCAGCCTAATTAATGGGGTATGGGAATTAAACTGCTTTGTGTTCTCAGTTTATACCAAATGACATTGCTTTCCATCGGTGTTGCTAGTCTCTGCGGCTGATTTCCTTTATTTGTTTTCAACTTCTGTACAATTTGCTGTAATGAGTCATGTAACATGAGTGGTCGTTTGCCCAAAACTTACGGACTTCGATCTCTACCTGATAACAAATTGAAAACTGAGTTGACCAAAACAAGTAGATACTGCCACTAGACTGACTGCCCCAATCCTGCTGCTCATGCAAATGCAGTAGTTTGGTCAACATTTTGCCAAAATTGTGCTCCAACTCTAAGATTAGGTTTTAAAACATTGCAGATTACAGGTACGGTTAAGATTTTCAGAGCACCCATATGATACATGTTAAGACCTTTTTAAAAGCACAAGATGGAAGATTCTGCCATCCTTCTGATGGGTCTCTAGGGTAAATGCAGTGTTTTTCAACTGGTGCCTTCCTCAAATTGCCGTCAAATCTTCTGCATGCTTCAATCCACTGTCTATTGTCACTGCCTCCGTGGTCAGCCTGTTCAATATTTCAACCCCAAAACAGTCTCCGCATTAACCCTGGCTTTATTTCTTGGAATTGCCCTCTGCTTTATGCTGTAATGCTGTCTATTTAGATTAAACAAGTAAACATGCCCTAATTGGTAATTAGTACATGTTTTAGTGCTGAGTGTTGGAGAATTATTCAGTTTCTGCTGGGGCACTCTAGTTGATGGCCATACACTGCCATGTTGAAGTAAAATGTTTGCTTATTGGGTGAAGATAGGATATATCAGAAATTTCTCTTCAGAAATACGCCCAAGGTTTCATACCTCATGACTTGCCATTTGGGAATATCAGCGGCAGTCTGTTTTCTTGAGGCTACCTTTTAAGCATCGATGCACTCACTCTCTTGTTAAACGGCTGTGAGAGAAGAATAATCATACTAGTTATTTGTTGTAAACGTTTTTTTATAGAGCTAGTTCCAGATGTAGCTCTGTTCTGGAAGCTAGCCATAATTTGCTTTCCTGCTGGAAGCCCAGAATATTTTGACATAATGTGCATTGTGTTGTGCATTGGTAAATGGTGTCCCTCCTAAACATGTCTGGATTTGTTATGAGGTACAGGTTTGATGTAATATTTTTGATACTCAGTAACTCATCAGTCACAAGTGACGAATTACTTTTATTAGTCAGAGAAGCTTTCTGTAAATAGAGGTGATGATTTACTAACTTGAAGGCTATGCACGTTTTTTCTGTGGGAAAGCATAGAACCCTGTCCACAGGAGCCTCCAGCAATGCAACCCAGACTGTGTTTTGCAACATGCATGTTTGCACAAGTATGTGTGCATGTCTTCGAGAGATCTGATGGAAAAATTGACCTTTGATTGGGAGGAGGCAAATTTCTTGTTGGATTGGGTTCAGTTCACTCCTCTGGAGTATACGGATATCAAAATAGGATCGAGGAAGACATTTTCTTCCCCTTCATCTTTCATTTCACTGCCATTATAGTCAAATAAATTCAAGCTTCATAGCTATCTAAGGATGATTACTGTGCAGGTATAAATAAATAATATTAAGATGAAACCCAGACAGCTGAATAATAACCTAGAACTGTTTTTAAAACATATTTCTCCCCGTATTGTCCCTTGACTTTTCTCCCCACCACCTTTCTTCCCTTATCCCTCCTTATCTGTCATAGGGCTTTTATGTCTAAATTGCCAAACAGCATTGTTAAGTTAGTGACTGGAAGCTTTGTGCAATATCCTGGCTTGTCACTGAATCTATCTGCTTGTGACTCCAATCAGTTTCTTTTACATCATAGTTTGGATCTCTGAAAATCAGCTAACTAAGCCCTTCTCTGAGAACGGCAACCAGGGAAATCTAATGGAACGTTGCTCCTCCTTGCTGTCTGTCGTGCTAAAAATATTTTTGGTAAGTTTGTTAATGTGGCTGTGGAAAAAATACTGTATCTGTGATATTTCAGGAAATCTTGTTGTTTTGGTGACTAAGGGTGATTTCCTGTATGTGGAAAATGTGCGGTGTTTTGGATTAAATGTGTCTCCTGTCAAACTTCAATGCTGCTGTCTGTCCAATCTGTTTTATCTATAGAGGTAAAACTGAAACACAACTTTTAAAAATAAACTTGAGAATATTGGTTTTGGTGTATTATTTTAAAAACATAACTACTGTTGAACAATGTATGCACTTTCTTTAAAATAAATTTTAACTTTTGGTTTTTTTTTCCATCCACAAATTATTCATATTATGAGGAATCCTTATGAACTGGAGAAATCCTTTGAATGTTTAACATGCCGCAGCATTTGTATAGCGATTAAATTAGTACATAATCAATCCCTTTGTGTAATGCCGCCTTGATGTGTTGGAGAGGCACACGCACTTGGCTTGAATTATATCATTCTGGAATATTAAACACTTTGGATCTCCTCAATGGTGGCATTCTGAGAGATGCGGCGGCAAGATGTGCAATGTCAAATCAGTTGTGCCAGTTCAACCTTTTAGCAACTATGATAGCGAGGTTTGATGATAAAGGCCTGCTCAAGTAATTGTTGTTGGCAGTACATGTTTGTACTACAGCAAGACCACGATGCTATACCATCAATACATAAGAGTGCTGGAGAAATTCCGTTTGTGAGAGGACCGTTGAATAAATGCTGGTGTACTTCTGTACAAGTATTTCAACAAAGCTCCTGCAAAATTATTCTAATGGACTGGATGTTGTGTCTAGATACCTATCCTGCCAGCTTTTGTTTCCTTAACTTTCACTTGGTTGTTCCAGGGAGGACAAAAAAAATGATTTGAAGATATTTGAAATTCTTCTTGAAGCATGGCGTCATTGACATTGAAGTCTGGGAAGAGCCTGCTACCACATGTTCAAAGTGGAGCCTATTACCTTGTGTGATATTCTGCCACATCTGCCCAAAGTTCTGCAAATCGACTAGCCATCCTTGGGCCAAGGGACAGCTGAAGACTGCATGGTCACAATACTGCCTTGTGTACTTTTTTTGCTGTCCCAAATGCTTGAAAAACCAATAACTGTATTCTCGTTTAGGTGCTAATGTGTATTTTTAGTGCGGGATAATATTGGGTTTTCCTTCAATTTGCTGCTTTCAGTGGTAACTAAGAATAGAATCAGGCCTGAAGTGTTTAACTTGGCACAATTTCCATGAGTATTGTGTAATCCAAAAAAAAGTTTGAGCGAGCTGGAATCCAAAAAAAGACTAAAAAGTAACAATTTTAAATTTTTAGTTTAAAGATTAGTGGGGGTTTTCGGGGGGGAAAAAAAAAGTGCTTTCTTTTTTCTTCCTCTGCACCACAAAAAAAATCTGATACATAGTCCAGAAAATTGCGCAGTGTGAATGCATGAATGAAAAATGTTTTTTGATGCACAGTCAGTGACTGAGTGTGCAACTTGTATTGTGCAAGACCCATGCTGGTTCTGACCTGTTCTCATAAGCCTGGGTCATGCACAGCTAGCTGCAAATCAAGTATAGAGGCTACCAGGATTCGCTCAAAAGTGGCACACGGAAGAAACAAAGAAAGCAAGTCTTCCCAGTGGACAAGTTGAGTCTCTGCAGTTTTGTGCCCAATGTATAACTGATTGTATGGGGGCTGTGCTTTTGGAACTGGAGGAACAAACTCGGGTGGTGAGGAGCCAGCTGATACACTCTTGGTGCACCTCCAGCATTAAATTGAAGCTCCAAAGACATCAGTAATCTTTCTTGGATTCTGTGCTTTTTACATAAAATGATTGACTCCCAAATGTATCTGTGGCTGGTTGGGAGCCTAGAAGAAAGAATAAGATGGAGTTGTAGGTGTGGACTAGGTATCGACTGGCTTGAATGTACTGAGTGAGGGGAGACACCAGAATTATTATTTTGGAAAATCTGACTATTTATTGTTTGTGGGCATCGTTCATATCTGCAGCTGCTGTATTGATTCAGTCTAGGAATTCACTACACCTATGTAAATTGGTATTTCTCTCCCTTTAATTCTACTGAACTTGATCATAGTTTAATGTTGAATAAGTTTCTTTTGAAAGTGGGTTGTATTATGAAGTTTTCCTGTTTTGACAGAATTATTGTATAATATTTTGCAGACAGTTTTTTTTGGGCAGAATTCATTATATTTAAACATGATTCGTTGTGCCTTGAGCTAATTATTATTGCTAGTGAATACTGCCAGAGGCGACAGGTGGACTATTGGTCGATAATTCATGAAAGCCTGCAATATATTGTTTTAATAGGGGAGTTTGGATCACTGGGGAAATTTATGCCATGTTGCAATTTTCAGGAGCAGTGCCAGACCTGGGAATTGTTCATTATGCAGACTCATTTTATACTGATTAGTGAAAATACTCAGCAAATTGCTGGGATTGCATCAATTTGGGGGGTGGGGGATAAAGAAAATGCACTTCAGAAATTTGCATGCAAGTGACTGGGCTGACTCGCATTGCCAGCTGCAGTATTGGCACCAGTATATAGCTTTTCATAATCACCTATTGGGAACATTACCTCTCTTGCTTTGGCCATTCTCTGTTGAGGCTGGGGAACTTCAGTTTTCCTCATAATTCTGCTAAACTAGTAACTAGAGGCTGATCTGTTATTTGGAATTCTTCAGAAAAATTTCATTACAATCCTCTTTTCATTTCTCTGAGAAGTTTGACAGTCTAACTGCCTGCAGAGTTGGTGACTGCTATATATTTTTGCTGTTGTGTTGATTGCTTGCGACCACATCCCTTATGCATTTTTCTTTTTACAAATAGGCCATCCACACTCGTAGCATCACAGAAACATAGAAGATAGGAGTAGGAGCTAGTCATTCGACCCCCCTCGAGCCTGCATTTAGTATTTGCTTGTTGCCGTTGATAGTAGTAAGCTGCTGACAACTGTCTGGTTTGTTAGGCTGTTTCATAGGACATTTAAGAATCGATCGTGGGATCTGGAGTCACTCGTAGGTTAGACTAGCGAATGATAGATTTCTGGGGAGTATTCCATCATACTTCCGATTGTGTTTTATAGATGGTGGAAGGAAAGCTTTGGGGAGTCAGGAGTTGAGTTACTAGCCTCAGTATTCCAAGCCTCTGACCGACTCAAGTAGACACTTTGCTTATGTGGTGAGTCCATTTGGGCTTCTAGTCAATGGTAACTCAAAAGATGTTGACAGTGAGGGTATTCAGTGAAGGCAACGGCATTGAATGTCATGGGGAAATGGTTAGATTCTGTCTTATTGGAGATGGTCATTGTGTGGCATTTTTATGATGTGACTGTCAGTTGGCACTTGTCAGCCAAAGCCTGATATTGTCCAGATCTTGTTGTATTTGAACATGGACTGCTTCTGCATGTAAGTGGTTGTGAATGGTGCTGAACATCATCGGCGAACATATCCACTACTGACTTTTTGTTTGATGAAATGTCACTGATTTAAAGCAGGCAAAGATGGTTGGGTCTAGGGAACTACTGAAGAAATGTCAGTCATCTCCTCTGCTCCAAGAAGCTGATAACCACAAGTACCTTCCTAATGTGCCAGGGAATGACTCAATCTCATGGAAAGTTTATTCAGGGGAATCCGTTAGTAGAAAATACATTTTTGGTAAACAGTCTAGGTCAGTACTTGAAGGAATTGCATAAAACATGAGAGAGGGAGAGCATAGTTTGTCTGAGCAGCTATTGATATTTTTTTCAGCGACAGAAGTTGTAGGGGGAGAAGAAATAATTTTTCTGCACGTTTTTACTGTTAAGGTAGTCGTTCCACTGGATTCCTGGAGTAGAGGAAAAATGTTTGCTGAATTTTGATAATGAGCCTGCTGATGTGGTACAGAATATTGTCTGTACAAGCTGAAGTGGCATGATCACTTGGAAAGACAATTAAAATTAATTGCAATTATACCAAGTTATTAAAGTTAATAGAGATGAAATCAAAAGACCTGTTTCCAGTTAATTCCATTATATTCTTGTCCAGCATGTGACTGGAGTGATTCCAAAGCTTTGTGAAAGATATTGCCTAGTTGACACAGACTGCTTGAAATCTTCTCTCCAGTTCCCAAAGTGCATGGATGGATGAGGAGGAATTTCTACAGCCAGAGGGTGATGAAACTGTGGAACTTGAAAGGCTGTGGAGTCCAAATCATTGAGTGTATTTAAGGCAGAGATAGGTTCTTCGCTAGTAAGGGGATCAAAGGTTAAGGAGAGAAGGCAGGAGAATGGGATTGAGAGACATATCAACCATGACTGAATGGTGGAACAGACTCGATAGGACCAACAGCTGAAATCTGTTCCCATATCCTAGGACTGTAGAGATCCCTTGAGGTGAGTAGTGACTCCCTGGAGCCCCATACATTGGTCAAAGATGATTGAGCAGGCTGTCAGGTTTCTGACTCTGATTTTTGTCAGGACTGGTCAGGTGGTGTGACTCAGCACCCTCCTGCAAGGGTCAGTGTCATTATGGTGGTTTATTGTGCTTTCTACAAAATAGTTTATCCGGAGAGACATGGGCTTGAAAGGCTGAGGGAACTTGGAAGGAGAAACAGGAAATGAGAGATGAGGATCAAAAACAGAAGTTGCTGGAGAAAGTCAGAAGATCTGGCAGCATACATGGAGAGAAAGCAATGTAAACATTTCACGTCCATTGACGGCTCTTCAGGACTGATAGCTGGGAAAAGGTGGCGTATATGGTGATGATGGGTGTGGGGGTGGGGTAGGCGGGAAGGAACAGTGTGAACAGTTAAATGGAGACAGAGCCTAGAGGAGAGAAAGAAAGTTAGGCAAAGGAGCGGTTGACAATAAACCAGGCAAGGAGAAAAGCAGATAAATGGAAGATATGAATAGGTGAAAGTTGGGTGGCTGTGCTGAAAGCAGCCCATGGCATGACGGTGCAGGGTGGGTAAAGGATGTGGAAGGAGGTGTTCAAACTCTAAAATTACTTAAGTCTGAGAGATGAGGATGAATTGGAGGTGGAGGGAGATGGCAGTGAATAGAGAGCTGCCCTTGCTGCAGCAGCTTCTTGGGAAGAGATCCTTTCTCTTCTCCCTCAAGTTTCCTGCATTAGATTTTAATCGAGGTCAACATGGCTGAAGCAATAGACTGCCCTATGTTGGGTGTCAGGTGTTATCTCTCCTGAGGAATTTCGCTGTCTTTTGTTGACTTGAGATGCTTTTCATAATCATATCTTTCCCTCACGACGGCCTTAATTGTGGCTGTTGTGGAGTATTCAAACAAGTCCTCAACTTGTGACCCACCTCCATTCCCAGACTCACTGGCTCCCAGTGGACAGGAAATCCATCTCTGTATCAACTAAGGGCTCATCTTTGTGGAAATCTGAACTTTAGTTTCCTGTTGGAGGTGATCTGAAAAAAAGACCTGCCCCCTGTCCTATCTCCCTGGTGAAAATTTAGTCGCTGATGTCAGTGCAAGGACAAAGCCTATAAGCTGCAGAGAAAATAATATTCTACTTTTATTCGGCCTCAAATGAGGATTCTCCCTCTCCCGCTCTCTCTCTTCTTGTGCCCCCACCACTGAACTGCACTTTGTCTTTGTCTTTGTCTTTGTCTTTGTCTTTGCAATATTTGGTAGAAGAAATTGCAACTTACCTGAGAGTGGCTGTTGTGATAGCAGACTGACTAATATGGCTAATGTGGGGTCAAGAGAAATGAAGAGGTAAAACTGTATTGTTCATTTTGTGTGTGGAAGCAGACCCTACTTCGAGGATAATTTTGCCACGGTAAATGTAGATATTTACAAGTGGTCTTATTACAACTTTGCACAAATGTGTCACCATGTGCAATCTGTTTTTTCGAAATTTAGCCTCTGCTATGTAGGATCTTTCAGTTCCATTTGATCATTTCAGTCCTTGAGTCTCACCTTAGTAGCAAATGAAGCTACTACTGAAAAGCTGCATTTCTATGAACCCTCACTTGGGTCACCACAGTTCTGATATTGCAGAATCTCAACAATCAAGTAAAAGCAAGATGAGGGAAGAACTTCATTAAAGGCATACTGGTATTAAGTAGGGTATAAGGGAAGGTCTTAAATCTCACAACACCAGTCCAACAGGTTTATTTGAAAATAGAACCTTCTGGACATAGCCCCTTTGTCAGGTGAAGTGAGAAAGAAGCGCACAGAACGCAGAATTTAGAAGTAAAAGATCAAAGGGTCACGCCACTGATATGGATGTATTAAACAAACCTAAGATGCTGTTAAAGCTTTAATCACTTAGAAGGTTTTAATTGAGTAATATGTATATATGAATCCCTGAAATTCTTTCAAGTCACTGCCCTGAGAGAAGTAAAGGTTTTATCAGCGTAAAAGAGAGGTGATATTTTGCGTTAGACAATACATGTTAGGTGTGAGGCCTTGTTTAGAATCTGTTTGGGTTTTGGTTTGGAGTCAGACAGGTTTTATTTTGCAAGTAGGAATTGACTGAGAATATAAAAGTTCAACTCTTATTTTCAGTCAGGGCAATATTAAATAATAAATAGAAATAGGTATCATGAAAATTTACGAAAATTGAGCATTTTTTTGGAACATTCCACCACGGAAGATGGAGGTAAAGATATAGAAGCCAACTTCGTTGAGAAAGTAGATGTGTGAGCTTTTGACAGAACACCTTTTTTCTTATCCTTGATTGCTCTTTATATCTTAATTCCCTTTTCCATGATGTATCAATATACCAGTTTTTTTTTAGGCAGATAATTTCCTTTCCAAGTAGTTTATAACAATGCTGGAGAAATGGCATGATGTCAATAATAGCTTAAAGGGAGCGACTGGTGGGTAGGTTAGTCTGTGTGTTCAGGAAAAGGAAGGTGTGTGGAAAACATTCTGCTCTATTTTAGCTTTCTGTCTGTCTCCATGATATATTAAAAAATGGAGAGGAAACTAGTTGTGTAAATTCTGTGTGCCTGTAGTTCACAAGAAACCACATATAAAGCTTCTTTCACGTTAATGGAACGTAGTGATAGCTGAACAATTGCTCCCAGTGGATTTCTCAATAAATTGCGATAAGAAATAAGCTTTAAGCCTAAAGCGCACTTCCTACGTTAAAACTATCAACAATTTACGTTACATGCAGTGGATAGATTAGAGATAGTAGGAACTGCAGATGCTGGAGAATCTGAGATAACAAGGTCTACAGCTGGATAAACACAGCAGGCCAAGCAGCATCAGAGGAGCAGGAAGGCTGACGTTTCGGGCCTAGACCCCCCCCCTTCAGAAATGGGGGAGGGGAAGGGGGTTCTGAAATCAATAGGGAGAGAGGGGGAGATGGATAGAAGATGGATAGAGAAGACAGGTGGAGAGGAGACACCGGTCAAAGAGGCGGGGATGGAGCCAGTAAAGGTGAGTGTAGGTGGGGAGGTAGGGAGGAGATAGGACGGACAGGTCAAGGGGGCAGGATGAGGTTAGTAAGTAGGAGATGGGGTGGGGCTACAGGTGGGAGGAAGGACAGGATAGGGAGGTGGGGACAAGCTGGGCTGGTTTTGGGATGCGGTTGGGGGAGGGGAGATTTTGAAGCCTGTGATGTTCACATTGATACCATTGGGCTGCAGGGTTCCCAAGCGGAAAATGAGGTGCTGTTCCTGTAACCTTCGGGTGGCATCGTTGTGGCACTGGAGGAGGTCCAGGATGGGCATGTCGTCTTTGGAATGGGAGGGGGAGTTGAAATGGTTCTCAACTGGGAGGTGCAGTTGTTTAGTGCGAACCGAGCGTAGGTGTTCCGCAAAGCGGTCCCCAAGCCTCCGCTTGGTTTCTCCAATGTAGAGGAGGCCACAATGGGAACAGCGGATACAGTATACCACATTGGCAGATGTGCAGGTGAACATCTGCTTGACGTCGAAAGTCGTCTTGGGGCCTTGGATGGGGGTGAGGTGTGGGGGCTGGTGTAGCACTTCCTGCAGTTGCAGAGAAAAGTGCCGGGTGTGGTGGGGCTGGAGGGGAGTGTGGAGCGGACAAGGGTGTCCCGGAGAGGGTGGTCCCTCCAGAAAGCAGATAAGGGTGGGGAGGGAAAAATGTCGTTGGTGGGGTCGGATTGCAGATGGCGGAAGTGTCGGAGGATGATGCGTTGGATCCGGAGGTTGGTGGGATGGTACGTGAGGATGAGGGGGATTCTTTTTTTGGTTGTTATTGTGGGGAGGGGGTGTGAGGGATGAGTTGCGGGAAATGCGGGAGACACCGGTCGAGAGCATTCGCGACCACTGAGGCAGGCGAAGTTGCAGTCCTTGAAGAACGAGGACATCTGAGATGTACGGGAGTGGAATATCTCATCCTGGGAACAGATGTGGCGGAGGTGAAGGAATTGGGAATAGGGGATGACATTTTTGCAGGAAGGTGGGTGGGAGGAGGTGTATTCTAGGTAGCTGTGGGAGTTGGTGGGCTTGAAATGGATATCGGTTTCCAGGTGGTTGCCAGAGATTGAACAGTTCATCCACTTCACCAACACCTTCCACCTCAACCTTAAGTTCACCTGGACCATCTCTGATACCTCCCTCTCCTTCCTGAACCTCTCTGTCTCCATCTCTGGAACCATTGGAGTATCTTGGAAATGCCAATGGCTGTTGACCCAGCTTATGCTATCTTTCCTCGTGAGCTGAAGTCTCTTTCCAGGAATCAATTAAATGAACTTTTCTGAACTGTTCTCATGGAATTATGCCCTTTCTTTAAATAAGGCAACCAAAGTTTTTTGCCCCTTAGATGTGGCCTCACCCTTGCCCTGTACAACTGTTGCACAGCATCCCTACTTTTATATTCTGCTCCCCTTGCAGCAAACCACAGCATTTCATTTGCTCTTCTAATCAGGTGTTTGATACACTGCTGTGACCGGACCCTGGAAGAGGTTGCCCAATTCGTTATGATTCCAAGCATGATACCCCAAACTGTTAAACTCTTGCAAGAGGAGAAATTAACTGGCTCCTCTTCTTTATTTGTGCGGCCCTTTTAGTTGGCTGCAACAAGATTCATTTTCAAAAGGATCCCTTCCAGCGTTCACTCTGATTTTCTTCCCAACTACACGACACACCGTGCTGATGTTGATTGCCACGTGGTCATTGAAGTGGCTGAAAGGAACAGGTGATCCCTTTCCTTGTGGATGTCATTCACCTAAACCCAAATGAACTTCTGCTTTTAAAAAAGACAATTTAACCAGGCTTCCTTAAATCTCTCCACAGAGATTTTATTAAGTACGAGAAGATTTAGTAACTTGAGACTTGCACAGAGATTAGAAACAGGAAGAAAGTCTAAAAAGACACTTTTTTTTTCTTTTAAAAAGTGGATCAGGCTTCAGACTTTCTGAAGAAGGGTCTCGACCCAAAAAATCAACTTTCCTGCTCCTCTGATGCTGCCTGGCCTACTGTGTTCCTCCAGCTCCACACTGTTGTCTCTGACTCCAGCACCTGCAGTCCTTGCTATCTCTGGATCAGAATTGAATATCTGCATTCAGGATGAGTCCTTTTGTTGTCCTGTTTCCTTGTTAACTGGTTCACAGCACTCTAAGACAAGGGTCTTGACTGCAACACATGTGACTAGGGTATAGTTCTTGGACTGTGACTGTCCCAATATGCTAATGCTTGAAAGCAGCCTGGTACACATGAGAATGTGTACCAACCCACAAGCACACTCCGGTACAGTTGAAACTGGCCTAGTGTATTCTTTAAAGTGAAGACCACCATGGACTTTGTTTTGGCTAAGTGTAGCAATGTTGCATTATTTGGAGGGTTTCTTGCCCTGAGACCAATGAGATTTCTTGTCATATCTTGCCAAATATGCTTCACTAACTACCTTTCCAACCCATCTGATTCTATCTCCATTTATCTTGCGCCTCTTTCAGAACAACCCATCACTCTTCAGATATCTGCCCAATGATCTGCATCCCTTGTGCCCATACCATCTTTGAAAGGCTGCTGTGCACCTGAACAAGCATCCAGTATTCCTCTTGCTGGCAGTGCAATAGCACATGAGTGCTGGAGGATGTAGGAGTTGTGGCAGCTTCCAGAATAGTGGCACACACCTCCTGGAAGCAATAACAGTAATCACAGATCAAAACTCCAAATTTGATCAAAAGAAATGACTTGCTATTGATGAACTCTGCAGCATTCCAATATGGCCCTCGGCGCTAAGTGTTTGCAGTTGATGGTGATGTCACCTGTAGAAAGCCAACTAATTTCCTGACTCTTCCTGCTTCGGCTGCGGAACTAACCTTGTCATCAGGCAAAGAAACTAACCAGTATGATCTCTCGTGTGTCATCGGTCACAGTTCTGATGTATTTGTGGATGTACAACTAAGAGATCCTCATATGTGACTTGTCACTAGAAGAAGCTAATCACATCAAAGTTCAAAGTGGCTGTCACCTTCACAGCCACTTGGAGAGGACGGCCTTTCACTCTGCGGGTCTCAGGTCCCCCTTTTGCAGCCAGCACAATTCCGTTGCAGCGTCCTGCAACTGACAGAGCCTGTGTCAACTTGGTACCTTGTTTATCATCAGGACATGGAATTGGGAGTTGAAAATCCTTGATCCTCCTGCAGACTTGTTGCATCTTGAAGGGCTCCATTACTGCGATCTCGCCCTGACCTGGGCACTGCTTGTCCTCTGTGATGGCCTGCTGCTGCTCCTGGTCTTGCTGTAGGCCCCAGCCCTCTCCGTTCATCTTTGCCTTATTAGGAAGGCAGCCAAAGTGCCTCGCATCCCACTAGTGGTAAGGCACGGGATTTTCTGTAAAGCTCCTACATTAGGAACAGGAGGATAGAAAGACGTTCTTCACTCTTAGGGTCATTGGTGACAAACCCTGTGGATTGGGCTGAACATGCTTCTCCATACAGAGAGAGACGCTGCATTCCAGCCTCAAGGACCATGTCGCTACCATTCACTCAGGTTCAAGTTCAGCATGTGCAACAATTTGGTGAAGGTGCTACACTAGTTTTTTTTTTCAAAATGTTGGAGACATGGTCCTTGTTACTGGAATGCAGTGTCTCTCTTTTGTATGGAGAAGCATGTTCATTATTAAGGCCACAGAATACAGTGCTAGTTAATGACCAGGATATTACATCAAAATGGAGTGCCTGTTGTGCACTGACCCCTTCCCATTCCACACCCACATTTACTCATTCAACCTTTCGTTGCATTCATTACAGACAATTGTTAAACTTGCAAGACAGATGAAGTAATGTTCTGCACCTTCCATTAACACCCTTGGAAGTTGTAAAATTAACAGTTTGCCTTTGGCCAGTCTTTTTAAGTCATTGCTGATGTTTAGTTTCAAGGACCAGTGGTACGGTGCAAATCACCTTTTGACCAGCATGTGAACTCTAAGCACCTTCACTCTAGTTATTTTGTAATCAGCCTGTTCAGAGTTGTTATGACATAACGAAAATGATTAGTGCAAATTTAATTCATTTATTTCTATCAGCAGTTTGGTATTCTGTTCTTGTATAAACTCTGAAAAGTCTCTTCATGCCATAAACTATCTGTAATCATGTGAATGTGAAATAGTAATGCATTTCTGGGATATCAATACTGCCACATGCATGGGCGCCAGGAAATATATTAGGAATTGTTCTTGCCTATTCTGTCTCTATAGCTCATTCCTCCACTTGGTGGCCTGCTACCTAACCAGCAGTTTACATTCTTGCATCATGGCATAGTCAAGATTGAATGGAAAAGTTTTACTTTATGACCGCAGTATAAAAAGTTATGACATTCAAGATGTACTGAATCCATAGATATGGTTGCTCTGTAAAGTTTTGTCAGTGCTCTGGCTGGGAGAAAGCTGATGGAGCAGTTTCTATTAAATTTAAGCAGTCAATGCGTATTTGTTTATTTCAAATACGTCTTTCTGATGTACACAGCTTTCCTTGTTTTTGAAGAGTAATTGAATCTGTGTGTACAAATACAATGCAGCGTGGATATCCTGATGTGCTTCAGTGGAAGACTTGGCATTGAAATTTTGGTGAGGTGCCAAATATGCTGCAGTATTTCTTGCAGAAATTTGGGTAACATGACGGAAGGTGCAATGGAGGACTTGGCAATTTGTCTTCCTGTTTCACTAAGTTTTTTTATTTGATGGTAGTCAGGTATTTTGCAGAATTATTGTGAATGTACATTTCATTGTAATTCACACATCTGTGTCGTGGGGGTTGTTTTTCGATTATAGAGGACCTAAAGCAAATTTGATTGCTCTTTAGAAATAAAAAGCACTGCAGTTCAGTGCCATTCAACCTTGTGCACCTCCACAAAGTTACTTGAGTCTTTGAAAATGATCTCTGCCAAACTTAGAAGTTGGTAACTATCTTCCTTTAATAAAGGGTAAAACACATTTTTCATTTACCGTATGATGATTTATGGGAGAATCCAAGAACTACACAATATGTGAGTGGTAAGTAAAAGGTTAAAATTCTGTTATTTGTTTACCCTTCTTATAATGTGTTATAACTAAATGAAGTATTTCATGCTTGGTGGAAGTATGTTTTTGGAGGTTGTAATTTGGCCCTCAGTTTCTCTCCTGTTTCTGAGAAAAATTCTTGTCTTGTTTTTCAGTACACGTTTAGAGGATATCTTGCATTTAGTGAGCTTATTTCCATTTCAATTATAAGTGCAAACATTTTACGAGAATCTGTTTTAATGGTTGTACTTTGTGGGTTTTTTTGGTGTCTTTGTTCATTTGGAAAGAATTGAACAACAATTGGAATATGAAAGTAAGTGGTATTTCTGTTTCAGAGTCGAAACAACATAACTCTCATCATGTCTTACCAGTGGATCTTTTATCTCATTGCAGGCAGTGAACCAGATAATTTGGTGTTTTGTAATAGGGACCACCTTGCAATGAAGTACATTGTATCAGAGCTACTGATTTGCTTTGACTAATAAGTCAAATTTCATTTTCGTTGCTTCTGTCACTGGAGGTGGGTGGAAGTAATGTTTTACCCTGATTTGTTGTCTATTTGTAAACCATGTGTCTAAAAATCTAATGGATGGAGCTGAGTAGGTGGTACACAGGTCAGGGATGGCCTAAGGGGAAAGGAAAGCATTTATTTTTGATGTGGATTTCTTCAAGCGTACATAAATGTTGGGAAAATTTTTTTCTTTTATAATATCGTGGCTGCTTTTTATAATATTGTAGAATTTCTCACTATTGTAGTGTAATTTGTCACAAATGTCAAAATGTCAATTTTCAGAGCAAGTTGTTGGATGTAGATTGGCCTGAAGCTACATTAACGAGATGAAGTATCAGAGATGTACAACGCAGAAACTGACCCAACTTGCCCATGCAGACCAGATATCCTAGAGTTAGTGAGACATGACTTCCCACACACGAATCCATGCTGACTATCCTTAATCAGTCCTTGCCTTTCCAAATACATGTGGAAGCTCTTAATTTGTTTTCTGCTTTATAGATGATGCATCAACTAAAACAGCAAAAGCCTGAGAGCTGCATAATTGTAACAGCATTGTGTGGTGGAGGTATGTACTCCACTAGATATTGACTTAACACCTTGGCAAAAAAATCGGTTTTAATATGGTTGGAGGCTAAAGGACATTTTGGTAGAAATATAACGTTGGCACAATATGTAACTATACATGCGTCATTTTATTTTCATGTCTATATTGTCCATTTTTCCTGAGTTGCAGAATGCTGAGATATTTATTTTTTATCTTCATATTATTTAGCAATCTGTCTTGTATTTATTTTTGTTTACTTTAACAATCTTTTATTTTCTAAGTTGTGTTTTTTCAATGTTAAGCATATATGTATATAAATATATATACATAAAAACCATATACATATATACATACATCTAGCTATAGTGCTTTCTCAAAATACTTTTCCATAAATATCATGTGCAACTTTATTCCTCTGCAAATGAAGATTCTAATGCCAAGCTTACATATTTGACTATTTTTGCATTTATTCACTTATAGCATTTTTGAAGTGAATATATTTTCCCTATTCTATATATACAAAATTGCATATTTAGAAATCTTGAGCACCAAGTGAAGGTCAGGTTAAATCTTTACAGTTAGCTAATTGGTTGTGTTGACATTTAATATTTTCAATTAGTCTGCTGAAGGTATTGGTCACTTGTTTGGATTTCTTCTGTTCATTGACTCGTGGCTTGACTTGAATTAGCTAGGTATCGATTCCTATATGATTACATTTTTCAGCAAATGGTTACCTGTTTTGCTTTTTTGTCACCTACCTAAAATTCCAGCACTGTCATCAAAATATAGCAGAAAGCAATAAGTTTTATGTTAATACAGTATTTGGAGGGCAGCTGACAGCATAAGATGTGGTCTTTACAGTATCCCTCCCTTTCCTTTCCGTTTTGCTGTCCTGTCTGTACCAGAAAATGTCATTCATTCTGTGACATTAATGAATGATCTATTTCTTGTGCACTGTCTGGCCTTTTTACATCATTGTAATAAGGATTCTAATCACAACTGAACAATTACATGTTGTGTTGAAATTTTAATTTGTTTATTAAATTGTATGTAGCCATTCAAGTTTTCTTGGATTTTGAAAAATGTACAGCAGGAAACAGTAATACCTGCTACTGTCAGCCATGTTGAGAAGATTTAGTGTTTCTCGTGTAACACAAAATCTTTTAATAGTGCATTGATTTTTGGAAACTCCTATTTATCTGTGGTTTAGTAGCTTGTGTAACTTCCTCTTCCTTGGTCTATTCCATAAATCATTTCACTGTATCATAAACAAGCTTGTAAGTTGGCTGAATGTTGTGGATGGAATAACTACAGTAGTGTACAACTGAGTGCAAGATTAACTTTTTTATTGAAATTTTCAACCTTTTTTATTAGGGTTTGCACACTTGACCTGGCTTTTCCAATGGCAATCAGTTCTAGAAATGAATGGTACTAAATTGAGCTGTTAGTACAAGATGCTGTTAATTTTGTTATTTGAGTTATGGCAAGCTGTCTACTTTGGGAACTATGAATACGTAGTAGCACGGTCTCAACCTTAGGTTAGTCATTTAACCTCCTTTAGTGCGGTTCACTGCAAGTCATCATGTTGGTACAGAAAATCTCCACATTACTTCTGACTAACTGCAAGTACACGACTGAACCATCTTGCCATTGCCAAGTGTCTTATGAGGACCTTCTCCATTGAGAAATGGTAAATCATTGCATTCAGCTACTTGATGGATATGACATGGTTATGTTACTGTTACATGACTGATGATCTAGAGGCCTGAATTAATGTTCTAGGAACATGAATGTATATTTAAACATACAGTTTAGGAGCCCAAGTTCCATTTTGGCTCCTTGTAGCTGCCCCACTATTCAAATACATCATGGCTGATCTGAGTTTTGAATTTCACTTCTCCATTTCACAACTCCCTTGCAACCCCCACCCTATAACCTTTGATTTCCTGTTCCTAACGAGAATCTAACAATGTCTGTCTGTATTTGAATATCTCAATGACACCCCCACCCCCTACTATGCCCACCACCTTCTAAAGAAGAATGTTGCAAAGTTGCACAATCCAGAGAGCAACAAGTTCTTGGCCAAGTGCCTTCTGCAAATCTAAGTACAGAACAAACCAACAGATTTTTTTTTTCACAGCGCGTTACTCTTTCAAACAACTGATAAATTGGATAAACGTGATGTCCCTTTCACAAAACCATACTTGCACTCCCTGATTATTTTGCGTATTTGAAGTGCCCAGCTATAACTCCTTAATAATAGATTCTAATACCTTCTCCGTGAAAGATATCAAGCTAACCAGCCTAAAATTTCAGGTTTCCTGGTTTCTCCTTTCTTGAATAGAAATCTTATATCTATTACTTTTCATTGTGAGCCTTTCCAGAACTTAACAAATTTTGGGAAATTTGTGCCAAATTATTCACTACTTCAGCCATTTCTTTAAAGACCCTAATCCCACCATGGTAATTGGGGAATTTAAAATGGCCTCGTGGTACTATCGCTGAACTGTTAATCCAGAGACCCAGAATGTTCTGGGGACCTGGGTTCGAATCCTGCTATGGCAGATGGTGGAATTTAATTTCAATATAAAATATCTGGAATTGAGAATCTAATGATGACTGTGAATCCATTGTCGATTGTTGGGAAAAACATCAGCTTCACTAATGCCCTTTAGAGAAGGAAACTGCCATCCTTACCTGGTCTGGCCTACTTGTGACTCCAGACCCACAGCAATGTGGTTGACTCTTAACTGGCTGCTGGGCAATTAGGGATGGACAATAAATGCTGCCTGGCTAGCAATGCCCTCATCCCAGGAATAAATAAAGAAGAAAAAATAAATTTGGATTCAGAAGCTGACATCAGTAATGGTGGTCGTGAAGTTATCAGGTTATCTCAACAATGCATTTAGTTCATTTAATGTCCTTTTTTAAGGAAAGCATTCTACCATCCTCACCCAGTCTGGCCTCCATGCTCAGTCCATGACAAACGACCGACGCCTGATTGCTTATGTATGACTCCAGACTTTCAATTAGTGTTGACTCTTAACTGCCATTGACTGAGCAAGCCTTCAAGGAATTAGGAAGTTAAAGATGACCATTAGATGGCAGCTGTGCCACGTTCCTTGCAGGACAATTAAGTGAGATCCTGCACATTTTCCTTACAGCAATTGGCAAATGGTCTGAAGCTAATGCATTTAACATGTGGATGCTTCACAACTGATTGCTTAGCAAAGATAGATTGGTTAGCTTTCGTGTTTGGCAAGAGTCAGGTTTGTACTGCTGTTAAGTTATATTAACACTGCTCCATTATAAATACCACTTACTATTGAACTTAATTCTGCCAATTTAATCTTCAGATGTGTTCTACTTAAAATTAGGCAGGATGTAACTCCGGTGTCTTGTCTTACCCTATTTCATTCTTACTGAGCAGTTTTGGCTAAAGTAGATTGGGTATTACCAAAGGGGAGTGGAAGCCCAGAGCATTTCTTTACTTTCAGTTTATAAATTTTTAGCATGTACCGAAACAAACTGATCAAAGGTTTGCATGTCAGTAGACATCACTTTCAACATCCAAATGATTTAGCGAAAAAAAGATTGGAAGGAGACCCAATTCTGAATGATAAATAAAGAAAATTTTGGTAAGGCTTCATGATTCATTTGACAGGCAGCACTTGAATGACTGTTCAAACCTGGTCACCAATACTATAAAGGGTATGTTGACTGGAAGCAGAAACAGTGAGTTATCACTGAGGTAAAGAGAATGAGAAAATGTTAGAAATACTGAAACTAATTGGAAATGTATCTTTTTAAAAAACGCCTTTGTAGAGTATTTTATACTGCATCAGGAAGTTTGAGTGTGCTTTAAGCTAATTAAGTGCTTTTGATTTTGTAATGTATGAAGCATGGCATCTGATCCATGCACAACAAGTTCACATATTTTAATTACAATTAAATAACTAACTTGGTCATTTGTTTTTAGTGACATTAATTGACGGAAAATATTATTGGCCTGGAGGTCAGTTCATTGCTCTTCATTGAATGTTCCCAAAGGTGGATTTGCATCTACCTGAACAGGTAGATGGAGCCTCCGTTTAACATCTTATCTGAAAACAGTACCTCTATCTCTCAGCGTAGAGATAGAAGGAACTGCAGATGCTGGAGTTGGAGTCAGCACAATGTGGAACTGGAGGAACACAGCAGACCAGGCAGCATTAGAGGAACAGCAAAGTCGACATTGCGAGTCAGGACCCTTCAGTTCGACTTTCCTGTTCCTCTGATACTGCCTGACCTGCTGTGTTCCTCCAGCCCCACATACACTCCAGGGCCAGCTGAGGGGATGTTCAGCTGTATGCTCAAGTTTTTGGAATAGGGAGTGAAAATTCAACCTCTGACACAGGTGTGAATGCTACTACTGAATTGATAAATGGCACAGATCACTTCAAAATAAGCAGAGAATCAGAGGAAATAAGTTTAATGATGATGGAATGGTACATGTTATGTCAGGAAAACTCTACTCCGCAATAAATTTTTGTGGCATTCTTCCGTACTGGCATGGGGAAGGGAATTAATACGATTGATGTTAAAATGAGAAAAAAAAATAAGATTCATGATATATTACTGTCAGTCAACTCTTTCTCAATTATTTCAAAAACTACTAACTTCATCGCAGAGTCTAATAACAAAGAAAGCTAGAAAAATGAGTTGTCATGAGAACATAGTCAACACTGGAATAATGAAAGTGTGTTGACAAAATTTGGCAGATGGAGTAAATTGTGGGGAAATGTGAACTTGTCCACTTTGGCTGAAGGAATAGAAAAAGCAGTAAACTGTTTAAATGAAGTGAGATTGCAGAATTCGATGATTCAGAGGGATCTGGGCATCTGGTATGTGAGTCAAAAGGTTAGTATGCGGCCACAGAGCGATTAGGAAAGCAAATAGGATGCTGGGATTGATGTAAGGTGAATAGGGTATTTTATCGAAAACTATTTTGATCGACCTGGCTGAAGAATTGCAACATCTGTTGATCCCATCCAGTTTTGTCAGCTAATGACTTCAAAATGAATAATATTTTGCAATAATAGGAGCCACCTGAAGGTTTTCTTTTTATCGTTCATGGGACTTTGCTAGTTAGGCTGGAGTTTATTTCCCATCCCAAGTTACTCTGCAGAAAGTGTGGTGAGCTAGCTTCTTGTACTGCTGAAGCCCTTGGGATGTAGGTACACCCACAGTGCTGTTAGAGAGGGAGTGTCAGGATTTTGATGTTGTAACATTTCAAGTCAAAATGGTGTAGGGTCTGCCTCTGCACTTCTAGATGGTAGTGGTTGTGTTTAGAAGATGTTGTGTAAGGATCCTTGATGAACACCTACAGTACATTTTATAGAGGTATATGCAATCATGAGGGGCATCGATAAGGTGAATAGCTCATAAGACATGAAGACACCAGGTCTTCTTGTTTGCAGCCCACTGTTTTGCATCCTGTGCTGTAAACTTTTAAAGATTAAAAAAAACTTTGTACTTTAAGCAATACACCAGATCTGTAACACAACATAATGGCAATGTTCCGTGAAGAGTTTTTGTTTCTTGAAAGCTTATCATTTGTGCACTGGCCCAATTACAATGTTTAGTCTGCTGTGGTGTAGCATTGATAGTGTTGTATATTTTCTACCTCTCCAAGCAAATCAGAAGCGACACTTTTTTACATAAGTGCAACAGAATTTATTTATAGTGTTTTAAAATGTCTTCTCCAGGCCTCAGTTCTGGTTTCCAGCTCTTTTTCTACAATTTGCTTAAGTCCAGGTGGGGAGGCAAAAGCAAATCAAGTCCATTGGTCATGGAATAAACTAATATAATTATGCAGAGCAAAATTCAACACTGAAAATGGAAAAACAAAAACATAAATTACCGGAAAAGCTCAGCATGTTAGTGGGTGACTGGTAGCTAGGAAAATGTCAGTTTATGTGCAGAAGATATAACGTGGGGGGGAGGGGGTAAGGGGTAAGGAGCAAATGATAGGTGGGGATAGAGCCTGAGGCGGGGCGGGGCGGGGTGGGGTGGTGTCGGTGGTGGAAGTGGGGAGCGAGAGAGAAGACAAAAGGAGTGGATAACGATCTGGCTAGGAGGGTGAATAGCTATTAATGAGGACTGTTAGTGGCTAACAATGAGTAGTGTGTAATAGCAGACTGTGATAACAAGGCCCGGTGTATGGGAGTTGGCGTAAGGACTTGGCTCAAGCCCTAAAATTATTGAACTCTACATACAGTCCAGAAGGCTGCAGAGTAGGCCCGAAACGTCAGCTTTCCGGCTCCTCTGGTGCTGCTTGGCCTGCTGTGTTCTTCCAGCTCTGCACCTTGTTATCTCAGAGTCCTCCAGCTGTTGTTGCACTGAGCTTCACTGGAGCAATGCAGCAAGCCTGAGACAAAGATGTAGACTAGGGAACAGAGTGGCAGGCGACTGGAAGCTCGGTCTTTTTTTGCGGACAGAACATAGGTGTTTGGCGAAGCAGTCACCCAGTCGACACTTCATTTCCCCAATTTAGAAGAGATCACATTGTGAGCAGTGAATGCAGTAGACTAGATTGTGTGAAGTATAGGTAAAGCACTGCATCACCTAGAAGGTGTATTTGGGCCCTTGAAGTTTTCTTTGCAAATTGTATTATAAAGTTTTAATTTCATGGCTAAAGGGGTTATTAGTATGAACATAAATTTGACTTTTGAGAGTGCTCCAGTTCATTTACTCAGCAGAGATAATAGGTACTGCAGATGCTGGAGAATCCGAGATAACAAGGTGT
>JAHRHZ010000133.1:12597693-12617026 GCA_024137785.1 Ginglymostoma cirratum | reverse complement strand
TGCTGCTTGGCCTGCTGTGTTCATCCAGCTCCACACCTTGTTATCTCTCATTTACTCAGCAGCTTGGATTTTGCACTAAGGCTGTTTAATGCATGGAAAGATTCTTCATAGCTTTCAGTTTCCCAACTGAAGAATTTTTGAACTAAAAGGAATATTTGTTTCAGTTTATATTCTGTTATTTCTTGGTTTTAAAATTGGCTGTACTTACTCCATATTACAAGCCATGTCAGCCACTTGGGATATAGTGGTGCTCCATGGCATTGAGGACACCTAAACCAAGAACAAACCAAATGACCTTGATTGTTCCATGATCATTAATGCTGTCTCAAAATAGATTGTGCTGAAAGCTGGTTCTGTCCATAAAGCTAGGCCACATCCCAGATTGAAATAACAAGCTTGCTGAGTGACTGTTAATAGCACCCACTTGAAGAAGCTATTCAAATTAGGTTTTGTTTATATCAAGTGCTATAGTTCCTAAAACAAGTTTTAAAATATTTCCATGTTTCATTAACTGAGAAGCCTACTGCACACCAATTGGAATTCATGTGTGGTTCAATTTAGTTTTTGTGCAAAATCTTTTCAGTGATTTTAATACTAGAAACTGAATTTCAAAGTAAGCCTTTCCAGGATTGTGGTAATAAAATTGCACCAGGGTTGCCGTTCTTTAATACACCATCAATAAATACTTCTTTATGTGAAGAGAAATGAACTAATTGTGTTCTATTTTATGAGCCCCATGGAAGATGCTTGATTTAAGTAGATATACTTCAATGAAAACTTGAATCATACTTTTCTGTGAAACAAATTGAAATTATAATTTGAGATTCAGTTGCATCATAGTGCAAAACATTACCTCCTGTTAATTAGCTATTATAGAGCATCATCCAGTTTTGTCAACACTAAAGTTTATTAACTGTTCCCTTCTTGCTATTTAGCTTATGCATGAGTAATAACATGTAAGCAAACTTTGACTTCAGTTGTTTTGGATACTATTTAGGAAGAGTGTACAGATGTTAGAAATTTGTGCAAAACAAGATTCATGAAAATAGTTTGAGGGGTGAGGAACTTTAGGTACATGGATTGGAGAAGTTGAACGTGCTTGCTCTGTAATAGAGAATGTTGAGAGGAAATTTGCTCTAATTATTCAAAAAGCTTCACCCAGAGACACATTTGCCACTTTATTTTTCTACTGACTCTGGAGGCCAGAAGTCATCAGTATGACAACTCTAACTCCGGGGCAGATGGACAGTTAGAGTTAGAAGACGTTCAGGGTGCAAGAGAGCATTTTTTTTTCCCTCTCTCCTCAGTGAAGTAACCAAGACTGAAAGATAGCTAATCTCCCACTATTTGCTTTGTTTAAAAAATGTGATCAGAGATCAGAAGGACTTGTCACAATTCACTGGGGTAGTGCACTAGAAATGAAGCCACACTTTAACTTTTGTCATAACACCAGAAAAATATTTCAGAATAATTATACAGACGTCCCCAATTTACCTAATTTTAAAATCCAGGTTGGTTGAAAAGCACAGACCAGATTTCTGTATTTAACACTAATTTCTACTTATTACAAGTAATTAGACTCCAGCTACAAATTTACAAACTGTATAAACAAAGTTATAAACTGTAAAATTTAAAATTAAACTCTAACCCCTTAAATTCCTGCTTACAAACAAATATAGGCAAAGGAAAACTGGGAGGCAGATCAGTGGTTTCATTTCAAGGGTTGTTGAATGGATCCTTCTGACTCTTAGGCTGGCCAGAACATTGCTCTTCAGTCAGCTTTCTTTGGATGTTTCCACTGGTTTGCAAGAGACACAAGGTGGCTGGTTTGCTCATTAAAAAGGTCTCTAACTTATCAGTTCAAAGTCAGTGTTTACAACAATCACTGAAGAAACAATAAACTGGTTTTCTTCAAGATTAAAGAGTTTTAAAACTAAAGACCCAAGATCGCTCCTATGCAGGTGAAAATCAAAATACTTCTCTATTTGTTTTGCAGCCCCAAGCTGTCCAATTAGCTGAGAAAAGAATTGCTTGATTGTTAACAGACAAAAGGCTTTTGCCCTGTTGAAAGTCATCCTCGAGCCAAACTCATGGCAGGACTGCGACCGTATGATTGCCGCCTCTCTCCTATGACCTACATTAATAACTAACTAGCCACTAGTCTGTAGACTAATTAACTTTGTTGACACCTGGTGGTTGCATTTGTACACTGAATCTCTTGGCTCCCATTCTTTTGCAACTTCAATTATTATTTGTTCAAGCAGCTGTTTACACCGTCCTTTCTATAAGTGTAAGGTTACTTTCCTTTCAAACGTGCAGCAATCGTTTAAACCGCTGTTTTTAAAAATGTTCCTCCCCATTCAGTCCACAGTTTTTAAAAGAACAACAAAAAGACATGTCTTTACGCTTGGAAGAAGCAAAAAGGGACATGTCATTGCACATTGTGAATGGTGTCATTGATTTGTGTTTTTCCACCTGCCCATAACAACAATGTTTGTTCAATATCTGCTCCTGCATTTCTATGTTGGAGTTTAGAAAGGGGTTACAGCTTAAGCTAGTAGAGTTACAATTTGATCATTTGTACTTTTTTTTTCCCAGATAGATAGTTTCTTTTAGGAGGTCATGTGGTTTAGAAATGTGGTCAATTTTTTTCCCTTTAACCAGAGTCCATTAGACAGGTAAATTTGGAGACTGAGTAATTTGATCTAATCTTTTAACTTTGGTGATGGCCTTGGGGATATCTGCACCCTTTCCCAGGTGTATTGTGACAGAGGAACTGGGATTAGTATCTGAAAAGGAAGTGTGCAAGGTGTTTGGGGGAAAGACGGGAAGAAGCACTGGGTTATTTGCTACTTAAACAAGATAGCAGACATAATGGGTCAAATTGTTTTAGCACAGAATACCATTTTGCTGTAATGCTGGGTCAAACAGAAGTCTTACATTTTCTGCCTATCCACTGTTATAGTGTAGAGATTTTGTCAATTTTTGGTGCAGAATAGTATAATGTGAAAGTTTAAATTTATTTCATTGTGTTTGCATTTGATAGCTTTTGTGCAGTTAATTCAAGACATTTATTGAGCAAAGTCACCATGACCAGTGAAAACTAAATGTATATTCCAGTATCCCTATCTCATATCAAATGCATACTCCTGCTTTGTTTCTGCCTTAGTCACAACTTTCAAGCTGTACCTTTACTTAATTGTAGTTTTTTTTTAAATTAACTCTGGAAATTCCAAAGGTTATGGTTTATAGAAATTCCAATGTGTCTTAAGCAAAAATATTGTATATCTTGAAACGTTTTTTATTAAAAAACTTATGCTTTGAGTGGATTTTCATTTCCGTCAGGGAGTCAGTTAGCTCAGTCGGCTAGATAAGTAGAGTGTAATGCAGAATGACTGCAATCGTGTTGGTGCATTTCCTCTGGTGGTAATTCATGGAAGGTTACGTCCTTGCATGGTCCTTGAATTATGGCTTGAAGGACACCTCTTTACATGATAACTACCTTTGCCTGTAGTCCTTCATGGTTAATAGCTAACTGAATTTGCCTTGCCATTCTGTAAGCCCTATTTTTCCCCCCTACTTATCATTTTGCACAGTATCATGCACTCTGTGGATCTTAAAACATATATTTTGGTTTTTAACCAAAATGTTGCGAGGACAATTTGGAGAGGGTGCACCAATTCCTCTGTAGTTGTGACTTCAGGATGGTACATTGCTTTCTGGGAACTAAGATCAAGGATATATCACTAAACAACTGTCAGGCATTCTGAAGTGGAAGGTGAACAGTCAGACATCATGGTTCATATATGTACCAATTACATATGTAGAAAGAGGGCTGAGGTCCTGCAAGAATTTTATAGAACTAGATGACACATTGAAAATCAGGACCTTAAAAGTTGTAATCTCGGTTTGTGAGTACAGAAACAACTGGGTAGAGCAGATAAATGCTTGGCTGAAGAAGTGGTACTGAAGGGAGGACTTTAAAATTCTGTATTATTTCTGGGAGTGTAGCTTTAGCTGTAATTGTAGCAAATTATTTGGCTTTGGAGGTCTGTGTAGGTGAAAAAAAATTAAAGGAAGCTAGGCCATTGGGAGAGTGGGTCAGTGATTGTAACCATAACTCAGATTAAAAGAAGCTATGGAAAAGGATCAAGGGGGATCTGAAATAAAGGCTCTGAATGTCATAGATTTTAAGGCCAAAGGTCAAGTGCTCAAATGGGATTAAAGTAGACAGGCATTTGTTGACTGGCGCAAATGTGATGAGCTTGTTTTTATACCGTAAAACTGATTCTAGCTTTATGCTTTTGTAGCCATTGTGGAGATCAAAGCTGGGAACTAAATTGTTAGGGTTATGTGACTTTTCAAAAGGAGGTAGTAGTCTCGTTGGTATGAGTTGAAATTAGTGTGATTGTATGAAGTGGTTTTGGATCAGAAGATGGAAAATCTAAATGAGTGGGGTTAAGAAATAACAAGGGAATGTCGACACAGGTCGGATGATCTATAGATTTCCTAATATTCTTTAGGACAGAGACCAAATCAGGAAATAATGAGGGCATGTGACAAAATCAGTTACATGATCATAGGTGACTTTAATCTTTGTTATCAATTGTGCAAATCACTAGCAGATGTAGCCACAAGTAAGAAATCGGAGTGTATTCAGGACAGCTCCCTAGAACTATATGGTGTGGATCCAATCAGGGATCAGGCTGTTTTGGATCTGGTGGTGTGTAATGAGGCTGGTGTAATAAATGAGAGTCTAGGCCCGAAACGTCAAGCTTTCCTGCTCCTCTGATGCTGCTTGGCCTGCTGTGTTCATCTAGCTCCACACCTTGTTACCTCTGAAACAGTAACCTTTTCATAGAATTTAGCATTCAGTTTCAGTGAGAAACTTGGTTAGGAAACATCTGTGGTAAACATAAATAGGATTCCTTTTTATAGGGATGAGGTCAGAATTGGCTGGAAAAGGAATCCAGTAGAAAAGATGGTTGGTGAGCAATGGCGGATGCTTATAATCATAGTTAATTACTCTCGACAAAGAAATATCCAAGTGAGGAAGAAGGATTCTAGAAAGGAGATAAACGAATTGTTTTTAACCAGGGGAGTTGAGAATAGCATCAAATTGCCTGTTTTCTTTCTTTCAATGTGGCAAAGATTAATAAATCAATAGATTGAGAAAGTTTTAGAAAAATGCCCCAAAATGTTGAAAGTGATGTCTACTGACATGCAAGCCTTTGATCAGTTTGCTTTGGTACATTTCTCCCAAAAAAAAGTGAGGCAGAAAGTAAACTTTGAGGGTAAACTAGCAAATAAAGTAAAAACAGACAGTGAATGCTTCCTCAAATGCATGAAAAGGAAGAAGAGGTTGATGTGAGCATATGCTCTTAGATAATGAGGCTGGGGAAATAATGGGGATCTAGGAAATAGCAGAGGAGTTGAAAAATTGTTTGCATCAGTAAGAGGCATTAATAGCAATCTAAAAAATGTTGAGTAATCAATGTGTAAAAAGAGGGGGAGGAAATAAATTGAATAGCTACCACTATAACAAAAAGTACAAGGGAAACTAATGGGTCTGAAGCCTGGTAAGTCCCCTGAACCTTAAGTTTCATGCAAGGATTGTAAAAGAAGTAGAGATAGTGAATGCCCTGACTGTAATCTCCCAGAAACCTTTTGATTCTAGTGATGTCCTAGATGGTTAGAAAACTGTCAAAGGGACATCCTTATTCAAAAAGAGAGGGAGACACAATCCAAGTAACTATAGCCAGTTAGCTTAGTATGTGTCATCAGGAAAATATTAAAGTTTACAATAAAGAACTTAAGAGCAGAGAATTTAGAAATACAGCAGACTTTTTATGAACTGACACCTATGGGACCAGGAGTGTACAGGTTGATCAAATCTTCCAGTTGATCAAGGGGTCACATATTCATGTAAAACCACACAAACGTGAAGCAGGGGGTAGACATATTATTGTTATACTTTATTTACAGCATAAATCACTTCATAATATAATTTTCGTCTGAAATAAAACTTAACAGAGAGCCTTCTCACTTGCATCATGCATTGACTACTCTGACTTTGTGGTAGATGGCAGTAATACAGTAAGCTTCAGGTATTTGATATAAGATCGTTGCAGGTTTATAAAGATGCCTGTTATATGATGTAATCAAGCTCAGTCAACATGGTCTCATGAGGGGGAAATCGTGTATGAAAAATTACTCCAATTCTTTGAGGTTATGACTAGAATAGCTAAAGGGAACCAAGGAGATATTTGAATTTCTTAAAAAAAAATGTTTGATAAGGTACTGCATGGGTAGTCTTCTTGATAAGATAGGTTGAGGGTAGTATATTTAGTGTGGGTAGAAGATTGGTTAACCAATAGAATTCTATAGTGATAAGGAGGGCATTTTTGGAATGGGAACCTCTAACTAGTGGTGTGTCACATGGATCAGTGTTGGAGCTGCTGTTATTTATAATATATTATGACTTTGAGTAAAGTAAATGTTCTGTTGCAAAGTTGTGGATAACACAAACAGGTGGGTGGGCAAGTGGTGAGGATGACACATAGGGCACAATCTTAAGATTTTTCTTGTGATTGCATCAATTTTGTTATCTTGGCTGTAAGGCCTAGAGGATTTTCTTGCTATATCTCTCAAAACTTGCATCCGTGCTTACTTAGCCTGCACCCATGGCATCGCTTTCATCCAATTCAAGCCATACCTTACGCTCTGTTCTCGGAATAATTTGCCACTGCTGGAATATCCCAGAATTCACTGGAATCCCTGGCATTGGTGCTGCCTTTAAAGGCCATTGTACATGGGATCTGCCCTTCATGATTCCTGACACTTACTTTAGATGTGGCAGACTAGGGAATTTTATCACCCTGATTTGTGGACAGGACTTGGAGGTGCCGCTGAATGGGGTGGTATACAGTTGGGATGTGTGCTTCCCCCAGCATCAGTACAGGAGGCCACAATACCAAATGATAAGTACCTGATCATTGCCACCCAGGTTCATTCAGCCTCTTTTATCTGGAAGAATGCAGTCCAATGCAGGAGGAAGGTCAATGACCTGCTCCATGCTGCCAGCGTAAGTGCCGCCTCACACTTGCTGTCTCTGCTACTGTACCCATCTCCCACCGAGAACTATGCTCTCCCCTTTATCATTACTGCCTGCAACAGCTTCCTTCACTCGCTGTTACCCATACCCAAGCCACAATGGTGCAATCCAGCATTCCTGTGGGCTGCCTAATGATGGGACACTTCCCCCACCTGCAGCAAAATTACCATCCGCTTTCATCTCTCTTTAATACCTGAATCTCCCTCGTTGCAGGAGAAAACATCTCACCATTGGGCAGAAAAAGTCAAGACGACCAGGTGTCTGATATTCGCTTTTTCAGATCTAATGTGTAAAGGACCCTGACGTGAAAGCCCTGAGCAGCAGATTAACAATGTCCATGTCCCTTCACTGCTTTCCCATTACTTGCTGTGCAAGCACTCTTTAAAAAGAGTCTGCAGCAGCTGGAGAGGGAAACATATATATTTGACCTCACCGATCTGCCTGCTTTAGATGCATCTGTCCATAATAGTATTGATAGGAGTGACCACCACACAGTCCTTGTGGAGAACAAGGCCCCACCAACACATTGCAAATACCCTGCAATGTGTCATGTGATGCTGTGTAGCACTGTGCTAAATGGGATAGACTTTGAACAGATCAGCCACTCAAGATTGGGCATCCATGAGGTGCTGTGGACCATCAGCAGCAAAATTATACCCCAACAGAATTTGCAACCTCATGGTCCTGCATATCCCCCACTGAACCATTATCATCAAACCAGGGGATCGACCCTGATTCAGTGGAGGACATGCCAGGAGCAACACCAAGCATTCCTATAAATGAGTTGTCAACCCAGTGAGGCTACCAGACAGGACTACTTGTGTGTCAAACAGCATTAGCAGCAAGTGATGGAGTAAGCAATCACACAACCAACAGATCAATCTAAGCTTTGCAATCCTGCCCCATCTAGTTATGAATGGTGGTGTACGATTAAACAACTTCCTCCTCCAAGCCAGTCACTATCCTGACTTGGAAATATATTGCCATGAGTCAAAATCTTGGAATTCCCTTCTTGTAAAGACATTGTGGGTCTATGTACAGCACATGGACTGCAGCAGTTCAAAAGGACATCTCACCACCACCAACTTCTCAAGGGGCAACTAGGGACGAGTAGTAAAAATGCAAGCTGGCTAACCAGCAATGTTCACATCCACGAAAGAATACACAAAATTTAATACTAAAAGACCTGCAGTTGATTGGACTTTGTACTTTGAAAACATGCTGCAAGTTACCAGCATGCTGAATGTGCCAGTAATTTGTAATTAAAAATGCAGAGCCTTTGTCACATGTGTCCTTTGCAGATTTCTTTATTAAACTAAAATTTTTGTCCTGGGAAGTGGTATTAAAAGTATTTGTACTTTCCACAGCTCCGGATGTCCTGTCTAAAGAAGATTTGTCTTGGTGCGCTGGATGGTAAATCCCAGAGGCATTTCCCAATATCACGTAAGATCATTTTACGGTATTTCTTTCTCTATAACTGTGAAAGAGCACAATAGCTCCAAGCTCAATGAGAATGAATAAAAGTGATGGAAGCAAAGTTCTGAAATGCCGTTTGAAATTGTCTATTTAACAATAGCATAACAGTGAAAGTCTTGAAAGAAATCACAGCTGTCAGTACAGGTTAGGAAAGTGCTACCATCCAGGGTGGAGGATTGGTTCTTGGCATTCTTTTCTTCCCAGTCTTGGTTTCACCACCACCTAATCTAATCAGTGACCTCCTGGAGACTGAACTATGTGCATATCAAGTGAATTGAAATCAAATCATATGATCATGTGTCACAAGGTAGATGTCATGTGGTCAAAATATCACATGAGCATGCGCCTAGCTTCATTTAGCAAATGTAATCCCACTCCTTTATAAGTATGCACTGCTGATGCATTATAATTACTTGTAAAACCATAAGACAGGAGTAGAAGTTCGCCATTCTGCAAGCTCATGGTTGATTAATTACCTGTTCTTTGACTCCTTCCCTGCCTAAATAATGGTATTACATTGGCAGTTTTCCAGTTAAAGTTTTGGCAAAGGTCTGTAGCTTGGGTTGTAGGTGAGGCTGTTGACTTGCTCGCTGAGCTGGCTTGTTTTCATTCAGATGTTTCATCACCATGCTAGGTGACATCATCAGTGGATCCTCTGATGAAACGGTGTTTATACTGTTTGGTCTGTTATGGTGAGTTGTATAAATGCCAAGTGGAGTAGAATAACACCGTTTCATCAGGTCTTCAAGCCTGCTAATTCCAATACATAAAGTCATTGCTAAGTGAAATATGTCCATATAATGTCTCAACTGTGTTCATGGTGAAATGGCTACTGGACCATAACCTTGATGCCCAAAGCACAACTACAAGACAACTGAAAGTTATATATGAAGATACTGGACAATGACATTGAGAATTGGGAGTTGGTTGTTGAAGGCAGTAACCTCTGCAGAACGACGTGTTTGTTTAGAAGAGGTGGGTTGAAATAAAAAGGTGAGGACTCAGAACAACACGTGTCAGGGAGTCGTACACCTTTTCAGCCTATTGAGAGAAACAAATATGGCAACATTTGGATTCTGAGCCGCACAAGGTGATGCTTAACCAAAGTTGACTGTCATGTTGCAAACCATCATGTTGAGATTGAAGGATGATGAAAGTGAATTAGAAACAGTATAAAAACAGTGTACAAGGATGACACCATTGGAGAAGTTCTAACTAGCTAACACCAGTCTAGCCTCTCTTTTCTTGAGAAATAGACATTGAGGGTGGGTTCAACAGATCGAGGTCTTTAAAATTATGGAAATGTTTTTGTGGGCTAGATGTAGGGAATATGTTTCAACTTTTGGGGAGTTCAAAGTTATTGGCCACTGACAAACAGCTAATAAATTCATTGAAGAGTTCAAAAGAAACTTTTCTGCCTGTAGGATGGGTAGAATATGAAAGTCACTCGCACAGGTACTTGAAGCTAATGCAAATATGTAGCTTCTCCTTAAACACAAGCCGGCTCTTATCTCACAGTGATCGTGTCCCTAATCCTGGACCAAGGGGCCTGGGTTCAAGTCCCACCTCTTCTGCAGGTATGTAGTAACATATCTGAACATGTTGGTTATGAAAAAAAAAAGTATGAGCACATGGAGAAAAGAGAACTGTGTTATGCTGATATTATGCTTGATTCAGAGGTGCTATGTTATGAACTTTCAGATCTTTTCAGTGCTTTTAAAAATCAGATCCAAGCAAGCTATTGAAATGACTATCAAAAGTTGTGATATTTGTCATTTAAACTACCAACGGTACTAAGTCTCTAATAAATTACATATAAATTTGGACATTCGCAACCATCTAGGAATTCATAATACCTTTATGTAAGAATGGGCCAACACAGGAGGTCTCTTGAATTTGCCTAACTTTTATGCTAGACAAAAGGAAAGGTAGAAACTTAATTTGTGGCTGGCAGACACAAGCGGTGAACCTTGGACTATGCTTTGATGCTTTTTCTCATCCAAAATAGACTAAGTGAATCTCAAAGGTTTTAATCCATGGCCCAGAAATCAATTTGAACACCACCTCCTTAAAATACTCCAAAGGCAACATGATAAGACCAGGGCTAACCTTTTAATTTTTTAGGAAGATTTTCTAATGCTATTGGGGAGGGTCTAAATTCATTTATCAGCAGAATGGGAACTTGCAAGGGAATACTGAAAGAATTAAAGATGCAGTAACAACTCCTAGAATCAGTTTACAGAATAGTGCTTTTAATTCTGCATTGTTGATGCACTGTATGAATTCACATAACATTCACACAAGATGCATGACTTGATCATGGTAGTAGAAGGAAAAGGGTATGATACCATTGCCGTTATGGAGAAGTGGCTGCAAGTTACCAAGACTAGTAAGTGAATGTTCAAGGATATTTGATATTTAACAAGATTAGAGAAAAATGAAGGGGTGGTAGGATAGAGCTGATAACAAAGGGTGGGATCAATGTATTAGTAAGAGAGGATCTCCGATCAGAAGAATAGTAGAATCTGTTCGGATGAAGCTAATAAATAGCAAGAGGTAGTAAATATTGGAGAGATTTATAGGTCTCCAACATTAACGGTAAGACCTAACATGGTATAAATCAGGAAATTCAAGGTGTATATGATGAGGGGAATGCAGTAATCATGGGTGATTCCAGTCTACGTATGGAGTGGGTAAATCTGAAAAAAAGCAAAAGATTGGAGGAAAATTCCTGGCATGTTTGAGATTAATCCTGAAAACTCTGTTTGGATGAGCCAACTAAGGCACAGACCATTTTAGATTAGTCATTATGTAACATGAAAGGTCTAATTATTAATCTCATTACAAAACATGGTATGGTGATGTCTTATCACCAAAACAGAGCTTTTTCTTTTTGCTATGTATATATGTGCATTACTCATCATTCGCTGCAGTGAAGAACTGGGGATATGTTCAGTGCACAGCCGTATTTAAAGTATGGCAGTAGACAGGCATTTGTTTGTCAGTGCAAAAATCAGTGAGATTTTGGTCTGGCAAAGGAAGTGGTTAGACTGTGCAGCTCCAGAAATATGTATGTTGCAAACTTTCAAAAAACACCTTGCTAGGTCCTGCTTGCACACCTGGGTCACCTCGTAGATCAGAGACCGGCCTGGACAGCAAATTGTAGATGAAATATAACAGATTTTAGCTCACAACGTCCTCTTCCCCTCACAGAATGTTCTGAGGAGCTGCTCAGACTAGCAAAATGTACGAAGTGACGTTCCACAGGGAATAATGCTGGAACATACATTCAAAAGGTGTTCCCAGATTTGTTCCTGGCAACTGCTGTGGGCTTCACTCGTGTGGAGCTGGAGGCTGGGAACTACTTACAATTGTGTTGGAAATCCACAAAAAAAACTTCCTTCCTCCACCATTGATGTTCTGTAGCAGTAGATACATGGAAACTCCACCAATGGAAGATCCCGTCCAAGCCACTGTCCATCCTGACTTGGAAGTATATTTCCACTACTTGTGATGGTGGGCCAAGTTCCTAGAATTCCCTTCCTAATGGCCTACTGACATCGTGTGGACTACAGAAGTTCGAGAATGCAGTTTACTACCACTACCTTGAGGGCAACTAGGGATGGACAATAAGTACTGGCGCAGATCCCATGAGTGAATTGTGGCTTATTTTCCAAGAACCACCAGCCCATTTAAATATTCATTAGCCATTCAGAAGAAGGGTCCAGACCCAAAACGTCAGCTTTCCTGCTCCTCTGGTGCTGCTTGACCTGCTGTGTTCATCCAGCTCTACACCTTGTTATCTCAGATTCTCCAGCATTGGCAGTTCCTGCTATCTCTGAGCCCATTTAGATGTTGGCTTGCAGTGTGATCTGCCCTTCGGAGTGGAAAATAGTGTGTTGCAATTTGATGTATATGAAAGAATGCGTGGAACAAAAATTTTCTGAACCTGTATCCATCTAAACGTGTGCACCTGGAATTCCCCATGTGGTTGGGATGTAATTTTTTTAATAGTATCTGTTAGGTAAAGAATGTGTTTTCTTTCTAAAACTGCAGTTGAAATGCAAATCTTTAATGGAAAGAAAGATTTAAGAGTTAGAAGGTGTAAATTGTGGTGCTAGTGTTACGGCTGATGGAATTTAGGTCATGAAGTAATGACTAGAAAAATATGGAGTGGAAGAGGAAGATCAAAGGTGAAGATCCGAATTTGATTGATCATTCATTCCTTACTCACTACAAAGTCGCACAAAAGCATCTAATGTACAATAATGCCAATATGACACAAGCGTTGCTTGACTCTTGGCTATGAGGATGTGCTTTTGGAATTTGTTTTCATATACGAACGTCTCAGTAATACAAAGGGCTGGAGAATGAGCAACAAATTACTTTTTGCTGTGTGGTTTTTTTTAAATTTCACTGCAGTTTTCTGTTTTTCTTGGATGTGATCTCAACAGTGTAGAGAAATTGTTCCGAAGTACTTTTTTTTTTTAAACGTCAGTTTGGGAACACTTGGATAAAACAAACAGTTACTAACTGTGACCAGCTGTCTAAAATGTAGCGAGAAATAGGATACTCTAAGATTGTGCTTTCAATATTGAACAAACGAACTAGTATCTCTGTTATGTGCAATACTGTCCTTGAAGTTAATGGCTTTTTGTTCTCCTTCCCATTGTAAACCCATTATTTACACAGACTTAAACTATTGCTGAGAGATAGCAGGAACTGCAGATGCTGGAGAATCTGAGATAACAAGGTGTAGAGCTGGATGAACACAGCAGGCCAAGCAGCATCAGAGGAGCAGGAAGGCTGACGTTTCGGGCCTAGACCCTTCAGAAATTGTTGCTCGCTGTTTTATGTAGCAAAACTGTAAAGCAGTTTTTTAATTGCATCATGATATTGCTCAGGCTTGACCACAGAAGGAATCCCCTTCCCTCACACCCTGAAAACAAGGAAACCTTGGCTCAGCTTGTGTTACCTGACCAAAAAAAAACCTGCAGATTTTGGAAATCAGAAGCAAAAGCAGAAATTGCTGAAAAACTCAGCAGGTTTGGCAGTATCTGTGGTGAGAAAACAGTTAATGTTTCGGGTCATTGGAATAGTCCAGGTAATAGACGTTTGTTCTTGGTGGCCAGGATCCAGAGTCCTGAATATCGTGTTGCCTGCCTGGTACAGTATTCAGGATATCGCATCTGGGCTGTAGAGGATCAAGGATTGAGGGAGGAAAGATCCATTTATCATGGTCAACATAAGCGCCAATGGTATAAGTTGAAAGAGGTTCTACTGAAGGTATATGAGCAGCCAGGGGCTAATTCAGAAAGCAGAACCAAACACGTAATAATCTCAGTTTGTGGCTCGGGTAGTAATCCTAATTGTACCAGGTCGACAAGATTTAAAGAGGTAAATATGTAGCCCAAAGTTTGTGTGGGGAAACGGGTTTGAATTCATGGACAGTACTGGGGAGAGAGGGAGCTGTGCTGATGTATGGGCTCTGCCTGAATCCTGCTGGGACCAGAGTCCTGGTGAGTCGTATAATTAAGGCACTAATTTGGGCTTCAAACTAAATATGAGGTGGGGCATTCACGCTGCATGGAAAATTATAAAATCAGAGATAAAGGAGAAGGTAGGATTGGAAAAAATAGAAAAAATAGAAACAGAATATGTGAATGTCATATTGTTACAGGTGACACTAAAAATGTACGGAAATTTGATAACAGAACCAGCTGAAAGGTTTTGTATCTCAAATGCATGAAGCATTTGGATTAACATAGTTGAACTGCCAGTGCAAATTGAGTTAAGTGATTATGACCTCATCCAATTAAGGAAACATGGTTACATGGAGGATCAAAACTGGGAACTCAACTTTCAGGGATATTTCATCTTAGAGTGAGACAGAAGGGATGGAAAAGATAATGGGGTAGCGCTGTCTAATAATGAACGAAATGAAGACAGTTGTGAGAGATGATCATGGCTTGAATGATGTAGAATCCATTTGGGCAAAGGTAAGAAACAGCATGGGAAAGAAGACATTAGTAAGAGTAGTGGACAGACCCCCAAACAGAAGCCACTCTCTAGGAAAAGCTATAAATCAACAAATAATTGGAGCATGTACAAAGAACAGAGCAATATTTATGGGTGACTTTAATCTTCATGTTGTTTAGGTTAATCAAATTGGAAAGGGTAGCTACAAGAACAAATTAATAGAGCGTATTAGGGCTAGTTTCCTAGAGCCAGCTAGGGAGCGTTATATCTTGGGTCTGATTGTGCATAATGGGGCTGGTTTAATAAATAACCTTTGAATAAAAGATCCCCGAGGAAATAGTGGTCAGAAATGAGGATAGTTAGCTAAAGTGAACTTGATAAATAGATTAACAGGGATGACAGCAAGCACACAGTGGCAGACATTTAAAAACACAAGTCATGACTCTCAACTAAAAAAACATATCCCAATAAGGGTGAAAGAGGGATATCTGTGATCATGGGTAGATTCAAAACATGAGGGATAAAACCTCAGTTGGAATCTATGTGGGTTAAGATTGTCCTAGAGGCTGGACAAGAGTCTTCTCCCAAGATTGCTTCACTGATTTACGACTGTCCCTCTGTCCAGACCCCTCCCTCTGGCCTTTTACCTGCACTCAATCTGTTCATCGAGTGTGTGACGCCTCCATTTCTGTGCCTCCCCTCCTCTTATTCATTCCCTGTGCTGCACACCATGCTGTCAGATGTAACACTGACTTTGTAGTCAAGTCTGCCAACAAGGGTGGTGCTGTTGTTGTCTAGTGTAGTGACCTCCTATATTTCATCTGGTGATCTCCCCTCTACTGCCTCCAAGCTCATAGACCTCCAGCTCTGCTTAGCCCACTCCTTCGCAAAATCCACAAGTCGGACTGTGTGGACAGAACAATTGTTTTTGCCTACTAAAGCCCCACTGAAATCCTCTCTTCCCCCCCTTGAATTTTCTTTTTCTCCCCTTGTCCAGTTTCTTTCCACTTACATTCATGATTCTTCTGGCATTTTAATCTGACATTTTACGCTAGTTTCATGATTTCTAGTTTGTGGCTTCAGCCTCTGTCTCTTTACCATAGATGTGCAACCCCTTTTACATGTCCATCTCCCCATCAGGTTGGTCTCCGGGCTGCTTCCTGGGGAAAAAAGGCCTGATTTGTCCCCATCCACCATCTTCCTCCTCTGCTTGGCCCAGCTCGTCCTCACTTTGAGCAAATTCTCCTTCAACTCCTCCCATTTTCTTAAAGTCAGAGGGGTGGCCATGGGCCCCAGTTATGCCTATCTGTTTGTGGGCTACGCAGAACATTCTTTCTTTCAGTCCTACTCTGGACCCGACACCCACAACTGTTTCATCGATGACATCATTGATGCTGTTTCTGTTCCTGTCTGAAATTGGAAAAGTTTATCTATTTTGTTTCCATCTTCGACCCCTCTCTCTCCTTTCCATGGCCCATCTCTGACTTTTTCCTTCCCTTCCTCAACATCCCTCTTCACCACCAATATTCACCACCAATTGGCTGACCACCAATATTCACCACAAACCCACTGACTCTCACAGTTACCTTGACGAGATATCCTGACACCCTGCTTCCTGTAAAGAATCTATTCCATTCTGCCAGTTCTTCCATCTCTGTCACATCTGCTCTGATGATGCCAACTTCAACGGGGCCTCCAAAATGTCCACCTTCTTCAGCTGACGATTCCCAATCATGCTGGCTGACAGAGCCTCAGCCATGTCTGCGTTATCTCCACACTTTGGCTCTCACCTCCTCTCTTTGTTTCCACCGCAACGCCCCCCCCCCCCCCGCCCATTCTGCCTACCATCTCACCAACATCCACATCCAAAGGATCATTAGCTGCCAATTCCACCAGCTCAAACGGGATGGCCACTGCTAGAAACATGTACCCTTCCCTTCCCTTGTCAACCTTCCACAGGGACAGTTTCGTCTGGGATACTTGGGTCCACTCTTTGTCCACTGTGGACACTTCCCCACACCCCCTCGCATCTTCCCTTGCAATCGTATGTAATGCCTGCCTATTTACTTGCTCACTCCTAACCATCTAAGGCTCCAGACTCTCCTTCAGTTCTGAAGAAGGGTCACTGAACCTGAAGCATTAACTCTGCTTTCTCTCAGCAGATGCTGCCAGACCTGGTGAGTTTCTCCAGCAATTTCTGCTTTTGTTTCTGATTTCCAGCACCAGCAGTTCTTTGGTTTTATTGGTGGAAAAATATTAAGAGAGTAATAGCAGGCCATTTGGAAAATGATAATCTAATTGAGCCGAATCAGTACATTTTCATGAAATGGAAATAGTGTCGTACTAATTTATTAAAGTATTTTGAGTTAGTCTCAGCCAGAGTATATTGAGGAGAGTCAGTAGATGTGTTGTATCTGGACTTGCAGAAGACATTCAACAAAATATCTCTCAAAAAAAGGTTAAGAGCCCATGGTATTGGAGGTAGTATTTGAGATAGATGGCAAATTGGCTAATAAGCAGGAAACAGCATGTGGGGATAAATCGTTCTTTTTTGGGTGACCATTGGGGTTCCACAGGGATCAAAAACAGAAGTTGCTGGATAAGCTCAGCAGGTTTGGCAGCACCTGTGAAGAAAAAATCAAGTTAACGTTTTGGGTCTGGTGACGCATCCTCAGAACATTCCACAGGGATCAATGCTGGGAACACAACTGTTTACAATATATATATTAGTGTCTTGGAAGAAGGAAGTGAATGTACTGTTGCCACATTTGCAGATGGCAAAAATAGGTGGAAAGGCAGGTTGTGCAAGGGAGACAAACAGTTTAAAAAGACCATGATAGGTTAAGTAAGTGGAGAAATAGCTGGCAAGTGGGGTCTAATGTAAGAAAATGTGAAGCTGTTCACTTTGGAAGAGAAAATGAGAGAACAAAAGAACAGTATTATTCAAATGGAGAAAAATTGCTGAAAGCTGCAACACAAAGGGACTTGGGTGTACTTGTACATGAAACACAGAAAGCTAGTACACAGATGCAGCAGATAATCCAAGCAGGCTAGTGCAATATTAGCTCTTTATTTCAAGGAAGTTAGAGTGTAAGAATAGGGAAGTCTTACTGCACCTTTACAAGGTGCTGCTAAGACCACATCTGGAATACTGGGGGCAATTTTGCTTCCCTTATTTAAGGAATGGTATCGTTTCATTGAAGGCACTTCACTTGGATAATCCCTAGTATGGAGGAATTGTCTTACGAGCAAAGTCTAAACATGTCGAGAATCTACTCACTGGAGTTTAGAGGCAGTCTCATTGAAACATAGGATTTTTCAAGGGCTTGACAGGGTAAGTGCTGACCGGAAATTTCCTCTCATAGAAGGCTCTAGGACCAGGGGGGGTCAGTCTCAGAATAAAGGGTTGACAATTTAAAATTAAGATGAGGAATTTAACCTGAGGTTTCAAAATCCTTGGAATTCCTTGCCACAGAGAGATGTGAATCCTTGTATATCTTTAAGCTGAAGTGGATAGGTTCTTGAACAGTAAGGAAATCGAGGGCTACGGAAAAAGGCAAAAAAGTGGATGTGAGAAATGACAGATCATGCATGATCCTATTGAATGACTGAGCAGGCTGAAGGGCCTGAAGGCCAACTTCTATTCCTATTTCTTGTGGTCTTAAACATTATTAATTTTGGCATAAGGATCCTGTTTTGGTACCTGTTCCTGTTTTTGACCTTGTTGCAGTATCATGTTGCAATAAGCATCTTAACAGTGTTGAAAATAATTGGCTTTAATATAGCATTTCTTGTAAATGATTGATCTAGTAAATTGTTCCCACCACTATTGATGAGTCTGTAGTTGCACTACTTCATTGTAGTGTTTTAGAACTCCAGTGTATTCTTCAGGTAAAAATCAAGACTGCAGTATCGAATACATAACTTATAACAATTGGGATTTCTCTGTTTAGAAGTGGCAGAAAAGCCTTTGTTGTCCAAACTAATGCTTTATAAACCCATAATGAAGTATTGCCCCCATTGGGGGGTTCTAGAGAATCGCCCTATGAACATAGAAGACTTCCTAAAGAATGCTGACCATGGATTTACTAATATGAGAGCCCATAAGTGTTGGACGTGGTGTTAGCATGGATAGAGGATTGCTAAAAGACAACTGGGATCAGGGGGCATTTTGAGGGTGGGGAGGCAATGGGCCCAGTGGTGTTATCACTGGACTGTTAATTCAGAGACCCAAGTAATGTTCTGGCGATCTGGGTTCGAATCCCACCACAGCAGCTGATAGAATTTGAAATAAATAAATATCTGGAATCAAGAGTCTGATTATGTCCATTGTTGGTAAAAACCCATCTGGCTCAATGTCCTTCAGAGAAGGAAACCTCCATCCTTACTTGGTCTGGCCTACATGTGATTCCAGACCCACAACAGTGCCTCTGGGCAGTTAGGAATGGGCACTAAATGCTGGCCTAGCCAGCAATGCCTTCGACCCATGAATGAATAACAAAAAGGATGGTAACCTGTAACTGGTGGTATGCCACAAGGATCAGTCCTGGGTGCTACAATTGTCTAAGTTATTCATATATATTGTAAATGAGGAAAGTGAATGTACAGTTGCCAGGTTTGTGAATGATGCAAAATAGAGAAGGCAATAGGTTGGGATGGTAGTCTACAGAATGATACAGAGATAACAAGCACGGGGCTGGATGAACACAGCAGGTCAAGCAGCATCATAGGAGCAGGAAAACTTGACGTCAAGTTTTCCTGCTC
>JAHRHZ010000133.1:12570619-12597293 GCA_024137785.1 Ginglymostoma cirratum | reverse complement strand
ATAGGAGCAGGAAAACTTGACGTCAAGTTTTCCTGCTCCTATGATGCTGCTTGACCTGCTGTGTTCATCCAGCCCCGTGCTTGTTATCTCGGATTCTCCAGCATCTGCAGTACCTTTTATCTCTGATACAGAATGATACAGACAGGTTAAGACTGTGGCCAAAAATTTGGCAGATGGAATATAATGAGGGGAATATGAAGTTAAGCAGGAAGGATAGAGGAGTATTATTTAAACGGAGAAGGACTGCAGAAAGCTACAGATCAGAAATTTAGGAATCCTTGTGTATGAATAACACAATAAATATCCAATTTCAGTTAATTGGCAATACAAATGAAATGAAAGGGGTATAGTGTATTAAGTAGGCCTTGCTAAAAGTGTACAAGGTACCTGTCAGACCATAGCTGGAATACTATGAACAGTTTTGGTCCCTTTACCTAAGAAAAGAACATACTGGCATTGTAAATAATGCAGAGCATATTCACTAAGTGATCCCAGGTATGGAGGGGACTGTCTTATGAGGAGAGTTTGAGTAGGTTGCACTTGTATTCATTGGAATATAGAAGAATGAGAGACTATCTTAATGAAACACAAAATTCTTATGGGACAAAATTCTTGACAGATTAGTTTCCCTTTGTGGGATGGTCTAGGACTGAAGGGCATGGTTGAGGATTATCAGATCAGCCATGAAATCATTGAATAGCAGAGCAGACACTGTGCTGAATGGCCTACATGAGCTACTATATTTTATGGAGTTGACTAATTTTTAAACATTCTGAATTAAGAAAAGTATTATTTGTATTGCTTGAAAATGTTTCATCTTGATCCTATTGTCCACCACCTTGACGTTTGTAGCATGAAATAAATTGCTGCAGGGCAGACCATCCAGTCCATTGTGTCTGTACTGTTGAGATTGTGTATTTATCATTACAAGCTCATTGTATGTTGTATTTGGTTTCTCTCTTGCATTTCTTTTTTGTAAATGTGCTTAATCTTTTGTGATGCAGGTATTTAAATTTGATTTAGTTCACTTTTCAGTTTTCTGAGTCAAGAATGTGGCTTCCTTTAAACTGTAAGAGATGGTGATTTTTCTTTTTCCATCTGGATGGGCCAGAGATGTAGGAGACAGATGTTATTGAGTCTTCGTTTTTGGTGGGTGAAAGTTGCCTTGGTTTCTCTGTCATACAGTATTATGTGCTGAGAATGCAGGCCATGTAAATAAACATCATTCAATTTGTTCTTTCTCCATGCTAATCTTGTTAGTTGGCCAAAACTGGTGGCTGCCGTGCCATTGCAGGTGCTGAGTTCTCCATTGTGTGACAAGTTATATGTCATCTTGAATTTGAGAGGCAGAATTTCTGATTGCTTCTGGAGTGTATTGTGGTGTACGATCTTTGGCAGTTGTGCATCACCTTGTCCCACAACAATGGATTTTTTTCACTCTCAGTGAGGGACAACGTGACAAAACCATTGTACATAGAACAGTACATAGCACTTGAGAGTCTTTGAATATTTGGAGCTGGTCCTTCATCTGAGCAGCAAATGTTGCGTCATATCAACAGACAAATTAAGAGCAGGATTTGGCATTTTGTCCCTTGAGCTTGCTCTGCTATTCAATAAGTCCATGGGTATTATCACAAAAGGACCATATTTGAACTGCAAAGCTAGATTGACATGACCACCAGCTTTCCCCAGTATCAGCTCACTCTGTCCAATGCTTTTTGTGAGGTCCACAAAAACAAAGTTTTGTTTGAGTGCTGTGTGAGTGATGTTAGCTTCTCCTCTGTAGTTCTGAAGTTGTCATCATGCCTACCATGATTTGAGTAAACTGAGGCCTTGTGCTACCTCTGGGTATATTCTGTGGCTAGTGATGGGATCCTTGTTTGAATAATTCTGGCAAAAGCCCGATTGTTGTTGCAGTTCCCTTCGATTGCCTTTTATCTTAAATCTGATGATGTATGTGTCACAACAGATCATGTGGGATTTAGCCTTGTCTGCAGCAAAGGAGGCTATGGAAATGAGTGGACTTTCCATACTAGAGTTACATCTTTCCAGAACTTTCCTTGCTGTTAGGGAACCAATGGCTTTTTGAGCTCTAGTAATGTGCATTTGGCTTTAAGCTCATACATTACAGTTAGCTGCAAATGACAATAAGCACAGACAAAATGATGTCTCTCTAACATGAGTACAGCTCAGTAGTGTTCCCTCAGCTTTCAGTAAAATAGTCTGCTTAAGTAATAGTTAAATAATATAGTCTTACATGTATGCACATAGTATATAAAAGCAAAATGCTTTGGATGCAGGAAATCAGGAAGAAAAAGTAAGGTTGGAAAAAGCTCAGCAGGTCTAGCAGCATCTTTGGAGAGAGAAACAGCATTAAAACTTTGAGCTCAACATGACTCATCCTCCGATCTGAGCTTTCTAGCACTTTTTCAATTGATAGATGGTGCAGTATTATGCAAACTTGCATAAATGTAGCATTAGTGTATTTAACTACTGGAAAATCAAGTCTTGATTTGTTTCTTAATTTTTTTTTTTCCCCCCATTTTCACAGAACACACTGCTTTCTTGCGGAAGTTTTGTGCACTTTGTTTGTCCATTCGTACCACATAATACTGTCACCGTTGGGATATTGAAAGTCCTTGACCTCCAGGGCATCACAGCCTAACCCAATCATATCATGCATGTGTATTTCCAGTGGAGGGATTTTCTACCCCTGTTGCAATCCCCTCTCTCCCCACCACTCTGAAAGCAGAGTGGCTGCTAGACGTCTCAAAATTGGCTGACAGCCAATGAAATACTTTTGAAAGTCTAGTCACTACTTTAATGTAGAAAACATAGCAGCTAATATACGCACATCCCACATCCAGATAATAACAGAATGATTTGTTTTATGATATTGTTTGGATACATTTTGGCCAAGATCACTTGAATCATAGAATCACTACAATGAAGGAAGATGCCATTCAGGCCATCAGGTCTGTACTTACCCTCCAAAGAGCACTCCACCCATCCTCGCAACTCTATCCTCACTATCCCCGCAACTCTTTATTTCCCATGGCTAATCCACCTAACCTGGTCATCCCCGGCTCTATGGGACAATTTAACATGGCCTGTCCACTTAACCTGCATATCTTTGGACTGTGGGAGGAAACCGGAGCTCCAGGTGGAAACCCATGCACCTGTGGGGAGAACGTGCAAACTCCACACAGACAGTTACCCAAGGCTGGAATTGAACCCGGGTCCTTGGCGCAGTGAAGCAGCAGTGCTAAACACCTACATTAACTGCCCTGCTTCTGTTGGAAATAACATAATGAGATTCTTTGCATTCACCCCAACAGGCAAATAGGGGTCCTTGTTCTAACATCTCAATTTGATGATAGCCCACCAAAGGGCAGTACGCACTCGGTGCTTCAGTGGAGTATCAAACCAGTTATACTGATTCTGTTAATCCTTCCAGATGGATAATGCAGTGTAGACCAGGGATTGAACCTGGATAATGCCTTGTATCTACAGCTCCGCTACTGACTGAATATAACTCCTTGAGTCATCACTGGAGTCCTTCTCTGACTTTTTTAAATGGTTCACAAGCTAATAACCTGTTGTACACCATCTGGCAGCAAATTCCACATCATTGAGTATAAGAATATTCAAAATAACTCGGTGGAAAGAGTGAATATAATTTCATTGGATGTTTAATTTATCTGAATATACTGTATTTGAATATTGCATTTTGTGCTAAACCTTATCAGTCTTGGTACAACTTTTACAGGTATCAAAATTATGTATGGTGCAGTTGCTTCATGTAAGTAAATTTAAGCATCTTAAGTGTACTGTCTTTCACATCTGAAGGCATGTTACTTACTGAGGTACGCTTTTAGACACATGGACTGCCCTTCAGTATCTCACCAGCATTTCATTGATTTTTATGTGCTTGCTGAAAACATGAAGGGAAGCGTAGTCTGTTGCCGACACACCAACCTTATTGTTTAATGTTGGTGTTATGACGTTTCATAGGAGCAATACAAGAATCAGTTCATAGCAACATCAGTTGCAACATCTATTATTTCAAATTACGCTTAACAGGCTCAAAGTGCTGGATGTGTAATTTTTGTTTTATTGGGGCTTTGCAGGCTAGGCAGCATTTATTGCCCAGAGGGCATTTAAGAGTCAACCACTTTACTGTGGGTCTGGAGCCACATGTAGGCCAGGCCAGGTAGGGATGGCAGTTTCCTTCCCTAAAGGACATTAGTCAACCAGATGGGTTTTTCCTGACAATTAACAATGGATTCATGGTCATCATTAGACCTTTAATTCCAGATATTTATTGAATTCAAATTCCAGCATCTGCCATGGTGGGATTCGAACCTGCGTCCCCAGAACATGATCTGGGTCTGTGGGTTAACAGTCCAGTGATAATACCACTAGGCCATCACCTCCCTCTTGTGAATGCAAAAACTAATAATGGAACTGCTGTAATTTTTTTTTCACAGCCCAAATGGATGGTGTGACCATTCAAACATGGGTTTGCAAAATGTTAACATTTTAGTGAAATTTTAGTGAGAATTGCGTCCTTACTTTTCTATCTTCAAACATAATTGATGGTATGCAAAGAGGGGATTATTATTGTTATTAAAACATTAATTCTGATTTCTCTCTAAAGATGCTGTTCCAGAAATTTCTGCTTTTGTTGTTGGTGTAGAGGACTTACTATTAGCTTGTTTTTATCTAGCTGTGTGTAATGTTGAAAGAAGTCACACAACACCAGGTTATAGTCCAACAGGTTTATTTGAAATCACAAGCTTTTGGGGTCCTGCCACTTTGTCAGGTGAAGTGAAGAAAAGTATACAGGCACAGCATTTATAGGCAGAGAGAGCAAAAGAACGTACAAATAGTGTGAGTGGAGTGTCCAGTAATAAGTCTCTGCGGGTAATCAAAAAAGCGTCATACGCTGTGAGTAAAGTGTCAATAGCTGAATAGTAAATGAAGGGGATGACCTATAATCCAATTAAGTAAGGCAGAGAGGTAATGACAAAAAGTTTGAAAATAAGGTGGTGCTGGGCACAAACCAAACAGCTGAAATAACCTGATAGGTATAAGAGACGCATACCAAAGTGACAAGGAATCCAAAATTGCACAAACTAATTGGAGAGATCATAAGTGATCAAGGTAATGATAAAACAGGACAGTAAGGAAGATTTTACAAATACACAACGGTACGGTCGGGTTACATGTACTACAACATGAACCCAAGATCACAGTTGAGGCCATCTTCATGGGTATGGAACTTGGCTATCAGTTTCTGCTCAGTGATTCCGAGTTGTTGTGTATCTCAAAGGCTCTTCATTTACTAGTCAGCTGTTGACACTTTGCTCACACCGTCTGACACTTTTGATGTCTTTGCCTCAAAATTCTGTGCCTGTATACCTGACAAAGGGACAGTGCTCTAAAAGCTTATGATTTCAAACAGACCTTTGGACTATATCCTGTTGTCATGTGACTTCTGACCTTGTCCACCCCAGTACAACACTTGCATATCCACTTAATGTTGAAAGAGATACTTATCAATGGTAATTTCAGTTTTAAGTCTGTTTTATTCAAAAAGCCTCCTTACCATCCTGTTGATTTAAAAACTGAGAAAATACAATAATAAAATTTAAAGAACTACAAAGGTCTGGTCTTCAGAAGGTTCACAGAGGTGGGCAAGCCTGTGATTTTCTTTCGTTGACCTGCCAGCATATTTCTGCGTTGATCCATTCTGGAAGAGGTTTGTTTGCAGTAACCTATTAAGCCAATTATAGGAAATGTCACAGCAGTGATGCCAGTGATTACTGGTTGAAGCCCAACTGGTAAATTGGTGGAGCCCTCACAATAGCTGACTGGAAGATTGGTGTTCCATTTAGCATTTTGGTCACTGCAGAGCCCTTGTGATGTGGTTGTGAGGTGGTTAAAACTGCAGTTGTTGGCTGCCTAAGGAAGGGATTTCTCACAAATGACAATGGCTGAGCAACTTTGGTTTCTTCATAATTTTATGTTTTAAAAATGACTTCAGATGATGTCTCTGTCTTAAGCATCATCTTGTTTTCTTGCCAATGCTGGCAGTTTCCAGCACTGGTGGGTCACTCACTGGCCTTTTAGTTGTGGAAACTTACCTGTTGCTGTTAATTGGATGGGATTCCTTGAGATGTGTGTATAATTATCCTTGATAATTGCTTTTCAGCATCTGGTAACCTTCATTTCTTCTGGTTTCTCAACTCTGTATTGAGCCCAACGTGAAGATCAGGACTTTGAAACAAAAATCTACTCAAGTTTATAATCAGAAGTTTTTGTTTGTGGGTGTTTCTGTGCACCAGCTCCAGGCACAGAGGATAATGTAAATTTGGCAGTTATGCCACTATATCACTGGGAACATAATTTTTTTAATAACATCTTGTTAATACATTCAGCATATTAAAACGGCAAGTAATGACAGCAACAGCATTAAAGAAAGTGTTACGTTTATGAATAGCAGTTTGTACATCTAGATATGAAGAGCTGAATCCTTTATTTATTTGGCTAGGTGTGAGAAGCTTTCTTTTGGGAGTGATTCTCTCCTCTGGGCCCAGCAAGAATACTTCCCTACAACTCATTAATTACCTAGCTTGCCACTATGGTGCCCCTTGTGTCCAATTATATTCCCTGTGCTGTTCCCAGAACAACAGATCGCTGCTGAAAGTCTGGCATCCCTTGTGTCTGGTCATTTTTGAGAGGCACTGTACACCTGGACAAACATTTTTGATTCTTCACTGCTCCTCAGCAGCAGCATAATGGCTGAACAGCCACAAAGCCATGCTGCTAATTGCAAGTCCCTGACATTTTCTTGCACATGCAACCCCATTCTGTCACCTTAGCTTTTAATCACCAGGCCACACAATTGCCTGTCCTTAATTAAATCCCATGTGAAGACTGAGTTCCCAATACTCTTTCCCCAGCGCCCAGTGGTCACCCAAGTCTCATTTGAACAAAAACTCCAAATATGAGTGTTCTTTGACAGCCAGCCAAAGGGATCTCAACAGAAATGAATATAGGCTGCAGTATGCACCTGTACTATGAACTAAATATTGGTATCTTGGCCTTGACAGTCAAGGTGTCATTTCGTGGAGCTGCATATCAATCTGGTTCCAGACTCTTCCAGATTTCAGTTATCCTGTCCTTTGATCAGTCATGATCCTCGTCACAGTGTAGTTAGCGACTTTTGTGCAGATATAAACAAGTTGCTTGTTCGTATGAATTTCTGTAGGAATGGGGTGAGCATCTTGATTTGCGAGATATCAAAGCACCAGTCAACCAAATAGCCATGCTAGAAACTGGGTAGGAGTGCTCATAGAACATAGCACAGTACAGGCCCTTCGGCCCACTATGTTGTGCCGAACATTTACCCTAAACCTAAGGACTATCTAACCTCCACCCCGTACCTTGTACTATCATCCATATGCCTATCTAATAGCAGCTTAAATGCCCCTAATGAGGCTGACTCCACTACCCTCTCCGGTAATGCATTCCACGCCCCTACCACCCTCTTAGTTAAGAACCTACCTCTGACGTCTCCCCGATTATCTGTCTCCTTTCACTTTAAAACTATGTCCCCTCGTAAAAGCTATCTCCACCCTAGGAAAAAGCCTCTGGCTGTCTACTCTATCTGTACCTCTGATTATTTTGTACACCTCTATCAAGTCACCTCTTATCCTTCGTTGCTCTAAAGAGAAAAGCCCTAGCTCTGTCAACCGTTCCACGCAACATCCTGGTAAATCTCCTCTGCACCTTTTCCAATGCTTCCACATCTTTCCTGTAATGAGGCGACCAGAACTGGACACAATACTCCAGATGTGGCCGAACCAGGCTTTTGTATAGCTGGAGCATAACTTCATGGCTCTTGAACTCAATCCCCCTATTAATGAAAGCTAACGCACCATACACCTTAACAACTCTATCCACCTGCATGGCAGCTCTCAGGGATCTGTGAACATGAACCCCAAGATCCTTCTGCTCCTCCACGCTGCCAAGAATCTTTCCGTTAACTCTGTTGTCTACTTTCAAGTTTCTCCTTCCAAAATGAATCACCTCACACTTTTCAGGGTTAAACTCCATCTGCCACTTCTCAGCCCAGCTCTGCATTCTGTCAGTGTCCCTTTGTAACCTAGAACAGCCCTCTGCACTGTCCACAACATGACCCACCTTCGTATCGTCATTAAATTGCATTCATTAGGTCACACTCGTATGACTTTCAATTCAGCAATGTTCCTTCCCTTGTCCCATAGCACCCTTGGAAGTTACATAAATGATGGCATGGTTTTGCCCGGTATTTGCCTCCTCTTATGTTATTGCTGCTAGTTTGTGCATCACTGAAATGACAATATTAGTTTGAGCAACTCCAATGGCAGTGTGCACCCTGCCATTGACCTTTGAACATGCTGATGTGTCATCTGCATACATTGCATACGTGCTAAGAAATGTTTACAAATGAAATGTAGCTGGAGTTTGCAAACACGTGCTCTATGAATTTTCTCCTTCAGTGTCCTAACGTCCAACTTTGGTTGATCCTGCGCTTTCATCTGTCAAAGTGACGTTGACTCTAACCACCCTGGGGATTGTCAGTTGCGTTACACATCTGGAGAACAGAAAATGATGGCAGTGAGTGTGGTTCATGGTGGAGATTATAACCACTTGGCCCTGCTTGCTTACCAGGTGCCCATCCCATCAACCTTGGACATATATGTGCCCTTTACTGCTTGCGCTACCCTGGCAGCCCATTTCCACTCATCGTCACCCCCACCCTGGGTTGAGATAAATTATGTTGAGCTTGGCCTCTCTATCCTCTGAATCTGGACATTATACCTTACTGATGCCCAGATGGCACCTCTAGGCTCTTTCTATGGAGACTGTGGTGACTGTCGTTGCTGATAAACACTGTGGCTTCTGTTGTTGCTTCCATCCCCTTCCACTCCCTCTTTCAGTATTGACCTCCCTACCACATTTGGCAGTGGTTTCATCCCCCTGTTACCTGAGAACCTGCCCCCCACTCCCTTCACTTCACCCTCCTTTGACAATCCAGTAGTCCTGACAGTGAATGTTCCAAGCTGATCACTCACCGTGACTGTGTCCCTGACTGAGAGTACCGGGACTCTTGACTGATGGCAAGCCCTTGTCGGAGGACTAGCTCCCACCCGGTTTCTAGCATGGCTACTTGGTTGACTGATGCTTTGATATGCCGTAAATCAAAATGCTCACCCCGCTCCCACAGAGTTTCATACTGCCGAGCAGCTTGTTTATATCTGCACGAAAGAGCTTGTCAATACAGCAGTATTGATAGCATGTTAACACTTCAGTCAAAGCCAAAAGCTAACCGGCATGGCAAAGCAAGGTATGGATGTTGCAAGGATTGAGATAGACACTAAGTGATCAAGAGAGAGACTCTGTGATGTAATCTTGTTTTAATCAGTCAGCTGGAAGCTTGTCTCTCTACATAAAATGTCCCTCCTGTAAACTTTCAAAGTTAGTTGAGAGACCCCCACAACAGGAATCCTTTGGAGCAAACCATGAGCTGATGTAACTGCTCTGCTTTCCGTGCCAAGATTTCTTGATGATTAGCATGTTCCATGCATTTTGGTAAGGTTGGATGTTGAATATTAATGGGAGAAATTTTGCTGTTAACAAGGCAATTAACGAGCAATAATTTCCCTTAATTGGCAACTCACTTCTGCCTAACAACAAACATGCCTCTCTACTTGGCAAAAGCATAAAAGTTGATGCAAGGTTCTCCTGACATTGAGAGATGTCTTGCTGGACTTTTTGTCCAATTCTGTCGCAAATCTTGCTATTATCCATGTAGCTTAGATTTGTGTAACATTCTACCTCTGATTTCTTTATTTGGAATATTGTAAATGTGCATTTCTTTAGTATACAAGTTGCAGCACACTGATTATGAAAATTGAAGTGAATACAATTTTACATTCATAGTCAGTCAGTCATGTGTATGTTTGTTTTTTTCTGTCTAATGTCTCACTGCATCCTTGTATCTAGCAGCAACTTGATTCTTCTATGCACACTGCTAGCCAATCAATATTAGATGCATTTTCAGCCCCAAGCTCTCTTGTCTTATTTTCCCTTGCCAAGTCACCCCCTGCCTTGCTTTCAATGATCCTTTCTTTGCTCGAGTTTTTGTATGACTAACACCAATTCTCACCCACCTGCCAGCTATATTTCAAGACCTCTCCCTGTGTGTGTTTGAGGATAACTCTAGGAAATGAAAGTTGTTTGGTTATGTTGCATCTACTATCAGAGAACCACAATGGATGCAAAGTGATTTTTTTTTAAGAGAAATACGATCTTTACAGGATAATGTTGAAGATGTCTCTTTTTGGAGTGTGGAGCAGGATAGTCTTGTAAGGCTGGGGAAGGAGTGATGAAGTTGTACTGAAGTGAGTAGAATGTTTTCCAATTTCTGTCACTGAAGTAAAATTTTATACCTGGTGCTTCACTTAAATGCTGTCATTTTGATGCGCACACTGAGCTACATTTAATTTAAACAGCATGTTCTGTGGAGCAAAAGAATATGTGGTTGATTGGCATTATTACTTTAGGATGCTCACTCACGTCCTTTCTTGACAAATTTGTGAACAGTAATCAAAATAATTGGAGAATTCAAGATGCTTGGAGAAAAGTGTAGCAGCACAATTTTGGAGCTCTTCTAACTTTTAAAAACTTGATTTTTATCTTTGGACCTACTTTTGAAGTGAGACCTAGTTTCTCCTCTGTGGGTTTATTCACCCTCAAGCAGAAAACAAACTGGCCATTGTGCTCCATTTACTTTTTATGTTTGCATTAAGCAGATTTGCCTGTAGTTCATCAGTAACCCTTCCTGATTTGTTTTCCATGTCTCTGCTTCTAATCCCAGCCTAAAATGCCTAATGGAAGCTAGATTTGAGGTAAGTAATGAATAAAAAAGTGCTATGTAATGAGCCAGACTTTATAAAAGACCTTAAAGTAAGGGAACACTTAGGAGGCAGTGATCATAATATGGTAGAGTTCAGTCTGCGGTTTGAAAGAGAGAAGGCAAAATTGGATGTAATGGTGTTACAGTTAAATAAAGGTAATTACAGGGGCATGAGAGAGGAACTGACGAAAATCGACTGGAAGCAGAGCCTAGCGGGGAAGACAGTAGAGCAACAATGGCAGGAGTTTCTGGGTGTAATTGAGGACACAATACAGAGGTTCATCCCAAAGAAAAGAAAGATTATCCGGGGGAGGATTAGACAGCCATGGCTGACAAAGGAAGTCAGGAAATGTATCAAAGAAAAAGAGACAGCCTATATAGTGACCAAGAGCACTGGGAAATAAAAGGTTGGGAAGGGTACAAGAACAAACCGAGGATAACAAAGAGAAATAAGGAAGGAGAGGATCAAATACGAAGGTAGGCTAGCCAGTAATATTAGAAATGATAGTAAAAGTTTCTTTCAGTACATAAGAAACAAACGAGAGGTAAAAGTAGACATTGGGCCGCTCCAAACTGATGCTGGAAGGCTAGTGAAGGGAGATAAGGAAATAGCTGAAGAAGTTAATAAGTATTTTGCATCAGTCTTCACAGTGGAAGACATGAGTAATATCCCAACAATTAAGGAGAGTCAGGGGGCAGAGTTGAGTATGGTAGGCATTACAAAAGAGAAAGTGCTAGAAAAGCTAAAAGGTCTAAAAATTGATAAATCTCCTGACCCCGATGGGCTGCATCCTAGAGTTCTGAGGGAGGTGGCTGAGGAAATAGCAGAGGCATTGGTTGTGATCTTTCAAAAGTCACTGGAGTCAGGGGAAGTCCCAAAAAATTGGAAAATTGCTGTTGTAACCCCCTTGTTTAAGAAAGGATCAAGGCAAAAGATGGAAAATTATAGGCCGATTAGCCTAACCTCGGTTGTTGGTAAAATTCTAGAATCTATCGTTAAGGATGAGATTTCTAAATTCTTGGAAGTGCAGGGTCGGATTAGAACAAGTCAGCATGGATTTAGTAAGGGGAGGTCATGTCTGACAAACCTGTTAGAATTCTTTTGAGGAGGTAACAAGTAGGTTAGACCAGGGAAACCCAGTGGATGTTATCTATCTAGACTTCCAAAAGGCCTTTGATAAGGTGCCTCACGGGAGGCTGCTGAGTAAGGTGAGGGCCCATGGTGTTCGAGGTGAGTTACTGGCATGGATTGAGGATTGGCTGTCTGACAGAAGGCAGAGAGTTGGGATAAAAGGCTCTTTTGGAATGGCAACGGTGACAAGTGGTGTCCCGCAGAGTTCAGTGTTGGGGCCGCAGCTGTTCACTTTTTTATATTAATGATCTGGATGAAGGGACTGGGGGCATTCTGGCGAAGTTTGCCGATGATACGAAGTTGGGTGGACAGGCAGGTAGTACGGAGGAGGTGGGGAGGCTGCAGAATGATTTAGACAGTTTAGGAGAGTGGTCCAGGAAATGGCTGCTGAAATTCAACGTGAGCAAATGTGAGGTCTTGCACCTTGGAAAAAAGAATACAGGCATGGACTATTTTCTGAACGGTGAGAAAATTCATAAAGCTGAAGTACAAAGGGATCTGGGAGTGCTAGTACAGGATTCTCTAAAGGTTAACTTGCAGGTTGAGTCTGTGATTAAGAAAGCAAATGGAATGTTGTCATCTATCTCAAGAGGGTTGGAATATAAAAGCAGTGATGTGCTTCTGAGACTTTATGAAGCTCTAGTTAGGCCCCATTTAGAATACTGTGTCCAATTTTGGGCCCCACACCTCAGGAAGGACATACTGGCACTGGAGCGTGTCCAGCGGAGATTCACACGGATGATCCCTGGAATGGTAGGCCTAACATACGATGAACGGCTGAGGATCCTGGAATTGTATTCATTAGAGTTTAGAAGGTTGAGGGGAGATCTAATAGAAACTTACAAGATAATGCATGGCTTAGAAAGGGTGGACGCTGGGAAGTTGTTTCCGTTAGGTGGGGATACTAGGACCCGCGGGCACAGCCTTAGAATTAGAGGGGGTCAATTTAGAATGGAAATGAGGAGACATTTCTTCAGCCAGAGAGTGGTGGGCCTGTGGAATTCATTGCCACGGAGCGCAGTGGAGGCCAAGACGTTGAATGTCTTCAAGGCAGAGGTTGATAAATTCTTGATCTCGCAAGGAATCGAGGGCTATGGGGAGAGTGCAGGGAAGTGGAGTTGAAATGCCCATCAGCCATGATTAAATGGCGGAGTAGACTCGATGGGCCGAATGGCCTTACTTCCACTCCTGTATCTTATGGTCTTAAAAAACTAAGTAGGTAATGTGACGAGGATGGCAGTCTGTTTCCTCACTGGACAAATTTAATTGTTTGCAGTATACATTCTCTTGGCTGCACTCTCATCTGTCAATCTGTTGGCGTATTTGTCTGTGCTCAGTATCTAAATTTAGTGATGCCGCTGGATTGTAATTAGACCTTTTACTCTGTGTACTGTAATCTCACATGCCACTTTATACATTTTCTGACTTTTAAGGGTGACAAGTTTAAAAGAACTCTTCCAGAGGGGACACAGCTCTGACAACAAATCAGTTCATTTTACGTGGACTTCAATAAATGAATGGGATACATACCGTTTTACTGGAATTACTTAACCTGGTTCTGTGGAGAATATGTTATTAGGTGAACTAGTCTGCTAGTGTTTACCGTGAATATCTTTCCCATTGTTAGTGCATCCATTCAACCTTTTTGGCATATCTTTTCATTCCCTTTTATATGTTCATCTAGTTACCTTTTGAAAGCATTAAGGCCCTTTGCCTAAACCACTTTCTGTGGTACATATTCCATATTTTAAACAAAAAGAAAGGACTTTGGATGGTAGAAATCAGAAACAACAACAGAAACTGCTGGGAAAATTTCAGCAAGTCTGGCAGCATCCGTGGAGAGAAAGCAGAGTTAACATTTCAGCTCCAGTGTCCATTCTTTAGAACCTTCAAAACTTCAGCTTTTTCCCAGCAATTTCTGTTGTTTTTCCATGGTAACTGTCTTTTAATTTATGGCCTCTACTAATGATTACCCCACATCTGCCCTGTGTTTTGACTGGACCGCTGGTGAGGTTCTCCAATTCATATGATTTCAGAGAGGACACCCTAAACATCCTTTCACGATGCTGGGATTGTCAATTTAAAATTACTCAATGCTGTTAAATTTCTGGGTAAGGAGGGATGAACCAGCTGTCCTTTTATTCATTCATTCCCTTGGTTGGTTCTGACAAGGTTAACTTAAAAAGGATCCTTTGTGGATATTTCTTCCTAGCTTAAATGAGCTTGTGCCTTAGGAAAGAGCCATTTTATCCAGGCTTCCTTGAATTAACAAAAAGAATGAGTTTTATTAATTCTGGTAAGTGGGAAGAAATATTAATACAACCCACATTAGAAACAAGAAGTATGTCCAAAAAGGGAAATCTTAAAAAAAGGTTCCATGGAATTGTCTTTGAACTGTTTATGAAGAGAGGATTGTTGAATTTTGTATCATCTGCACTAGACATTAGTAATAACATTCATGTTGGTATCCTGACCCTTAGTTTTGGTTGAAATTCTGTATTTCTGATACCTCTGAAACCATGATTGAATTCCAGCTTTCAGGGTGAGAGAGGATACTTTTGTCCAGTTTCTTTTCACCAAGTTGCTTTCTAGCAATGAGAGAGTGAATCTTTATTTGTAAGACTGTCATTTAGGGTTGGATTTTTGACTATAACCTTGTCAGCATACTAATAGTCAAATCCAACTGGTGGACATGAGGACTTTTTAGCCTAACTCCAGAAAAGTTTGAAATGTGGCTTTTTAACTTATGTCTCCTTGTGTATTCTTCAGTGATAACACAAAATGTGTCTGCAGTTTGTGTACCAAACTGCAGGAGTGCTTGCTGTTGAGCAGGGGTTTGACACCCTGCATTATCTTCATAGCCACAGGAGATCACAGTTCAGTTTGTTTTGACTTGCTTCTTTCCTATAAGCCCCTCCCCAACCCCTAAGACCCCCTCTTTGAAGGGCTGTTGTTTGAAGTTCCCTGCACTTCTGTAGGTGTGACATTGCATTGGTGTCTGTCTCCAAGCAATCACTTAAAGCCATAAATGGCTGCTGATGAAAGTTATCAGCCTTTCTTTATTTAAAAATAATATTTCAGAATTACATGTTAAAAATGACCGCAGTACTTGATGGGGTTCTGACCTATGGTCGTGCCACCTGTCTATTCCATTCATATTTTTAAAGATCTCTGGTCAGACAAGCTAAATCTTGAATAGCATTCAAAAGTATGGTAGTAAGTTTGACAGGCAGAGTGAGTTATCTCGATCACTTGAAGTTAAAGCACACAGTAAGCAGCACACAGTGGCAGTACACAGCACGGTGGCTCAGTGGTTAGCACTGCAGCCTCACAGCACCAGGGACCCGGGTTTGATTGCAGCCTCAGGTGACTGTCTGCGTGGAGTTTGCACATTCTCCCTGTGTCTGCGTGGGTTTCCTCCGGGTGCTCCGGTTTCCTCCCACAGTCCAAAGATGTGCAGGCTAGGTGGATTGGCCATGCTAAATTGCCCATAGTGTTCAGGGGTGTGTGGGTTATAGGGGGATGGGTCTGGGTGGGATGCTCCAAGGGTCGGTGTGGACTTGTTGGGCCGAAGGACCTGTTTCTGCACTGTAGGGATTCTGATTCTGATTCTAAAAAGTGCAAATATAAACACCAATACCAAACTAGAAATGAATGCCAAATTATTACATAAACAACCATTCACAATGTTGGGATTGTCATTTTAAAATTATTCAATGCTGTTAATGCCTGTTTTTGTGCATATTTAGTGCTCAAATGAAGAATTTTGTTTTCCTCAGTGACTAGCTTGGAAAGTGAAACACTGAGCTTCTTTTGAGAACAGTTTAGATAACTGTGAGAACTGTAGGCAATGCAGGACTCTGTTATCCAACTTTCTATGTAACGTTGAGGAAAGAGCTTTCCGAATGTTAGACAGAGGAACTGGTTTTCTGTTGTCCTTTGGGAAAGTGGCAAATGTCAAGGTCATGCTCAGTAGACTGTACCTTAGAGTTATTGCTCTAATCTAGAACAGAATGCAAGAATGAGGTTGCGCTCTGTTTAGAAGTCCCTGACAACAGTGTCTTCAAAACCCTGGTGGCAAATTTTTGACCCAGTCATCTCTGCATTCTATGTTGCGAGTTGAAATTCGGTGTCCATATTCAGTGATATTGTGCACGAGTTCACTGGTGGGCATTTCCTGGTATATGTCTTGGTTGCTTCTTTGAGAGGCTGAGACTTTGAATTTAGCCTCTGAGACCTCTGCCATACTGTTTGCATTTGATTTTGCCTTTCCAAGGGCACTGATCTGGCCTGGATCATCGTTCCTAGCTCCTGTACATCTGTTCCGCGTAAATCATCATATCTGGACATCTGTAATAATCTTGCCTCTAAAGTTTATGTTGTACGAGCACCTGACTTGGTGTGAATACATTCTTGCCTTGAAAGCTCTAGTGAAGTTATTGAACTTTTTTTGGCATTGCAGCCATGTGCTAGGCATTAGACAACTGATAGCAATGAGATCTATGATCTTCCCATAACTTGCATCAATTTCTTAAATATTTCTCATACTTTTTTTTAGAAATGGAAGTTTTTACATTTATCGGGATTTTATTCAGAATTCTTAAAATAACTAATATTGACTTTAGATTCCAACCATGGCCTCGCTTTGTCTTTTGACCTCTCTGTTTGTTAAACTAATTGGTGAGGGAGCTTTCTTCATGTGTTCAGAGGGAGAAAGACAGCTGAGGTGAGGATTGGTCAGCAATGTCATCGGCTTGAATGAAAAGCCTACCTCTTAGTTTGGAAGCAATATCCTGTGGATTAAGGTAAAGTTTCTGTGGATACATTTGAATAATGAACATTCTAGTATCAGGGTGCACTTGATAATGGATGAACTCAAACAATTTTTTGAATGAATGATTTATTGTCACATATCTTACAAATACAATGAAAAGTATTTTGTTGCCGTGTTTTGAGTTACAATAAGGATAAAAGAAATTACTTCAATAAGAGTTTATGTCATGTGCAAATTGGGGTCTCAAACATAGCTTCAGGGCTTCTGAAAGGTATTCTAGTCTTCAAGGAATCCCGATTCAGGAACAGCAACGATGACACTGATGCCCCAGTAGACCTCAACTCTGCTGTCACCGCCGTTTCACTGACAACACCGCGGGTACAGGCACCTGGAGCCTACAGACGCTGGTGGTCCAGGCACCAGAGTTTACTGTTGTTGGGGGTTCTTGTCCACACTGACACCACTCCTGCCTCGAAAATGGAGAAGAAAGGAAGATGATGAGAGAAAGGATCAAAAGTACATAAAGAAAATGATGCTGCCGGCCTGTAGCAGATGTGCTGTGAAGTCCCTCTAGCATTCTAAATACCTTAAACATTAAGATGAGAAAAATGTCGTATCCTTCAGAATTAACTCCTGTAAAACTACTCCTGTAATGAACTTACAGAAACTTCTCCTAGGTTGTTTGAATAGAAGTTCCAAATTGCTGCCCTTGATTTATGATAAGCAGAACCCACTTAAGAGTGGTAGATATACAACATGGAAACAGACCCTTCGGTCCAACTCATCCGTGCCAATCACATATATCCTAAATTAAAACGGTCCCATTTGGTCCATATCCCTCCAAACTCTTCCTATTCATGTACCCACTGAGATGTCTTTTACACTTGTGCTATGATGCTTGTTGTGTTCTGCATTTAGGAAATGTTTTCTTGCCTCTAGTGGAATCAACCACAATTCATTCCTCTCGTGATTTGATCGCTCTCATTTTATACTTAGACTATATTTGTCATCCGTTTCAGAGAATGTTTGCTCTGATTGAGTTCAATTTGAGGGTTACTCTCTTGCAGCACTGTCTGATGCAGAGTTCCTTGCAGTTCTTGAGAGAATCAATAGGTGGTGGATATGTAAATCAAGCGGCTCATAATGAGAGTTTGCTAATGTTTTGTAACTTAATACTGAAATAAATCTTTGCACAATGAATCACTGTTTCTGTACAAGTCGCAGGCATCCACAAAGTGGTTAGGTCTGCTTCTTATTTTGAATCCTGCCCAGTAATGTAGACTGACATTCTAGCAATAGATATTATTTTGTAGGCAACCACAATAAATCTGAGAAGAAACTTTTGAACACCCAGAGCTTTTAGGACTCAATATGTACACCATAGTTTTGATGACTGGTAATCTGAATGTAACAATTCCTTAAATGAAAAGATTGACTAAAAGCACAATGGATTTTGGCATCCTTGTAAAAAGTGAAGTGGGTAAATTTATAATAGTTTTTGATCCGTTAGGAGAACGACCTTGTATTTACATCCAAGTATTGCAATTGTGGTGATGTACTTGAGATCTCAGACCAATGCAGTCACTGGATATGCAAATTATATTCCATATGGCTTTTTGAAATTTGTTGTTTGTGGCTGAATGGAATGCAAGCTTGATCTTGGAGCTAGGGAACATAATCAGCAAGAACACCTATTCTGAAAAAGTCAGCCCAATCAAATGAAATGCGTTATTTCATTCTCAATACCATGAATTTATTTGGGTACAAAAAATTTCATTTAAATGTTTTGCGTTCCACAGTAGGTATTTATATTTTAGGAAACTTTTGTGGGTATATGTGATTAGTGTGCAAGACTTGAAAAATAAGTTAAACAACATAAGGGGTGGTGTTCTTGTTGGAATATGTGAGTCAAAGCCTACTACATAACATGGTGCGATATATTGTTTATCTCCATTTGCATGCAGGAAATGCTGAAAGGACAACATTTCATGCAAAATAATCACATTACTTTATCTAAAATTCCGTCTCAAATTGTGATCAGAATTATATATTTCATTGCAAGTGAGTGAGTGATATTCATATTCTTTAATCACATTAAAATCACTTTGCCTTTAGTTTCTTTTGACTAATATTCTAGCCTGGACAAATGACCATTTGAGAATTTAGATTACGTTATTGAAAACTTGCAGAAGTTATAAAGTTCTGAACTTAAAGCAGAAAGGCGGTTTTTAGAGAGTACAGCCCTTAAAAGGTTGGGCTCTGAAAAAGAATTAACATAGATTACATTTTATATCTGTTTACTCCACAGATTCTAACTGACTGGTGTACTTTCTAAATTTTGTATTGACTCAAAGGTTTTCTTGTTACACCTTTTCTGTCTTGTACTCCGTTTTGACTTAATACCCTGGGAGGCTTTTTGTTGCATTGTTTTTTGATATGGAGGCATTTTGTTAAAGCTTGCAGTGTCTGCAACATGCAGCCATGCGTGTGTTTTTTTTAAAAGAAAAATACATCCTAGAATGCTGAACCTTGAGGATCAGAGAGATGGTTTCTAAGTCTGAATCCTTGTCTATATATGCAAAAAAGATCTCATTCAGGATGCCTCCAGGAGTGTTACACTTGGTTTTGGCCTTTCTGGATTATAAAGGGGAATAGAGGACATAGGTCCGCACAATTGTGGCATCCAGAGATTTCTGCTGGACTGTGTGCATGTGTATGTTGTGTAGAAAATCTATTTGGGCTCAGTGCAATGTCGTACATTGGTTGAATAAGTCACCTAACTTGCTGCTTAGACTGTTAAATGCAGAATTGCCAAGAGCTCCTGATATTTTACAGAACAGGCCTCCACCATGATGCACTGGCTTCAGCACAAGGTCAAGAGAGAACTGGGGGGATGAAGACCATTTTTATTTAAGAAGAAACACAAGTTTTTTTTTTAATAACTTTTGGTCATGTCTGACCAGATTGATTTGAATTTTTTAGACCTGACAAGGTGTGTAGATGGGGGCAATGCTTTTTATGTAGTCTACTTGGACTTCAAGGCTTTGATAAAGTTCTGTATGAGACACTGAGAGCAATTGTAAGACCAAATGAAATCTAAGGAAATTCGGCAAATTGAATCCACAGTTGTTTGACTGGCAAGAAACAGGGTGATGGTTGAGAGATGTTTTTCTGATTCGAAGTCTGTGTCCTTTTGGGGTCTTCGTGTTGGGCCCCTTGCTACTTAGGGTTTATACGTGAACGTTGTAGTGTTGATCAAGAAGTTCCCAGACGATACAAAGGTTGGTGGGATGGTGAATGCTCAGGAGGATAGGCCTAGATCATAAGATGCTATGGATGGGCTAATCAATGGTGAATGGAATTCAATTTGGATAAATGTGAGGTGATGCACTTGGGCTGAACAAGCAAGGCAAAGGAATACATTATAAATTGTAGGACCCTGGGAAGTGCCAAGATTAGAGAGGGACGGTGTTGTGCATGTACACTGATCCTTAAGGTATCAGAATAGGTGGATAAATTGGCATATTGGTTGGTATATTTGTCTCAACATAGAGTTTAATCAGGGAGGCTATGCCGGAAGTGTATGAAATGTTTGTTAGGCCACAGCAAGAGTATTGTGTGCAGTTCTGGAATCCACCTAATAGAAGGGTTGTGATTGCACTGGAGAGGGTGCAGAAAAGATTTACCAGAATGTTGTCTTGCCTGGAGAGTTTCATTTCTGAAGAGAGATTGGACAGATTGGGATTATTTACTTCTGAGCAGAGGAGACTGAGGGAGGATATGACTGAGATCTATAAATAGATAGATTGAATTGAATGGAAGACACCCTACACCTAGGTGGAGGGATCAGTGACAAGGAGGCATGGATTTAAGGAAAAGGGAAGAAAGTTTAGAGGAGATGTGCTCATAGCAAAAACCCTCATAACATTTAAGGAGTATTTAATGTGCTCTTTCAATACCAATGCATACAAGGCTATGGCCAAGTGCTAGAAAATGGGATTAGAATGGAAAGGTGGTTGTTTTTGACTGGCCCAGACACAGTGGGCTGAAGGGCTTTTTTTGTGTGCTGTAGATCTCCATGACTGTGAATTCAACTAACTGACTTTATTTGTTTTCAGAGAAAATTATTGCTGCTAAAAATGGTATATTTGTGAAAGTAAGAGAAATGTAAAGTATTTCATGACTCCATATATGTCATTACTTTGTCTCCCTTTACTCCCATCTGCAAGTAACAATGACCTAGTGGTGGTATTGCTGAACTGTTAATCCAGAGACCCAGATCATGTTCTGGAGACCCGAGTTTGAATCCTACCATGGCAAGTGATGGAATTTGATTTCAATAAATGTCTGGAATTAAGAATCAATTGAATCCATGAATCTATTGTCAGAAACACCCATCTGGATCACTAATGTCCTTTAGGGAAGGAAACTGCCATCCTTACCTGGTCTGACCTACATGTGATTCCAGACCCTCAGCAATATGGTTGACTCTTAACTGTCCTCTGGGCAATTAGGGATGGGCAATAAATGCTGCCTAGCTAACGATGCCATCAATGCTGTGAATGAATCAAGAATAAAAAGAAAGATTTTTTTTTTTTTTATTTGTTATTTTGCATGAAAATCTACACTGAATCGCTGTTGTAAACATGGCCAGGATGAGATGACCAATATCGGTATAAGTAACTTGCAATGGCACAGTAGCAGGACTCCCATAGATTTGTGACTGTATAACTGCTAAGTTAAATTTATTTCTGTTGTTATTTTTGAGGATTATTACTGTCTCAAGGTCTTTACTGTGCAATATTCATACAATTAAAATAAATTAGTAAGGATAAATCTAATATTTACTTGTTTGATTTGCATGGGGCTCACATCCTATATTACCTAGTTTCATGATCTTAGCTGATGATAATACTGAACATGTCGCATCTCAAAGTGAAATCTGAATTGATCATAAGTTTTGCTTTTGCAGTTTCGTTGCTGTAGTAGTGAGTCACCCACGATTATATGTGTTCTTTTAACAAAAGGACATAATTTTTACACAAAAGCAAACAAAGATATGTGGGAAGATCTTAACACCAACAGCAAGAGAAAAAACAGACCTTTTCCCGGCAATATCCTTTACAGATACCTAATATCGGTGAAATATCACCCCTGTCTTAACCACATTCTGTCTTTCTCTGTTATAAAGGTTCAGCTTTGTAAACATTTTCATCAATTAACGCTACAGGTACTTCATCAAGTTATTCAGCTGAAGTCATGTGTTTTCTTTGAAATTACATTTGAATTTACTGTTCAAAAATGGCTTTGACCTTTTCTTTTTAAAAAAAAAACACACATTAATTTCTTAGAACTAAAACCAAAATTCTATTTACCTCTGCTTTTACAATTCAAATATCCAAATGGCACTATATTATATACCAACTGGTTTCAAATGTCTTTAGAACATACTTCAATCTGGTGTAGCAATTTACACCCTGATCTTGAACAATTTTGCATGTAGTCAGGTGAAACGAGAGGTTCACCTTCAGCTACATTTCCAGGTCCTTCTCAAGGGTTACTTCAATTTCTACTTGGTGGGTCAACATTGATGACTTTTGTTTAAATATAAAGTTGTAGCCTGTTGCAAAACTTCAGTATCTGCCTGACCTGCAAATTGATTGACTACAGAACAGGTTGGTGTTTCTGGAACTGACTGTTTAAAGCAGCTGAATCCAGTGTGCTATTTGGGGAAAAAAAAATGTGGTCAGTGCCTAGGCAGAGATTAAGTGCTTTAAAGCTAGAGGCTAACTTCTTTTGATCTGTGAAGCTGTTACTTTGAAAATGTTCCACCATTGTGTCCGTTCTGTGTTGGGCTTTTGAACCATTCAGTTGATCATAGCTGATCAGATTTTGAGCTTGCTTTGCTTACTTTGGTTCTTGCAGAGCTTAAAACGCTTATGTATCTTGGTTTTTGAAATTTTCAATCAATTAGCACTAACAATATTTTGGAGATTAATTTTCAGATTTCAATTGCAGCTTGCGTGGAGGAATGCTTTTTAATATTAGCTTGAATGGCTTAGCTATGCAAGAGGTCTACCTTTTATTGTTATGATTTTTGAGAGAAAATTGACTTGATCCTGTACAATATTGACCAATGACGTTTGAATGTTGTTTCCTAGTTGCCATATTGTAACCAGTGTTACAGCCCCACTGTTATCCTTGTCAGCAGCATGTGGCATTATTGTAATACATCTTTTCAAACTCCTGGCATTGAATATTTTCCAATTTTTCTAAATTTCGCAATGGCTAACCTGCAGCCCTGATTGAAATGTCAGATTCAAGGTGCCTAACTTTACAAGAGTAACATAGTCACATGTTTGAACAGATTTTGTATTGTTTGTTCCAGTCAAAACTTAATTTTATCTTCATAGCTTTAAAACAAAAAGTCAATGAAGCATGTACATCCTGTAATTTTCTGCATGTGTAGCACAGCTTTTGCCCACATCTGTATGAAAGTGGAATTTCCTGCATATTAGTGTTGGAATCACATGAAGCGTTTGTACACTTCATTAAATTTCTATTGCTGAAAGTTAGGTTGGTTCCAGATTTTATTTTGAAAGTGCTTCAGATTTTGTATTGGCCATGCCTTGTTAAGATTATGGCCAAATCCCAAAACTGAGTAACTTTCTGCAGCAATTGCTCAAATCATTTATGCCTTCCCTGACTTTGAGTAAGACCATGTTGTAAATGTAGAACTTGCATAATCCAAAAACTCATGAAATTTAATGAAGTTGATTGAAAATATGATGGAAAGTCAGATTAGAAGAGAGGGATGCTTGATGACTGGCCCAGTTATGTTGGATAAAGGGTCTCTTTCTGTGCTGTAATGCAATATAACTTTATGATCGTGTGAGTGGAGAGAAGTGGTGTGCATTTACAGTATTCATGCTACAATCCTAAATGGTAATGTGCTGTCCTTATCCATTGATTTAGTTTAGAGTTCAACAAAATACTTCACAAAAGGTTAAGAGCCTGTGGCGTTGAAGGTAGTATATTGAATAGACAACTGGCTAAAGGCAGGAAACAGTGACTGGGGGTAAGGGGTTCTTTTTCAGGTTGGCACCCTGTAACCAACGGGGTTCCACAGGAATCAATGCTGGGACCACAGCTGTTTACAATCATGCATAACGACTTGGAGGAAGGAAGCAAATGTGTTGTCTGCAAATGTGACTATAAAAATAAATGTAAAGGCAAACTGTGAGGAATACACACCATTTTATTGATAGGTCAAATAAGTGGGCAAAAATTTGGGAAATGGACTATAATGTAGAAAAATGTAAAGTTGTTTCTTTTGGAAGGGGGGACAAAGAGCAGAGAAATAGTTAAATGGAGAAAAACTGCAGAAAGCTGGAAATCAAAGGAATTTTGAGGCGTTTGTACCTTAAACACGGAAAGCTAGCATACCGTTGCAACAGGTAATCAAGAAGGCTAATGTTGGCTCTTGTTTCAAGGGGATTGAAGTATAAGAGGAGGCAGTCTTACTACAACTGTACATGATGCTGGTGAGACACACTTGGTGTACTGGGAGCAGCTTTGCTTTCCTTACTTAAGGGAAGATATTAGTTCATTGGAGGCAGTTCAGAGAAGTTTAACTGGGCTGATCCCCGGTATGGAGTGTTTGTCTTATAACCAAAAATGAACAGGTTGGGATTCTGTACACGGGAGTACAGAAGAATGAGAGGCAGTCTCATTGAAACATAAAGGATTCTTAACAGCCTTGACAGGGTAAATGCTGAGAGGATGTTTCCACTAATGGGAGACTCTAGGACCAGATGATAGTCTCAGAATAAAGAGGTGAAAATTAGGACTGTGATGAGGAAGAATTTCTAAGCAATGCGAGTCTTTAGAGTTCCTTAACGCAGAAGCTGTGGGAGCACAGTCCTGTATTTTAAAGCTAAGATAGATCCTTATTTAAGGGAAATCGAAGGTCATGAGGAATGTCGGATCAGCCATTATTCTGTTGAATGGCGGAGCAGGCTTGAGGGACTGAATGGCCTACTCCTGTTGCTATTTCATGTGGTCTCGTGGTCTATTTTCTTAACTTAGTGAAGTATTTTGTTGTATGTGGAATAACTGATTGCATAGTCTTAACACGTTATGTTAACTGGGTGTTTTAAGGGAAGGAAGGGGGGGAAAGGGACTCAATGTGGAATGTTAGATGATGAACTACCAAGTATCAACGTAACTTTTATTTACAGAAGCGAATTACTGCAGATGCTGGAATCTGAATTGAAAACAGAAAATGTGGGAGATCACAACGGGTCAGGTAGCATCCGCAGGGGGAGCTCTGAAGAGCCATCTAGACTCAAAACGTTAGAATTCGAATTAGAATCCCTACAGTGTGGAAACAGGTCCTTCGGCCCAACAAGTCCACACCGACCCTTGGAGCATCCCACCCAGACCCATCCCCCTATAACCCACACACCCCTGAACACTATGGGCAACTTAGCATGGCCAATCCACCTAGCCTTGCACATCTTTGGACTGTGGGAGGAAACCGGAGCACCCGGAGGAAACCCACGCAGACACAGGGAGAATGTGCAAACTCCACGCAGACAGTCACCTGAGGCTGCAATCGAACCCGGGTCCCTGGTGCTGTGAGGCTGCAGTGCTAACCACTGAGCCACCATATCGTTAGCTTGCTTTCTCTCCATGGATGCTGTTTGACCCGCTATGATCTCCAACCTTTATTTAAACAGTGGCTTGGAAATCACTGCCAAGTTGATTTCAGTTTAAAAATATCACATTTTACATTTGGTTTCCTCTACAGTCTTTTATAAGATCCTAAGGAGCCGAAGTAGGCCATTTGCCCATTGTTTGTTATGGCATTCAATGAGATCAAGGTTGATCTGATAATCCTCAACTCCACTTTCTCTACTGTCTTTACTGCCATAAATATTGGTTTATCTCGACTTTGAATTCACTTAATTGACAGTCCTCTGTGGTAAAGAATTCCACAGATTCACTGTCTCAGAGAAGAAATTCCTCCTTACCTCTGTCTTAAATGGGGACCACGCCTTACTCTGAGATTATGCCCTGCACGCTCCGCATTTATCCGATCAAGTTTCCTAACCATCTTGTATGTTTCTTTTCATTCTTTTAAATGCAAATGAGTACAAGTTCAATCAACTCACCTCTCCTCATAAAAATCTCTCTGTAGCAGGAATCAGCCTATTGAACTTTTTCTGGACTGTGTCCAGTGCAAGTACATTTTGTTACCTTCCATTGATGAATTTACATATGGCTGTGCACTAGCAGTCAATCTGTGGTAGTTTGGTGAATGGGTAAGTTATTGATCGCAACAATTTTGAAGCTGGTAAAATAATTCTGATTGCCATCAAGTTTTCATAACTCCAAGTATTTACTAATGCACTTGAGGATAATGGTTATAACCGTGCTTACATTGGAATATTTATTTGCCATTATTTGGCTTTAGTTGGCAAAAGCGTGATTTATGCTTAAATTGAGTCCTAAGCTAGAACCCGTTTGTGCATAACCTGTAACAGAACCTGTACATATGCTTTTAATGTGATTTGTAATAATCAGTACAGTCTTCAATGTACATTTAAGAACCTGTAGAACTTGGTTTGGAGATTTTTCCTCCTTTAATAAATAACTCTCCCTAAGAGAGTTAGGGAAGCTCAAAACCACTCAATTCCATGTTCCTTAATACTTTGAGGACACAGTTTTCTTCCTGAGGGAGACTGTGAGCTATTCTGTGCAAAGTAAAATTGTATTATCTGTTTACTTGGTCTGG
>JAHRHZ010000133.1:12438244-12555932 GCA_024137785.1 Ginglymostoma cirratum | reverse complement strand
CCTGCTATGTTCATCCAGCTCTACACCTTGTTATCTCAGATTCTCTACCATCTGCAGTTCCTACTATCTCTGAAACAATTTTAACTCTATTGTAGTGACAGCTTTCCTTAAGTCCCATCATATAGGATGCCTCTAAGGTGATAGGAAGCAGTGGAGAACAGTGATATACACACTGAAACTGAAAGATGTCGTACCTCCTCATCATTTGGGAGCAGCTGAGCAATAATCACCCCAATTGCTCTCAGTCAAAAGTCAATACCGTCACTTCAGTTTCCTCAAAGGTACTGACCAGGAGAGAAGATCAATGAATGGTAAAAACCACTTGCTTCAGTCTCTCAACACTGCCCGAAGCTGACTGATTTCTCCAACAGGAATTGATTGACCTACCCAGAAATCTTGAATATTGGATCACAAGGAAGGCAGTGGCAATACACTTCTAGCAACATCCTCAGCACCTGGTGCCAATTCAAGATCTGCCAGGATAGGAAAGAACTAAGTTGTGCAATAACTTTACATCACTAAAACCTCGATTACATATGAGGTTAGGGCCTGTAAACCAGACTGAATCCCACTCTGGAGACAGCCATGCATACCCGCCCCCACTTCCGACAGGAAAGTTTTCACACAAGGTTTTCAGGATTGACAGAAGATGGGAACCTGCTTTGATATATCCTGCACCTACAACGTAGCGTCATGCACAGGCATGCTGCCAAAATTGTCCAGAATTCTCTGCTGTGTGAAAACCCTACAATGTAGGCAAACATGTAGCTAAGAGAGCAAAATCTCAATTTGCATCAATACCTTAATATCGCATGGAACTCAAAAAGGAACATGTGGTTCAACATGTGTAATAGACCTGTGTTCAAAAACTTTTCTTATGGTTCAGTTGATACTGCACCGTCTTCAGGAAATTGCAGCTTCTCAGTGCAATTTTACTGGAGGTAAAGATAATACATGAATTGCACCTGAATTTGACTGTGAACCTAAAGTAAAGTAGCCTTTATTTCACTATTTCACTAAATGAAGGCCATGTGCAACAGACAAAGTTCAGTCAGTCAGTTAGTTCTTAGTTTACTTGGTGCAGCTCAGCTTCATACAATAGTTTGATTTATTGCTGAAATATCCTGCAATCACATGAATCCCTTGGAAAAACCAACCAAAAGTCCTAAAGTAAACTGGAAGGCTTTTCAAAACATACAAGGGTTCTATGTAAAATGCCCTCCTTTTTTTTTAGGAGCAATATGATGTTTCTGTTGAGGCTAGAGTGTTGCATAATTTATTGCAAGTTCTTATTGGTTCTTAAGGCAATTTAAAATTGTGTAAAGAATGTAAGAAAAAGACTGCTTCTACTGGTCAGTTTGAGTCCTCAGTTATGCTGCTTATCTTTACATCATTGAAAATATGGCATGTGTAGTACAAGCCACATCAGATTTCCATGCAATGGTGTTCCCTGCATGAAACAACCTTTCCTGATTTAGAATAAAGTTTTTGGTTCTGTTATCTGTGCTGATTTGTTTCAAGCATCTGAACTCTTGATTGTCGATAAGGAATCCATAAAAATCTAATCAATCATTGAACAATTTAAAAAATAAACTACAGGGGCTAACACAAAGCAAACTAATGTGATCATTGAATGTTTATTCAACTTCTTTCCATTTGTTGTTATATTGTCTACTTGGGGAAGTGGCTTCATCTCAATACTTGCCTTTAAATCATGTCATCAAGTCCTGTCAGCATTGACTGTTTGACTTTTGTAAATTACTTAATGTCACTTTATGCTTGAAATGTGTGTTTTTTTTTTAGTCCCCCGGAATGCAGAGCCAGAAAAGGCTGGACATTCTTAGACTGAATCATTAATTTGCCATTCTCAGTTAACATGATTTGCTTTTGTCACAAAAGGTTCAGCTGGAGTCAGCAACTCTGACCCAATGGTAAATTATTGCCTATTCAAAAGTGGGAAGATACTTTCCCTCGATTGTTCTTACCTAATAATGTTTAAAGTGGGCAAAAGGACAAAATTTTCTTTTGTAAATGCAGAAAGCAAGGAGGAAAAAACAAAGGCAAATACTACTACAGAGATTTTATCTGCGTGGTTGTAGCTTTCAGCATGAGCCAGGCATGTAGTGTTTTTTATCTAATGCCCATTAAAGTATTCAAACTGATTTTAATAAGTTTCAAAAGATTTGGTGAAGGATAGTTATGTTTCAGGAATTTAGGAATTTTCATTTTTGAATCATGAATGTGTTCATCCTTAAATGTGGGTGCATGGGTCCTAGTGAGATATCAAGTTGCCAAACATGTCAAACTTCAGATTGAACCTGTTGACTTCTCGTTTTAAGGAGATGTGTTGAGGTGATAGGCAGCCAACCTATTCCCAAGAGCAAGTAGCTTATTTCATATTTTATTGAGGGGTTCAGCCCCATGATTTTACTAAATTTTTGCATTTAATTCTGGTCAGGTGGATCTCTTCTATTTTATTCATTACCGTCAACAGGACTGTTGCGGCACAGTGGACATGTCCCTATCTCTGGGCCAGGAGGCTTGTGTGAAAATCCCACCTGCTCCAAAGATGTGTGATAACATCAACAGAAATTGCTGGAGAAACTTTGTTCTGACAGCACCTGTGGAGCAAAAGCAAGTTAACATTTTGGATTCAGTGATCCTTTGTCAGAAGTTTCTTAAGAGTTTCTCCAGCAATTTTGGTTTCTGTTTTAGATTTGGAGCATCCACTGTTTTATTTTCATTTGTGTGTAATAACATCTCTGAATGTGTTGATTGATTTTGATGGGGAAAAGAAATTAATACTTTTTGGAGAGGCTCTTGTGGTGCTATGAAAGTGTCCCTACCTGTGGGCCAGGAGGGATGGTTCAAGTCCTACCTGTTCCAGAGGTGTGTCATATCATTTCTGAATAGGTTGATTGGACTATATCTGTTCATGACCTTCTCTTTATACAATTAAATATCTCATTTGCCTTTCACATTGCCTATCAACTTGTCCTGCACTCTGAAAGATGGTCAAAAATCAGCTCAGGCTAATTGGTACAAAATGATTCAATATTGTGACAAGTTTAGTCTTGAATGTAGTAATCTTTCTTTTATATTGGACAGTAGAGGTTAGATTGACCTACCTTAGATTTTTGGTCTGTGCTGAGTTAAACAACCTCAGGCAAGACCGCAGTTGTCATGATGGCCATCTGGTGATCCCCGCTGTGAATGTTGGAGTGTTCAAGTTGGCTATAGTGTTGTTCCAGTTCTTTCAAACAATTGGTACTGCTTGCCAGAATCTGTATGTGAGTATGGCCACCCATAAGAGTCCTCAAAGGGTGATTTGGAGTAGTTTTAATTATCCTTCAATGTACGTACACGTTTAGAAAAGAGAACAAAAGGAAATAAATTATCTGAATATTTGGATTTATTAATTATTTGAATAATTTACAATTTAACAAATTAAGATCTATGTAGTGATTGCCTAAAAAGCCAGTTGAATTCAATTTGATAGGTTTGTGTAATCTGTAGCTCAGCTGTGAAAAACAAGACATTTTGATTGGATAGCCTCCAAGTAATTGTTGAGATTTTGAGTTTTTGTTTCCTGTGTGTTTAAACAGCTGCTTGTCAAAATCTACCAGTGCACAAGTAGTTGAGGTAATGGAATGTTTTCAAATTAGCTGACTCTGTTTGGGATATATAGAAATAGGCCTCTTCTTGGCAGGACTGACGGGGGGAGAAAAAAGTGTAAAGTCTTAGAATCTCAAACCTCCAGGTAGACCCAGTTGGGCTACTTTAGTTTAAGTGCTGTGGGACCCCTCAAAGCAGGACAGAAAAGAGCTCATTTCCTGTAATTAAATGAGACCTTGTTAGCTTGTGCATGCATGTTTGTGAAGTTTCCGGGTAATCTGATAGAAAATCTTAAATTGGGTAATCTTCACTCGAACCAAAACGTTAACTCTTTGATTTCTCTCCACAGATACTGCCAGCCCTGCTGAGCTTTTCCAGCAATCTCTATTTTTGAATATTAAAGCTTAGTGGTTTGTAAATTGGAGATGGTACAGGGTGATGGAAATGATTATTATAGCATGTGCTGTATAAATATTAAACTTAACTTAATTTCCCTGTAAACTGAAACACTGAATAATAAAAAAAAACAAACAACTGTGGATGCTGGAAATCTGAAACAAATGTAGAAATTGCTGGAAAAACTCAGCAGTCTTGGCAGCATGGCAAAAAAACAGTGAACGTTTGGAGTCCAGTGACTTGTCTTCAGAACACAATAACAACATAAAATGGATACTTAAGAACCAATGATGCTGGGATAGTATATTAGCATGAATAGAAGATTGGCTAGCGAATAGAAGATTGGCTAGCTAATAGAAGACAGAGTTGGGACAAGGGGGCATTTCCAAGGTGGCTACCTGGAGCCAATGGAATTTAGATGAGGAAGTGAATGTGTAATCGCCATGTTTGTGCATGACACAAATAGGTGGGAAGGACAAGTGGTGAGAATAACATAATATCTACAAAGGAATGTAGATGGATTAAGTGAGTGGGCAAAAACTTGACAGGTGGAATACAGTATTGGAAAATGTGAGGCTATGCACTTTTTACAGGAAGTGTGGAAGAGCTGAATATTATTTAAATAGAAAGAGACTGCAGAAAACTGCAGTGAAGAGTGATTTGTGTGTGAGTCACAAATAGGTAGCATTCAAATTCAGTGGGTAAAAGGGAAGGCAAATGGACTGTTTGCCTTTATCTCAGGGGGTGGAGTGTAAAAATAACAAAGTCTCGCAAAAGCTATACAAGACACAGTCAGACCACACCTGTGAACGATTTTGGTCCCCTTATCAAAGAAAAGAGATGCTGGCATTGGAGGCAGCCCAGAGTATATTCATCAGTGATTTTCGCTATGAAGGAATTTTCTTATGAGGGGAGAGATTAAAAAGGTGAGGCTTGTACTCGTTAGAATTTAGTGAAACATGTAAGATTCTTCGGGTGCTTGAAAGTGTAGCGGTAACTATTTTGTTTCTGCTTATGGAAGAGCCTAGGGCCAGAGGGCATAATCTTAGAGTAACGAGTTATCCATTTAAGCCACAGAGGAGGAACTTTTTCTGAGGGCAGTGAACTTGCGGAAGGGGGCCACAGAGGGCTGTTGAGGCTGGGTGTATTAGTATGTTTAAGGCCACGATGGACTGAATTTCAATCATTTAAAGGAATTAGTGGTTATGGGGAAAAGGTAAGCAAGTAAAGTTGAGGACTATCGGATCAGCTCTGATCTCAATGAAAGGTGGTGCAACCATGATGGGCCAAATGGCCTACTTGTGTCTTAAGGTACTTTTGTCAATAAATGTCCATGAATTGTAGACTGTGGAGGTTATACACGCGCACGCACGCACGCGCACACACGTATACACACAGATACACACACACGGCAACATTTCCCTACTTTGCTCTTCCCCTTCCAGCAATAAACCACACATTGTACTTGCTGTCCTGTCACTTCCTGAGTCAGGCTTTGCTGCAGTTGAGGAGGATGGTCAACACAATAGCCTTATAAATAGGATTTTAATTGAATTGCAGTGCTCCCTGTTCTCTCAACATTTACAGCTTGATACAGTTGACTCTTTGCTGGAATTCTTCGTTGTTGGTGCTCCTTTGTGAAAGGCAGATGCTGAGATATTGAGAAATGTTGGATGTACTCCAAATGTGACACATCTACCTAGATGGTGTGATGGGAAGGCTGGTGGCAAACTTCATCAAAATTTTTAAGGACAGGCCAAGCATTTTGTAAGACATATTGTAAGATTGGTGAATGTTTGAGAGCTTTCACTAGCAGAATCGTTGAATGACATGGAATGATTTTCTTCCATGAAGCTGCACCTGCTAGTGTTGAAACCCCACTCCTGAAGAGCCAATTCTAATAGAAGGGCCATTGTATCCAGCTGCCTGAAAACTGTCACCGTCAACAGGTTCTTTTCCCACAGCTCTTATTGGTCAATATGTTCAAAGGCTGCCCAAAGGATAAAATGTAAGGATATGCTTTATGTTGCCTTCAAGCTTGTATCATTGATGCCATTGCCTGGGAGCAGAAAGCTGCTGATCACTTGGCATGACACCTCCCGATCCAGCAAAGCACAAGTCACTGAGGCTCAGCAATGTGACAATGAGGTGGATTGGTTGCAGCAGAGGAAGAAGAAAGAAGCCAATGTGGGGCTGAGATTTTCATTTCCCCAAACAATAGTTTGTCCCACTGTAGAAAAACTTGCGGATGCAAAGTTGAGCTTCTCAGTCATCTGAAGACACATTTACCCCGAAAAACATATCTTCAGTTCTAAGCTGATATCTTTCTGTTCATACATACAAATTTTTTTTCTTATACCAGGACATCTAGATCTGATGGGTTCTGCAGTTCCTCTTTTTTTTTTCTAATTTAACACACTCCAAATCCAAAATTATTTTGGCCTTTGTATTATAAAGCCTCAGGACAAACTCATTCTTCTGTTTTAACTACATATTCTAATATTCTGTTGCATAAGGTGAAAGAAGATATGAGGGTTCTGTCTACATATTCTTGTCAAAGCGGCAACTAGTTAGTTGTTCACTTTAAATTGTGTTAATGCTTAAAGTGAGACAAATTCCAATTCAAGGATTTTGAGAGTGGTCCTGTCCACCATAGTAGGTGCTCTCCCATTCCTGTGTGTTCCATATGATTTGAACAAAATAAGTCAGTTTTGCTGAAATGTTGGTTCCGTCCTTTCCAATGTTTTCCACTATTGTGGCTGGTGGATGCAGTTCATCTGGTGATTTGAATATTCTGATTAAATGATGTTGATCCAAATTTATTGTTAAACCTTATGTTTTATGGATTACCTGAGCTCTTGTTTTATAGCATAATGTTTCTACAAATTTTGTCTATTCCATCTATTCCACTGAATTACACTCGTTGCGGGGGGGTCTGCCCATAGCCTATCTGTCCTCTTTTTATCTCCTCCTCATCCTTGTCCTCGTCCCCATCCTCCTCCTCCTTCTTCCCCTGCCACCCCTTTCCCAAATATACATTTGGATTATCTCGTAGGTTAGTTGTCATCTGCTCAAGAGTCCCTGTTTCTACGTGTGAGTGGCAGTGAACAATTTCTGTCAAGAAATTTATTTTATAATTATTCTGGTGGGATTGTAGTGATTCTTATTTTCCACCTTAAGTTTCAGTTCCCACTTTCAGGAAATCTTGAAATCTTTAAATCCTAAAGACTGAGTCTGTAATTTTGAAGTAAGGCTGTAAAAACAATTTATGGGCAAAAATTCAAGAATAAACTATTTTGGCTTATTTTAGAGCTTTCATTCCAGGTGGTGGATGATTCTGTAGTTGTTCTTTTTTGTAATATCAGTAGTTACTGCCTCATAATGTGCTCCAGAAAATTGCTGTCGTTCGCTGCTACTGTCCAGGTAACTGCACAGATTGTTTCTAGTCTCTCACCAGGTTTGAAATTTTCTGTTGAGTATTCCAGCTTCTTTCTCCTGTTGAAAGCAATCTGTCGACGTAAGCAAGAAAAAAAAAACTTGGCTGTGTGACTTGTTCCCAACAGAAATGCTGTTGATGGAGAGACAGCGAAAGTTGAACTTACTGATGTGGGAAATCTGTTTTTGTTGCCAAAGAGATAGAGATAGAAATTCTGTTGCTAAGAAATGATATTTTCCTCTCCCTTAACTGATTTTCATAATTAAAGACAAAATAAATGTGGAGATCAGTTTGATCCTCATGAAAACTAAAGCAAAGTTTAATTTTGAGAGAAAAGTCTGTTATTCCAGCATTAGACTAGCATTATGTTTGATCTATTGTTAGAATTTTGACTAATTTAATTGAACCATAGAAATAATGTCAATTTTTTGGATTATACTTTTTAGATAGATGGCAGTTCTTTTTAGCCTCTGCTGTGAGGTTTGCATAGTTTTAAGCTTAAACAAAATAGCAAATCTGGGCCAGAATGGTACAAATATATTATTCTTCACTAATTGAACTAAATAATATTATTGTTAAATGGATTTAATAAGAGTAATTTGCTTCTTTGAAAAATGTGGTATACTGTGGAAGGTTAAAGCCATTGCCCTTGGCCCCTGCCAAAAATTGTGTACTCTGGCCTCCAATTCCCTGGTCTGCTCCATGGCCTGGCCAGCTGGAATGAAGTAGTTTGTAACCTTGCCAGTTTTTTCTGACCCTGAGCTGACCATCTATCTCCAAAGACTGTCCACTTCTATCTCTGTAATGTTATCTGGCTCTGCTCCTGCTTCAGTTCATTTGCAGTTCAAATCTTGTAACACTTGTGTGCTTTTGTGACCTCCATACTTGAGAATACAAATGCCCTCCATCAGTCAATGTCACCAAAAACAGATTATCTGATCATCACTTCATTGCTGTTTGTGACCATTCTGAGGGAGGGTCACCAGACCTGAAATGTTAACTCCGATTTTTTTTTTTTTTTTTTTCCTGCACAGATGCTACCAGACCTGCTGAGCTTTTCCAGCAACTTCTGTTTTTGTTCCTGATTTACAGCATCCGCAGTCCTTTTTGTTTTCTATATAAATGCAAGTTTTTTTTTTGTCCAATCCATTTATCTGCACTTTCGGTTTGGAGAAGCAAAAATTTGCACGTGTTTCCTACTTCATTTCTTGTCTGAAAGCTCAAGTAGCAGTATGTTGCCTGAGAATAGAATGCAGATTTCTCTGGATTCATATTTATTAACACATTAAGGCCCAGAAGGAAGAAAACATGATAAAAATAAGGACCGCAGATAACAGCTTTTGAGACTCTTTGACACAAGGCCCATAATAAAAGACTTGCAGTGAATGATCGTCTGAATTAAGATTTCAGTGTGGTGAAGATTTATAATATATCATCATTTGGGAATTGGATTTCAAAGTAGAGGTAAATGTGTCTTTGGTTTTAGTTTCATGAAGATGCTTTTTTTTTTTGTAAAAAGACATTTTTGACCAGTTGAATTCAAACAGGATTTCCAAGAAAACATGTGACTTCAGCTAAATGACAACCTGGAAAGGTAACTAGAAGGTTTACAAAACTGAACTCTTAAAATATACAGAAAGACAGACCTGGGGCCACAATAAAAATTGAGAACAGCATTTTCATACCTGCAGAAGGGCATTTTATTTTCTGGTAGTCCAGGCTTTCAAAATCAACATCTTGTAGGAAGTGTTCCTACTGAATCCCTCATTCAATAATAGTAATTGACACTTTGGTAATTGGTATATGATATTTTCTGAGGGACTCTTGAGTTGGTTTTTCACAGGCATTTTATCAGAGAAGCAGCAAAAGCTTTTATTGTTCTGGAGTGTGAGTACGACAGCTTATTGCTATCAATTCATGTTCACAGCACATGATTTGACCACACTAAAAAAGGGCGCAACAGTTATACTTGTAATGTGCAGTGTTATTTTCAAATTGCACAATCGTCAGTGCTGCTAAAGATCTGTTTTCATTAGCATTGGATGCAAGTTGTGGAGAACTGGTATTGCACTAAAGGGAAAGTCACCATAGCCTGACCAGATTGCAGGGCTACTCTTTCTTTAGACAGGGAAACCGGTGATGGTTTAACCTGAGGGTCACCATGCCTCAGTTGAGGGGAGAGGTTGAGGAGCGTCCTTTATGGTAAAGTCAGCTGGTGCAGGAATTGAATATATACTGTTGGCGTCAGTCTGCATTGCAAATGGGCTGTCCAGCCAATTGAGCTAATTGACACCTGTACTGTGGAGCTGTGAATTACAGGGCTAAAGTGGGAGAGTGGGACGGACTGGATTGCTTTGTAGGGTTTTGGCATGTTCTTGATAGATCAAATGGCCTCCTTCTCTGCTTTTAATAACTTTTGACACTAAAGATAAGGAGCTGCATGCAGGGATACTGTATGGACATTTTAAATAGGTGAAAGATACATAGCATAGAAGAAGATATAAAAATCTGAGTCACTTTGTAGCAGCAGTAAAAATGCTATGCTCAAATTGGTTACAGATATCCTTGCAACTTGCAGTTCAATGCTGTCACAGTTTTCTTGAATAATCTTTGCCTCAAAAGAGGTAACCAATTCCTCTGATTTAGTCCAGGGAAATCTATCTCTCTGTATATGCAGTTTACTGGGTGACAACATGTGGGCATAATTTTTCTCTCCGTCACATCCCTCCCCTCCTGTTTTCCTACAGCAAACAAAAGCTACTGCTGGTTTCCATGATGGAGGGAAATGAAAAGTGGAAGCACCTAAGAAAGCAAAAAGACAAATTTTGGTTCATAATCACAAAATGACTCACATATCATCTAATATGTGTTTCATAAAGAGAAATAAGCTTCTTTAGAGGAGGAAGAAACATTCAAGATTTTGAAACTCATAAAGCTGATAACGTGAGTTGCCAGCAAAGGATATTTAAGTCGGAAGCCTCTATCAAACATTGTTTTTGCAACACAGGCATGATTTATCATTTCCACTTTTGTTAGGAGGTGGAAGAGTCAACTTGCAAAGTGGCAAGACAAAACTTTATTTTAATTCGTGTAAGGAATGCTACTCACTAGCCTCTGACAGCTGGTGAGAGTATTTAATCTACGAAGAGACCCTGCAGGCAATCGGCTTTCTTGCCCTCAAAGTAAATCTGTCATACAAGCCCATTATCGCGAGTGACTATTCATTATGGTAGACAGCAAGGTCCCTAGATGTTGTTTCAAATTCCTTCTGATGCTGTCTGACCTGCTGTGCTCCTCCAGCTCCACGTTTTATTGACTGACTTCCAGCATCTGCAGTCTTTGCTATCTCCTAGGTTGGTAAGGATTATCATTTCCATAGGTTTGTCAACTGAATGAAAGGCTTGCTAATTAATGCACTATTGGAAATTCTGAAAAGTTGTTTTCCTTTGTGTGAAACAGCCCAGAACTATGGGACTGGCCTTGAAAATTAGATGTGTCTCAGAAGGGACTAAATCTTGGGAGTATTCCTCAGAGAGTAGTGGAGGCGGTGTCATTGAATAGTTATAAGGCAGAGGTAAATAAATTCTTGACTAACGAAGGAGCCAAAGCTATTGAAGGGTGTGGAGATGAGGCCACAATCAAGGTCAGCCATGATCATATTGATTTGGTGGAGTGAATTCGAGGGGCCGAATGTCCTCTTTATCCTGCTCTTACTTTGTATATTAGTATGTATGTAGTTGACTCTTAATTGTCCTCTGACCCATCAAGCACTCAGCTAAAGGGCCATTATGAATGGACAGTATATGCTGGCTCACCCAGCGAAGGCCACATAGTATAAATTAAAAAGAAGTGTGCAGCTGAAATGATTATATGGTGATATCAGCCCAGAGTATAAACACCTTCAGGAATTTGTCTGGGAATATCAATTGTTCAGATAATCTGAGGTCAGCCATTCTAATTGGATGCTCTGTATTATAATGGAGAGAGTGCTGACGTTTAAACAGTTTCTTTAAAGTATTGAAACTTGGAAACAGCCAAGTTTAGCTAATAGATTCTAATGTTCTAATGAATTGATTAGACTGATCAGCTTTCCTTCTGGAATCTGATTTTTAGTCATGCAGAGCCCCACTTGAAATGTTGAGCTATCTTGATTTAATTCAGTTCTTCTTCCCAGCTATACACAGTTTGGCATGTACTATGATTTAAACTCAAAGATCAAAAATGCCTCAGTACAAAAAATGTGCTCCCAAACTGGTCACGATATTTCCCGGAACACTCTGAATGTGTCTCTAATCGGGTTTGTGGCCTATCACGGTGTAAAAGGGCTCTTATCAAAGTCTTGAATAACAGCCTGGATGACTAACATAAAAGTAAACTATCCCTACTTGGCTGGCATGACTTGTCAGCCGTTGTCATGTTGTGACAATACAATTCTCCTGCTTCTTCAAGTGCCTCCACTCGTATCCAGCAATATGGGATTGCAGTTTTCTGGTATTATATTTATCTAATCGTAGCCAGAGAATCACTTGCAATGGCTTCGTTTTGGCTCCTCATTGTCCCTTAAATATCTATCTTTGATCTCTTCTTATTTTCCACTTGCATGTTGGCTATCAGTGCCATTTGAAAGTGCAACTTTAATAATCACATGCACACTGAAAGCATTAAACGCTACCTCACCACTAGCTCTCTTGACTGCTCCACTTCTGCTGAGTTATCCGATGCGCCATACTTGATGTACAGAGGTATCCCCAAGTTAAATGGTGGAGGACCATTGTCTTCGGTCCCCATTTCAACTCCATTCTTGACCTACTCATTTCATCCATCCCTCTGGCAACTGTTTTATAACTGAACCAGAGTGGTTATAACAGTGGTGTCCTGCTTCTCCTTTTAAGTTAGGATTCAAGTACAGATTTGTGGCATCACGCTGACTATTATTTTTAACTCTAATTTCAACCCAGCCTCTGTACAATGTCTGCTGAAATCCTAATTTATGCCTTTCTCATTTCGGTGTTTCAAACCTGCACCAGGCTAGTTTCCCAGGCTAGGTCCTCCAGACCTGTGGTTCTTGTCCCTACTCTCAACAAGTTTTATTCACCTATCACCCTTAGACTCGCTGCCCTATATTGGATTCCTGTCAAGCAGTGTGTTTATTATAAAATTCTCAATTCTTTTCAAATCTCTCCTTGGCCTTGGATGTCTCTTCTGTAATCTCCTCTGGCCCAACAGTCCTTTCAGACATTAATGCTCTCTAATTCCGGTTTCTTATGCAAGCTAATTTTAATAGCTCAGTTGGAGGTCTTGCTTTCAGTTGCCAAGGCCCTAAGCTCTGGAATTCGTTCTCTAATACTCCCTTTAAGATGCACCTTAATATCTAGTTCTTTAACCAAGCCTTTGGCCTTTTTGCTCTTAATAGCCTCGTATGGCACAGAATCTAATTTTGCTCTTTAACTATGCAATGATGTGACTTAGGAAATCTTAAAACATTAGGGTGGTCTACAACTCTAAGTTATTTCACTAATTGAAAAGGTTTTTTCTTTACTGGTGCTTGATGGACAAATGGTAAAAGGAAGTGTAAAATATTCTGAAGTTCCAAGCACTTATTGAAGGTATTATCTTTTACACTTCTAGTCTCTGATTTGAGTTTTTGTAACTGTGTGCTATTTTCAAACTCCTCTTTTAACAAATTTTTTTTGCCAACTGAGAAGTACCTCTGTTTTTAGTGATATTTCTCACAAAGGAATTGTAGTACAATTGCGGTAGTTGAGGTGGACAGTGATTGTTGTACTTAGGAATATTTAGTGCTTCATCAATCTCTCTCAAATTCCTTCAAATGCTGCAGGCACCAGTGCCTGTTTGCAATCTGTAAAATAGTGAGGGCAGGTGACTGAAGCTGTGATCAAAGAGGTAGTTTTAGAGAGAGACTCTGAAGAAATGATGAGTGTTTTTATTGGAATTGGAGAATATACCATCACGTGCATGACCAATAATGGATAAACTTCTGTTAAGCAAAGGTATTAAGGAGCATGGGCCAATGGCAATATATTAAGTTGGGCCACAGATCAGCCATGATCTCATTGAATGGTGGAACAGGCTTGAGGGACTGAATGGCCTTCTCCTGTTCTAATGTTCTCTCTAAGCCTCTCAGCCATATCTTTTCGGGCAAGCTTAAGGGCTGCAACTTCTTGTTTGGTCTCTTGACATCTATGTTCTCCAGAATTTATGAAGCAAGCACACAGGACAGTTTGCATGGGGACCTGTTGGACTAGTGGTATTGTCACCAGACTATTAAATCCAGAGACCCAAGTAATGTTTTGGGGACTGGGTTTGAATCATGCTATGGATTTGAATTCAATGAAAATCTGGAATAAGGAGACTTACTGGGAGTTTTCTCTATTTTTGCATTCAGATCTGATGTTCCCTACTACCTTTGTGGTGAATGGATGGATTCCCAACTTTTTGTGGCCGAAATATCAATGTCTGTCCTTTTCACAACTTTCTCAAATAAAGCCTGGTGCCTGTGGCTTTGTAAATTCTTCCTGCCTGAAATTTAGTTTAATATGAATCTGCTGCTCTTATCACTCTTAAGTTGCCCCCTTGTCCCACTGATGTTAGTAAACTTGCCACCTTGGTTTATATTTTTACCTTCTATCATCCTTGACTTCCCGACTGCAGTCCTATTTCGTGCTGTGCTGCCATTTTGAGCAGAATGCTCATTCTGAGCTGTAAATACACCTTTCTTTGCAAAAAAGCCTATAGACCTCTCAGCCTTTTTGTTGCACCATTAAAGTTTTTTGCTCTAACCCAATAGGTGTTTTAAACTCTACTCACAGCTGCTGTGCTTGATCGTTTCATGGCTGAACCTCTAATTCGCACTGTTCTCACAGACTTTTGCTTCCTGATTTAATTTGTAACTGCCAAGTGTGACGAGCTTCTAGGTTATACTTGCTTCTGGGCTTCTTACCAGAAAAAGTTATTACCTAACCCTAATCCTATCTCAGTTATTCCCATTTAAGTGCTATTTCTCTCTTGCTATTCTTTCCATTCATGTGTTTCTCTGCCAGTTTCACTGTTCAACCACTTTACTGTTAGCTGCTGCAGGTATTGAGTGGTTGTATAGGTAGTATTTTTAATGTTGTAAAAGTCCAGCATTGGGCATGAGTCGACTGGAATATTGTCTCTCAGATCCACTGGAATTCTCATTGTTACCTTGTGGTATTAATCTGAAATAGTCACTGCTGATTACCGTATCATATTTGGTTTTAGGATGCCAACCACTTGCAGCATGTGGTTGGAATAGTTTGCTGCCATCAACTTAGTCTTAATGAGAAGAGGCTGTATCTTAAACAAGATGTATTTTGTTGCATGATAACCATCAGTTATCAGTTCAAAGGTAATTAAGGGTTCACATCAAATGCTTGCTGGCAATGCTCACATCCCATGAATGAATAAAGAAGGTGGTTGATGGTAAATCCATGTGCTTCTATGGTTCAATTTAACTTGCTGGAATAGAAGCCTGGCATCGTTTGACCTTGTATCCTGCGACTAGAGTGTATTTACAGAATACTCTACTAGAAGAATCTATTAACATCGTAGTGAATTGGGGGTATGGTTATCAGAAGTGGGTCATTTGTAATGCCCACAGTGGAACAAAATAATAATTCGTGGGTGTTACTGCATTTCTCAGCAATTTGTAGTTCAAAGGTGAGATGCAGCTAGTTGATGTATAATTGAGTCTTTTCAAGGGCCAATATTTAGTCTGCTTTACAGATACAATACGTCGTGCTCCACACTGTTCAAACTGCTGAAAGCTTTTCATGCTCAAGTTTGCTGAGTTGATGTAAAAGATTAGCTATAATTTTACATTTAGATAGTTAAGCCACATAATGGCATCAGGAGTGTGCTGTTCTGAATCCTCTGTTGTATTCGTGAAGTAGGATTTGAATTGTTATATGTTCCATGGTGTTCACTAGGTGACAAAAGTCTCTCATTATGGTCTCGCACACCTACCATGATTTGTGCTGAACAAACACTCTGCTGGAGAAGCTCAATAGCATCTGTGAGGAAAGAAACCGTTAATTTTTCGAGTCCGGTATGACACTTCGTCAGATGAGTCTGTTCCAACTCGAAATATTAAATGTGTGTTTCTGTTGCCGTAGGTGCTGCCAGACCTACTAAGTTTCTCCAGCATTTTGTGTTTTATTTAACATTTTCAGCATCTGCAATATATTGCAGAGTTCTAAGGAAGGGTCACTGGACCTGAAACGTTAACTTTGATTTCTCTTCACGGATGCTGCCAGACCTGCTGAGCTTTTTCAGTATCCTCTGCTTTTGTTTCTGATTTACAGCATTTGCAGTTCTTTCATTTTTTATTTTACATTACTTTTATTTGATAATTTGTATGGAAGTGGTTTAAGGTTATTCATGAGCTTCATAGAAGCTCAAAGCCAAAGATCTTCTGCACTGGGCCTTTTAACAAGGTGGCTTCTTGCGAGCTTTCATTAACATTCCACGGTTCCAAGATTTGAAGTTGCAGCTCACCATCACCACAACCTCAAGGCAAGTAGTGATAGATAATAAATGTTGAGCTAGCCAACAATTCCCACCACCTGTTAACGAATAAAAACAAAAAGTTGGGATTGGATTTGCAATGACGTGTGGGAACTGAAACCGTGTTTGTTTGGGATATTGTTAGAACTCTGGTGACTGAATAGATGTTGATTTTCCTGAGTTTTTGAGGACTTTCCAGAGGGTTGTGCCCAAACAATTACATTTAATTACATTTTAACAAGATAAGTGCAGCTGCTGAGGGCTGTTCTATTTACCTAGCAGATACAGTAAGTATATCTGATAGTTGAATATCTCCATATCCAGTCTCTTATTTTTGGCTGCTAAATTTTCGATTAATGTGTGAAGTAAAAGTATGTAAATGTTCAGTGAGCAGACCCATGTTCGTAGGTGTAAAAGTGGATGCTGCTAAAATGGGAATCAGTATTTGGTGAATGAGCTTTAAGTTAACTCCTTGCATCGATTTTGATCATATGAATTTACTTTAAATGAGACTGAATGCAAGTTCTTTCAAAATTATCCTGGCATTTTTTAAAAATTGTGTAAATGTTTTTATGTCTGCTTTTTTATTTCTAACTCAATTGTATCAATATTGCTGTCAAAAGAACTACAAGGCTGTGAAATTTGCAACATAAAAATTAAAACATATGTAGGTAATTGGGACTGAGCTAACAGCAAATCCAACAAAAGTGTAAATGGGCTTCATTGGCTCTCTACCTGGGGTGGGAGACTATGCTGTCAATTAACTGAATGTTTGAGCAGTGTTATCAAGTGCATTCCTATATGATGAGTCAGGAATACAACTTTAATCAGCACTTGTTCAACATATAACTTCTGTTTTAGCTATTGGATTTTTTTTGGAGATTTCTTTGTTCCTTTTCAAACCAAATTTTGTCTTCCATTTTACAGATGGTTTTTGTAAATATCTGTTATGGTTTAATAAAACTTCATTAACTTGTCCAGATGGACACCAATGCATCACCAATGAATGAATGGAAGGCCCTCTTTGGATCATTTTAGCTACTAATTTCACCATGGAATCTTGTGATCCTCCTTGAATTTATGACAAGCTGTTCACAACTGTTTCAAGTAGATAGGAGAATTCAGGGTATTATATGATCAAGGAAGTGTCTGGCCAATATTAATCTCTGGAATAATAGTGCCTATTCCGATTCACTGGTCATTTGTCTCTCTCTTTCTGGAGCTTTGTGTACAAATTAAATGTTGTTTCCCTATATTACAATAATGCACTTTATTTTGGATAACACTTTGAAATAGTGAAAAGTGATATATAAAAATAAATTCTAATTCTTTCCTCCTCTCTCTGAGACTGATGGACCTGATTTTAACTTTGTATGTAACTGGGTTTTCAGTGAGTTAAAATCTCTCAGTGAATCTGTAATTTAGTTGTGCCTGTGAAAGCTAACAAAACCAACATTATCTTAAGTAAAAGGTACTTGATAATCTTGAACAGTATAGCTAAAGTGGCGCTTTGCAGTTTATTGGCTGAAATTTTGACTTTTCATTCACGTATGTGTAATTTGAGGGAAATGTTTTTAATCCAACATCTATTTGTAGTAATTGCAGATTTTCCTGTAAAAGAAGCCAATTTGACTCTGGACGTTTGGTAGGACGAATGTTATTTGTTAGTCACTTGAGCAAACTTGTGTTCTGCTTCACAAATATGAGCTAATTGTTTACAACCGAAGTCTTAAATTTCTTAACTTCAGTTACTAGTGAGCTCGGCTTCTTTGAGGTAGCAAATGAACAGCAAGTTTTAAAGTACTGAAGGTTGATTTCGGAACACATGGATCAACCCCTTTGTCAGAAAATGAATTTTTTTGTCCAACTATATTTTAAAGCCACTGATTGAATTTTATAATTTTCCCAAGTTAAAAGTTCAATTTTCAAATAATTTAGTGTATACATTTTGAATCAATGATATGGAAATAATTGTTAATCCTTGGGAGTAAAATTCTGAATTTAGTAAGGGTGAAAAGTAGTTAAATGAATCTCAGCAAAAAATGAAAAAAGTTTCTTTCACATTTACAGAACAAATGTTAAGATTTGAGCTGTAGATGTAGTTTCAAATTACTAGTCATATATTTGCTGCCATATGTAAAAATGCCTGAAGTGATTTGTTCCATCCCTATTCTGCGAAGCCAATTTGAAAAAGTGATAATTTGCAACTGTACTGATTGTATTGCGCACATACACCAATTTTGGCTGCATTGTAACTTGTCATGATGAAACAACAGTTTTGCACTTAATGTCATCCAGTTGTCCTCCCTATCTTTGAAAATATGCATTCTTTTCATCTAAATATAAAATTTCAGATTGAATTAATTACTGCTTTGTTTATTGCATTATTTTATCAAATCTCCTCTACTCTTGGCTTTGTTGAGTTACCCAGTGTAGAAAAGGCCATTTGACCAATTGAGTCTGCACATAACTACCACTAAAAGTGCTCTAATTCACATTTCCCGCACTTGTCACATATCCTTGAATCTAATGATTTTTGAAGAAGTCATCCAGAAAATTTTTATAGGTTGTAAGGTTTCTGGTCTCGGTCAGCGCATTCCAAATTCCCACCACCTGCTGAGTGAAAAGATTTTTCCTAAATCCCCTCTGAATCTCTTGTCTCTTACCTTAAAACAATGCCCTCTCGTGATTGATCCCTTTAATCAGGTGGAACGTCTGCTCTCTATTCACCCTGTCCATACGCCTCCGTCTTGTACGCCTCAATCATGTCCTCCCTCAGTCTTCTCTGCTCTACAGAAAGAGTGCAAACCTATCTAGTCTCTCCTTGTAGCTTAATTTCTTTATCCCAGACAACATCCTGGTGAACCTGCTCTGTAACCCTTCAGTGCTATCACATCCTTCTATAGTGAGATCACCAGAATTGCACACAGTATCCCAGTTGAGGCCTGACTAGCACTCGCTACAACTTCACTGTTACCTCCTTGCGCTCATACTCTATGCCATGAATGATGAAAGCAGTGTCCCATTTGCCGCCTTAATTATCCTATTCGCTTGCTTTGCTGACTTCAGGAATCTGTGAATAATTACCCCAAGGCCCCTCTGGCTACCCAGTGTCCTGCCTTTCGTTAGATACTCCCTCATCTTGTTTCCTCTTCCGAAGTGAGAGATGATGCACTTGTAAGGTTAAATGCCATCTGCCAATAGTTTGCCCATCTGACCAACCCATGTATATCTTCCTGTAACCTATAACCATTTTCTTTGCTATTAACTGCTCTACCAATCTTGATGTCATCTGCTTCACTCTTCCCTCCACATGTTCATCGATCCTTGTGGATACAACACTGGACACCAGCTTGCAGGATTTCAAACAGTCTTCTAGTGTTACCCCTTTGTGCACTATTACTAAGCCAATTTCTGATCCATCTCGTCAGGTTTCCTTCAATTCCATTTGCTTTAACCTTCTCAATCAGTCTTCTGTGTGGGACCTTGTCAAAAGCTTTGCTAAAATCCATATATGCTACATCAACTGAACTTCCCTCATTCACACACTTGATCACATGTTCAAAAAATTCTAACATATTTGTTAGGCATGATCTCTCTCTGACAAAGCCATGCTGACTATCTCTAATTAACCCCTACTTTTCCAAGTGGGTATTAGTTCACTCCTTCAGAAATTTTTTCAACAGCTTCCCTACCACTGATGTGACTCGCATCAGTCTGTAATTTCCTGGTTTATCTCTACCATCTTTCATAAAACGTGGAACCGCATTTGCCATCCTCCAGTACTCTGGCACTTCACCTATGGCCAAAGAGGAAATAAAAATTTATATCAGAGGGCCAGTAATTACCTGCTTCACTGGGGATTTGTCTGTTTATATGCCTGACAGAACCTCCAATGCCCCAACCCCTCCATTTCCTATGTCAAACTGTGCAAGTTCATCACAGTCCCACTTCCTGAATTCTGTACGTTTGTTCTCCTTTTCCAGAGTGAAGACTGAAGAGAACTATTCACTCAACGCCCTTCCATTATCCTGTGGTTTCATGCACAGGTTGTCCCGTTGGTCCCTAATGGGCCCTTCTCTTTCCCTGGTTAACCTCTTCCCTTTAATGTATTTATAAAATATCTTCGGTTTCTTCCTAATCCTGTTTGCAAGTCCTTTTCAATGTCCCTTTTTTGCTCTGCCAATTGCTTACTTAATTGCACTTCCCTAGAATTTTATTCCTCTAGGCACAGCTGAATTGCTCACTTTGGACTTGCTGAAAGCCCTACTCCTCTTACTTATCCAGTCCTGAACCCGTTGCTCCTACACATCCCTCCAAAAGGATGCATGTTGGACCTGTACACTCTGCCCCCCCATTGCTCCTTATAACCCTTTTCCATTTCAACATTCACTCTATGTTGAAATGACTGCTGTATGCCGTACAGAGAAGTAGATCAAGAACAGAACCCTGTTCTTGATATAGAATATCATTCCATGCTTAAAGCTAACTATCATCTGAATACCTGAAAAGTATTGATTTTTGTTACAGGCATGCTACTCCCGTGTAGCAAAACCTATGTTCAGGTCAGTGCAAGTTGCATGGTGTTGCATCAGGAAACTTTTTTTGACCTGCTATAGCTTCTTCAAATAATTCAATGTCAACTACTACTTCTTTCTACTTCATTCCCTATTAATCTGTCAATTGCTTTCTCCAAAGAATAATGTTGGTTTGGGAAGGTTTTTGATCCTTGGTGAGGAATGACGCTCTGATTGTTTGAAGATTTGGGGTAAATATTTTGTCAAGGTGTTAACGTGCAACTCAGTCCATTGAAAAGGAGAAGCGATTAATTTGTTTGCTGTGATGGAAGATTATCAAACTGAAAGAGTAACTCCATTTTTCATAGATGCTGCCAGGTCTTCTGACTTATTTCCACTGTGTCTTGTTTTTATTGTAACTTATTCGATATTTGTGGGTATAGGTTATGGGTTAGTCTTCTTGCTGAACAATGTTCAACAGCTCAAGAGGCTATCTGTCTATAATGTTGAAGATTTTCAACTGAGGAGAAGTTGCTATTTGGTGTAAGGGATATATAGTTCATTAGTTGGGTTAGTTCCGTTGGAGTGGATGCTATTGTGATGATTCAGGACAGCTGGTCAATTAAGGGAAGACACTCTTCATCTGCTTTATGGCTAAAATTTTATAATGCAATGTCTGAAACTTGCATACCAGCTAAATGTTTAAGTACCATGAGGAAATAGATTACCTTGTTATGCAACGTCTTGCTGACATTTTCCTTTACCAGGTTAAATTCTAATTGACAGAAGAACTGTGCACCATGAAAACAGATGCTGTACACGGAGAACTCTACAGGTAGGAAGGTACACTTTATAGGGCTAAGCTGTTCTCCTAAGAAGGCAAGTGCTTGGGTGATTACAGCAGTAAAATAAATTGATTTATATCTTGATAGGTTATTACATTACCTCTGGCAGTTCCTTCAAATGCCCAATTCTGAACGAGCCGTTAATTGTGTCAATATGGAGGGAAAATGGTGTAGCAACAGGCTAAATTTAAAAATGAGCAACAAAGAAGAAGGTTGATTTCAGCAGTAAATTCAGACAAAAATTGTCTAGCTGAAAAAATTAGATTAAAAGTTGAAAATAACAGAACTCAAATGGTTTAAAAAGAAGCTTGAAGCCTACGAGGTGAAACAAGTTGACATCAGAAGACTGTTCTTCCCCCTTACCTAGAGTTGCTGTTTTGAAGATGTTAATGATGTCCCTTAATAGCCATACTACGTCCTTACAGCTTAACAGTTTTGCTTTCGTAAACCTATGTGTAAATGGTGGCCTAGGCCATATATAAATGGAGGAAAAAGTTGACACTGTGACAACAGGAAGCTAAGTGCTCTTGGCAAGAGGTGCGTGCAGAGGTAAGATTTTAATGTACAGGATTCTCATATAGATTTATCATTGTGTTCCAGCTTGTAATAAACTGTTTGAACAACTGAAAACTGATGGAGACCAGTATAATAGATATTAGCTACTTGTTCCACCTCAGTAATACTGAAATGTTTTTGTTTACTACAGTTGAAGTCTGCTGAACCCTCCTGTTGCTTGTCAATTATTTTCTACTTGACCAGAAGACTGAAAACATTTTTCAGACTTAAGAGTTAAACTCTGATTTTCAATTAATAAAGTGACCTTAAAAAAAAGTTTCTTTTATATAGTACCTTTTAATGCCTTCAAACGTTCCGAAGTGCTGTTTTAGAAGTGTAATCACTTGTAAAATTGTTGATTATAGTAGCTAATTTGTGCACAGGAATGTTGTGCAAACAGCATTGTCAGAATGACCAATAATCTGTGATATTAGCTGAGGGATGTTCTTGGCTAGGTCATTGGCATCCTGATTATTTTCTCTTAAACAGAGCCATGGAATATTTTATAGGCCTGTGAGAGGACAGACTGAGACTCTGTATCATCCAAAAGACAACACCTTTACCAGTGCACCATTTCTTCTGTACTACATTGGAGAGTCAGCAGAAGTTTATGTGGAGTGTGTTTGTAACCACTGCCATCTGCCCCAGCATTGGCAAATTGTGTGTGTGTGTGTGTGTGTGTGTGTGTGTGTATTTGAATTTGAATGTGTATGTGTATGTATATTTATATGTATCAATATCAATGTTTCTTAGTAGAAGTCTAACACTGGTAGTAGTTAAATTGGATGGTGGAAAGTGTAAATCATCCTGTTCTGATGGTGTTAATGATTTTCCAAGATCTTATCAAGTAATTTTGTCCTCGCAGCTTTCACAATACAAAGTGTCTACTTTATCAACTACCAATGTTATGTAAAAATGTAATCTCTGGATGAGAACATCTATCAATATTATCTGAAATACAAGTTCGAACGTGATTTTGTTATTTATCGCAATCTGTTTTATATGAGAAAAAAATCTCAAATACATTTTCTAAAATAAACATTGGGAAATTGCAAAATGTTATTTGAAAAAAAAAAGACATTTTCAAATGATGTTCCATGTTCTTTTTGCAAAATTTCAGCTGCTTGAGAGAATGATTTCTTCAGGGCAGCTTCCCAAAGCATACACAGGAGTTATTTCTTAGATGATCTTTGTTCATCTTAAAGCCTCATAATCCTTATTGCTTTTATTTTGAATGTTTTGGACAAAAAAAGTCACAAAGGCCACTATAATTTTGCATATTGATTTTGGGTAGCAATTTTTTTTATAAAAGAGACTCCGTATAACAAAGGGACCCAAACTGACCAAAACAAAACACTGAAAGTTGTTTGGGAAAGGTGGTTGAGACTGGAAACTAAACTATAAAACCAGCTGCATGTCTAGTATTCCCTATCGTTGCCACAAAATATTGTAAAACTTGACACACAGTTGCTATCAATTGGGGCAGAATTTATCCCCAAACATGGTGTCTCCATCCTGCCTGGTGAAAACTCTTCTTTCCTTTCTAATAACCAACCATTCTCTGTTTCTGCACTGCTGTACAGATATAACTTAAATTAAGCACTTAAAAAAAAAAGTCCCAAATATCCCCCCACTCAGACACACAATGGATACAATACAGAGACACTTCAGGGATGTTTTTAGGAGTCAGGAGTCCAGATGTTTTAACTTTAAAATAGCTGTCATGCAAACTTATTCTTCTTCCCTATTCCAAACCCGCCTTAACTTTTTTTTATTTCTTGTGTGGCAGCTGCTATTGAGCTCTGCATTGGAAGAAAATATTAAAAGCAAAACAATCTGGGAAAATAATATGAAAATGTTCAAGCTTGTGGAAAAGAGCAAACTTGATGAGACTGTCAAACTGCTTTAAAGTACTCCACTTATTGAGTGCTTGTGTATGAAACATCTAAAATATCTTGCAGAAATTGAGATACACAAAAAACATTGTTCTTTCAATGGTATCTTTTTGAGGTAATGTATTTGTCAATGATGTCGGGAAATAAGATAGTACTGTATTATAAAACTCCAGTGAGATGCTATTTATTGTTTTCTTGAGACGTAACCATGTAGTTGTTTGAATGGTTCTAACATATTATTAGAGCAATATGTTCTATGGGTCAATAAAAGATTCAAATTGCCTTTTTTTTTTATACTTCCTGATACTAGGAAACTTCCTAAACAATTGTTTTCAACTCCAAGGTGCCTAAATTTGAAATATATTTCCTGTTGCATGGAACCTGATTTTCATACTGAGGTCTCATTATAGTTTGTCAAGCTCATAATTATCCCTTAGCTTGTATTCCATGGATCTTGAGAACAAGCCTAAAATACTATGAACCTGTACAGTCTTGCAGTACTGTGGAAATTCTTATTAGTTGCATTAGCTGTGCCGGAGAGAAGCAACAAGGAATAAAATAACTATTTAATTGCATTAATGACCTCTTTCATGCATGTTAACCATCCCGTTCGAATTAAAATTTGACTCAGTAGGCTCCCTTTGATAAAGGATAAATAAGAATTGGCATTTTTTGAAGCTTTTAGGAGTATGTCATTCCTTTCCAAATAAGATTTACGTGCACTGGTTAAAGATGTTTCTGATTTCAACCTCGTTGAAAATGGCACCTGAATACAAGAAATTTGATCATACCTGGATGATTGCTACCTAAAGGACAAGTTGAACAAGTAGCACATAGGACATCCACAATATGTACACATTCACACACTAATGCAGGGTCTTTTTCAGAAAATCAACAGTAGTGTGTCACACAGGAGCTTGCAATTGTAAATGTAGTGTGTTCGTTGTGAAAGATGACACTAATGTAATTATAGTACTCCTTTATGATCATCCCTCGTGGTCACTGTTCTCTCTATTATATGCACTTGAATCTATTTTTGCAAAGAAAATGTGGGACATTTTCATCAAATTCAAATGGTATAGACAAATCACTCAAACTTGAATAGTTTATCTGTACCCTTTAGTTTTGTATGCTTGTAATACCATCCAATCTGTAAGATGCATCCCCCTACAAGCAAGAAAGTTAAAGGAAGCAATAATGCTGCATATGAAGTTTGCTGCTGGCTCTTGATATGCTGCGAAGTATAACTTTGCTGTGAATGGTGTAGCACATAATTGGGATCATTCACAAAGTACGCTAATTTATTTTGAAAAATTCATGTCCATCATGTGAATTCCATTATGTCCTCCCAATTTGAATATCACATAGCATAATGGTGACTGTGTGCCTTTTTCATGTGAGATTCACTTGAACACCCAGCAACACAACTGAAAATATTGTCCCTCCGAATTTGTTTAGGATAGAAGAATGTCTACAGTGCTCAAATTATTCCATATGTGTCTAATACTTTGTAATGAAGGATCAGTTTGTTTTGTTTGCAAGGCCTCTATCAATGTGCTTGCATCATAGTGAACATTGTAACGTTTGTCCCTGTGTGCTTCTGCTATGGTGGAATTATAGTTAATAGTTAAGTTAATGAGCTAGTGATGTATCATGATGTAACAGTGGCATCAGTCACGTGCAAGAGTCTGAGAAGAGAAATGGAATAACCTGTACAATGTAGAGGTGTACTTAACCTCTATGTCTAGAAGGTACTTGTCTAATGTGAATAAAGGGGATTTGAAGAAACTGAAGTCACTCATAAGTAGAGGAAAGTCTTCCAATTCCAAAACAGGCCAGAAGTTACACGAAGAGAAATCCCAAATTGTAATCCAGGTGGAACCAAGCCACAACCAGCTATAAAATTCTAATCCTGCTGTGTTGAAATTGTGACCAAGTTGTAAGTAATGTATTGTTATGATTGCAATCATATCTTTCTGTTGCCCAACTTTAGAATATGCTCACAGGAAAGAGTTCGTAAAGTGAGGGTCACAATTTAACTTTTTATTTTGAAGCATCCATTAACTGATGTACGTTATGGAAGAACTGTTGAACAGGAGATTGTGGTGAAAGTCAGACATAGAAAAGAAGTGATGCGATTACTGATTTGAAATAGTTTGACACTTCCCAGATGATGGCTGCAGGGCATCTTGTATGTGAGAAGCTGAACCCCTAACTTCAGCACATCTTGGAATCAGATTCAAAGAGTTCTTTGTTCTTGTAAAAGCTAATTCTTGTGGATTTGTATGGTTCTGATGCCGTGTTTCCTGTATACATTTGAAAATCAATTTATTTCTATTAGATCTGCACTGAATTTTTTTTGGCAAAGATCTGCAGCTCTGATTGTGGTTGAGGTTGTTGACTTGCTCGCCAAACTGGCTTGTTTTTGTTCAGACGTTTCGTCACCGTGTTAGGTGACATCATCAGTGGAGCCTCCGATGAAGCGCTGTTATTCTACTCCACTTGGAATTTATACTGTCCGGTCCATTATGGTGAGTACTGTCATTTTCGGTTTTGATCTGTATGGGATTATATATGGGGTCCAATTCTGTATGTTTGTTGATTGATGTATGGGTGGACAACCATGCCTCTAGGAATTCCTGTGCATGTCTGTGTTTGGCTTGGGCTACTATGGTTACTTTGTCCCAGTTAAACTGATGGCCTTCATTGTTTGAATGTATAGATATTAAGGAGAGTTCATTGTACCGTTTTGTTGCGAGCTGATGTTTGTATATTCTGATGGCTAGTTTCCTTCCTGCCTGTCCAGTAATGTTTGTGGCAGCCATACGTGATATTTTGTAAACCACATTCGTTCTGCATGTTGTGGGAATGGGGTCCTAAGTGTTTGTTTGTCGTAAAGTGGCTATAAGCTTGTGGGCCACCCTGATTCCTTGTGGTCTTAAGAGACTAGTTGTCAGTTCCGATATGTTCCTAATGTAGGGCAGTGTGGTCAATGTGTTAGGTCATACTGTGTCCTCCTGTTGTTGGCTGTTTTGTTGGCATCTGTGGATGAATTTGTGGGGATATCCATTTCAAGCTAGGATCTTGTATAAGTGTTCTTCCTCTTCCTGGAGTGTTGCAGTGTGTCCTGGCCCGTTTAAATAATGTCCTAATGCAGCTTTGTTTGTGGACGTTGGGGTGGAAGTTGAGGATTTGATCTGTATACTGAGGTTTGAACCTCCCTTTTGTCAATTTTTCTACTTTAACATCCAGTAACGGAAGTTTGATTTTTTTTTTTTTCTTCCCTTGTGAATTTAATCCCTGCGAATACGCTGTTGATGAGGTAGTGGGTCTCTTCTAATTTGTTGCGTTTAATAATGACAAATGTGTCGTCTACGTACTGGAACCACAGTTTAGGTTGAAAGGGGGTGGAGGGTGGTGTGTTCTAGTCTTTGCATGACTGCTTCTGCGATGGGTCCTGAGATGGGTGACCCCATTGATGTGTCATTGATCTCTGTATATTTGACCATTAAAGACAAAGTGTGTGGTGAGGCAGAGGCCTAGTAATTTAAGTATGTTGTCCTTGCTGATAGAGTTACTGGCCTGCATTGCTGTTGTCTCTAGTAACGTGGCCACTGTTTCTTTGGCTAGTGGGATGTCAATTGATGTGGATAAAGCTGTGACGTCAAAGGATACCATAATCTTGTCATTCTTGAGGGTATCAAGGAAATCTTGAGTTGAGTAGGTAGAATGAGGTGATCCATCTACTAGGTGTTTCAATCTCTGTTGTAGGTCCTTGGCCAGTTTGTGTGAAGGTGTGCCGAGAAGGGAAACAATGGGTCTGAGAGGGATGTCTGGTTTATCTACTTTAGGCAGCCCATAGAAGTGGCGGGTGTTTATGCCTTCTGGTTTCATTCTCATGAACCTGTCTTGGTTATCTGCCCTGCATTTATTAGTCGCTTCAGCGTCTGGGTGATCCTATTACCTTGCTGTGGTGTTGGGTCTATTGCCACCTGTTGGTAACTGGTTGTATCTGCAAACAGTGTCTGTGCTTTCTTAACGTAGTCTGGTTTATTCATAATGATGGTCATGTGCCCTTTGTTTGCTGGTAGGATTATGATGTTCTTGTCTTTCCTGAGTTTATCCAGTGCTTTTCTCTCTGCTACGTTCAGGTTTCCCCCCTCGTTCCTTCTGTGTAGCCTGGGGATTATAGTTTATTGGATGGCTTGTTGTGTTTCGTCCTTGAGTTCGTTGTCTTTTAATGTATTCTCCAGAGCGGCCATGACGTCTCTTCTGTTCGCATCTTTGTGGTTATAGTTCAGTCCACATAATAGGACATCTTTCTCAGTTTTTGTGAGTTGTCTGTTAGTTAGGTTTCTTATCCACGTGTCCGGTTTGTTGTCTTTGTTTTTGTGGTGAATCTGTTTGGTGAGTTTCTCCTGTGGTTTGTTTCTCTTCTTAGTTTTGGTTTTGTGTTGATTTGATGGTGATTGCCTGTTCTTGGGTTGCACTGAATATCTGAACTTGGAAATTTAGGATTGATTTGTCTCCATCGATTGTCTAATACTTGGAGTGACTCTTAAATGTAACAGGTTAAGTGTTAAAATAGACCCAGTCTGTTGAAAAGCCACTCGTAATTTAAGCTTGTTTGTGCTATTCTCCAACAAAATATACTTTTAATGTGCAATCTATGTTCTTAGCCACACTCCTCTTTAGCTTCTCTTTAGAAGTATGTGTGATACATACTTCTGATTGTTGAGTAAAATAATGTTGCCAGGCTGTCCAAGACACACCCAATACGTCATGTGGACAGGCTTTGACTTGTATCTTAAATTTTATGGCTTTGATCCTAGGGTTTACTGAGGTTATTGCATTTCACAGAGGATGATTTTACTGGCAAATTAATTTGGTGTTTATTGTGAACAAATGAGTATATTACTTCTGAAGTAATAAATCATGGCTTAACTGTACCTCTTTGCAAATTGAAAGAACAACAACAAAATAATCTGACAATTAATTTCAACAGCAACAATTGGTTGCAAATTCTGATTGTATATCTAAACAGAGAGTGTGGTAAAATGGATGCGGAAGGAATAGTTCACCAGATGTATTTCTTTTCTTCAATTTTCTGATTTCTAAGCAGTTATTCTTAATTTTTGGACTTTGTGGGTGAGTATTCCCAGTTAATACTTTGTGAAGACCATTCTTGTTGACCACAATGACAATGTTATACTTGATGTGTATGATGTGTACCTGTAAATGGTTGTACCATCCACTATACTTTTGAACATTTATTGTTTTGTGTGACGTGGGTATCTCTGTCAAGATCAAAATTTGTTGTCAATCACCTTTAAACTAAGTATCTTGAGATTTTTTGAGGGCAGTTAAACGCTAGCTAATTGCGACGGGTTTGGAGTTGCACGTAGGTCTGACCAGTAAGGATGACAGAATTCCTATTCAAATAACATCAGCGAACCAGCTGGATTTTTACAACAATGATCATTTTCTGGCCACCGTTACCAAGACCAACCTTTAGTTCCAGATTTTATTAATCAATTAAATTTAAATTGCACCTACTGCCTTGGTACAGTTTGAACCTAGATCATCAGAGCATTAGCCCAGGCCTCTGGATTACTAATCCAGTGACATCCATCCTCCTCGTGTGATGTGCATCTTTGCCTGACCAATACCTAGGTAAACGATAGTAAGGAGTAAGAATTAATCTGAACACTCCCCTTCCACAAATTAGAGTATTGTGTCCTTTCCTGCAATCCTTTTTCAATTAACTGATTATTTTATAATCAGATTGGAGGAATTCATTCTGTGTAGATACAATTAATGAATAAAACCCTGTCTTGCCATTATGCATGGAAATAACTCAACTCATCTTTGACAACTATACCTGTGGCAATCAAAAGTTGTCGTGACAATTTATCTTGATTTGGCACCAAGTCAGCAGAAACAGTTTCGTGAATTTTCAACAAAAACAAAGTTGCTGGAAAAGCTCAGGAGGTCTGGCAGCATCTGTGGAGGAGAAAACAGAGTTAACGTTTCGGGTCCAGTGACCCTTCCTCAGAACTGATCCCGAAATGTTAACTCTGTTTTCTCCTCCACAGATGCTGCTAGACCTGCTGAGCTTTTCCGGCAACTTTGTTTTTGTTCCTGATTTACAGCATCTGCAGTTCTTTTGGTTTTTATTGTGAATTTGTGAATTTGCAAATTTGCTTCAGAGCCAAATGCATGAATAAACTATTATTTTTTGTTACCATTATTTGTCAGTGAAGATTTTTCTTACTTCCACCCAATTTGAAAATTCTAATTATTAAAATACTATCCATCTGGCCAGCATAAACTCAATAAAACAGTAAGTCAAAGAGATTTACCAGGATGTTGCCTGGAATGGAGGGTTTGAGTTGTAAGGAGAGGCTAGGACTTTTTTCACTTTAGCGTAGGAGATTAAAGGGTGTTCTTATAGAAGTTTATAAAATTATGAAGGGTATAAATCAGGTGAATAGTAGGTGTCTTTTCTTTAGGGTAGGGAATTTCAAGACTAAAGGGCATATTTTTAAGGTGAAGAGAAAGATTTAAAAAACACGAGGGCAGTATTTTTACACAGTGGTTTGTGTGCGGAATGAACTTCTTCTCAAGAAAATGATGGATACGGATACAATTATAACATTTAGAAGACATTCGGATAAGTAACTGAACAGAAATGTTTGGAGGGATATGGCCCAAGCGCAGGTAGATGCGAATAGTCTACTTTGGGATTATGGTTGTAATGGACTGATTGGACCGAAGGGTCTGTTTTCGTGCGGTATGACCCTATGACTCTATAGCCCAATTCCTGCCAGGTCAGTTTACATTAGCATGCAAAGGGATTCCTTGATCCCAAAACAAAATTTAGACATTTTAAATACAAAACCACTCCCTTATTGGTATTTCATTAGGCCGTCTGTCAGAATTGCCATTCACAAAAGTCTTCCAGAAGAAGGTATCAAGGTATTGCTGCCAAAGTGTGATGTGCATTTATTTCAGTTTACACTGCTGTCAATAGATTACTGTAATATCTACAAAAAAACTCTTTTACAAAGACTATAAAATACTCCATTTTTATTGTGTGTTCTGACTGGTCATCCACATGGCCTTTCAAATCTGAAGTAAAGTCAAGAATAGATTTAACTTGTGTTTTCCATGAATTCTGTGATTCAGCAGGTGTCTAGCTCACTTCTGTCTGCTCTCGGTTGAGTTTAAAAAAAATGAACTATAAGAACACTGAGAATGGCCTAATACTTCTGTCTGTCTTGGGAAAGGAGTGAAGAAAATTTGTGTCAGCAGGGAATTTGAGAGGTCAGGAAGAGATCCACACATTTGGGAATAGAAATTATGCTGCGTTTCTGAAATAGCAAATCCAAAGTATAAAGAGGCTGAAATCAGACAGAAAATGCTGGAATTACTTGGCAGGTCTGTCATCCTTGTGGACAGAGAAATAGAGTTAACATTGATGATCTTTCATCAGAACTGCTTTAGCTTTATATTGAGTACGCTCATTGACTCCAAAGTGAGCACAGAGCCAAATAGAACTAGTGCTAACAAACTTGTCCATTTATGAAGTGCATGGACTGTCTCCACTTCTCCTCCTGGTTCATTTACCCCCAGCCTACTGCTACAACTAAGTTTTTTTTTTATATCAGGAGAATGAAATAGGGAGAGTCTTTTAGGCATTAAATTGAATTGTAACTATTTTTTAAAAAATACCTTGCAATGATACATTAAAAACTGTGCTCTTGAATATAATGAAGTAAGTTGAGCAGACCTGTCTAGTCTCCATCTTAACCTAACCCTAGGAAGAAAATTAGCTAGAATATTGATGGGAAAGATGGGACAGGAGAGGGGAAGTAGTTCATTACTCAAGTGACTTAATTTTGACATTTTCTTAGATTCTAGAAAGTGGAAGGCATACTTGGAAGATAATTCTGTGCTGCTGCCTGAAAATTATAACCTTCTGGATCCCTCTGTGCTGCAGATTCTTGAATAAAATGTTCTTTTTTGTTTCGACTCTAAAGAGGATTTATTGCGAGTCATTTAACCAAAAAAAGGAGTTCACAAACAGAAGGTTGAGGGGCAACACACCGTGGCCTTTTATGAAAGGAAAGGAAACTAAAAGAAAGAAACTTTAAAACCATCTCGGTCATGGACAGCAGAGGAGAACCTGTAAACTAACCAAATTCAGTTCTCCCTCTTGTCAGTGGAACAGGTCATGAATAGTTTCCTTCAGTACCACACATCCCCTCACCTATTCTCCCTTCAAGTGTTTTGGAAAATTCTTAAAATTCTCATGACAACTTGGCTCTATTGAAGGAATGAAGCCGGACGTGAAGCCCATAATGAAGGAGAATGTTTCATTCTGAAGTGCAATTTCATTTCATGGCGTTTGAATGCTATTACGTTTAGTAATTGTCTCTTTTCAGGGGAAAATAGTATTTATTATCTTGCATTTGAACCCCTTGAATTTTATGTATGTAATAAAGAAATTCTGGTCTGAAGTGGGAGAATAAAGCAAGAACTGAAATACGATCCTGCAAGTATAACAAGAACTTCTAGAATCCAAAGTCATTTGATCTGGTTTAACCCTCAAACTGTTAAGCTTTCTTTATCAAGTTTTGGTGTTAAACAGAGAGTGGATCATACAAATTCAAAGGCAAAATACTGTGGGTGCTGAAAATTGGAAATGGAATCAGAAATTACTGGAAATAGTCAGCATCTGTGAAGAGAGAGACAAGGGGCAGTATCTTACAGGAGTCTCAGCAACTTGGGCTATTGTGCAATGTACGGCAGAATCGGATAGTACAGAGGCCACCATGATGTCAGGAGGACCCTGTACCAATGTGTTATGCCTTCCATAAGTGGATTAGCAAGTTTCTTGCTAGGCAGCAGAGGTGCCAGTTGACAGTCATTCTTGATTGTTAAATACCTTGATTTACCAGGATGTTGCCAGTAATGGAGAGTTTGAGTTATAAAAATAGGCTGGCCCTCCACAGAATATCCTATCCAAACCCACTCCCTATCCTATCCCCATAACACTGCATTACCCATAGCTAAACCACCTAATCTACACATCCCTGGATGTGATGGGCAATTTAGCTAACCAGCACATCTTTGGACCATGGGAAGAAATTGGGATATCTGAAGGAAACCCATGCATTCAAGGAGAGGCAGACAGTCATCCAGTGTGGATTTGAACCTGGGGCTCCTGGCACTGTGAGGTAGCAGTGCTAGCCACTGAGCCACAAACCTCCAAATCCACCAATTTCCCAATTGAATGAAAGACCTAAGCCCCAGTACAAACGTGGGAGTCAGGGCCCATTTAGTTGTCCTCACTTTCTCTTCCAATGGTTGTAGCCCGTTCTTGTCGACTCTGTAGCCCAAATCGGCCATGTGTTCGTTTTTGTGTTCTAAGGCATACGCCTGCCTTGGAGAAAAGTCTGAGGGCGATGTCTAAGTTCTTGAAGTGCTCTTTATTGGTTTTCCCTTGTTATTAGCACTCATCCAGATAAATAGTGGTTGGGGTAGAACTTGTGAAATGTTCTCTGTCCTCTGCTGAAAAATGGCCCCGGCTGATGATACATGCCTGCCTCACGTATCAATATAAAATGTTATGGGTGTTAAAAGTCGAATATTTCTGGGAATCCTCATCTCACCCACAAGGGGAGGCAATAACCTAGTGGTATTATTGCTGGATGGTTAATCAAAAAACCCAGATAAAGCTCTGGGGACCTGTGTTCAAATCCTGCTAATGTAGATGATGGAATTTAAATTCAATAATTATCTGGAATTAAGAGTCTAAGGATGAACTTGAAACTATTTTCGTTTGCCAGAAAAACCTATTTGGTTCACTAATGTCCTCTGGGGAAGGCAACTGCCATTCTTACATGGTCTAGACTACATATGACGCCAGACCCACAGCAGTTGGCTGACTTTTAACTGCCGTCTGGGCACTTGGGGATAGGCAATAAATGCTGCCTGGCCAGCGATCCCTCTTGCTGTGAATGAATAAAGAAAAAAGATTTCAGGTACACGTGGCTCCTGTCGAGCTTAGTGAAGGACAGCCCTACCCCTCTGCCAACTTTGCAATGAAGTTCTCTATGCGAGGGATTGGGTATTTATCCAACCGCCAGAAATGGGTTACTATTTATTAAAATGTCCATCAAGGCGAACCAACCCACTGGGCTTCACAAGAGGTATAACCGGTGCTGCCCATTCCTCCAACTGGACCGGTTAGATGATTCCTTCGCTTTCCAGCCTCCTGATTTCTGCCTCTACTTTAGCAAGTAGGGCAAATAGCACTGGGCGTGCCTTACAGAATCATGGAATTGCTTCCTGCTTAACATGCAAGGTTGCCTTGGCTCCTTTTTTATAGTGCCTAGACCTTCCTGAAAAACTCCCGTGTGTTTAATTAGGACTTCACTCAGGCAGCCATTTTCTAATCGAAAAATGTTTAGCCAATCTAAGTGAATCTTTCTCAACCAATTTTGCCTCATCAAGCTTGGGCCTGAACCTCTTACTATAATCAATGGTAACTGAACCAGCTGCTTCTCCTACGAGACTGGAATTGAAGTTGTACCCTTAATCTGCAGAGGTTCCACAGTGCAAGTTCTTCATCCAGCCGAGGCCTCACGCAGACTTGGAGTCCAGAACGAATTTTGTTAAATATTGTTTCTGGAATAACTGATATAGCTGCATTGGTATCAATCTCTATTAGAGCCAGGTGACTATTTCACCAGATTGGCTTTGATTGGTTCTGATTTGGGTGTTGCTAGGCAGTTTAACTGTTCCAAGTCAGATGTGGGTAGGTTTTCTAGTGTGTGCGCTGTCCGGATAAAAGCCTGTGAGTTCTCTTACTCAATTTAGACCTAATGGAACTCTCTCTTTTTTTTTGCTGTGCTAAGTCTGCACACTGGCAGCAACAACAATGGCTTGTTGGTCCAGATCCTGAAGAAAATGTTGACCATTGGTGCGAGGCTGGTCTTTGTTTTGGAGTTTTGCTGTTGACCGACCTAGAATCCCTCTGTTTAGTATATGTCCTGAGTAAGGCTATGCAATTGCCTTCACTTAAGTGGCTCCCCCAATCTCAGTCGGCCTGCCAATGATGTCCATTTCCATCGGAATACCCTGTAACTTGTGTGCTCTGCGTGCTGCGTTTTCTAATGACAAAGCCAGTTATGTTGCCTGTTTGAAGTCCAATTGGATTTCAGCTAATACATGCTCTTTCATGGTTAATCAGTAATCCCATGTACCAAATGGTGTCTCAGTATCTCATGAAGGGTTAAACTAAAGTCATGTGCCTCTGCTAGTCATCTTAACCTCGTCAAAAATCCCAACACTGATTCCCCTGGTTCTCGAACTGCTGTGTAAGACCAATAGTGTCTCAGAATTAGAGGAGGCTTGGAGTCATAACATTCCTTAACTAAATCTGTTGAGTCTTGAAAGGCTTTTAGTATCTGGTGCCTCAGGAAATGTTAGGCTCCTAATAATTGAAAAACCTGTAGGTCCGCAAGCTGTCAGGAGAATTTCTCATTGCTTTTTATCTGCCCCAATCAACAGCGATGTTTCAATAAATAAATGCAAAGTGAAATGTTCTCAATTTTATGAATGGGAGGAAAAGAGCATATCCAAAAGTCTACAGTGGTTGGGTTTTAAATAATGATGTTCTAGTGTTGAGCAAGTTACTATTACTTATGGTTAAAACTTCTATTTAACTGTTTGTTTTATTGTATCACTTTTGTTTAGACTGAGGAAAGGTAGCATTGTCGTGTGCTAACCAATTGGCACAGAGTTGATAAGATTTGTTTCGTTTGCACAGAACTGTGGAGTCTAAAGAAGTGACTGGCTACGCCATTTTGTGATCTTGTACACTTGTCAGTTATTGAGTGCCCTTTGATTCTCGTATGTGAGTGTGTTTGTAGTCTTGTTCCTTTGAAAACCAAATGCTGAACTGCTAAATTCTCATATTCACCTCCAGCCTAACCACTTGGAAGTCTTTAATTGAGGCATGTATAGCTCCCAATTGACTCTTGCCAAGTTGATTTGGGTCACTGGAATTTGTTACAGAAATTTCAAGCTCCTATTTTAACAGGTTCTTTTTTAACTTATGGCAATCCCAATCAGTAAATGAAATCGTTGAGTTAGACTTGTGATGTATGTGCTTTTCTGTACTGCCCTGTAGATTGGGAGTGTTTTCTGACAAGTTACTCGACATGTAGTTGGCTGACTCTGCCCAAGGCTTTGCTTATCCTGCGAACACTCACTAACTCCTCTTTTGCCCAACAAGCAACTGGTGTGTCAGTCATGCTGGCTGAACGGTGGAACAAAAACAAAGTTGCTGGAAAAGCTCAGCAGGTCTGGCAGCATCTGTGAAGGAGAAAACAGATAACATTTCGGGTCCGGTGACCCTTCCTCTTCCTGAAAGGTTGAAGCCTGTTGAGAAAATAGAAATTTGCTGCAGAATGATATATTTTATAAAGGCTGTCGAAGGAAATTCATACTTCCCAAATTTTTTATCAATCTTCTGCCTTTCCACTTTCTTCCCACCTCTGAGTAGATATCGGGGCAAAGTATTGTTGTCTAATAATTAAAAATGATCTGCTGTAGAACTATTACTCTCTGTAATGGAGGAAGGCCCCAGGGAAACTTAGAAACTGTCATTTGCAACAGTAAATCAAATAATTAAAAGTAAGCAAAGAAATATGATTCCTTTGTGTTCAGTGTTTAAAAAAGGTTATAAACCTATTCTCTAAAGGGGGTTTCAAGTAAGGCAGAATTTAACATTTTATTTTTATTCGCAGTAGTTATGTGGCCAATGTCAGGTAATTAGGATGAATGAGAACCAGCGATTGCAAGTTCTGCTATTGCCATTAGCATGTCTGCCCAGCAGAAGTTATTGAAAATGGGAGAGTTGGTGACCTGACCAGGAGAACTGGTTAAGACACTGACTGAACTGACTTTCTTTTTTAATTGAATGCATTTAACTACTTTTAACAGGGGGGGAAATAAAGTCAAATCTCTTAAAAACAAAAGAAACAGGACAATTTTCATATGTTGAAGTTCTTCATTTTGAAATAGCAAGTGACATTTGTCACCTTCTCCAAAATTTGTTACTGAACAGAATCTATGCAAGTTCCTTAAAACGGTCATTGGTTGTTAGGACCCTGCAATTTCTTCTCTAACTTCCTAATACGCTTGAGCAGGTCCTGGAGATTTGTCCATCTTTGTTTTTTCAGACCTCCAGCACCACCTATTCTGTAATATGAAACGTTTTCAAGACATCAATATTTATTTGGCTGAGTTCCCGAGCCTCTATTTGTTTCTCTATAGTAAAAGAATGATGCGAAATATTCATTTAGTATCTCTTCCATCTCCTGCGGTTTCACACATGGACGAATTTGTTGATCTTTAAGGGGCCCTATTCTCTCCCTAATTCCATGTTTGCTCTTGATGTATTTGTAGAATCTCTTTTGGATTATCCTTAACCTTGAGGGAAGAAATAGCTGGGGCATTAGCAGATATCTTCACATCCCCTTGACCACAGGCAAGGTTCCAGAGGACTGGAGATTAGCCGATGTTGTTCCCCTGTTTAAGAAAGGAAGCAGGGATAATCTAGGAAATTATAAACCGGTGAGCCTGACTCCTGTGGTGGGGAAGCTTTTAGAGAAGATACTGAGGAACAAGATATATGCACATTTGGAAGAAAATGGGCAAGTTAGTGACAGGCAGTATGGTTTTGTACGGGAAGGTCATGCCTCACCAACCTGAGAATTTTTTGGTGAGTGAAGGGCTGTGGATGAAGTTTGAGCTTTAGTAAGGCACTTGATAAAGTGCCACATGGCAGCTTGATACAAAAACTAAAATCACATGGGATTTGGGGTGGGCTGGTTAGATTGTTACAAAACTGGCTTGGTCATAGAAAACGTAGGGTAGCAGTGGAAGGGTGTTTTCAGAATGGAGACTGGTAACTGGTGGTGTTCCACAGGGCTCAGTCTTAGGTTCCCTGTTTGTAGTAGATATAAATGATCTGGAGGAAAATGTAGGTGGTCTGATTAGTAAGTTTGCAGATGACAAGAAGATTGGTGGAGTTACCGATAGTGCCGACGATTGTGAAAGGATACAATAGGATACAGATTGGTGACTTGGGCACAGAAATGGCAGATGGAGTTTAATTCAGACAAATGCGAGAGGCGATGCATTTTGGAGGATCAAATTTAGGTGTGAATTATAGTGTAAATGACAGAACCCTTAAGACTGTGAACATGTAGGCGGATCTGGGCATGCAGGTCCACAGTTGCCTAAATGTCTAAATACAGGTAGCCAGAGTGATTAAGAAAGCACATGGCATGATTGCCTTCATTGCTTGGGTCATGGAGTATAAGAGTTGGCAAACCTTGTTGCAGCTATATAAAAGAGATAGTAGGTACCCCACTCCTGACCACCAAAACATCATCTCCCAGACCATCCATAACCTCATCACTTCAGGTGACCTCCCACTCACAGCCTCCAACCTCATCATTCCCCAACCCCGCACTACCCGTTTCTATCTCCTTCCCAAAATCCATAAACCCGACTGCCCTAGTCGACCCATTGCCTCTGGCCTGCTCCTGCCCCACTGAACTTATCTCCACTTACCTCGACTTCATTTTCTCCCTCCTCGTCCAGGAATTCCCCACCTACGTCTATGACACCACCCATGCCCTCCACCTCCTCCAAAACTTCTGATTGCCTGGGCCTCAACACCTCATCTTCACCATGGACGTCCAGTCCCTATGTACTTGCATTCCCCATGCAGATGGCCTAAAAGCCCTTTTGCTTCTTCCTGTCCCACAGGCCTGACCAGTCCCCCTCCATCAACACCCTTATCTGCTTAACTGAACTCTTCCTTACCCTTAACAACTTCTCCTTCAATTCCTCCCACTTCCTGCAGACAAAAGGGTGGCCATGGGTACCCGCATGGCCCCAAGCTATGCCTATCTCTTTGTAGGTTACGTGGAACAGTCCCTCTTCCGCAGCTACACTGGCCCCATCCCGTACCTCTTCCTTCGTGATATCGATGACTGTATTGGCGTTGCCTCGTGCTCCCACGAGGAGCTCGAACAGTTCATCCACTTTACTAACACCTTCCACCCCAACCTGAAGTTCACATAGACCATCTCTGATACCTCTCTCTCCTTCCTGGACCTCTCTGTCTCCATCTCTGGTAACCACCTGGAAACTGATATCTATTTCAAGCCCACCGACTTCCACAGCTACCTCGAATACACCTCCTCTCACCCACCTTCCTGCAAGAATGCTGTCCCCTATTTCTAATTCCTTCGTCTCTGCCGCATCTGCTCCAATGATGAGGCGTTCCACTCCTGGACATCCCAGATGTCCTCGTTTTTCAAGGACAGAATTTTCCCTCCACAGTGGTCGAAAACGCCCTTGACTGCATCTCTCGTGTTTCTCACACCTCCACCCTCGCACCCCCTCCCCGCAATAACAACAAAAACAGAATTCCCCTTATCACCCCAATCAACCTCCGGATTCAACACATCATTCTCCACCACTTCCACCACCCTGCAATCTGACCCCACTACCAAGGATATATTTCCCTCCTCACCCTTCTCTGCCTTCCGGAGGCACTGCACTCTCCTTGACTCCCTCGCAACCGCAGGAAGTGCTGTGCCTGCCCCCACATCTCTTTCCCCTCCCCCCCCCCCCACCTCCATCCCAGGCCCCAAGAAAACCTTCCACATTAGCAGATGTGCAGGTGAACATCTGTTTAATGTGGTATATTGTATCCGCTGTTCCCCATGTGGCCTCCTCTCCATTGGACAAACCAAGCGGAGGCTTGGAGACCGCTTTGTGGAGCACCTATGCTCGGTTTGTGACAAACAACAACACCTCCCAGTCGCGAACCACTTGAACTCTCCCTCCCACTCCTTAGATGACATCTCCACCCTGGGCCTCCTCCAGAGCCACAATGATGCCACCCGAAGGCTGGAGGAACAGCACCTCCTATTCCGCTTGGGAACCCTGCAGCCCAATGGTCTCAATGTGGATTTCAGAAGCTTCAAAATCTCCCCACCCCCGATCTCATCCCAAGACCAGCCCATCTCATCCCCGCCTCCTTGACCTGTTCGTCTTCCCTCCCACCTACCCGCTCTTCCCTCCTCATTGACCAACCCCCATCCCAACTCCCTACCTACACTCCCCTTTACTGGCTTCAACCCCGCCTCCGTGAATAGGAAGGGAATAGAGGGATACAGACCGAATAAGGGCAGAAGTTTTGTTTTTAGTTTAGTTAGGGCTTGATGATCAGCACAGGTTTGGAGGGCCAAAGATCCTGTTCCTGTGCTGTTCTTCTGCTCTCTGTTCTTTTATCTGCTAAGTCTCTGTCATATTCTCTTTTTGCCGTTCTGATTTCCCTGTTAAGAATGCCCCTACACCCCTTATACTCTTCAAGAGATTCACTTGATCCCGGTTACATATACCTAATATATGACTCCTTATTCTTGAACCAGAGCCTGAACATCTTTATTCATTCATTGCTCCATACTTTTAATAGCCTTACCCTTCATTCTAATAGAAACATAATGCATCTGAACTCTTGTTATCTCATTTTTGAAAGCCTCCCACTTGCCAGTTGTCCCTTTTACTTGTGAGCGGTCTACTCCAGTCAAGTTTTGAAAGTTCCTGTCTCATGCTGGCAAAATTTGCCTTGCTCCAATTAAGATCTTTAACTTTGAATCAAGGCCTATCTTTTTCCATAACTACTTTAAAACTAATAGAATTATGATCACTTATCCCAAAGTCCTCCCCCACTAACACTTCTTTCACTTGTCCTGCCTTATTTCTCACTAGAAGATTGTTTTCCTCCGAGTAGCTACATCTACACAATAAACAGAATTTCTTGAAAACATTCAACAATCCTCATCATTGAAGCCTTTAATGTTATGGCAGTCCCAGTCTTTTTGGAATGTTAAAATCCCATACTATTGCAAGTCTATTATTAGAGTGCTGTCTAATGTTTGCTCCTCAATTTACTGCTATGGGGGTGTGGGAGCATGGGTTCTACACTGTTGTACGAACCTGTCAAGGTGATCATTCCCTTGTTATTTCTGAGTTCCAAATAATATAGTTCAGTTGGCTACTCCTTATCTCTTGCTTCCCTTTCTATCCTTCGTATAGCATCTAAACCCAGGAACGTTGAGCTGCCAGTCCTGTCCCTTTCTCTGCTATGTGTCTGTAATGCTGTGATGTCCCAGTCCCATGTTCTCATATATCCCCTGAGTTCGGCTGCCTTACTTGTAAGACCCCTTGCATTGAAATAAATGTAGTTTAATTCTGCGGAGTTACCTCATTCTCTGTCTTACTCAAGTCTGCCTTTTCTAATTAGCTTGCCTTTTTTAAAATTCCGAACCATCCTCACCTATCTTTTTATCCTCACTACTACTTAAGATCCCTCCCTATTAGTTTAAAGGCTAAACACAACAAGATGCCATTTGTAATAATAAAATCATTTCTCTTCACCTTGCATTTGTATTCAATGAGTCTTAGAATTAATAAGATTTGACCTGTGATTTATCTGTTAGTTTAATATGGAAGGTTAACAGTTATCTCATATCATTGAAGTTACGAGCAGGCTGAGTACACCGATTGGTGCAGCCAACTATGTAATTCACTGCAGTAGGGGAAGTATGTGTTATCATTGACATTATTGCTATAATCAAGAAGCAAGCTATTTGTTTAGTTATCTACAATGTGATTCTGATTCCTCTCCAGGCACGTAAATAGGAAGTTATAATCTCAGCATTGCAAAGTTCTCATTCTGCATGTTTCATAGAAGCAAGATTTGATTCACTTTCTTCTTGTAGTTAGCATCATTACAACTGAGACTGAAGGCATGCGCAGTCACTCTAATTCCAATTACCTATATCGGATTTTGAACAACAAGATACATCCAGGTTTCTTTATAAATACAATTATTGGATTATTAATAAAACAAAACATTCACAAATGCAGTAAAGTGCACAATAATATGCAAGTACAAATGTTTATTGCTCCAAATATCCCAAAAATGCATACACAAACACATGCACACTCTCTCTTCAGCAAAAGAGAGAAGATAAATTGGATTTTTCTGAATAGATTGGCCAAAGTTTTTCTTTTCAAGAAAGCCAGTGAGTTACTCTTGAAGGGAAAAGAATAAAGAATAGATTTTTCTGGAGTCTGTTACTCTGATATCTGACTTCACCTTATCCAAAACTCTGCCCATATTTATTTCTGGACTCTAAACAGATCACGTTTGTTGATCTACCCCTGTTCTCACAAAGCTACATTGTTTCCTTCTCCAGCAGTGCTTCAGATTTTATCCTGGTGTTCAGTTCCCTCTAATGCCTTTCCCTTATATCTCTTTATCTCCCAAGTCTCCTCAATTACACCAGCCATGTGAAACTTCTGACTTTCCTAAGTTGGTCTGTCAGGCAAACCTGATTTTCATCTCCTCTGAATTGGCGCCAATGACTTCTGCTACCAAGGCTCTAAGCTCTAGAATTTCTTTCTTCCTGTTTCCCCCCATTAGGATGCTTGTTCATTGACCAAGGTTTTTTTTTGTCAGTATCTTTTATTATATCATGAGCTGGTGTCAGGTTTGTTCAATAATGTTCGTGTAAGGTATGTTGTTATGATTTGCCGTGTTAACAATATTGTAGAAATGCAAGTTGTTGTGATGGTTGTGCTTGGTATTTTGTGAGAGAATTGTGTCAAGATTTTCTTTGAGAGGAGAGAATTACTTACCTTTAAATCAGAGTGAATATGTCTGATTTTGTGAGGAAATGTTTGCATATGTTATGGGGGGCATTTTAAAGCAAGTCTTTTGAAGTGCTTAGATTATTATCAGAAATATCCAGAGTTGATTTCTGGTCTGTGCGGTTATTTACAAGTGATCCGTGTTACGCCAGAAGTGGGCTCGGTGTCTTGGTTTACAGAGCAAGAGATCTGAACACTAAGGAGAAAAATGGCATAACTTAACTGTAATTCGTGCAGAAAATGTACATGTCCCAGCAGCTGAATTAGAATTTTAAAAATGACCAGCGTGGTAAGGATTAGAACGACCTGTACGTATGCATTAGATGGATGGTAAACTTAATTTTAGTGATGATTAATATGTCAATAATTCAAACAAATTGCTATAATTGTTTTTTTTTATGACTCTTGTGATTGAGAGGTAGTAGCATGAGGACATTTCCCTTTCCCCAGTCATCTGCTCTTGGAACACACATTCATGCGTGTGTTGCCTGTCTTGACTGTTCCAATGCTGGCTTGGCTGGTTTCCTATATTCTACCTTCTGTAAACATTGGGGTCATTCCACATCTTTTGCCCATGGTTTCATCTCGTACTGTCCAGTCTACCTATTATTTCTGTACTTGCTGACTTGCATTGGCTCCCTATCAAAGTATATTTTAATGTTAAGGTAATTACCTTTTTTAGTTTGAAATCCCTCAAGCCTTTCTCATCTCCATCTCTGCAAACCCTTCTAGTTCCTCAATTCTGCGAACTGTGTTTTCATCTCATTCTAGCATCTAATCCTGAATTTTAATTACCTGCCAGTTGGTATCAGTACCTTCAGATGTCCCTATCCCTTAACTGTGGAATTCCCTCCCTGAACCCCTGTAACTCCCCATCTTTTCACTCCTTTCAGGGCTCATTATCATCTACTTCTTTACACAAGCTTTCAACCATCTGCTGCAATAGCTCCTTAAGTGGTTTGCTGTCGCCTTTTACTCAGTATGCTCCTGTGAAGTGTATTGGGGCATTTTATTATATTTAAGGGTCTATATACATATAATTTATTCTTAACTTGCTTTGAAATTGATATAAAACATGTGGTCTGTTTTCTTCTGTTCCACCCACACTGCTTTTTTAAAGCTGCTCCTGATTGCATGAAGCTTTACATTAAAATTGACACACGTGGCCCTGGTCCCTGGGCATAACCTCTGTCTCAGCCCCAGAGCATTACCTCAGGTAGTTCTTCCTCAGCATCCTCCTTTTAGTAATAACTTCTGAACAAAGATCAAAAAATTGAAGTTCTGAGTATTTAAAAAGTGAAATTTCCTCCATTTCCACAGGGTTTGAGATTACTTTTGTCTCAAAAGTCACCCAGGTTGACATTAGTCAACCGAGTACATAGCAGACATTAAATTTTGCACTTTCCTATTTAGACTGGCTCAGTTCCGTACTGAGGCAAGTGCATCTGCCAACTTATTCTCAAGGGGAGCAAAACAATGTATTTTACAGAATAAAGTATATGTATGAAACAGGTGGTTTGATTCTCTTTTCTTCATTGGCAAAATGTTATTCATTCAAGTCTGTTTTAATACTTACATGTTATGGAATAGAGCAGAGTATGTCAAAAAGCCATAGGGAGCAATGAGCATTCCTTCCTTCCTGTAATGCTGCAAGAATGTTTTAGTGCTTATATTATCCCAGAGGAAAATTGAAGTCATTATTTTGAAATGCCGCTACGCAAGAGAGTGGAAGCTGTAGTTACTTTGCATATTCAATTTAGTCAGCATCCTGTGCTATTCACAAAAATGAAAGAGCGGAAACACCAAGTTTACTGTATTCGTGGTTGGAGCAGCTAATGCGAATCTGGAAGCTGAAACTTGCATTGTGGATGGTAGTCGGATGCTCTGATATGGTAGTGTTACTGGATACTTAAAATGTGAGCATTTAATTCTGATCAAATGCTATGCATTTGCATTAAATAATGATTTATTGTGCAGTTAAGGTTGTTACTTAAAATATTAATTGATTGTACAATGCTACTTGTTTCAATCCCACAACTCTTGACAAATGCACAGTAAAGTCCCAAACCATTTTTTTCCCTTGCCTTGCTAGCACAAGTTCAACATATAGATATAACATGATGAGTTGACAAGCAGTCTTTGATCACACCTCAGTGTCTTCTGTTTGAAACAACCCACATATTTTGACATAGCCTTCAACATTTGTTGATTGAAACTTAAAAAAAACTAATCCTATTAAGAATGATGCATATGCTGCAGTTTAAGGAAGTTACTGCTGCAATTTAGCAAAATTAGTGTAAATGGCCTTCATTAATGAACCTTTCAAAAGGGATTAGATGTTAAAAGCTATTGAAAGTTTGTCCCATGCCAGTTAGGTTGGGAAGCAGCTGTTTGTTATTGCTATCATGAAAATTATGGCTAACGGTGGTGAAAAAAAGCAAACAAGGCATTGAAGGTTCTCTGAAGGAGGAAGATGCGACAAATTAAAGCCAAATTCAGTGTCAAACATGTGCTGTATGGTTGGATAAATAATGCTGAAAAAATTAACGAAGAATGAGACTGGAGAATAGAATGCACTCACCAAAGGATGAGACTTGCAAAAAATAAGAAATTGAAGAATGTGCTTGATACAATGATACAATTGAGGCTGATCCAATCATAGCATTAAGAAAAAATGATTTTGTGGAGAAAACCGAGAGCTTTGCCGAGGAAAATGGATATCGACAAATTTTGTCGCAGCAACAGCTGGGTTTTACAGTTTAAAGGGCAAGATAACCTTGTCCGCAAGCACAAAATAAAACAAACAAACCTACAGATGCTTAAAACCTGAAGCAGGAACAGAAATTGCTCAAGAAACTCAATGGGTCTGACATCATCTGTAGAGAGAAAACGGAGTTAAACTTTGAAGGGTCACAGGATCTAAAACATTTAACTTTGCTTTCCCTCCACAGATGCAGCCAGACCTCATGAGTTTCTTCAGGAAGTTGTTTTTTTTGGTCTCATCTGCTAGCAGCTTTGTCACGAAAGTTCATCTGCAAGCACTTCAAATCTGGATGATTGGCTTATGCATATTCAAGAACCTATTCAAGAATATAATCTCGTGGATATCTTTAATGCAGACAAAAGCTGTCCTCTCCTACAAATGCAAACTAGATTAAACTCGCCCCACAACTGTTAAACTGCAGTTGGCACAAGCAACCAAAAGATTAGGTGTCACATCTTGTCGCCATGAGTATGTTGGGAACTGAAAACAAACATGGCTTATTACTCAGCCGCAACTCCAAAGCGCCAAGTTGCTAAACCAGATCAAACACTTGCCAGTAAACTACAAAGCAAACCTAAAGATCTAGCTGACGTCAATGACTTTTATTTCATGTGTTCAGCAACTTTGTTGCTACGTGCCGTTCCAGAAACACAAAATGCTATTACCCATGCATAATTGCTTCCCACACAATGACTAAAAACCATATTTTTTTTTTTCTCGCCCAGTTCAACTAAACAGTAAATTAACCAAGGTGTAATTTAAAAGTTGAAATGCTATCACTACAAAATGCTTTGCCTGTAAGAAAGCAGCCTTCCTGAAATCAGGTGTAGACTTCAGCATAGACTTGCCTTAGGCAGTGAGACCATGAGGTACCGGAGCAGAATTGAGTTATTTGGCATATCAAGTCTGCTGTTCTGTTTCTCAACTCCATTATCTTCCCTTCTCCCTATAACCTTTGATCCCCTTAGGGATCTATCTCTGTCTTAATTCAATGATTTGGCCTTCATAGCTTTCTATGGCAACGAGTTCCTCACTATCCTCAGACTGAAGATATTCCTTCTCACCCCTGTTCTAAAGGGTCATCTGTGCCCTCAGTCTAGCCTCTCCTACTAGTGCAAATATCATCTCCATGTGCACTCGAGAACATAGAATATAGAACATTACAGCGCAGTACAGGCCCTTCGGCCCTCGATGTTGTGCTGACCTGTGAAACCAATCTGAAGCCCATCTAACCTATGCCATTCCGTTATCATCCATATGTTTATCCAACGACCATTTAAATGCCCTTAAAGTTGGCGAGTCTACACCTGCTGCAGGCAAGGCATTCCATGCCCTGACTACTCTGAGTAAAGAATCTACCTCTGACATCTGTCCTGTATCTATCACCCCTCAATTTAAAGCTATGTCCCCTCGTGCTAGCCATCACCATCCGAGGAAAAAGGCTCTCACTGTCCACCCTATCTACTCCTCTGATCATCTTGTATGTCTCTATTAAGTCACCGCCTAACCTTCTTCTCTCTAACGAAAACAGCCTCAAGTCCCTCAGCCTTTCCTCATAGGACCTTCCCTTCATACCAGGCAACGTCCTGGTAAATCTCCTCTGCACCCTTTCCAATGCTTCCACATCCTTCCTGTAATGCGGCGACCAGAACTGTACGCAATGCTCCAAGTGCGGCCGCACCAGAGTTTTGTACAGCTGCAACATGACCTCACGGCTCCGAAACTCAATCCCTCTACCAATAAAACCTAACACACAGTACGCCTTCTTAGAAACCATATCAACCTGGGTGGCAACTTTCAGGGATCTATGCACATGGACACCGAGATCTCTCTGCTCGTCCACACTACCAAGAATCTTACCATTAGCCCAGTACTCTGTATTCCTGTTACTCCTTCCAAAGTGAATCACCTCACACTTTTCCGCATTAAACTCCATTTGCCACCTCTCAGCCCAGCTCTGCAGCTTATCAATGTCCCTCTGTAACCTGCAACATCCTTCCGCACTATCCACAACTCTACCGACTTTAGTGTCATCCGCAAATTTACTAACCCATCCTTCTACGCCCTCATCCAGGTCATTTATAAAAATGACAAACAGCAGTGGCCCCAAAACAGATCCTTGCGGTACACCACTAGTAACTGAACTCCAGGATGAACATTTCCCATCAACCACCACCCTCTGTCTTCTTACAGCTAGCCAATTTTTGATCCAAACCGCTAAATCACCCTCAATCCCATGCCTCCGAATTTTCTGCAGTAGCCTACCATGGGGAAACTTATCAAACGCTTTACTGAAATCCATATACACCACATCGACCGTTTTACCCTCATCCACCTGTTTAGTCACCTTCTCAAAGAACTCAATAAGGTTTGTGAGGCACGACCTACCGTTCACAAAACCGTGTTAACTATCCCTAATCAAATTATTCTTTCCTACGTGATTATAAACCCTATCTCTTATAATCCTTTGCAACACCTTACCCACAACCGAAGTAAGGCTCACTGGTCGATAATTACCAGGGTTGTCTCTACCCCTCTTCTTGAACAACGGGACAACATTTGCTATCCTCCAGTCTTCTGGCACTATTCCTGTAGACCATGACGACAAAAAGATCAAAGCCAAAGGCTCTGCAATCTCCTCCCTAGCTTCCCAGAGAATCCTAGGATAGATCCCATCCAGCACAGGGGACTTATCTATTCTGACACTTTCCAGAATTGCTAACACCTCCTCCTTATGAACCTCAATCCTGTCTCGTCTAATAGCCTGTATCTCCGTATTCTCCTCGTCAACATTGTCTTTTTCATGTGTGAATACTGATGAAAAATACTCATTTAGCGCCTCTCCTATCTCTTTGGACTCCACGCACAACTTCCCACTACTGTCCTTGACTGGTCCTAATCTTACTCTAGTCATTCTTTTATTCCTGACATACCTATCTCATGTCTATCCCGGTCTCTCAGTGTTCTGTAAATTTCAGTGAGATCCCCCCCCATCCTTTTAAACTCCATTGAATAAGACCCAGTGTTCTCAACCATTTCTTGTACGATAAGCCCTTCATTTCTGGAATCCGTCTTGTAAACCACTTCTGGTCTGCCTCCAACATCAACAGATCTTTCCTTTGAACGCCGGTTTAAAAAAAAAATGCTCACAATATTCCAAATGTGATCTGACTAGAGTCTTATGCAGACTCAACAGTATATCTCCTCTCTTACTTCCTAGCCGTCGTGAAATTAATACTAACATTGCATTTGCCTTCCCAACTGCCAGTTGAAACTGCATGTTGACCTTGAGAAAATCCCAAATGAGGACTCCCAAATTCCTTTGTGCTTCAGTTTTTCTGAAGTGTTTCCCCATTTGGAAAATAGTCTAGGCCCCTATTCCTCCTACCAAAAAGCATAACCTCACACCATCCCACACAGTATTCCATCTGCCTTTCCTTTGCCTACTCTCTTAGCCTGTCTGCTCGCCTCTCTGCTTCCTTAACACTACCTGTCCCTCCACATATCTTTGTGTCATCTGCAAAGTTGGCAACAATGTCTCGGTTTCTTCATCTTGATCGTTAATGTATAATGTGAATACTTGTGGTCCTAACAGACTCCTGCGGAACTCCACTAGTCACTGCTGCTATCCTAAAAAGACTCCATTTTCCTCACTTCTGCCAGTCAGCCAGTCCTCAATCCACATTGGTACCTTGCCTTATTTAGTGGGCTTCTGTGCAGCACTTTGTCAAAGGCCTTCTGGAAATCCAAATAGATCACATCCACTGGCTGTCCGTTGTCTAACTTGCTTATTATGTTCTCAAGCAATTCTAACAGATTTGACAGGCATGTTTTCCCTTTGATGCAGCCATGCTGACTCAGCACTATTTTACTATGTACTTCCTTGTAAGCCATAATCTAATCAACAACAGAAGTCAGGTTAATTGGCCTATAATTTCCTGTCTTCGGCCTGACCCCCCTCTTAAACAGAGGTGCTATATTAGCCATTTTCCTGTACTCTGGAACCTACCCTGCCTCCAGTGATTCCTGAAGATCGCCACCAATGCCTGCGCAATCACCTCAGCTATTTCCTTCAGAGCCCTAAGGTATAGTCTATCTGCATCAGGTGACTTATCCGTCTTCAGACCCCTCCGATTCGTCAGCACTTTCTCCTTCGTGATAGCTACTACTCTCCCCTCTGCCCCCTGACTTCCTTGAAGTTTTGGTGTGCAAATAGTGTCTTCCACTGTGAAAACTGATATGAAGTACCTGATCAGTTTCTCTCTCTGCCATGTTTTTTTTTTGTTCCCTGTTACTATTTCTCCAGTCTCATTTTCCAGCAGTCCAATGTCCATTCCTGGTGTTCTTGGGGGCAAAACACTTTAAATCTTTAAAGAACATCTGAAGACAGCCTGGGGTATGCGTAAAGCAGGAAAAAATACAGAATTGCTTCATATGTGCAATTTTGTTCGAACCTAATGATGCTGAACCTTGTGTTGCACCAATAAATGGCAGTTCCATTGTGGAAGCAGTTACAAATCCAACACCACCTGAAGACGAGGTACACACGAAAGATGAATGCCTACACATCATCAGTGCTGAGACTTTCAGTATGTTTAATTCATTTGGAGACTCTTTTTAGCAGACCGCAATTACAAATGGAAAAGCATTTGAGTTATTGGACAAGCTTTCCTATCTGTTAAAAAGAAGAGTTGTCAAGAATGAAGCACCTGTCATTTAAAAACTGTTTTCAAATCCAGCTACCTATGGTTACTATTGTTTGACCATATACTGTATTCTATTGATTGTATTTTGTTTTTAACATGTTAGTTGTGTTGTGCTTGATCGGGAGGGACTAGAATGACTGGTTTTGGCTAAATTGTTTTACAACTCGAAGCGAGTTTTAGGATTTTGCAATTCTTGCCTTTTTAAAAGAAAACTAATGTAGAAAAATCAGTACTACCACTATTGTCGCTCAAGTTTTGTGTATAAACATATTTATACTCTCTGACATACTCTATGCAGTTCACGACCATCTTGGATTGGTTATAACTTGTAATGTTAATTAAGCTTATTTGGGGCCCATTCCGAAATATATATGTAACACCTGTATTGTTGACTGGATGTAGATTTTATATTGAACACTTTGCAAAGCAAAATCCGTTGGCTACAAATGCGGCAGTGTTGCCTTCAGAAAGAATAACCTTGCTTGGATAGATACATTCCCCCTCTCTTTTTCTGAAGCCCCCCCTCAGTTTTTGAGCTGGAAGGTCTCTTCAGCACAAATGAAGTATTTGTAAACAGGAAGTCTGAATCTATACTATTCAGTCCAGGAAAAGCATTCAACCAGCCATTACTGATCGAGGAGGCAACTCCCAGTGCCAGCAGCTTTTGTCGGAAGGGACTTCAGCTGCTAACCGGTATTTGGATTGTCTGTGGGAGTTTATTTTCTTGAATTTAACTAGTTTTGCCAAGGTATTTTCAAGATAACACTCTGCAGATTTTTATATTCTTTTAGATTTTGTCTGTCTTATTTTTGAAGGACAATTAGATATGTTTGCACATTTTAAATCTATTGTTATAATCTTTGCATTGTTTTTAAGCACATTACTATTCCATATTTATTGTGTTATATTTACGGTACATCTTACCGTGTTCCCTTTCTCTAAATAAGTTATATATGTATAATTTTATACATGTAAGTTGTGAAAGCATAAACTTGTTGCATCCATCTTACCTGCTGAAATGTAAATGGCAATTTTGATATCTAAAATAAATTTATTTTGCTGTAGCAGATGCGCAGTGGCATTTTTATATAATTACCAGGAATTGTGTATGTGACAGATCATCTGATCATTTGTTCCAGTTTTGAATGAAAGCAAATGTTTTGTTGTACAGTTTGAAGAATACCTAAACAAGTATGTCAGACCCCTTTGAGGACATAGAATCAAGCTGCGTTGATTTTTAAGATAGCTTGCACATATTTATAGAGGACAGCATAGTGAATCATTCACCCAAAAGAATTTTGATATCCTTACCACAGCACCAACCAGCTCTTAAGTTATTCTAAATTTCACTGTGGAGTCCTTCCTTTATATACATATAAGAAGGCTTTCTAGAAATTACAGCAGGGTTAATAACGCTTTGATTTGCTGAAAGACTTAACCTGGGCAGTTTTGAAGTGACTAGTTTGGAATGGTTCTTGTTTTGTATGGTTCACTTGGAGGGAAGTTGTGTAGTAACAAGTTGACTTGAAGGGAAACCTGATAAAAAGAAGCTGAGTTGGAGGGAAGTCTACTGCAAACAAGCTGTCTAGTTGGTCTCCGAGATAGTAAGAACCGCGAATGCTGGAGTCGGAGATAAGTGTGGAGCTGGAGGAACACAGCAGGCCACGCAGCATCAGAGGAGCAGGAAAGTTGACGTTTCAAGTTGGGACCCTCCTTCAGAAATCTGAAGAATTTCAGAAAACAGACATTGTTATCTCATGGTCTGCTATTACCCACAATCATTGTTAACCACAAATAGTCCCCATTAGTAGCTATGCATTCTCCTAGTCTGATCGTTACCCACTCTGTCCAACCAATTTGCTCTCTTGGCTTTATCTCCACCTATCTTTTACTCCTTCCTCCCTCCCCCCACCCTATGTTTTCATAAATCCCCACCTTTATCCCAGCTAACAACAGTTCTGAGGAAAGATCAGCGGACCCAAAATGTTAACTGATTTTCTCTCCACCGATTCTGCCAGACCTGCTTAGCTTTTCCAGCAATTTCTGTTTTTGTGTCTACATTTTCCTGATTTTCTCAGCCTCAACATGCTTACTTGCCATAGTGCTTCCAGGACACTCATCCTAGTGATCAAAAGCAATCTAGTCATCAGAATTGAACAGAAACTTAGCAATACCTCCAGCATGTGTTCTGCTGAATTAATAGAAGTATTTGTCAACATTCTATTTGCTGATTTTGTTTGTTATTGGCAAACTGAGCTTTAGCACAGCACCGGCAACAGCTTGAGAACTGATGACCTGACAAATGTCCTAAACTAATCAGTTGTTGAAAAAAACAAAAGAATTGCGGATGCTATAAATCAGGAACAAAAACAAAGTTGCTGGAAAAGCTCAGCAGATCTGGCAGCATCTGTGAAGAAAAAAAATCGGAGTTAACATTTTGGGTCCGGCAATCCAATGTATGTTAATGGGCTTAAAAGCGTGTTGCGCAAATGCAAGGCCTCAATTTACTAGCCTAGCATCACATTATACAATTACCAGTCTAAGACTCTTCCTCAGACTTTTATTATGCCCCAGTTGACTGTTGCTAATCAACATTTGTTGCTCAAGTTCAGTTGCAGTTACAAGCAAATTGGCTTGGACATTTTTATTCGAAGTATTTTATCCAGTCTCAGAAAAGTGACAGCAGGCTGTGTTCTGCTTTCACCATTAGACTGGAGTACATGGCTTTTGTTTTGTACAATATTCCGTAGAAAGTGCTCACTAAAAATTTGTCCTGTGTCCTAATGGGACAGATGTAAAACACTTGCATTTTTATTGATCACTGATGAGTAAGTGGACCTATTTCTAATCTGTCAACAAAGAACATTTGAATGTAATTATAGTAAAAGTATTACATTTACAATATTTAAATTGTTATAAAGGCACTCAGATTTTGAGGGCAGAAACTGATGTAACATTTGGCAAATTTGATGCATTGCTCACACAAGGAATTGAATTTGACCTGGAAGTCACCATTTCCCAAAAGGATCTCAGTCTAGATAGAGACTAGTGACTTCCTGTAGTTGAACTTGGAAATGCATTTGTACTAGTAAGAAGAGCCATTAATTCAGTCAGCATTCAATTATAGTGAGTGCTTTCTAGCTGGAGACATTGGCTCCACTGATCTGTAAGAATATTTATCAGTTCCTTCTGAAATAAAGAGGATTAGCACTTAATTGATCTAAATGCCCAGCAGTCTCCATATTACAGGAATGTTATGACATCTGCTAAATAGTAGATACTAGACTATCTCTGATCTAATTCTGCATCTAAGATCATTTTGAACAGATTTCTCTACGTCAGGAAAGCAAGTGGGTTGTGTATTTGTGTGTGTGTTTCATCCTCTACGTATGTCCTTCTAAGCAAAACAGCAGACTTATACTAGTGCTGTAGAATCTGTATCTACCTGTATGTGTGCTGGACTTTATAAATAAGTGGTTCAGTTGACTTCAACTACTGGTAACTGTTGAAACATCAATTATTGACGTTTCACCCTGCATTGATATGTAACACAGTTTGCATCACATTAATAACTAATGTCAGCACAAAACTAAATTGAGCCATCCCATAAAATAACCTTAGTGATTACAAAACAGTCTAGAAGGTTTGAATAAGATTGAATAAGATTCACTTGCATCAGTTTATGGTGTCACTGCTTTAGATTGCTTTGTCTTCTTGCTTCCTTTTGTCCCTTAAATGCTAGATATACACGACAAGAAGGTCAGCATCTCAAGATGAAATTTACTTCCATCGAAACAGCATGACGTTGTTCCCAGATACTGCAACTCAATGTACACTTGTCTGTCGTTTCTTCTAATTAGTTATATGCAAGTTTTTGAATGTGCCTTAAATTAATGAAGTTGATGTTTCTTTAATGTCCCATATTTGGCAAGCAATCCTGTTCTCACCTGCACAAATTCGTCAGCAATATTACTTTAACAAGGTACACTGGACATGTTGATGGGAAAAGGTTGACATGCAGGGCTGGATGGACATAAGAAAACTGTCGGTTTTTAGAAACCAATAACAAATGTGTTAGGGTAATATGACTTTCATTAAATATTAAATATTAAGAATCTCATTAGAAGAGACTTGGATTGTTCTTAGGAAAAGATAGTTTGTTTTGATGAGGTTTTCTGTAAAATGTGGATATTTCAAATGCAGAACTCTGAAGGAACTTTGTACAGAGTGTAATGAATTCTTCTCAAAAATGTGGTTGTGAAATGTTTTAGTTGAAATGCTAAAATGTCTTAATACTGCAAATACATTTTTTAAAAAAACAAATAATTAATTTTTCCAAATGAGTACTGTTGCATTGGTATATAATAATCTTCCATATACTTCAAACACAGTGTCTCTTACCTCCTTGTTTCCACTTTTCCTGCTCCTCCTCTTTAACACGTTGTGCAGTCAAGATTTTTCAGAACATGGGTGCTCTCCAGTACTGTGTTCTGTGGCCATTCTTTATAGGACTCTACATCATGAGTAAAGGGTTCATTTTACATGGCAAAATTTACATGCTGTTTAATCTTGTCCTCAGTTCATAGACTGTCTATACTTGTTCTGCTCATCTGTACTATTCAACATAAACCTGTCGGGTTAAATGGCCTGTTCCTGTGGTGTTTAATTCTACATAATTCATTGTGATTTCCATGTCTCAGAATTGCACTATGCAAAACACTTATTGAGTTAGTAACTGAGAGAGTCTGAATACCACATCCTTGAGTCTTAAATTGTTCTGCTCCCTGCCCCACCAACTCAAAATTGCAAGTAATAATTGCATTTTAGGAGTGGGAGTGATACCTGGTTTACCCAGTTCTCTTGACTGCAACAGGAAATGAGTTGAAAAAATTAACAAATAGAATAGGGATAGAGCTATAATACTAACTGACACCTGGGGTGAATATCACCTGAATAAAAATCTTCCATGTTACCGTAACACAGTATGGCATACCTTGTGGAAGTGTAATGATCTACCGTCCAGTAGTTGTTTTAGCATTGCACGGGTACAAACAATATTCCAAGAAGCAGAATGAAATCCATCAATTGAAACAAATTTTCATGTCTTCGATCACTTTTTTTTTACTTCTCGTTTCTCAGCACCATCGAAAAACTTAAGTTGCCTGACTATTACATTATATCTCGCTACTGTATTTAAAGCAAGGGAGATGGAGCAGTAAGAAGAGAAAGATGTTTAATACTTTTGTTTTCTAAAAGCTTTGACCGAACGATTTGCAGAGATTAGACTTTATGAACCATTTACTTATAGCTTAGTGAAAAGTAATATGGCATCACAGTAACTTCACATTTCACAGCTTTCACAAGTTGTTTCCTGGACGTGAGCGCGGGTTATGTTCATTTAGTTTGGAAAGTGATGTGCCATTTGAATAACTTCAAATTGCATTACACATTTTCACCAGCTTTCACCGAATGGTTTCTTGTGCCACTTCAATCATTTGATTCGTAACCAATGTTATTTTTGAATTTTGATGTCATTTATTGGTTTAAGTTATTCCTGTTTTTTTAGATCGTGTGAGACGAGTATAGATATATCACCAGATATGATTCTTAAGAATAAAATCTTCTTCTCTTAAAGCTTCCCTTTTACTGTTTTTATGTAATTTCCTTTGATTCCCCCTGCAGATCTACAGATTCAGTGCAATCTTTCAATCGGTATATTGTTCATGATTCGATTTGTATTATCCTGAGTTTGGAGGTTACGCCAATGCCCTGAAACATGTTGATGGATAGGTAGTGACTGATACAGACCATATTGGGTCAATGTGGTACTAATTTAGTAGCTTGTAGAAAATTGTTGCAGGTAATAATTATTCTGTACTTTCTTTGATAAACATCATTTTCCAGGATTTACAATGTATGTACTCCAGACAGCATTAGGCCATAACTAGTTGCCAAGAGGGCAGAAGTTCTTTCAGTACTCTGGCAGCCTGTAATTTCAGCAGTTTTGGTGATCAATGTCATACAGCGTGGAAATGATGTTTTTTAAATCTTAAATGTATACCCCCAATCTTGAAATCCCCCACCCTAGGGAATAGACATCTGTCAATCACCTTATCTATACCCGTCATGATTTTATAAACATCTATAAGGCCACCCCTCAACCTCCTACGCTCCAGTGTAAAAAGTCCCAGCCTCTGCATATGACTCAATCCCTCCATTCCTGGCAACATCTAAGTAAATCCCTTCTGAACCCTCTCCAGCTTAATAACATCCTTGCTATAATGGGGTGACCAAAACTGGACACAGTATTCCAGAAGAGACCTCACCACTGTCCTGTACAACCTCAACATAACATTCCAACTCGTACTCAAAGATCTGAGCAGTGAAGGCAAGTGAGCTAAATGCCTTCTTAACCACCCTAGCTATATATGATGAAAACTTCAAAAAAATTGTATACCTGAATGCCTAGATCTCGCTGTTCTACTATATTATCCAGGGCCCTACTATTAATTGTACAAGTCCTGTCCTTTGTTTGTCTTACCAAAATGCAATACCTTGCATTTATCTAAATTTAACTCCATCTACCACTTCTTAGCCCATTGACCCAGTTGATCAAGATCTCTTTGTGATTTTAGACAACCTTCTAAACTGTCCACTATACCACCAATTTTGGTGTGACCTGCAAACTTACTAACCATGTAATAATAATTATAATAATAAAAAAAACTCAAAACAGCGAACACCTCAGTTCCTTCCCTTGCACAGCAGGCACCTCAAGTAAAAAGAAAAATGAGGGTGGTGCCCCACAAAGCCTGGACAATAAGTTTGAAGACAACTTTTTGAAATTGTAGGAAAGGGAATTAATAAGGTAGAAGATCAGCAAAGTTGCCTCCTCGTTCTCATCCCGGGATTGCCTTGATGTGTGTATGTGATTTGTCATTGGGATTTCAGTTGGCTGTTCCATGTTGAAGCTGAAGAAAGGATTAGTTTAAAAAAAATGGGATATTACACTTGAAGAAATATGTTGTGTTTTCAAGATCCTATTTGGCCATCCTATGTTTAGTATTTTCTGGTGTTTATTTGAGATTTCCAGTATTAAATTTCCTCATCCTGTTTGTATGTAGCTGCTTGTTTGGGGCTGCCAAGACTAAGATGGTGACAAGAAGAGTGAGGCAGAAAGGTGAAGTTACGGTATAGTTTCCAATGATTTTTACTGTAGCATTTTGTTATTCCTTCCATTTTATGGTTTCAGAGTGAAATCCAGAACTGCATATCTGTGAAATTCTTAACTGATTACTATGGCAACCAGGAGGAAATCAATGAAAGAGCTGCTTGTTTTGAGAACTAACATTACTGTAAGTGATGTATGCAGTACCTCAGGCACCTTGTTTATGGATGTGCAAGTCAGCAATTAGATAAGTCATTATCTGTGCTATGCCGTAAGATAGCCAGTTTGTAATGGAGTTGGTAGTGACAGGAAACTAACGCAGCTGTGACTTCATAATATCTTGAGTATTCGGCCTAAACTGTAGGAAATGTCTCAGTTCAGAGGAAAAAGTAATCTGGTTAAAGCCCTGGGAGATTTGTATGCTCTGTAAATTGGGTTGCTCAATCTTCTGTAACTCAGTTATAAAATATATTTTTGACAACAGTATTTTGTTAATAGTTAAGCTTTCAGGTGCTTCTGGTAATCATCAGTTAGTCCAACCCATCCCCTTGTAGCAAAACAATAGAGACATGATGATTTGTGTCAGCAGGTGCATTTTTGAGCAATTATTCTTGCACTGTTCCTAGATAGCCAGAGAATGTTTGTTTCTGCTGCTAGATGCTGAGTTATTAGCATAGATGTGATTTTGTTTTCAGTTCTTTATGGGTCATTTACTTTACCATATGTATTTAGTGTTTATTCCTGCTCAGAGGAAGCAGTGTCAGATCTAAACCACAGTAAATAGCAGCATTCAGAAACCAACAATGAGCAATTCTTGTGGTGCAATGTTACATGCAAACATTAGACCACTGCAGCCATTGGTAATAGTCAGATTGTCTTGATTGAAAGGATGACCAAGAGGCAAGCAAATAAAGTATGTGCAAGCTTCTCTGCATGATTCTTTGTGGCCAAATGCTCTAACATATGGAAGGGTGCCTCCCTCACCCCCCCGCCTTTCTCTCCAATTACTTCATCCTACCATAATGGAGAGGGTGTTTAACTTTAATCAGAAACACTAATAATCAGCCATAATTAGAAACATGCATTCAAAAAATACCTTGGCGCATACTTGTGCCTCAGTGCTCTTTAGAGAGTATGTCAACAAATTGACGACAAGGCTTTAATATAAATATTTTCAAAAAATGGAAAATTTAGCTTCATATGTGAGGCAGTGATGTTATATTTTCAGATTATGACTTTAGATGGTCCTATCACATTCAGTGTTTTAGACTACTTCTATGAGCGAGTCTTGCTGTCTTTTACAATTGTACAATGTCATCATGTACCTCATTTATTCAGGCCCAATCATTTGTATTGAGTGCAAGAACGGAACAGAAAATTAGTTGTGTAATATACTGTACTACAGCGATTGTCATAAAGTTCTGAGACTTCAAAAGCTGGTGTATTGGGCACTTTCCTAGAGTACGACCTGGGTTATAAAAAAAACCAAACAGACTTGGTGAGCATAATTGCACAAGTAAACAGAAGCAAATGAGATAACAAGGTGTGGGGCTGGATGAACACAGCAGGCCAAGCAGCATCAGAGGAGCAGGAAAGCTTGACGTTTCGGGCCTAGACCCTTCATCAGAAATGGGGAAGGGGAAGAGGGTTCTGAAATAAATAGGGAGAAAGGGGGAGGTGGATAGAGGATGGATAGAGGAGAGGATAGGTGGAGAGGAGGCAGACAAGTCAAAGAGGCGGGGATGGAGCCAGTAAGGGTGAGTGTAGGTAGGGGGGGTAGGGAGGAGATAGGTCAGTCCAGGGAGGACGGACAGGTCAAGGGGGCGGGATGATGTTAGTAGATAGGAGATGGGGGTGGGGCTTGAGGTGGGAGGAGGGGATAGGTGAGAGGAAAAACAGGTTAGGGAGGTGGAGATAAGCTGGAATACACCTCCTCCCACCCACCTTCCTGCAAAAATGCCATCGCCTATTCCCAATTCCTTCGCCTCTGCCACATCTGCTCCCAGGATGACACATTCCACTCCCGTACATCTCAGATGTCCTCATTCTTCAAGGACTGCAACTTCCCCCCCCACAGTGGTCGAGAACGCCCTCGACAGTGTCTCCCGCATTTCCCGTAACTCATCCCTCATGCTGTCCCCCCAATAATAACCAAAAAAGAATCCCCTCGTCCTCACGTACCACCCCACCAACCTCCGCATCCAACGCATCATCCTCCGACACTTCTGCCATCTGCAATCAGACCCCACCACCAAAGACATTTTTCCCTCCCCACCCTTATCTGCCTTCCGGAGGGACCACTCCCTCCGCGACTCCCTTGTCCGCTCCACACTCCCCTCCAGCCCCACCACACCCGGCACTTTTCCCTGCAACTGCAGGAAGTGCTACACCTGCCCCCACACCTCCTCCCTCACCCCAATCCCAGGCCCCAAGAAGACTTTCCACATCAGGCAGATGTTCACCTGCACATCTGCCAATGTGGTATACTGCATCCGCTGTACCCGTTGTGGCTTCCTCTACGTCGGGGAAACCAAGCGGAGGCTTGGGGACCGCTTTGCAGAACACCTGCGCTCAGTTCACAACAAACAACTGCACCTCCCAGTCGCAAACCATTTCAACTCCCCCTCCCATTCCTCAGACGACATGTCCATCCTGGGCCTCCTGCAATGCCACAGTGATGCCACCCGAAGGCTGCAGGAACAGCAAATCATATTCAGCCTGGGAACCCTGCAGCCCAATGGTATCAATGTGGATTTCACAAGCTTCAAAATCTCCCCTCCCCCAACCGCATCCCAAAACCAGCCAAGTTCATCTCCGCCTCCCTAACCTGTTTTTCCTCTCACCTATCCCCTCCTCCCACCTCAAGCCCCACACCCATCTCCTATCTACTAACCTCATCCCGCCCCCTTGACCTGTCCGTCCTCCCTGGATTGACCTATCTCCTCCCTACCTCCCCACCTACACTCACCTTTACTGGCTCCATCCCCGTCTCTTTGACTTGTCTGCCTCCTCTCCACCTATCCTCTCCTCTATCCATCCTCTATCCGCCTCCCCCCTCTCCCTATTTATTTCAGAACCCTCTTCCCCTCCCCCATTTCTGTTGAAGGGTCTAGGCCCGAAACGTCAAGCTTTCCTGCTCCTCTGATGCTGCTTGGCCTGCTGTGTTCATCCAGCCCTACACCTTGTTATCTCGGGTTCTCCAGCATCTGCAGTACCTTTTATCTCAGAAGCAAATGAGATGCTGGAGAAGTACCGAAGCTCCGGTTTAACTACTGTCCTGTAAAGATGATAAAATTAATTTCAGCTGCAGGGCTGAAGTACGATAAAATTGTGTTTCTGAAATCAAACCCCACCATGGCTTGTGGGGTGAAAATTTAATCCCTTCACTTTTTGGCATTTCGCCTAAGCATGTTAAGCATGCTAACATGGCAATTGCTCAACTGGAGTGATTTTCAATGCAGCTTTTACATCTTATCCATGGATTTACATGCCTAATGGCAAAACGAGAGAAGTCTGAACATGGTGGCGACAACAGCAAGATTTCCTCTGTCTACATAGTATAGAAGAATATAGAAATGTGGTTATAAAAGCTGTGCTTTATTTAAATTTTGCCTGCATGGATTATATGCAGCAATCTTCATTCAGCAAATGGAGTCGATGAGTTATAAATTTTTTTTGTATCTGTGAAGCTGCAGTACAAGAAAGATTTCTTTGAGGAAGAGCAGAGTGCAGATGATGTAGAAAATATTCATTATGGTATCATATTCTGAAAATTTACATTGTATCTAAAAACCTAGCCCTTGTCTTGTTAATATATCACTCTTATTCTTCTTTCTTTACCCTGTACAGCCATGTTGTGTCAAAACTTTAGGGCAAGTGGAACCCGGACCTTCAACCCAGATGACGGCTGATATAAAATGAAATGTGGGCTAACATTAACATTCAGAAACGACAACACAGCTGATACTTTTGAACGAGTGCTAGAGATTACTTTACTTTTCTGAGGAAGGGTCACTGGATCAGAAATGTTAAGGCTGATTTCTGTCCATAGGTGCTGCCAGACCTGCTGAACTTTTCCAGCAAATTCAGTTTTTACTGCTATGATAGTTCTGCTGAATATGAAAACTTAAAAATTCTACCTGTACTGCCAATTTTGTATTGATGTGGCATAGACATTTAACTACAGTTGGTCTTGTCCTTTGTGAATATTTGTTGCATTCCTAGTTTGTTCAACATATCAACAAAGAAAATCCAAGCACCATAACACATGATGACACTTAAGATAGATCCTTGATTCATTGTTGCACAGATATGTTTAGACCCTCTTATGAAGCCAGGGTAGTGTCCCTACCATTGAATCGAGAGACCAAAGTTCAAGTCCCACCTCCAGAAGTGTGTAATAATACCTCTGAACGGGTTGACTAGAAAATAGGTAGAAGCCTGTTTTCTCTGCTTCAGGAGCTATTTAGTGCTATACTGTAGGACTTGGGAAGTAAATTGAGACTTTCACTAGATGCTGTGATGTTGGAATTTTTATGCAAAGCGTGCAGTCAGCAGCTTCTCAATACAGCTCATCTGACAGTGATATAGCACTGTTAAGAGTTGATGATAAGAATTGACAGGATTTTTTTTTTACAACCTGCATTTTATTTCTAATGTTCAGAAATGTTACTCATTCCCTATTGCCTCATCCAGCAAAATAGAAGGCGAGCTTAGATGGTGATCTGATGGTCCTCTTTGTCTTTTCACCTAATTTCCCCCATCCCTACACCCTCTCCCCAGATTTTTCTGCTCTTCTCTTTCGAGCTGACTCTTGTATAGTGAGAGTTTGTCTCTGAAGAGGCAGTGTTTATGTTAACTCTTGTAGCATAAGAAACTGCCCTTGAACGTTGTCACAACTTACTGGGATAGTGTACTGTAAATCCAGTCCTACTTCAGGAAGCGTCAGAAATGTGAAAATTTGATTAAACCACTAAGCTATCCAATTTGACTCATCTAATTTGGGTTGAAAGACTGCACACTAGTTTTTTTCCATTTCGCAAGAAAATAACTATTTGTTAAAAGCAGTTTGATTACAATAGCTGAAGTAGGCAATTGAATTGATAATCTGCAACTTAAACTCTACCCCTTTCTTAAAATTACCGCATACATACAAATAGACGCACAAAAGAGATAAGACAGGGTACAAGTATTATGAGTGGGGAAGGAGCACAGTTCTGGCAGTAAACCAGATCTTGGATACCTGTGGATTGTTTCCTTTTGGCTTACTTTCGACTTTTTCTAATTCTTTGCTAACGACACAAGGTTATGAATACATCGGTTTTCTCTTGTCCCTAACTGGGATTGAGTGACCCCCTTGAATATAGGGTGTGTAGGAGTACACTTAAGAGGGAAATCAGGAGGGCAAAAAGGGGACATGAGATACCAGTGGCAGATAAGCTAAAGGAGAATCCGAAGAGATTCTGCAAGTATATTAAGGGCATAAGAGTAACCAGGGAGAGAGTAGGGCCCTTTAAAGATCAGTAAGGTCATCAATGTGTCGCGCCACAGGAGAAGGATGCGATCCTAAACGAATATTTCTTGTCAGTATTTACTGTGGAAAAAGACATGGAACCTAATGAACTCTGGGAACTAAAGTAGTGATGTCTTGAGAAGAGTCCACATTATAGAAAAGGAGGTGCTGGAGGTCTTAGAACACATAAAGGAAGATCAATCCTCTGGACATGATCCAGTGTATCCCAGGTCATTGCGGGACACTAGTGAAGAAGTTGTGAGGCCCCTAGTGGAGATATTTGTATCATAGACAGCCATGGCTGAGGTGCTGGAAGAATGGAGGGTAGCTAATATTGTTCTCTTATTTAAGAAAGATTGCAAGAAAAAGCCAGAGAAGTATAGTCCGTTGAGGCTGATATTATTGCTGGGTAAATTGTTAGAGGGGACTCTGAGAGATCGGATTTGCATGCATTTGGGAAGGCAGTGACTCATTAGGGATAGTCAACATAGCTTTGTGCATGGGAAGTCATGTCTCTCAAATTTGATTGAGGTTTTGAAGAGGTGGCCAAGAATGTAGATGAAGGCATGCAATAGACTTTGTCTACATGGGCTTTAGCAATGCCTTCTGCAACGTTTCGTATGGGAGACTGGTTAGTAAGGTTAGATTGTGTGGCATCCAGGGAGAGCTAGCTAATTGGGTTCAAAATTGACTCGATGATAAGAGACAAAGGATGGTGGTAGAGGATTTCACTCCGACTGGAGGCATGTGTTCTGTGGTGTGCCACAAGGGTCGGTGCTGCATCTAACTTTGTTCATCAGGATTTGTATACCTAATGGTAGGGCCCTGGCGAGTGTTGTCAAACAGAGACTTAGGGGTATAGGTACATAGTTCTGTAAAAGTGGTATCACAAGTAGACAGGGTGGTGAAGGAAGCATTTAGCATGCTTGCCTTCATCAGTCAGAGCATTGAGTTTAGGAGTTGGGATGTAGTGTTGTGCCTGTACAAGACATTGGTGAGGCCACTTTTGGGGTACTGTGTACAATTCTGGTCACCGTGCTATAGGATGTTACTGAACTGGAAAGGTTGCAGAAAAGATCGGCAAGGATGTTTCCGAGACTGGAGGTTTGAGTTGGCAGAGAGAGACTGGATAGGCTGGGACGTTTTTACCTCAAGCATAGGAGGCTGCAGGGTGACCTTTACAGAGATTTATCATGATGTTGATGGTGAGATTGTTGTTTTTACACCATGCCGTCAAAGACTCTATCTCCTTCCTGTCGTCATCTTGTCATTGTTTGAGATCTGACCAACAACATTGGTGATGTCAGCAAATTTGTAAATGGAGTTGGTGCAGAATTTGGCTGCACAGGCGTGTGTGTGTGTGACTGTGTGTGTGTGTGCGTGTGCGTGTGACTGTGTGTATAAAGAGTATAGTAGGGGTCTGAATATGCAGCCTCAGGGGCACTGGTGTTGAGGATTATAATGGAGAAGATGTTGTCACCTAGCCTGACTGGCGGTCTATTGGTCAGGAAGTCAAGAATCCAGTAACAGAGCAGTGAGCAGAGACCTAGTTCCTGGAGTTTGGAGATGAGATTATTTGGAATTGAAAGCAGAACTGTAATCAGTAAGTAGGGACCTGACATAGGTATCCATGTTGTCCAGGTATTTTTAAGGATGAGGGTAGGGGAAGGGAGATGGTGTCTGCCATGGACCTATTGTGCTGGCAGGTGAATTTCAAGGGATCAAGGCAATCTGGGAGGCTGGAGTCAATGTGACCCATGACCAGCCTCTCAAAGCACTTCACAATTAGGTAGTCATTGAGGCACGATGCGTGATTTTGCTTTGGCACTGGGATGATGGTGGCCTTCTTGAAGCAAAACATCAGATCGTAGTAGGAGAGGTTGAACATGTCTGCGAATACTCCCGCCAGAAATCAGTTACAGTCAAATCAGCTAAATCAGTTAAGACACAGTTCATGTTGATACATGTTAGAAACTGTCAATGAATAGGTGGACCCAGCTGATGACCCTTGCTATAGAAGTTTGTTTTGTTATAAAATTTTCATGTAATGCAGGATAATCTCAACGCAACCAATTACCACCCTATTGATCGATCGTCCATCACCAGCAATGTGTTGGAAGAGCTTGATGATAGTGCTGTCGAGTAGCACTTGCTTACTGATCTTCGGTTTGGTTCTATCAGGGCCACTTATCTCCTAACTACATTACAGCCTTGCTCTAAATACAGACAAAAGAGCTGAACTCCAGAGGTGAGGTAAAAGTGACTGCCCTTGGCATCAAAATATAGCATCAAGGAGCCCTAAGCAAAACTGAACTGATTGGGATTTGGGGAGAAAACTCTCCATTTGTTGAATTCATCCCCAGCAGGAAAAAAGATAGTTGTGGTTGTTCGTGGTTCATCATCTCAGTCCGAGGGCATCACTGCAGGAGTTCCTCAAGATGTTCTCTTGAGGCCCATTTAGTTTCATCTACAATGTCAGTTACCTGCCCTCCACCAAAATATCTGAACTACGGATGCTTGCTGATGGTTGCACAATCTTCAGCACCATTTTCTACTCGTCAGATACTGAAGCATGGCCGTTTGAAATAAGACGTGACAACATCCAGAGAAGCAACATTTACCCCACACTAATGCCAGATAATGACCAGCTCCAACAAGAAAGAACCTAATCAATCACACCTTGACATTTAATGTCATTACTGTTGCTGAATCCCCAACTGAAGATGTCCTGAGAGTTGTAATTGACCAGAAGCTTAAAGGACCAGCTAGATAAACACTCTGCAGGAGCAGCTCAGAGTGTAGAAATTCTGTCTGGAATAACTTGCCTCCTGTCTTCACCGTGCCTGTTCACCACTAGAACTGGTAAGGTGTGTGATAGGATACTTTGCGTTTGCTGGATGAGTGCAGCTCCAACACCATCTAAGACAAAGCATGCTGCTCGATGGGTACTACTTCCACCATGCGCACTCTCCAACATCAGAGTATACCATTTACAAAATTCACTGCAGTACACCCAGACTACTTCAACAATATTTTAAAAACCTGCAAGCTCTACCAACTCAAAGGAGAAGGGCAAAGATACATGGGAACACCACCTGCAGGTTCCCCTCCAAGCCACATGCTTTGAAACAATATCACTATGACTTCAATTTTTCTGGGTCAAAGTCCTGTAACCCCCTTCCTTCCTTGCAGTACTATGAGTGCCTGTACACGCTAGATCTACAGAACTTCGAAAAAGCCGCCCACCAGCATCATTGATAGGGCAATTAGAGGATGAGCAATAAATGGCGGTCTCTACAGCAACATCACATTACCTGAATAAATTAAGAATTTTTCTTGTTTTCTTTTGTCACTTTGATTTTACATTCACTAACCAAGCCACTAAATAACATATGGTCATTTTATCCTGGGAGATGGAGAGTGGTTTTTACTTTTGATTGACCTGGAACATTGCCAAAAATGCACACGTTTTAATGACGGTAAGAACTATGATTTTACTTGATCGTGATAGGCTTACAAGTTGAACTGTCTAATCATAGAACAGTTCATATTAATTTATATGCATTTTATGCAAGAATATATACTTTGGCTGAGAAAACTTAAGTATAAAGGTATGAACACTGTCATAATTTGGAGATTGGTTATTTCCTGAAACTCTTGAGGGATAAAAATGTTGCAAGATGCAAAAGTCAACTGAATAGTGACTCCAAGCAGCAATAATATTTCTGTTAACGAGTCCGGGTGATTTGATATTAGGACTGCTGTAGTGAAGTAATGTTGAAGTAAAATTGCAAACTGTAGAGAATAGCTGTCCTAAGGGATTAGATTTCTGCTGGTTTCACATGGAGAATTGAAAAGCCCATCTTGCTGAAATGTGGGCAGTGTTGCATAAAAAAGGCAGGAAGCTATTGCCACCTAGGATGGAAATTGGGATTTGGAATCTAAAGTGAATGAGATTGAAGTCAGATGTGCTATGAAATGTTTTTGTTCTGAAATTGAAGAAGAACCGAAGAAAGTAGCCATGCCAATAAAGTCGAATAACTTTCTTCCAAATTCACTGTACATCTGATTCTTGTTACAATTCTCCTCTCTAGAGTACAGTAACTGTAGTATACTTGTCAATGGTTCTGCTTTTTATGCTGTTTTATTCCTCTATTTGTGCCACTGAAGTAGCAGTGAATGCTACTCCAGCTGGCTTTTAAAAAAAAATGTGGGAAGAATGGGGAACTCCCAGCATGAACATGAATACAATTCCAAACGGTGGAAATACAATTCTCGCCACTGCAGATTATTCAGGTTCACTCTTAAGTTAGGTGAAGTTGCCAAGCTGTCCTTAGCAAACAACAAAAAATTAATGTCTATGAGTATGAGATAATTTAATTTGATGTGTTGTTTTGGGCCAGGCTTTGATTTGACTGCAGCCATTGTATGGATTTTCAAAAGACCATAAGGTATAGGAGCAGATGTAGGTCATTCATCCCATTAGCTCTACTCCCTCATTCAATGAGATAATGGCTGATCTGAATTGATTTTGCTTTTAAATTTCCTCCCTTCAGTTTTACATTTTTGGTACTTTTTTATTCTGTGTTGTGATCCTGTTGTGATTTCTTCTTTCAAATGAGTTAATTCTAGGCTCCATCTACCTACTAAATTTTCTCTCAGCACTGTTTTCGAATCCTGCAGTTCCTTTCCTTCCTTTATGGCATTATAAGTGCTTCTACACACTAGAGCTACAGAACTTCAAGAAAGCAGCCCACCACCATCATCTATAGGGCAATTACAGGATGGGCAATAAATGTGGGCCTCTGCAGCAGCATCGCGTTACCTTCATTGCCTCAGTACTGTTTGCAAGAAGTGCAAGAGAGTTATCTCGGTGTCCTGACCCATATTTATCTGTTAAACAACATCACCTTGCTGTTGTGCACAAATTTACTGCTATACTGTATTTTCTATATTACTTCAAAAGTACTTCATTGCTATAACATGCTTTAAAGAGCGCTATAATATGCAGAGATAGTAGGAACTGCAAATGCTGCCTTTTTATTCAAAGCTTTGCAATTGAATACAAGTTTTCAGGTGGTCTTTAGAATCTGCAAGGAAGTTCCTGCTTTGAAAATAAAACAAAAAACATGCATAATCACTTGTGAATAAGGGGTTCACCAGAAGGCTGTCTCGAGTGTACACTGAATGAATGTAAACAGGGCCAATTTCTCGAAGCTGATGTCTTGTCTTGTCCACAGGAGTTCCATAGCACTTGGGCACTTTGAGAATTTAGGGATGATGAACATACTGGTGGTCATTTGATAACAGTTTGGCTATAAGCACCTTCGACTGTTGGTGTGGGTAGACCTGTTGAGAGAAAAGAAGGCCATTTCTCTCATTGTTTTGTTTTGCCTAATATCTTAATAGATTCTAAATTCAAATTGTTGTCACTTGTGATCTTCCACAACTAGATGTAGTGATTCTTCCTTCACTTTCTCAAAGCTTTTTATACTTTTTTGAAAACAGTTGCGTACCTCTCCTTTTTAAGACCATAAAAAATAGGAACAGGAGTCGGCTATTCAGCCCCTTGAGCCTGTTCTGCCGTTCAATGGAAGCATGGCTGATCCAACATTCCTCATGTCCACTTTCCTGCCTTTTCCCTGTAATCCTTGATTCTCCTACTGATCAAAGATCTATCTCCACCTGAAATACACACAAGGAGAATATTTGAGCCCACATCCCTGGGGAAAATCCTCAGTCTCCAGATAGCTAATCCAATGACATTATCACCTGCCTATATTTTTGCTTCCTTTCGTTCATCCTTGTGGATCTCCCTGTTTCTGTAATGGACCATCTAAAATTAAACACAACATTCTAACAGTAGTGGAATTACATATTCATAATGTATTTGTGTCAGTATTTATCATTCATGATGGCATGGTAATTTTCTAAATGGATATATTCATACCTCCTGCTATCTATGTTTGAATCCTAGTTGCCTGTTTCTCTGCAATCTTCTGTGTCTTTCTGTTGAATGAACATATTCATCCCTTTTTTTCGCCTAAAAGGCAATATCTGACAGCTACCACAATAAATTACATATGCCATCTTCCATCAGTTCTACAAATCCATCTAATTCTGAATTCCGCAATATGTAGCCTAAATTTGTTAGTCATTGTGCTTTTCAGCCAAACCATCCTCAGAAAAAAGGTCAAAAGTACAGTCAATTGCCCAAAATGGTGATTTTTATGCGGAAATGTTCTTGATAAAAACAGTAACTCGGTGAATAAAAACAAATACTTTGGGAATGAAGGTCATATGACCATGATTCCACGTGTAGCCTATATTGCATTAACACTTCTTTTGATGCTGTAACTGTAATCTGCAGCAACCTGTAAGAGGTTGGAATCATAGAGAATCATAGAGTCATGCAGCATGGAAACAGACCCGTTGGTCCACCTAGTCCACGCCTAACATGTTCCCAAACTAAACTAGTCCCACTTGCTTGCGTTTGGCCCATATCTATCCAAACCTTTCCTATTCACGTATTTATCCAAATGCCTTTTACCTGTTATAATGGTACCAGCATCCACCACTTCCTCTGGCAATTCATTCCACACATGGATGGCTCTCTGATTAAAGAAGTTGTCTCTCGTGTCCTTTTTAAAACTTTCTCTTCTCACATTAAAAATATGCCCTCAAATTTTGGAATCCCCCACCCTAGGGAAAAGACCCTTGCCATTCAATTTATCTATGCCACTCACTATTTTATAAAATTCAAAAAGGTCACCCCTCAACCTCCTCCAGCCTATTTTTATAACTCAAACTCTCCATTACTGGCAACATCCTGGTAAATCGAGGTATTTAACAATCAAGAATGACTGTCAACTGGCACCTCTTTGCTGCCTAGCAAGAAACTTGCTAATCCACTTATGGAAGGCATAACACATTGGTACAGGGTCCCCCTGACATCATGATGGCCTCTGTAGTATCCGATTCTGCCGTACATTGCACAATAGCCCAAGTTGCTGAGACTCCTGTAAGATACGGCCCCTTGTCTGTCTCTTCACAGATGCTGACTATTTCCAGTAATTTCTGATTCCATTTCCAATTTTCAGCACCCACAGTATTTTGCCTTTGAATTTGTATGATCTACTCTCTGTTTAACACCAAAACTTGATAAAGAAAGCTTAGCGGTTTGAGGGGTAAACCAGATCAAATGACCTTGGATTCTAGAAGTTCAGTTCTTGCTTTATTCTCCCAGGTCAGACCAGAATTTCTTTATTACATACATAAAAGCCAAGGGCTTCAAGTGCAAGGTAATAAATATGGCTTTCCCCTGAATAGACAATTACTAAACATAATAGCATTCAAATGCCACAAAATGAAATTGCACTTCAGAATGAAACATTCCCCTTCATTATGGGCTTCACGTCCGGCTTCATTCCTTCAATAGAGCCAAGTTGTCATGAGAATTTTAAGAATTTTCCAGAACACTTGAAGGGAGAATAGGTGTGGGGATGTGTGGTACTGAAGGAAACTATTCACGACCTGTTCCACTGACAAGAGGGAGAACTGAATTTGGTTAGCTTACAGTTTCTCCTCTGCTGTCCAAGACCGAGATAGTTTTAAAGTTTCTTTCTTTTAGTTTCCTTTCTTTTCATAAAAGGCCACGGTGTGTTGCCCCTCAACCTTTTTCCGTTTGTGAACTCCACTTTTTTTGTTAAATGACTCGCAATAAATCCTCTTTTCAGTTAAAACAAAAAGAACATTTTATTCAGGAATTGAACCCAGAGTTGGACTGAGTCTATAATTGTGGCCCCCACAAGTGGTCACACATAAGGAAGAATGAAGGGAAAGAGGAGTTTACAATTACAAATTCCTTTAAAAATTAACTGCCATTAATTCAAGTGAATTAGACTCCAGTAAGTCTGTAGTGGAGCTCCTGTCTTTTGGTCGTGTCCTTTTCACAGGAACTTGGGTGATATTGAATTGCATGATAAGGTCCAGCAGTTATATGCTATGAATTAGTTCACCTTGCAGGATAAATGTAGAATTCTTTCCAGAAATCAGACTTTTGAATGAGATTGAAACCAGACGCAGGCGCTAGTGAAGCCTGGAGCAACTAACTCTTCTGGTGTTACATGCAATTTTGTGATGGAGGGTGACTGAAGTTATTTAATGCCATTTCTGGCATAATGAGTTTCAAGAGTTTTCCTTCAAACCATTTTGGCTTGGCAGATACTGTGCCTGTAGTTCCTTTGCATTAGCTTGACTGGAATGTCTATCACTATCAGGAGTGCAATATTCCAGGAAGATGATCTAAGGTTTTGTCACCTAGTTCCTAATGGTCAGAATTTTCCAGAAATTATAGCCAAATTACATCATGTGATCAGCATCATCCATTTTGTCAATCCAACGACCTGCCCATTTGAAAGCAAAATTAAGTGAGATAAAACAGTTTTGTTTTGATTTGGTGATCTCTTTCCTCAGTTGATTTTAAAACAAAACTACAGATTCTTGGATTGGTGCTAGGTTAATTTGAGTGCCATGCCCAGAAGGCACAACAAAACAGATCCCCAAATCTTTTTCAAAAAACTGTTTTATCTCACTTAAATTTATTCTCAAATGGGCACGCCGTTGGAATGACAACATGGGGTTTGTTTATGTTGTATATTGGAGCAGTTATAATTACTGTATCTATTATTCTGCTAAGTTTTCCAATGGAATTACTCTAAATTTCCCTTTCTTTGGTTGTATTTTAACTACAGTATTTAAGTAAATTGTGTTTTGCTTAACATCAAGTCGTTTAGCCAGTTCCAATGCATTTGGAATGACACTTCACATTTGCCTTTAAAATAAGAAAAAATTAGGGTCTAGGCTACCATCTTAAAATATTTTGATGGTGTCTGGCCTGATGCTTAACAACAGAGCGCCTCAGGTCCGCTCTGCATCATAGAGTTGCATTGTTTACTGTCTGAGAAACCAACACTAAATTAAGCTTGTGAAACTAAAGATGTTATTTACTTAAATAACTGAATTATGAATAAAGATTGGAGAAGTTAGGTATTGCCTCAGTATTGACCCTCTGATAATAATGCACTCTCCCGGTTCTGACCCTCTGACAGTGCTTCAATACCTCACGACTGACCCTTCAATGGCATGGCACCCCCTCAATTCTGACCCTATTACAGGAGGCAATTCCTCAGTACTGACCATCTGACAATAAGGAGCTCCCTCAGTACCGATCCTCTGAAAATGAGGCACTTCCTCACTACTCATCCCCTCAGTGCTGCAGTATGTCAGCACTGACCCTCTCACTGTGTGGCACACCCTCCATTCTCAGCCTATTATAATTTGGCACTGCCTCAGAATGGAGCCTAAGCACTGACCCACTGCTATTTAGGCCCCTCCCACAACCTTATAACTGACCCTGTGACAGTGCTGCACTACCTCAGTAATGACCCTCTAAACGTGAGTATTCCATCAATTCTGACACCCTCACACTCAGGGTTTCCTTGTAGAGCAGAAGGCCAAAAGGAGATTCAGTTGCAGTTTGCAAATCATGAATTGTCAGGACGGAGGCAAAGAGAAACTGTTCCCACTTGTGAAAGGATCAAGAGCAAGAGGGAACAGATTTGGTGATTTTTCAAAAGAAATAAAAGTAATGTGTGAAAAAAACTTGATAACAAACCAAGTGGTTCAGATCTGGAAGGTATGGCCTGGAAGTGTTGTGGAGCCTGGTTCATTCGAGTCATTCAATATGGCATTAGATCACTATTAGTGTAGAAATAATGCGCAGGTTTGTGGGAAAAGGACAGGAGAATGATGGTAATTTAAGTTATTTGGAGAGCCAGTTGTGGACATGTTGGGGTGATTGATTTCCTTCTGCATTATAATAATTGTGATCTGCCAGTGAGGTTCCCAGACCAATATGCAGTGCTGCTTGTTTTCATATTTGGATAAATCATAAACCCAACATGATTATTCTTAACTGAGCGAAAACTTCCTTTACTTTCGCTATATTTATATGTAATCAATATAAGACAAATCACCTGTGATTTCTTGATTTGCATTATTCCCCTTCCTTGAATAAGACTGTGAATTGTTCTTAAAGATTCTTGCATGATTATGTTTAATATCTCCACACTGTTCTCATGTTCTCCTGATAATCTGGCAGTTATAATGTTAGTTCCAATTTTACTTTTGGCATTTCTAGTTGGAATGGGCAATAAAACTGCACTCCAGATGAAAACTGAATTGGACTTGGAGCTGCGATGCTATCATGTCACTTAATATTTCATTAATGCTTGCTGCCTGTGTTCATGCATGAAGAATACCTTGTTAAGAATGGGGGGATAAAGGTGATCGGTGCTTGAAGAATAGCATACTACCAGAGATGGCATCCTTGTTGATAGGAAGGAAAACTCCATTTGATGGAAGCTGAATATTTTAAAGAGTGAAGTTTATGGTTAAAATCAGTCACAGACATTGAAATGAATAGGTTTGCAGAAGTCATGATTTAGGTGTGTAGAATAGTTAAATTGAAAGTTTTAACTGAATTAAACCTCCATGCACAGCGTGTCTGGTGATTCTTAACTTTTCAGATGATAAAACACTTTTCAATTTACTAGTGGCTGGATATCATAAGTGGTGATTACTTGACTTTAGCGAGGAACAAAAATAATTTTTCTTGAGAGGGAGTGTTTTCTATTAGAGACAATTTGAAACATTGTAAGTGTTAATCCCAATTACTGAACATTTCTTGAGGACTTCCCAAACTAGTGAATGCATTTAATAAAATAGTCTAGAGCTGTACAACATGAAAACTGACTCTTCAGTCCAATTTGTCCATGCCGACAAAGTATTCTAAATTAATCTAATCCTACTTGCCAGCATTTAGCCCATATCCCTTTAAACCCTTCCAGATGCCTTTTAAATGTTGTAATTGTACCAGCTTCCTCCACTTCCTCTGGCAGCTCTTTCCATACACACACCAACCTCTATATGACAAAGTTGTCCCTTAGATCCTTTTTAAATCTTTCCCCCTCACCTTAAACATATGCTAGTTTTGGACTTCCCCACCCTGGGAAAAGATCGTGGCTATTCACCCTCTGTGCCCTTCGTAAATTTATAAACCTCTATAAAGTCACCCGTCAGCCTCCGACGGTCCAGGGAAAATAGCCCCTGCCTATTCAGCCTCTGTCTATAACTCAAAACCCTCCAACCCTGGCAACATCCTTGTAAATCTTTTATAAACCATTTCAAGCTTCACAACGTCCTTCCTAGAGCAGAGAGAGCAGAATTGGACACAAAATTGCAAATGACCTTTACAGTCAGAGCATGATCTCCCAACTCCTATACTGGCTATATGCACTGACCAATAAAGGCAAGCATACCGACCACCTTCAGTATGCTGTTTACCTGGGATTCCATTTTCGAGGAACTAAAACCTGCCCTCCAAAGTCTCTCTGTTCAGCGACACTCCTCAGGACCTTACCATAAAGTTCCCTGATTTGCCTTTCCTAACTGCAGCACGTTGTATTTATCTGATGCCACTCCTTGTCCCATTCCGATATACTCTGAGGTAACTTTCTTTGCTGTTCACATCACCTCCAATTTTGGTGTAATCTGCAAACTTATTAACCATACCTCATCCAAATTATTTATATAAATGATGAAAAGCAATGGACCCAGCCCCAATCCTTGCGACACACTGCTGGTCACGCCTTCAGTCTGGAAAGCAACCCTCTGTCTTATACCTTCAGACCAGTTTTGTATCTAGATGGCTAGTTCACCCTGTATTCCATATGATCGAACCTCACTAACCCATTTACCATGAGTAACCTTATTGAATGCCTTACTGAATTCTACATAGTTCACATAATGCTCTACCCTCATCAATCCTCTTCATTTCTTCTTCAAAAAACTTAATCAAGTTAATTAGACACAGTTTCCCATGCGCAAAGCCACGTTGACTATCCCCAATCAGTGCTTGCCTTTCCATATACACAAATTCTGTCCCTCAGGATTCCCTCCAACAACTTGCCCACCACTGATATCAGGCTCACCGGTTTATAGTTCCTGGCTTTTCCTTAGCAACTTTCTTAAATAGTGATACCACATTAGCCAATCTCCAATCTTCTGGCACCTCACTTATGGTTAGCAATGATATAAATATCTCAACAAGGGGCCCACCAATCACTTCCCTAGCTTTCCACAGAGTTCTGGGGTACACCTGTTCATGTCCCGGGGGTTTATCCACCTTTATGCGTTTTCAAGACGTCCAGCACCGTCTCCTCCTGTAATATGCACATTTTTCATGATGTCGCTGTTTATTTCCCCACATTCCCGATCTTTGATATCCTTCTCCACAGTAAACACTAATGCAAAATACTCGTTTAGCATGTCCTCTATCTCCTGTGGTTTCTCACACACCAGCCTTGCTGACCTTTAAGGGGCCCTGTTATCTCCCTAGTTACTCTTTTTTTGACCTGAATGTATTTGTAGAATCCCTTTTTGAATCCTTAACCCTGTTTGCCAAAGCTCCCTCATGTCCTTTTTGCCTTCGATTTCCCTCATATGGTTCTAGAATAGAATAGTGTCAAAACAGGCCATTGAGCCCAACAAGTCCACACTGACTCTCCACAGAGCATCCCATCCATACTTCTCACCACCACCCCCCCCCACCACCATCCCTGCAACCCTGTATTTCCTATGGCTAGTCCACTCAACTTATACATCCCTGGACAGTAAGGAGCAATTTAGCATGGCTAATCCACCTCACCTGCACATCTTTGGACCGTGGGAGGAAACTGGAGCATCCAGAGGAAACCCATGCAGACATGGGGAGAATGTACAATCTCCCAGGCAGTTGCCTAATGTTGGAATTGAACCCAGGTCCCTGGTACTGTGAGGCAGTAGTGCTAACCACCAGGCCACTGTGCCATACCAGAGGATTCACTCGATCCCTGCTATCTCTACCTGACGTAGCTTCCTTCTTTTTCTTGACCAAAACCCCTCTTTGTCTAGTCATCCAGCATTCCCTACACCTACCAGTCTTGCCCTTCACCCTAACGGGGACGTACTGTCTCTGGACTCCTGTTACCTCATTTTTTTTGAAAGCTCCCCATTATTCTAGCCATCCCTTCACCTGAGAACATATAACCCCAACCCAGTCAATGCTTGAACGCTCTTGCCTAGTACCGTCAAAATTAGCCTTCCTCCACTTCATAACTTTAACTTTTAGATCTGATCTATTCTTTTCCATCACTATTTTAAAATGAATAGTATTATGATCTCTGGCCCCAAAGTGCTCCCCCACTGACATCTCCGTCATCTGCCTTGCCTTATTACTGAAGAGTAGGTCAACTTTTGCTCTTTTTCTAATTGGTACATCCACATGCTGAATCAGAGAATTTTCTCGTATGCACTTAGTAAATTCCTGTCCGTCCAACCCCTTAACGGTATGGCAGTCCCAGTCTACGTTTGGAAAATTAAAACCCCTACCATAACCACCCTGTTATTCTTACAGACAACTGATATTTCCTTACAAATTTGTTTCTCAATTTCCTGCTGACTACTGGAGGGTCTATTGTACAATCCCAATAAGGAGATCATCCCTTTCTTATTTCTCAGTTCCACACAAATAACTTCCCTAGATGTACTCCCAGGAATATTCTCCTTAAATACAGCCGTAATGTTATCTCTGATCAAAAACACTGCTTCCCCCTCCTTCCTATAACATCTTTACCCTGGAACATTAAGCTGCCAGTCCTGTCCATCCCTGAGCCACATCTCTGTAATTACTGTGATATCCCAAAAACGCCACATTCACAGCCACGGCCTGAGTTCATCTGCCTTACCTTTTAGGCCTCTTGCATTGAATTAATTGATATGTAGATTGGTGAACCTTGAAGCAGGCTGATATAACTGTAGTGACAGAGATAATCAGTTGAAGTAGCCGATATGGTGCAAGGGGTGAACAGGACTTGCACAAGACTAATTTATACAGAATGGAAAATGGGGCAAGCCAGGGAAGCTTGGAATATGAGTCATGAAGTAACAAAAACAGCCACTGATGGGTGTACAGTATGCAAAGGTAGAAGTCGAGTGTTTTTGTGATGAAGTGCGTATGTTGTCAGAACTTGGTTCATAACTGAATTGAATGCTGTTGTTCAGCCTACGATAGCAACCAGGGATGAGAACGGACTTTCAACAACTCTGTTGACAAAGGCAATAGCCTCTGTCTTTTACATTGTCTGAGTATTTTCTGTTTTTATTCCTTGCCCCTTTGTTTAGAGTAATAGCCTGCTTCTGGTGGCTCAGTTTGTCTAATAAGTCTAATCCAAAGTCACATTTCAGATTTTTCTGGGGTTTTTCAAAAGTACATAATCTTCATTCTAAAAACAGAAAAATTAGTTTCGTGACAAGTACCTCACCATATTGTCTCTGTCACATCATGGCTTTCTTGTCAATTGACCTTTTATTATCAGTTCAATTATAAGTAAAAATGCCAATGTGTATTTTACTGGAAATACCTTACAAAATCTCAAACTAAATGGAAAAATAGAGGGCATTATTATTTTTTATATATTGTATGTTTTCTAATTTGTATTAGCATTTGTTGTCATATTTTAAAGTAGAATCCTCTGACTTTTATTGTTTTTTTTTCTAGCACAGTGAAAATAATAAATTTTTTTTGTAGATCTGAATTTGGAAATGACCTTGCATTTGGAAAACTGGAGCAGATTCAACAGCTGGCAGCAATGAGAGAAGCAGGTGCTTCTTTGTTTTAGTCCTTAATTCTCTTCAGAAACCAACACGTGTTGTATCTTGTGCCAGGTTTTTTGTCAATGGCTGTTCTGTAGACCAGGAAATGACATGCAAAGCACAATAATCCGAACACTTCACGCAGGGGTTACTTTTGTGTGGAGTGAAAAGAAGAGAAGTGTAAAGTGGACATGTTACAGAATCGATGTTGAACTCTTCAACATTATTTTTGGCCCAGCAGCAAACTTTCTTGTCGGACCACTGCCCAGTTAGCAATTCAGTGTCTTGGACCCTGGGAAAAGAACCAATGAATTAGTTTCACTGAACTCTTCTATGTGATAAATAAAATAGGGACTGGGTATCAGTGTTGTGTAGGAGGTGAGAAGGAATTTTAACTTTGAGTGCTGAACAGCCCAGCTCAATCATATTGTACATGTTGATACATGTCTCTTTGAGTGGGTCTATGTTGCAGATCTCCATCTGCTGAATACAGAGTAAGGGCTGTTAAAGTTCTAAAGTAATGTACTTTTGCTGGATGTATTTATCACAACAAAAAGATGTATCTCGTTTATTTTACTCATAACAAACATAAGGTAAACTCTCTGTGGAGAGCTATTTCGTCTTTGGCTCCCAGGTGTCCCAGCAGCCTGGCAGGCGGTCTTCTCCAGGAGTGGCAATCTCCTGACAGGCGCGGCGGCCTTGTGCTATTTGCGTCTTCGGGATATTCCATCGTTCCTTAAATGGCTTTCCCCAAGCGAGAGCTTTGTCTTAATCTTTCTTTTTCTTTTATTATTATGTTTGACTTCTGTGATTGATGTAGGTGCCATAGTGGGTTGACTTTTAAAACTTTTCACTGTATTTTCATGTAAAAGTGCGCATGACAATAAATTTCTGTTCTATTGTATTCTGTTTGCTTTACACAGCTTGCACTGATTCCTTGCTCTCAGAACCTGGTCACTGTTCTAAGCTAGCCAAGCTTGCATTAATCAAGGTGTAGCATAAACCTTAGGTATGGAACCATTCCAGAATAACAGTGTGTGTTGTCATATGTTTCCTTTATTGCAATGAATGTTGATCACATTTCTCACTGGAAAGCAAGTTTAATTCTGTCATTCCAATGAGGTGCTAGTCTTGACCGGGTTCTTGGGATACTTGGAGCCAAACATAATTTCATGACGTGAGGGTGATATTTTAACATGCCCATTTTTGAGTATACCACCTGTGTAACTGAAAAATATGGTTGGAACAGGCTGGCTCGGGTCCCTATTGACAAAGCGAGAACAGGAATTGGAAAATGGGAGGGAAGAATACTCTGGGGGAAAAAAATGTGGTATGATGTGTCTCTGAGTATTATGATGAAGGTAAATTGGGTTAACTTTCCTGGCAGTTATCAGATAACCCATCACATTAACTTTTGAGTGATATATCAGTGATTACGCAACTATATTAACAGCTGGCCTTTCAGAATGTAGTGAATGTAATGAGGTCAACCAGGTGGACCTCAGAATCGGAGTTCCCTGATTGGGGCTGTTAACCTGGTCTAGTCAGGGATCCCTGGCTGACAGACATAAACAGGAATGTCACGCACCCTGTCCACTCTCAGAGCTGGCTCTGGGGGAGCTGGATCAGTATCAAGGACTTTCCGCATCGAATTAAAGGATGACTTGGTGGTGGATTACTTGTGTGGAGTTATTTCAGTGGTGACGAGTGGGATTCAGTGACGTAACCATGCAAAAGCACCCAATAGCTGAATCCCAATCGGACTTCACACAGGTATAGTGTCCTGTGCCAGGATACAACTGGCTTTGTCATTGGAAAATGTGGCAAGTAGAGTATGAAAGTTGCGGAGTATTCCAATGGAAGTAGATACGCTCACATTACCTTGCACATGATATATCCTGAACAGAGGGAATGTAGGTCAGCCCACAGCAAAACCCGAAAACCAAGCAAAGCTTCGACTAAATGGTTAAAATTTTCTTCAGGTTCTGAGCTGGCAAGTAGTTGAAGTTACTGCCGGTGTGTGGACTTGACACAGAAAAAGAGTCCCACTAGACTTAATTCAAGTAAGAGAACTCATAGAATCGTAGCATCCCTACAGTGTGGAAGCAAGCCATTTAGCCCATCAAGACCACACCGAACTGCTGAAGAGCACCCCACCCAGATTCCCACCCAGACCCTGTAACCCTGCATTTCCCATGGATAATCCGCTTAGCCTGCACATCCCTGGACACAATGGGTAAAATTAGCATGACTAATCCACCTAAACTGCACATCTTTGGACTGTGGGAGGAAACCAGAGCACCCAGAAGACACCCACGCAGACACAGAAAGTGCGCACAAACAGTCTCCCAAGGGTGGAATTGAACCCGGATTCCTGGCGCTATGAGGTAGCAGGGCTTATTACTGAACTGCCCCGGTAGGCCAGTATAGGCTGATATCCAGGAGAGTGCACACCCTGTGAACTCAGCCTACATCTGGTTTGGAACAGATAGATTGAGCAGCAACTTCCAAATCAGAACCAATCAAAATAAACATCTGGTTAAATGATCACCCAGTTCTAATGGAGGTCAATACCAGCACGGCCATGTCAGTGATGGCAGAACAAAATTCGCTCTGGTCTCTAAACCTTCTATTTACACAAGACCTCAGCTAGACTGAGAACCTATACTGGTGAACCTTTGCAGATTAAGGGTATAACTTCAGTTCTGGTCTCTTTCGAGAAGCAGCTGATTCAGTTACTACTGATTGTAGTAAAAGGCCGAAGGCCCAAGCTTGATGGGATGAAATTCGTTGAGAAAGATTCACCTGGATTGGCTCAATATTTTTCGATTAGAAGATGGCTGCATAAGTGAAGTCATAATTAAATACCCGAAAGTTTTTCAGGAAGGTCTAGGCACTATAAAAGGAGCTAAGGTCACCTTGCATTTTGAGCAGGAAGCAATACCATGATTTTGCAAGGCCGCTAAGTGCCATTTGACTTGTGGATAAAAATCAGAAGACTGGAAAGCGAAGCAATCCTCAAACCAGTTCAGTTTGTGGAATGGGCAGCCCCAGTCATGCTGATTGTGAAGCCCGATGGGTCGGATTTCCTTTGTGGAGATTTTAAGCAGGGAGTAAAATGCTTTTGCAGCTGCATAACTACCCAATCCCTCGCATAGGGGATTTATATGCAAAGCTGGCAGGGTGCTGTCCTTTACAAAGCTGGACGTGAGCCGTGCGTACTTGCAAGTGTAGTTAGATGAGGATTCTCAGAAGTGTGCTACAATCGATACCCATAAGGTTTTATGCCAACATACAAGACTGCCACTTGAGGTAGCATGCCTGTACAATTTTTCAGCAGATGATGGAGAACATTTTACTATGTCCTAGATCACCGTTTATCCAGATGACGCGCTAATGACCAGGAAGACTAATAGAGGGCATCGAGAACTCAGACATAGTTCTTAGACATTTCTCCCAGCTGGGCTTCCGCCTTAGAAAGGAAAAATATGTGTTCCAGGCACCTTAATTGACCTACTTGGCTACAGAGAAGACAAGGCCGATTACACCCGTTGGAAGATAATGTGAGGGCATTCAAAGGTGCCTGAGTTCCCATGTCTGTAGCAGAGCTTAGGTCTCTTCTTGGGCTGGTGAATTATTATGGAGAGTTCATACGTAACCTGGCCTCCATCTTGGCACCTTGCATCAACTCTTTAAAACAACAGTCAACATTGGAACTGGTCATGTAGCCAAGCCATAGCATTCAGGAAAGTGAAGAAAATCATCATTTAAGCTATTGGCACACTATGATCCCAAGTGAAATCTAATGTTGATGGTATTGGGGTGGTATTAGCTCATAGGTAGCCCAATGGAGACGAACGCCCAGTATCATATTCATTCAGGTCTTTGGCAAATGCAGAGCCTAAATATGCCAAATAGGAGGCAGGTTTGGTGGTCATATTTAGAGTCCATATGAAATTTCACCAATACCTTTACCGACATAAACTTGTGATTATAACAGACTACAAACTCCTGGTAGGTCCAACTAAAGAGGGCGAGGCAGTGCTGCCAGTAGTTTCAGGAGAATTCAGTGATGGGCTCTAATACTAAGTGCATATAATTACATGTTGGAACACTGTCAAGTCACAAATGCGAATGCAAATGAGCTGCCTCCCGCAGGTAGATACACCACCGGTGGTACCACCGCTGGAAGGGTCCGTAATGGTTTTAAATTTTCTGAACATACTTCCAGTCACAGCTGACAGTGTCAGGCTTTGCATGCAGAAGGATCTGGTCCTGGCAAAACTGAAACAGCTGATGGTGATGGGGGAAGAGACCAGATCACAGTACAGGACAGTGTATTATTTTGGGGAGCAGAAGTGATTATCCTGTGCAAAGGCCACTACTAGATATTGACTGAACTCCACCAAGGTTATCCAAGAGTTTGAAAAATGAAGATATCGGCGAGGAGTCATTTCTGGTGGCCAGGATTGGATACAGACTTAGCTACATTGGTGGGGCAGTCCACAGAGTGCCAACAAGGATAAAAATTTATCACCAGTAGCTCCCCCACATTTGTAGGAATGGCCAGGTAAACCCAACACTTGGTTGTATGTCAACAGTGCAGGTCCTTTCATGGGCTTAATGTTCTTTGTCATTTGTGGCTTGATGTACATAGAATTCATTCATCAAGCACGGGGACCTGATAGAAAAACAGTGTGCATGTTTTTCTGTGCATGGACGCCCAGAAGTGTTGGTCACGAATAATGGGCCATTGTTTACCAGCAGGAAATTTGAGTGCTTCCTAAGGTTAAATAGTATTCAACATATAAGGACAGTTCCACACCATCTATCGTGCAATGAAAGGGCAGTCCAAACTTTGAAGGCTAACTTAAAAGAAACACCCTACAGTTTAGCTGGATATCAAATAGTCTTGGTTCCTATTTGATTATCAGACCACCCTTCACATGACTCAGGGATAGCTCAAGCGGAGTTTGTAATGGGAGAGTACTGTACATCAGGTTTAATCTCATCTTCTCAGACCTTTGGGTGGGGTGGTGTGAAACAGCATCAGAAACGCAAGAAGTTGATGCTGAAACTGTATAAAACTTTTGATTAGCCCTCAACAAGAATGTTGTGTACAATTCAGGAATCCACATTATAAGAGCAATGTGATAGCACTGGAGAGATTACAGAGGAGATTTACCTGGATGTTTCCTTGATTGAACATTTTTAGTTGTGAAGAGAGATTGAATAGATTGGAGTTGTTTACCTTGGAGTAGAGGACACTGTGGAGGAACATGACCAAGATGTATAAAATTCTGAAAGGCAAACACAGAGTGGATGGGAAGAAACTTTTCTCCCTGATGTAGGGATCCCAGATTTCGGGCCTAGATTTAAGGTCAGGGACAGGAGGTTTAGAGGAGATTTGAGCAAATCTTTTTTCCACTCGGGAGTGTAGAACTCACTGCTTGTAAGGGTGGTGGAGGCAGAAACTGTCTTAACCTTTTAAGAATTGTTTACGGGCCAAGTGCTGGAAAATGGGATTTGAATAGTTCAGTGGTTGTTTTTGACTGGCGCAGACTCAATGCGCCAAAGGGCTTTTTTCTCTGCTGTAGACTTCCATGATTATGATACAATGACTGTGACTAAGTGGAGAATTAAAGGAATGCTGTATTGTCAAAGTTATGATCTTTTCAGTGAGGCAATAACCAGAAACACTGTCTGCAAGATGGATTTTGCCATTATTTGAATCACAGCAGCCTCCAGATGCACTTTCTCAAAAGACATGGATCAACTAGTCATTCTCCACCTTTTTGTTTCAGTCCTTTTCAAGAAGCTTTTGAAGGATGTGATAATGTGCTTTCTGTTTTTAAATTACACTTTTGCTGCCAATTTCATTATTGACTGGCTTTTATTTCTAAATTTTATTTGACTGAATTTAAAGTCTAAAACTGCTGCAGCTTCCGAGTCCTTTAATATAACCATTGCATTAGTGCATCCTTATAAATGTAAATGATTTTAAATAATCAACAGTCGTGGTTGATACTGTTGTGGCTGGGTGTTGTATATAAATGGGTGTTAAATAGTTAATCTATTCAATCTCTCTTCACAACTAAAAATGTTCAATCGAGGAAACGTCCAGGTAAATCTCCTCTGTAATCTCTCCAGTGCTATCACATTGCTCTTATAATGTGGATTCCTGAATTATACACAACATTCTTGTTGAGGGCTAATCAAAAGTTTTATACAGTTTCAGCATCAACTTCTTGCGTTTCTGATGCTGTTAGTTATTTAGTTTCGCTTAACCCTGTTTCAAAATTTGTACAGGTGTATAACTGTGCCATTTATTTGTAAAACCGTTACATCACATTGGTTAGTTTGTTCTCAGGATGTTTAGAACACTGGCATGGCTATATTAGTTACACAGCTCTCGTTGCTGCCTTGATTTGCAATGATTGCAGTGAAACTGGAGTCACCTATTGGCGCAACCAGTTGAAGTGCCATGTACACCTACCTGAAGGATAGAGCAAGTTGCTTATTTCAGCAATTTGGCCATGGGGAGATTGACTTGAATGCTATACTCATGTAGTGAATGTGCACATAGATTTATTTCCGGCCATTTGATTAAAACTCTTCAATAGGTTGCACACTAGGTCCTATTATATTTCCAGCTGATGCTATTACCGAACAAAACAGATCCAAGACAGGAACCTAGTTTGATAGATCATATTTTTATTTGTTTTTATTTTAATAATATTATCTGTCACTGAAACATAAGTGTGCAACACTGTAGATTTGGCTTTTACCATAAAATGGAAATTCATTTAAAAAAATGAAGATAAATTGAATAATCCAAGGTATCTACTTGTAAAACAAATTCAAAGATTTTTAAACTCACAGTATAAGTATAGCCCCATTAATTGCAAAGCACTCTTTTATACATTGAAAAAGAACTAAAAAGCAAATATCCAAAACACCACTTATATGTTAGACACCAGAAACCCTGCATCTAACACCTTGGTAGGTTTAAGCTTGTTAACACTTCCATCTTTAGACTGGTATTACTGATAGCAGGTATACAACAGCCCCAGGAAGAAGCTTAAATGCACTCTGCATTAAGTAACCTGGTGGCCTTTACGAAATTGTCTCACTTATTTGAGGAATCAAGGTGATTGTTTTCTTTCTGATCAAGATGGGTCAGATTTTCTTTTGAAAGAAAGTTTAGATGTTATAATTATAAGCAATCTAGTACCCTAACTTCCATAAATTCTGGAAATTAAGTCACTAACAAGAATAAAAAATCCTAAGAGGCGGCCACGGTGTCTGTGTTTAACTAAAACATATCTAAAGATTGTATTGAGCTTAAAGAAAAAGGATAACAGTGCAAAGATGAGGAGCAGGTCAGAAAAGTGGGCAGAATATGAAAACAACAAATAATAACTGAAAGATTAATAGGGGAATGTTAGATCATGAGAGAAAGCTAACTAACAATGCAATAAGAAAAGTATTAACAAAGTGAATGTTAGTTCTGTAGAAAATTAGCAGATGGGAGTGAAATTGAACCAGTATTTTGCATCATGCATTGCCATAGTGGATAAAAGTAACTTCCTAGAAATAACTGTCAATCTAGAACGTGAAGGAAGGAAGGAACGCAAGAAAATTACAATCATCAGAAAGTTAGTACCTGGCAAACTGTTGGAACTACAGGCCACCAAGTTTTATTGTGATATTTTTCACATGTGGGTCTTAAAAGAAATAACTAGCGATGCAGCTATAGCATAACTTCTAATTTTTGAAAATTCATTAAATTTGGAGAAAGACCAGGGAATAGTTAATGTAGCTGTTTTCTTCAAAAAGGGAGGGAGACAGAAAGCAGGAAACTACAAACTAATTAGCTTAACATATGTCATAGAGAACATAGAGTTCTTTAAGGGAGTAACAGTTGCTATGGATAAAGAAGTAACATTGGATGTGCTGTACTTGGATTTCTAGAAAAAGTGCCACACCAAAGATTATTACAGAGAATAAAAGAGATTATTATAGAAAATAAGAGGTTACATATGAGTATGGATAGTCGATTGGATAAGTAACGAGAAAAGGAGAGCATAAATGGTCACCTTCTGGTTGGTAGAACATCATGCATAGTGTGCCACAGTAATCAGTGTTAGGGCCTCAGCTTTTTTAACAGTTTTTCAAAATTATTCAAATGAAGGGATCAAAAGTATGGTTCTAAGTTTGCTAATGATGCAAATATAGGTTAAAAAAGCAGAGGACACAGGGAGGCTACAAAATAATAAAAATTAGGTTAGATGAGTGGGATTTGGGAAAGTATGAAATTTTGTCAATTTAGGAAGGAAAAAAAGTTGGAAATTCACTAAGTAGTGAGAGATTGCAGACCTCTGATACGCAGAGGGATCTGGATGTCTAAGTACATGAATTATCAGCTGATCTGCCTTTAGTTTGTTTAGTCTGACTAAGGCCTGACTGGAAATTAAAATGTTCTTTCGTGTAAGGATAGGCCATTAATCAGTATTCAGTAAGGAATTAGGCAGTGTGCGGTTTGTTATCAGCAACAATATTTCAACTGGATCTGTTTGTAATTATTGCTCCCAATCCTAACAAATGATCATGTCTTAGTTTGATTACCTGTACAAAAGGTTAGTCATCACTTGTCAGTAGTTAATTTAAAATATTGGCACCAGTACACAACAGGAAGAAGAATTTTGCTCAAATCAATATTTTATGCCTTTATTTAACCATTTCACATCGCTTCCACCACTACCAAAAACTGACCAGTACTGCTAGGACTTGGCTGTCATGTCAAACTCCTCAAATTCTGTCTTTGGACATATATTGACCAATGTTGGAAGGAAATGTCCTTTGCAAATGGCTTGTGTGCAGTAGAAATAACCTACAAATTTCACCCTGTCCATCAAAATACTTTTGCTCATTACAACACTGTAATTTCTTAGTTTCCTGCTTTCTGTTTCACATACACTTGCGTGTTGACAATCATAGAATAGCTCTCCTGCTTACATCACTTCATTTAAGTCATGCTATTTTGGGTTCCTCAAATGGATTAGTGCAAAGGTATTGTGTTCTAAATCATGCAAGGAATTAACAACAAGGTTTGATTCCTTCTGAATGGAATGATCTGAACTAGGATTGTGGTATCTTAGTTGGTATCTTACCTTTGGGTTATGGAATGAAAAATGCAATTAATCACCATTCTCGGTCTCTAATCAGTGATACCTGCTGAAAAATGCATGCATATGGAACGTCTAGCATTGAGATGGGTTGGATTGAAGTGGTTAAATTTGATTCTTGGTATGCAGGGATTCATATCCTAGTGTGAACCTCCCTCAGTAGGTTAGAAAGAGAGAACTTGTAGAATTATTGTATTAAAGTATTTCTAAGTCAGTAATTGCTCATCATTTATTGTGGATATTACTTGGGCTATTTTATAAATGGTTAAAAGGTGAAGCATTTGGTTAATTATAAACTAACAGGTATATAAATGGAAATGTGACAATTCTTTGGCATGTTGGTGATCTTTAATGTCAGAAGGGACCAGTATTGTTTGCATTTTCCTCTCAGTATACATGCTGCATGTAACTTGCAGTAGAATGAAGAGATATTATCTTCTACAGTGTTCATTTGTAAAGACCCCTCCTGGGTTCCCGTTGTGTTAAATTTTACAGAATTCTGTTTTTTTTCATCATTCCTTGCTGCATTTGTCCTTGGTTTTACTGAGTCCACTTCAGTCTTCAATTCTAATGCTGTTCATCCGCTATAAAGCAAAATTACTTCCTTTTTTTAATCTGAGAATATTGTTGTGATATTTTATGATTACTAAAATGGTTACTTAAATTACATGGCAACTTGTGTAATTAACATAGTATGTTCAAGTTCCAATGTGCAGTCATTGACCCAAAACAGTAGCTCCATTTCCCTCTGCCCTTGCTGAGAGACGTGCTATTTCTAAAAATTTGTATTGCCTCCTATTTCCAGCATCTGCAGTATTTTGCTTATTGATTAAATGCTTCAAAACATTAAGTAAAAACAAAATAACTATCTTTCATTTTTATTCTTTTTCAGGTTTCATTCAAGCCTTGGCAATTGTAATTGTATCATCTAAAATCCATTTTGTGATGTTCTGTGGATCGTTTGACAGCAGCCCCAATTAAAAACAATGCCAAAATGAACATATGTGAAAAGATACTACTGAGTAACAGATATTTGTAGACAGCATAATCCTTCAAATTGAATTCCCTGGTGGTTGCTCTCAAGGAGATTCTTACTTCCAAAAGAGATGGTTGCACATTTAATAGAAGCTGTTGGGAGAAACCAGTGTGGAGCATGACCAGTTTAAAACGATCCCAGACTGAGAAGGTGGGTATTGGTTCCACTTCAGTTATTGGGCCTGAACTAACTATTGGTGCACGCTCGGATGACTTCTACGCACGACGTTTCCGAACATCAAATGGCACATTTGGTTCATCTGGTGTAACGGGGCCACCACCACGAAGTGAAAGTGCTCATCATGTTGGTGCAATGCCAGGTGTGCCTAAAATGGGTGTTCGAGCGAGGATTGCTGACTGGCCTCCCAGAAAAGACATGGCTAAAGAGTCTTGTAGAACAAGTGACCAAGAGTCTGCAGGAAGCCCAGATGGCACTATCATGTCTATCCACTCTGGTAGCCCAAACAGCCGGCTGAGCCAAAGTAATCAAAATTCTCTGGAATCCTTGGCATCAAGGAGGATACACAGTGACTATCTACAACCCAAGGCACAAGAGATGGAGAACTTGGATTCTAGGTTTCTTACACCAGATGGTTACCTTCAATCTCCTGCAAAGGGCCTTCGCAGAATAAGGCAGCGCAGTAATAGTGACATTACCATCAGTGAGCTGGATGTCGATGGAGCCGAGGAATATGGAGCTTTGAGTCACAAAATGGGAACTGCCCTTCACCGTGAATATGGCAGCACTTCCTCCATTGACAAACATGGAATGTCAGGGGACAGTTTTTTTGATTTGTTAAAGGGTTATAGAAATGAACAGTCAGATCAGCGAAGCCCAGCACCAGAGCAACTCAGTGAGTTACTGAAGGCAGAGGCCAACAAAGCCTATGGTTCAAATGTTGAAAGCACCAAATCTGACTTTGTGGATGGTTTCTTTTCACACAGAGGGAGCCCCAGGCCACTGCATAAAGAAAGGGAGAAACCACTTAAGAGACGGTCAAAGTCTGAGACGGGGGATTCTTCTATTTTTCGCAAATTGCGCAATGCCAAAGGTGAAAGTGAGTTAGGCAAATCAGCAGACTTTGAGGACAGCAAATCAGAAGACAGTGTGAAGGGTTGGACTTGCCAAAAGTGCTTTGCTCATTATGATGTGCAGAGTGTGCTCTTTGACTTGAATGAAGCCGTGACAACCAGGCACAATGTCATTAAAAGGAGGAACACTACAACAGGTGCATCTGCGGCTGCGGCTGCCTCACTGGCTGCTGGTCCAATGGCGCATTCAGTCAGCTTCAGCTCTCCCTCGGGTAGTACAGAGGACCTGAATTCAAAAGAGAATCTCAATGTAGACTATGGGGATGAGAAAAGCAATGAACTTGTACTGAGCTGTTCATACTTCAGGAATGAGATTGGTGGAGAAGGAGAACGCAAGATAAGTCTATCCCGGTCAAATTCTGTGTCACTGAGTGGATTTGAAAATACATCTGAATTTTCCCTGAGCTCTCACTGCACAAATGCAGGAGTTGCTGTTCTGGAGATATCAAAAGAAAACTTGGCAGTACATTGTGAAAAGGTGAAGAGGTACATTGTGGAGCATGTGGACCTTGGAGCTTACTATTATCGAAAATACTTCCATCAAAAAGGTACAGCTTTAATTTAGTTGCTGTCAGTATCTCTAGTGTAGGAAGTGATTGGTCAGAGGTGCCTCACTAATGATGAAATGGTTTTCAAAAAGCGATACATTGAGTTTCTGGCCTGCAAATATTGGCATCAGATTTTGTCTAAAAATAAGTAGCCTCGAAAAGAGGAGTTCTTAATGGGAGGATTGAGCAAAGCAAGGAACTGCTTTTAGGTTAGCATATTTTTAAAATCAAGCGCATTAATTCTCAGTGCTAAAATTGATTATTTATCAGCGATCACATTTAATGCAATTACGGTGTGAAAGACAATGAGGTAAGATGGTAGTCAGTAGCGATAGTTCCATGCTATGCTTGATTACTCAACAGCCAACTATGTGACAAAATCATTGTATGCTTACAAGTATTTCATTTGGTAAATGGTTCTTACTGAAACATTTAAGAAATGACATTATGCACTCCAGAATTGTAATTGAACTTCACTTTCAAACATTTAGGAAGTTAGTATAATTTAACACCCAATTCTGGCATAAATAACAATGATAACACAGTGTAGAGCTGGAGGAACACAGCAGGCCAGGCAGCATCAGAGGAGCAGGAAAGCGGACATTTTGGGTCAGGACCCTTCAGAAAATTTTCTGGATGTTCTGCCTTTGTTTTAGCTTCTCGATGAAAGCTGGGATAAAATTGCCTCCTAACAACTCGAAATGCCTTTTGGTTGAGAGTAAGAGAATAGGAATTAGTAGTATTAAATATCTGTTCCTTAGACTGAAAGATCTTCCATGGAAGCTTAGAGTAGCATGCAGTTGCTCAATGTCATAAATTGAGGTGTGTGATTTCTATAGTTGATGCTTCAATGTTACTTTATCTAGTTACCATTTGGTTTTTGTATACGTTTTTTTAAAAATGAAAGAGACTTATGTAGCATCTTGTCACTTCATTAGAATGTTCCATTTTAATCTGTTTTAAAATAATCTGGAGTGTTTCATCCTTCCTGTTCTGTCTATCCATCCTATCTACCAACTCCACTTAATGTTAGAGTTTTTCCAGCTAGCCCAAGAACAGCTTCTGCAATATTTTCTCAGTCTTAGGGTGTGGGTGTCTCTGGCAAGGCCAACATTTATTGCCCAGCACCATAACTGCCCTTGAGAAACTGGCAATGAGCACCACTCTCCAGCGAAAACACCCCACTTCTGACTTTGTGATGGAGGGAAAATCACAAGTAAAGATGGTTGGATTGAGGATACTGTTCTGAAGAAACCCTGCAGTGTTGGCCTCCAATATCTACGCCATTTTTCTTCTGTGCCTCTTCCATTCAGCTGAAGGGTTCCTTGACTCTAAACTCATTAGAATGTTGCCTTGATGTCAAGTGCACTCACTTTTTCACCTCACCTTTTGAAATTTGGCTGTTTGTTTGGATGAATTCTGTTTAGACCAATGTTGTAACGAAGTCTAGAGCAAAGTGATCCTGATGGAATTCAAACTGAAAATTGGTGGGTAGGTTATTGATCAGTGAGTGCCATTTGCTGGTATTGTCAATGACCCCTTCCCTGACATTTTGAATATCAATGTAGACTGACGGGGTGCAATCGCCAAATTGAATTTGCCTTTTTTGTGAACACATCATACCTGGGCTTTTTTTTTAGGATTGATGCTAATGTATCTCTAACAAACACTTTTAGGTTAGTGGTGAAGTTAGTTCTAAAGTTCTTGACACCACAGATAGCTCACAATCCTCTGTGGTATCCAAACACAACAATGTTTTGAAATTATGTGGAAGAAATCAAATCAGCTCATAATTAGTTTTGTGAACCTCTGGAAGAGGCAACAGTGGATAATCCGTTCAATACTTATGGATGATTATGATTATCAATACATCAACTTGTCTTTTGTATTCACATGCTGATCGCTGCCATTATTGATGATGCGAATTTTCATCCGATTATTTGTATAATTTTCTGCTGCTGTTCATGGCTGAGTGTGGCAAGAATGTAAAGTTTTCATCTGATTTGTTGGCTATGGGATCATTTAGCTCTTTTAGTAACATGCTGTTTCTGCTGTTTTGCATGCATGCAGTCTTATAACACATAGAGAGAGGGTTACGGCGATTCGTGAGGTTACAGATTGTGGTGAAGGGCTACTGATAATTGACCATGTTCCTCATTGATGTCCAGGTTTTGGCTGCTAAACTGTTATGGCTTAGTATGAATGCAGAACTGTGTGTACAGAACTGGAGTGCTGAGGATATTGATAACATTAATTAATAATAGTCCATTCCAGGCCATAAGCATGTCCCTCCATTAGAGAGGAAATTGTCCCTTTCCATAAAACCGGTTATAGCCCTAGTTTAGCAGGTGCCTTTCCACCAAATGTTGTTCACTGTGACCATGAGTACTGAGCATATGGAAGTGGCTATTTTAAACCTAGTCATTCCCTGATACGTAATTTCTGATTAAATTAAAAATTTGCATTTATAAGATCACAGGATGTTTTGTCAGTAGAAATAGGCAGAAAAGCTAATCTAGAGGAGTGAGAAAAGGAATATTGGCCAAAGAGTATTGGAAGACAAAAGAATTTTGGGAAAGACCTGCCAGTGAATAAAATGTATGCAACTGAATGTTCCCGATTGAAATGAAGTGAAGGAGTGGATAAGGTCATAAAGTCTAGAAATGAACACGGGGTGATTAAAGTCTGAACATAGGCCTACTGACCAAGTGTGATACTTCAATTTAGAAGTATCCAAGATCTTAAATTTTAATACTTTGGGTAACAAGGTGTTTGTGTCAGAGGAAGAGACAGAATGTCGGCAACTGCATTTTTGGACAAACTGGAGTTTAGAGAGAACTTGGCAAGGAGGTTACTAGATGTCCTTTGAACTATTTGAAGAAACCTGTGAAGTTTTAGATAAAATATTTGAATGCCAATAAGACAAAAGTCAAAACCAGACTCCCGCCAAAACTCCCCAGTTTCAGTGTTTTGGGTTGGTCCCTGGGGCAGTTAATCACTTCTAAAGATCTCAAAAGATGAGCAAGTGACACAGTGGTTAGCGCTGCTGTCTCTCAGTGCTAGGGACTCAGGTTCGATTCCAGCCTTGGGTGACTGTCTGTGTGGAGTTTGCACATTCTGCCCATGTCTGCATGTGTTTCTGTCTCCTCTCACAATCCAAAATTGTGCCGGTTGGGTGGATTGGCAATGCTAAATTGCCCTGTGGTGCGTAGGGATGTGTAGGCTAGGTGGATTAGCCATGGTAAAACGAGGAGTTTTGGGGGATAGGATGGGATGCTCTTTGAAGGTGCAAACTTGATGGGCCTCTATCGTAGAGACTCTATGACTCTTAAGATAACAGAATCTGCTAGATACCCCTATCACCAACTATAGACTTGCACTTGATTCAAACCTTTACAAGCTGCTCCTTTGGAAAAAGGCTTAGATGAGTCTTCATCTGGACACAAGATGGACACAAGATTTAAGTTGCAGTCTACAAACCAGTTATGCACCCGACTCTCTTGTATGGCAGCAAAACATGGGTGATGTACTGCCAACCCCTAAGAAAGCTCCAGATATACCAAGAGTATTGCCTATAGAAGATGCAATATTCAGCTGATGGATTGCTGCATGAACAGACGATCATCCAGGAAATAGCCATCCTGAGCATAGAATTGACCATCCTTGCCTGGCAACAGCACTGGGCAAGCCACTGCATCAGAATACTGAACATACTCCTTCCAAAGTGTGTTCTGTACTTCAGGTTCATGGCTGGTCAAAGTTCACATGGTTACTTGTGGAAAAGTTTTAGAAAACCTTGAAAGCCTACTGGAAAAAGATTGGCTTTGATCACTACAGCTGGTAGTAGAGTGCAGTTCATTGTACTGATGGTGTGCACTGTCAGCAAAATATAAGGGGCATGAAGCAGGCTAGATAACAATGGCTGAAGACATGACTGGAAGACTAACTGACTTTTGGATATAGACTTTTTTTAATGTTGCTTCTCCCTTAGCATTTTTACTTTCCTTTTCTCACCATCTTTACATTTTGGTGACATTACCTTTACCTTTTTCTTTTGCAGAGTCCTTTTCTTTTTCTTCCTCTCTCTCCTGACATTCCCTCGTTCCCACCATCCCTTTCCTCTTGCCTGCCCAGCCCTCCTTCCTCGTTCATGCACCACTTCCCTCTCTTCTGCTCAACCACTCCCTCTAGCTTGCCCACACTCGACCTCTCACCCACCCAGTTACTCCCTCTTTCCTACTACACAACCCCTTGCTGACATTTCTTTCACTGTCACTTGTTATCTCGCAGTCATGGTCTTGCTCACCCTTCCTCACTCTTACCTGCCTCCCTCCCCCTGTCCATTTCCCTTCTCTTACTTTATTTCTGGCAGCTGTTATCCTTTCTCTGTTATGATCCCAGTTGATGGCATTATTTGACCGGTTAGATTGTGGGTAATCGGTTACCATAGTGCTTAGCCACTGAAACATTCACATGAAATTGCAGAAGTTCTTTAACAGCAGAATATGCAACTATCACACAAAAAGAAGAAAACAAGTAAAACACAACATTTGGAAAGAGATTGAGAAATATCACCATTTCTCAACTCTTCAAACCTTAGCTGATGCTTTTCAGTTTCTTTTATTTTTTAAGCTGAGATTTTTTTATGATTCCTTTGAGTCTACTGGCATGAATTTATCACAGCTCCTTCTAAATTTCCCAGTTCTAACAACTTGAAGACTACATGACAATTTATCCCAGCTTGGAAATTCCACACCAAAACACTTCAGCTATGGTGACTGGTTTCCCTGAGCTGACTTGATTTTCCAAAACGAACTGTTTTACCTTCTGAATTGAACTTTAGGTTGTTATGAATGGAGATCTTGAACCTTCTGTTCTGCAATCAAAATTAACCGAATTGCCTTAGTCAATTTACTGTATCTGTAATAAATTCAACAGTTTTCATGCTTTATTTGTTAACGGAGGGATGCTTTAAGCAGCTGATTGAAGTCACATACCTTGTTAAAAAATATATATTTGAGTCAGCGTTCATTGACTTTCTGCCCCTTTCAAAAAGAAAACCCCTTCATTGGACTAACCAAAGCCCATCTACCTCTCTTTTTTGTTTGAAAAAAATAAAAGTCCAAATTCAAAAAAAAAATAATATATATTTTAATCACAGTGACAAAAGCAAAGTGATGTGGAATAAATATGGGTTTCAGGCCACAGCATAGAGCCAAGTTAGAATAGCCTTGACTGAGATGAAGCTCATTTTGGTCTTTGCACCTATGCAAGCTCTCTGAAATTGCTATGCATTTAGATTTGCCGCATGCTTTCAATTCTTTTTTCACCTTTGCTCATTTTCCTTTACGTCTTTAATAGATTCAACTCCTAGCATTGCTCCTAGAAGGGTAGTCATTTTTGAAGGGAAATCTATGTAAAAATTGTATAAAAACTTGCCCTTTAATGTATTTAAAGGGTTAGAAAATCGTGCAGATCAGAGACATGCAGTGTACTATTTAAAGATGAGCTGTGGCAGTGAGATAATAAGGGATTTGTTTGAACTGATGAAAAAGAAATGGAGCATTGATATCAAAGGCTTCATTCACAAACTAATCAACTCTTCAGATCAACTTGAGTTTGAGTAATGAAACAGAAATTAGAGTAATTTAAGAGTCGGTTGGAATTTTGATGGGGTGACTAGGAGATTTTCTAGACAAGTGTTTATGATGGGGCAAATAGCATTTCTCTTCTGATCTTGATTTTGTGATTTCATAGTTTATATTCCAAACAGAAGCCCTATACATCTTTGTTAATGGTATGCCTTATGTTCCAGGATTTCAGTGCAGTATAACCTCATTGTGGGAATTATCTCAGTTGTGAGACCGATTTTACTTAACAACATAATTAACTCGGTCAGTGTTTCAAAGAATTGTGTCTTGTACTGGTAGTACTTCATTCATTTTACTAATTTCTCTTGGAACTGAAATTCAAGGTCACCATTTCTATCTATGGTGATTGCTGGATGAACAATCTATGCCCATGGAGGGGGGAAAAAAAGATCAGAGCTGCATATTAACAAATCAGCTAATTCAAACTGCTCTACAACCCAACTTCTGTGCATTTTTGATAACTATTTTGACATTTTGTACAATTTTGTTCCAGTTACACAGCGGTAATTTACATTTGAATGATTTGAAACATTCCAATCGTGCTTGAAATTTGGAATATGAAAATTGGAATTCAAATATGATATTACACAATCATGACATTAGTTATAATTAATGTTACACATACTCCAAATAAATAATATTCAAGTGGTTCTGTTGTGAAGGAAATAAAACTTGTATTTTTTATAGCACTGTTCTATATCTCAAGACAAACCAAAGCATTCTATAGCCAAAGAAGCACTTTTTGAACTGTTGTTATGTCAGGAAATGACAGCTAACTTGCATGAAGCAGTGAGGTATGACCCCAGATAATGTGTTACTAGTGTTGATAAAGGGATAAATACTCGCCAGAATTCTAGTAAAATTCCTTAAATCTTTGAAAAATTATAAGGGATCCTTTTTGGGTCATCCTGAGTGAAATCTCCAAATACAAGTCCCATCCTTATTCCACCTCAGGCACTTGGTTATGGATGTGCAATCAAGAGAGATCTCTTAAAAAAAAAAAATCTTCTTTGTTGCCAGCCTGCCTCATTCAGATCTACATTTATTCGTACGTTTACCCATTTAGCTAAACTGGACAGCAAATTGTAAATTTTCTGTTGCGATCTAACTGTTATCAGGTGAAATTCTGCGTCCTGACAGTTGTCAAGATAGAAAGCTGAAATTACCCTGTGGGCTAATGTCAAGATATGCTTAGCCTTATTCTTTGTTTACACATTAAAATGCATGAGAAAGAATTTCATTTTATGCATGAAACTTGCAGCAACACGACGCAACTTTGAAAAAAACAGGAGGTGCTTACACAGGAACATACATGCTGGCAAGTATCTTAAACACCTCAAGTAACCACTGACTCTACATTCACCCTGAAATCTGTAACTTCCAAGTTTTACTGTCAATGGGCCTTCATTTAAATTTTTCTTGGACAGTTGTGAGTGACAGTTGTTTTGACATGAATACTAGTAACGTGTGCCAGAATTAGAAAACTACATTGAGATTAACAAAAACTTTTCTTGGATTTAAGGAACAGCAAAATTGAACTGAGCATAACAGCGCTTTGCTACTACTCCTTGAGTCCCATAAATCACGTGAAGATGGTATATGAAGATTGTAACTAATGCCTAAATTTGCGCGTTTGATAAGTGAGAGAATTTTGTAACTCTATAAAAATCTAAATGCATTCAGCATTTCACTTAACTAACACATCATAAACTGCTAGAGAGAGCTGAAATTAGTTAAACAAATTTACAACTATCTGTAATCAGATCTGATTTCCTTGCCAGCCATTGCTGACTTGATTCACCGGAAACCGAGTTGATAGATTGATTTATCGTTGTCACAGAGTTGGTATAAATACAGGAGGTTTAGCAGATAGTTGTTAAAAAAAAAAAGTCATGTGTTTGTGCAGAGCTCGAGTCTTGAGTATGATGTGATCACGTATTAATTTCAAGGATTTGGTGTATGAGGGAGTTTTCTGGAGTGAGGGAAGATGAGCTGTCTTGCTTTTTACAAAAAGTAGTGATCCAAGCTAGGGAGCTAAAGTTGATGAAGCCTGAATGCTGAAGGTCTTGGGCAGTAACAATGTGTGCTTGTAGGTAATTGTAGAAAGCAGAAACAAAAGGCCAGTTTTCTCCAGTTCCTGAGGAATGCTGTTCAGGCGGTCGTACAGAACATTGTATTATGTTCACATCAGACATAGTCAATATGGTTTTGTGAAAGAGAAATTGACAGTTTCGTTTGAGCTCTTTGAGGATGTAACAAACGGGGTGGATAAAGTGGAAGCAATCAATATTGTGGATTTGGATTTTCAAATGGTATTTGATAAGGTACTACATTATAGGTTAATGAACAAGATACATGCTCATGGTGCTGAAGGTAATAGATTGAATAGAAAATTGAGTACCAGGAAACAGTTAGGATAAATTTGTCATTTCAGTTTTGCAAACTTCCTCTAATGCAGTGCTGCATGTAGCTGTGAACAAAAACAAAGTTGCTGGAAAAGCTTAGCAGGTCTGAGCATCTGTGAAGGGAAAAAACATTAACATTTCGGGTCCATTGACCCTTCCTCAGAACTGCTTGTAGTTGTGTTTGCCTCCACTATTTTCAATCTATACTCATGACTTGGATGAAGAGACTGACTGTTGCGGCCAAGTTACAGTGGTAAGTGGGAAAAGCAAGTTGTGAGGAGGATCCAAAAAACCTGCAAAGCAGTACACATATGGGTGGAGGAGGACATCACAGCCATGCCAGATTAGGTCCTTTCCAATAATTTTTTTTTTAAATTAAGGGTCCATACATAGAAATTGAGAATAGGAAATCACCTGTGTATAATCCAAGGATTGAATTTAAATGCTGCTGCTTTGACATTGTGTGATATTTCCAGCAGGCAATAAATTTACCCATTGGCACATTCAACAAACCTGGAGATGTTTCATCGAACTTCAGTCTGCTGGAACATAAAGTATAAACCAGCCTTACACTCATGTTCCCGAACATTCTTGTGATATGTGTGGAGACATCCTGGACTTTTCTATTTTGCTATTGAGTCATTTGACAATGTGCAATAGTTAATTAGATATTGTATTTTTATCCTAAATATATCACTAACTCAATGCATGCTTAAGAATGGAGCCTAAGAAGCAAATAACACTAATTAAAATCATTCAGATTCTTTATCTGTTGCACTTTGTTTTATTCTAAGGTGCTTATTCTGTGCCTTGTCTTTGAGAGGATTATTTAGTAAATACTGAAGTGTTTTTTTTCATCAATCTGCTTTCATTTATATAAATAAAGTCTGATAAATGCAAAAAAAAAAATCAGGGGCCTGCCTACCCCATTAGCAACTAGAAGTTTGTTCTTTAGCTCAGAAGCATCCATCTGTAACATTATCCACTGCTTGAAAATCCCGTGCATAGAACATTATAGCGCAGTACAGGCCCTTCGGCCCTCGATGGTTTCATACGTTGGTGCAACAATCTGAAGCCCATCTAACCTACACTATTCCATTATCATCCATATGTTTATCCAACGACCATTTAAATGCCCTTAAAGTTGGCGAGTCTACACCTGCAGGCAAGGCATTCCATGCCCTGACTACTCTGAGTAAAGAATCTACCTCTAACATCTGTCCTGTATCTATCACCCCTCAATTTGAAGCTATGCCTCCTCGTGCTAGCCGTCACCATCCAAGGAAAAAGGCTCTCACTGTCCACCCTATCTAATCCTCTGATCATCTTGTATGTCTCTATTAGTCACCTCTTAACCTTCTTCTCTCTAACGAAAACAGCCTCAAGTCCCTCAGCCTTTCCTCATAAGACCTTCCCTCCAGTCCAGGCAACATCTTGGTAAATCTTCTCTGCACCCTTTCCAATGCTTCCACATCCTTCCTGTAATGCGGCGACCAGAACTGTGCACAATGCTCCAAGTGCAGTCGCACTAGAGTTTTGTACAGCTGCAACATGACCTCACGGCTCCGAAACTCAGTCCCTCTACCAATAAAACCTAACACACCGTACGCCTTCTTAACAACCCTATCAACCTGGGTGGCAACTTTCAGGGATCTATGCACATGGACACCGAGATCTCTCTGCTCGTCCACACTACCAAGAATAAGGAGTCTGGTTTTTTCAGAACTGAACAGTAAGTGTAAGCATCTTATAGAGAGGGAATCAGAATCACTGATTTTTAACTCGGTTCTACCATAGAACCCCTACAGTGTGGAAACAGGCCCTTCAACCCAACAAGTCCACACCGATCCTCAGAGCATCCCACCCAGAACGTACTGTATAACCCACCTAATCTACTCATCCCTGAACCCTATGGGCAACTTAGCATGGCCAATCCACCTACCCTGCACATCTTTGGACTGTGGGAGGAAACCGGAGCACCTGGAAGAAACCCACGGAGACACGGGGAGAATGTGCAAACTCCACACGTAGTCACCCGAGGCTGGAATCAAACCCGGGTCGCGTGCGCTGGGAGGCAGCAGTGCTAACCACTGAGCCACCGTGCCACCCAAAGCAGAGACTGTACCACAAGCCTCCAATCAGGACGCAAAGCGAGCAACTAGTGGCAAGGATCCGATGGTATATATACTTGGTCGAAATGGGGATTGAACCCATGACCTTGGTGTTATTAGCACCACGCTCTAACCTGTGCTGCAAGCTGACCGCCCCTATAATGAATAGCAGAGGACGGTTGTCGATCCATCAACCTCTGGTTTATGGGCCCAGCACATTCCCGCGCTGCCACTCTGCTTTTGAGTTTTTGAGATGCTGCTGACCTGAGTATTTTCAGCATTTTTCAGTTTATATTTCAGATTTTCTTCATCTGCAGCATTTTACTTTAGTGCATTGAAAATATCAGACCACCTTAGTTTTAAACTGCTATGTAAATTTCCTCCCCACTGCCCCTTGATCAACTTCACAAACCTACAGGTGGGCACATAAACCTTTGCAACAGTACAAATTTATTTAAAATGACTTGTACATACAAAAACTTAGCAAGACTCCAGAGGATGTTCTCAAATTCTGAGACTATTTGCTTGCTTTTAGAAATTTATCTTGAAATTTAATGATCTCAAAGTGTATCTTTGGAGCCAGAGAAGGAATAAGTACAGGAAACAATCAGCACAAGTCTTTTTTTTTTAAATTAAAAAATCTCAACGCATCAAATAGTTTCAAACTGAAATCATGTCTATATCCTTCCCACCTCATAATTTAATCAGATTGTAAAATATCTGCAGTTTCTAAATGGCGTATGTGAAGTCTTTTTTTTTATGGGCACTGCTTTGTTTCTTCCATGAACAAAAACAGACCCCTGAGGAAGGGTCACCGACCCGAAATGTTAACTCTGATTTTCTCATCACAGATACTGCCAGACCTATTGAGCTTTTCCAGCAACATCTGTTTTTGTTCCTGATTTACAGCTTCCACAGTTCTTTCGGTTTTTGTTTCTTTCATATTGTACTCCTTGTGATGTTTCCACCATTTCAGCGCTCACTTTCTACCTCACTGTGAGCAAAGGAATGTTTCTTTCTCTGTCATTCAGCTGTTGATTGGTGTGACATCCCAGTCCCTTTTGAAATTAATGTGCTTTTGTTTAAAATGAATTAGGTGTGCACACCTATGTTAATGTTTTGGGAAAACTCTTATGAACAGTATTTAATGTGCTAAAACCATAGTTTTTTTCATAATCTCTCAGTAATTCATTTAGCCAAGAATTTGGTCCTCAAAGAGCGTGTGATCACGTGAGTCATGAGTTGCATTCTATCCATTGCTAGACGTCACCTTTTCTGCTCTCAAATTTGAACGCAAGTTACAAGCTACTCTCACAGATTCTAGAATACATTTTTTTCAATTTCTAATCAGTTAATTTTTGAACTCGGATAGCATAAACCTAGTTATTAGGTTCATGACCCGATTAAGACACTGAATGAAATTATTCCCTTGTCATTTTTCTCTCTTGCGAACATCTTTTATATCTCTGTTTCTTCTGCTGATCTATAATTAGCATTTTTCTTTCGGGGTGCTCACACTTGGGAGAATTATTTTAGCTAATTTTCTCAACATTGATAGAGTTTAGCATTACTCACCATTTCCGTCCCATGCATAATACGGCTCCTTTGTAGTATAGACTTTTACAACATCTACGTAACAAGTTTTAAGGCTGTTTCTATTTAAAAGCTATGACCAATTTTTACAAACCTTTCCATTCTGTAATCATAGCTCCATTTTTGTATTTGTGCACTTACCTCCTGTTTTCCCATTTCACCATTAGTCTCACTCCTTGTCATTTTTCCCTGATTTTGACAACTTTGATGTTCCCCTATTGATATGAGCATTCAGTTTAAATAAAGATGTTCACAAGAGATTTCTGAAGTAGACAGAAGTGGAATAGAGATTACATGCAAGTAACACCTGTTCATGTGGTCATGGGTGTGCGAAAGGTCTTTACAGTTAGTGATTTGCTTTTTAAGTTTGGACGCCAAGGCCGTTGTTGCAGCCAATTCGTGTATAGCAAAGTTCCATGATCAGTAATAAATAAGGGTGTTTGGACAGTGTTGGTCGAGGGATTAATGTTGGACAGAGCACTGAGCGAATGCTTCACCGCACTTCAAACAGTCTCCTGAGTTTGTTTTCATCCTCCTGCATAAGAACAGTAGGCCCTTTGAAAAAGACAGAGCGTCCAACAAAGCAACAGTATCTCAATGCTGCAGAGAAGTATCTAGCTATACCCTGTGATCGAGTCGTACAATGAGAGTTGAATCCTTAATCTTTTGGCAGAAGTGTGACTGCTATTAACTGAGCCAGGGGCTGACAATTTAAAGTCCTTCATATTTTTAGATTTGTGAAAAGGGAGTTTGAAAATATTGTTTGGGTCTTTTTAATTCAATTTTGAGGTTAACTAGTAACTACCTGCAGACATTCAGTTGGTTTTGCTGAACTGTTACCAGAATTATTCCAGTAATCTTCATAATCCTATTGTCAAGTCAAATAAAATATGTAGAATGTAAATATCAAAATTTTGTTGTGATTGAATCCAGTACAACTCCAGGGTATTCTTACTTTGAGTAATTGTCACTTTATGATAGGCAGATGTATTTTAACAATGAAATTCTTCTAAAAGCTGAGTGATTTTGATATTCTTATTGATAGAAAATTGTATTATGTACAATACTTTGTCTTATAGATTTATTTTTAAATGGGCTTTTAAATATTATATTAGTGTTCTGTTGCCACACCTGATCGACTTTTTATAGTAGCACTGCTGCACTGCATTCTTCAGTCGTCTTACAGAAAAATTGACTTTCTCCTAGAGTATATCTCAGTCTCTGATACTTTGGATACAATATCTGCATGCTGGTTATGCAGCAGCAGAGAACAACAGCTGTGGTCTGGTTTTTTTTCCTTAAATTCTAGATGACAGATTTTCAGCACAGGCCATCATTTGACTTGATTAAGTGCAGTGCATGTCTGTTTTGCCCCTTCTACCAGCATCAAAATTCTTAACAGCCCAGATTGAATATAGGTTATTCCAGACATATGTACGAGTTTAAAAACCTCCACACTAGAGAAGCCCCCTTAGTACTCAATTAAGCTGTCTGTGTTCACATCACCTCATGTTTAATCCAGATTATTTTGAAGTAGAATGTTAGTGTCATCATACAGTCATTATTTATCTTTCCTGCTTTCACCATAATAAATGTAATATTTTTCTCCTTTCTTCCTGCCATATATATTTTTCTAACCCCATGCTTTTTTGAAGTGGCTCACTAAAATATACTGCTAAGAACAGAGGGAGCCCTTTTATATATAATCTAATTGTCAGTTCTTTACACGAGTGTCAGCAAGCTATCCACACATGGGGCTATTAGCCTGAGTCCAATTTGTCTTCTCTCAATGTCAGTAGGTTTGCCACTCTCTGTACTGAATGTGGAAGTGTTAATGTTCCAATATGGATGCAAGGCAGTTTAGTGAACTGTCATCCCAGATGATTGTGATCATGGCTGTAGGCAGTGCATCTGGATGACAATCGCTGAAATGGACATATCATATAACAGATTCCGTTGCTTGAATTGATCTTTTGAGATCTGATGTCACAAATGAGGCTTCACTTTAGATCTCTTACTCATTAGTAAACTTTTCCTGATGGTTGACAGGTACAAATTTGAGCAAACAGCTTTTGAGCAACAATGTTTCAGTGGTGCTGATAGAAAAATCATACTTATTTTTACTTGTCTCAGTTTACTCCCTTTCAGCTTCGTATTATAAGGTTTGCACCTTCTGTGTCACTGTGTTTAATTTTTCAACAGCAGTATTAGTTTCTCCATTTTGTTCTGTTATTTATTGTGGTACACCAGGTTGATTATAGAAAAACATCTTGGGTCTATCATTAAAAGAAGGCATTGGCTCTGATACAACCTACATTCACTATGCAGACCCACGTGTTTCAATTCTGTGCCCTGTTTCCTCTCCCAAAAAAGCTTAAAATACCGTAAAGAAGTTAATATTTTTAGGCTTTCTCCATTACCTGCATTACGTAAAAGTTTACTGACTTGGTGAAATAGATTATTGTAACCCAGCACCCCTGCTTGTTGCAATAAGTTCTATACACTGAGACATTTAAAAAAAAAGCCATTGCTTGAAGTAATAACAGATAATGGTGAAAATGGTCATCGGGTCAGGTTGCATATGTGGAGAGAGACTTGGAAGTAATATTCCAATTTGATCATTCAACAAAACAAAGTATCTTCTCTACAAATAAGATTCCCACCTCTGAGAAGGATTGGATCTAAAGAGTGTGGTTTTCTAGCAGTTCGTCTCATTTGTGTGCTGGATCTGATTGACAACAATGATCCAGCTGTGGTAGGAGAATGAATGCATTTTTAAAGTTAATTCACCCCTTCTCCCTCACCGAATTTATTTGTCTCACTGCTCACCTCATAGAATGTTGTCCACAAAGATGTAGTGATCTATGTGGTGTAGAGATTCTTTTTCTTGAAATCAAGGTTTGAATCTGGTGCTTAGTCGAGGGGACTTCTAGGTACCCTGCAATAACAGAGTATTCATTCAAGTTGAGTAAGCAGCCATGCTCGTTGTAATATTCTCACAGACAAGGCAGGATGTTAAATGAACTGAATGCTTTACTTTTGACTTAAATTTTAAGATAAAAACTAAAATGTAAAAAAGGAGTTTAAAAAGAAACTTTTTTTTATTAAATGGGGGAAAAAAATGTATTTAACAGATATCCCTCTTTCAGGGCCAGTGAACCTATCTCGTGGTAATTATGAACTTGGTATACTTCTAGAGTCCAGTTACAGCTTATTCAACAGGAGTTAATTTTTTTTCCCCAAGTGTTTTTATAATCAGAATAATGGCATAGAATTGAAAGTTCTCAAGAGTTCAGTGATTTTGAATTGTACTTTTAGAGACCTCAACATTATAACCCATGGTGAAGAATAGAATTACTGACAGCCTTTCTGGATTTCTGTGTTTAATTGCTGTGCAAACTACAGAGAGGGAGTCATTTCAGAGGAGTATTGATGGTGATAATTGGCAGTTACAATTATTGTTGTAAAATACAGGTTTCATTCTTTCCACTTATTTGTATTTCCCATCCTTCATCAAGCTGGTAGGTTTCTACAAAGTGAATTGACATTTTCAGCTTTATGCGATGCACAACCTTCCATTTCACATAGTGGGATAAAATTGTCTGTAGCAAGTTTGACAGACTGTTTTATGTCACTTCTGGTTAACAGTTCCATGGAAGTCAGTCAGAAAAAGATGAAAATGGCTTGCCAGTCTGTTGTCATCTACCTTTCTCTATCGCACAGTGTTTAAAATTAACTGCAGAGAGCAACTCCATCCAGAGCAGAGATTGTAACTAACTGATTTTACTTCCTGTGAGGGTGACAGTCTTCAATTTTTGTGGACTGTCTACTTCCCTGTCAATAATGAGTAATTTGACCCAAGTAGATGCAACTAATTGAAGTCAGTAGTATTCCTCTGAGTGGGAAGCAACAGTGATGTTAAAAGTGATGAGGAACCTTTGAAACTGGCCCATGATTGTAAAATGTAGTATACTGATCCAGCAAGAGGGGATTAGCTGTGATGTAACATGTTACAGAAATACATAAGATTAAGATGAATCAAAAGTTTAGCTCAGTTTTGTTGGGAATTATTTGGAAAATGTGTTTATCAAAGCTGCATAGAGAAATTAGGTTACTGAAAAAAAATCACTGCTGTGACGGAGTTTTTTATCTGCTATTGTCATGCGGGCATTTAGCTAGGTCAGCATTTATTACCCATTCCTAATTGCCGTTAAGGAGCTGATGAACTGCCTTTTTGAATTGCTGCCATCCATGATGCAGGGCACACCCATGTTAGAAAGGTAGTTCTGGAATTTTTGACCCAGCGCGTTGTTCAGTGGTTGGAAAAGTGGCAAATAGTATTTAATTTGGAGAAGTGTAATAAATTTCAGGAAGGCAAACAAAGCAAGGGAACACAGATGAGATGAGATTGAGAAGGATAGTGGAATCAAAATATCTTGAAGTGCATGTCCACAGGTCCTTGATGACAGTTCACGAAGAACTGTATAAATTCTTAGGTTAGGCCACAGCTGGAATTTTGTGTGCAAGGGCATTATTGCTCTGGAGTAAGTACAAAGAAACTTTACAAGAATGATGCCAGGGCTTGAAAATTACAGCTGTGAGAAGAAAGATTGGGGTAAGGTCATGTTGGTCTTAGCACAGAGGTGCTGTGTGGGAGTTTGGGGGAGCGGGGGCTCAATTCAAGCCTACATAATTATGAGGAGCGTAGAATTGACAGGAAAATTTATTTCCCTTCATGACAGTGTCAATTACCAGGGAGTATGGATTCAAGATGATTTGCAGAAGAGTAGAGGGACTATGATGAAAACTTCTGTTTCACTCATCGGTGGTGATTGTCTGGAATTTGCTGTCCAGTTTGATGGTGGAGGCAGAAACCTTCAACTCATTTAGAAGGTAGCTCAATCTGCACCAGAAATGCTGTAACCTGCAAGGCTACAAACCGAATGTTAGACAGGGGGATTAGAATGGGCAGCTAATTTTCTTTCTTTCAGCTGGCACAGACATGATATGCTGACTGGCCTGTTTCTGTGCCGTATGAGTTATGTGGCAACAGTGAAGGAATACCAGTTTTGTCCCAAGTGTAAGTGGCACATGGACTTGCCTGCTTCCCTTGTCCTTCGGGGTGGTAGAAGTCACAGATGTAGATGGTACCATGGAAGAGCCTTGGAAAGTTGCTGCAGTGCAAAATGTAGATTGTCACTGCATTGGTGGTGGAAGGTGTGACTGTTGAAGCTGGTAAGTGAGGTACCAAATGGATGGACTGCTTTGTCCTGGATACTGGTGCACCCATTCAGGAAGGTGGAGAGCATTCCATCACAGTGTTGACTTGTGCCTCGTAAGTGGTGGATAGGCTTTGTGGAGTCAGAATTTCCTAGCTCTGACCTGTTGTTGTTACCGTAGTTTTCGTATGGATAATTCAGCTTGATTTCTGGTCAATAGTAACCCCAGAATGTTGATTGTGGAGGATTCAGCAATGGTAATGATATTGAATACCAAGCAGAAATGTTTAGATTCTCTCATGTTGGAGATAACGTTGTCCAGCACTTGTTGACACTTTATATGCCATTTATCAAGCCTCCCCTGAATATTATTCAGGACTTGGTGCATTCGGACATAAACTGCTTCAGTAACTGAGGAGTGATGAATAGTGCTAAACCAAGTAGAATCATTAGCAAATGTCTCAGCTATTGACTTTTCTTCCCTATCCACCCTCCCTGCCAGATATGTCTGTGACCGATAAATTGATGAGGACAATGGTTTCTCCTTCTTGTTGAGTCCTTCGCTACCTGCTGAAGGTCCAGTCAAAAGGTTGTGTGGAATTGTCTACATTGCTATGGGCCCAGAATTATTTACAGGCTAGACCAGATAGATTTCCTTCCTTAAAGGCCATTAGTAAACAAATTATTTTGCAATTGACAGTTTTGATCAACCATATTTAATAGCACCTTTTAAAATTGATAAACATCCCAAGAAACTTCACAGAGATGCAACCATAAAATTACGGTTAGACTTTTAATTCCAGCTTCATTAAGGTTCCACCAACAAGAATGCATTTGTTTGCACATCTAGTATGAACTACTAAGTGCTGTCTTTCATACCTTTGTGCAGACACATTGAGGTTAATGCAGATGAATAGTTTTGGATGGGAAAGAGCAAGAAGAAGTAAATTGCAATCATAAAAACATACAGCAGAAAAAAAATGTCATTATGTCTATTTTATCTGTGTTATCTCTTCTAAGCAGTATCCTATTAATCCCATTTCTCCTACTCTTTCCCACTCCTGTAAATATCTTCAAATCTAATAATATTAATATATAGTATATGGGGTGAGAGGATAAAAATAAGTTCATTTAAGAGAGAAATATCAGTAAAGTTGGATAATAACATTGCAACATCGGTACTCTGCATAATATTATTTGCATAATATTCTTTTAAAATCTCTGATCAAACTTCTGATCTTTATCACAAATTTCAATTTTTAGCTTTGTATTAATTTTTATGGTTGTATCTCTATAAAGTACCTAGCGACGGTTTTCGATTTTAAAAGAGCCTTTAAATGTAAATTGTTACTGACATAATCAAACACTTCTAGTGGCACTGAAGGTAACTTGCAACAACTTTTCAACAGAAGCATTCTTCATCCACGTTCATCCAGTGCATTATGGGGAGTGAAAAGGGTGATGTATCTTCTTTATTTCATTTTTAATGTTTACCTCATTAATTTCAGACTGAATAATTTGGTAAGACTTCCATCCTTCAGTTTGAAGATTGTGGATGTAAAGGAAGTGCTGGATTATGCTGTAAATTTCACAGTCATTTCACATACAAACATTAGGGCATCAGTATACTGTGCTATGTGTAATGGTCCATGGATTTCTATTTGAATTTCCCAACCTTGGATAGCATAAACAGTGTGAAGCAAGGGTTAATCAACAGCAACAATCAGGTTTTATTTCTCCGTTCAACACAGTTATCATTTAGGCCACTTAAATTTTCATGGTTGAACTTATTCTGATTCTTGATAATTTTGTGCATTTGAAACAGAAGTTCCTTGTAATGCTAATTATGATTGTAGCCCAATGAATATTTGATTGCACTATTTCTGGATTTTGACTTTGATGGAAGTATTTGTGGAATTCATCATTTTATTGATGTTAAATAATTTCTCAGAACATTCAAACTATTTTGGGGTGGATGAAAATCTGGGCCCTGTGGCAGTGAGCATTCGACGAGAAAGACTGGAAGACAGTAAAGAGCATGGAGCTCAGTACAACTACCGTATCATCCTTCGAACCAGTGAGGTGAGATCATTAAATCTTCTTGTGTCTGGCTCAGTAACTATTTCGTTGCCTTGGAATTAAAAGTACTCATTAAAATTGCCACACGTCCCAAATGCAATATGGATGTATCTATACATTCAATTGATGCTGCCATTGTTCTTGATTTAACTAAAGAAAGACTTCCACCTATATAGCTCTACCTCACATTTCACCTTTCTTGAAGAACATGATGTACATTTACATGGACAGGTAGTGACTATTCAGCAGGAATAAGTAGCAGCCATTTTCCTCCCAGCACATCAAGCAAATGTTAACACTAGTTACTATTAACTCTGGTAATTTTGATTGAAGGAAGAATTGCTAAACGGACATTCTTGTGAACTCCTTATTCTTTATTCAGGTAGTGCTATGTGATGTTCAGTATCGACTTTAAGCTGCAAAACATGTGAGCTGGCCATGCATAATATCTCATCTAAACCACAGCACCTTCAACAATGCAGCACACCCTCACTATATCATCGTAGTCTTGTACTAAATTATGTGTTGGAAGCCCTTGAGTAAGTTCGAACCTTGAGGTGTGTGCAGTTTACTGAATCTGTGTGATAGTGATAGTATTTTGGCTTGCTGCAAATAGCCTCTAATTCCAAATGTCAGTATCTACCTGGAACTCAGCCCTGTCATTTAACCAAGCGGTTGCATGTTGAACACTCGCACGCAAGATTTATGCTGACCAGTAATTATAAACAAAGCACAAGAACAAAAGAAGACTTGAATCACACCAGTAAGTATACTGTATCTCTTGTGATAACACTTAGGGGTATACAGACACTGCCCATTTTGAAAGGTCTACTACTGTGATAATGCAATGTCTCACCATTATTACAGGTTGGCTTTGGAAGTTCTGTAAAATGATGCTGAAAACAAGACCTAAATTCTCGCTCTTTCTCTTTCTATCTATCTATCTCTCTCTCTCTCTCTCTTTCTCTATCTCTCTCCTTAGTTCTTCAATGTTGCTAACTGCCCTTTCTCAGAGTCAACGCAATATCACTAAAGCAGTTGATCTGTGACTGATAACTCATGCTAATTTGTAGTTATTAAACCAGTGGTGTTTTATAATCAGCCGAGTCATTTCAGCAATAAGTGATTTGTTTTCCACTTGGAAGCCAGTATTATTATTAACTCTGGGACTTCTTTCGTGATGGTATAATTCTTGGGCAACAAATGACATTATCATTACTAAGTGTGGAAAAGAATTGTCTGTTATATTGCAATGTGCCAAATGCCTGTTCCAATTTCCAATTTACAATTTTGTACAGGCTCGTGATGCTAGGATCACCAGTCAGAAAGTGACTAATACACACGTCTGGGATAAAGTTTTGATATGAATTTTTAATTGAAAATTGTGGAAAACTGAATCCTCTACGGTTGATTAATTTTCTAAAAACATTTGCATTACGTATTTTAACACAAAGTATCATTCACACAGGTGAGGTCTTAAGACGTTTGTTTATTGTGGCAAGTACAGCAAAAACAGTTGGACCGGGTATCATTTTTTGCCCCCTCCACACTGACTCAAAAAAGCTCCTTTTGAGTGTGACTGAAAGATTGGTGTTATCATCAAGTTGAGAAAAATATACTGAAGTTAGTTTGGATTAGGAAGCTGAGGAAAAGAACAAGTTCACGATCCATATTGCACTGCAGCATTGCGTGGAAACAGACTTATGAACATACAAACAAGGAACGAGTATAGGCCACTCAGCCCTTCAAGCCTGCTCCATCAAGTATAGAATCATAGGATTTTACAGTGCAGAAAGAGGTCATTCAATCATGTCTGTTCAGGCTCCCAAGAGTGTTAGCCAGCTAGTCCCACTCTGCAGCGTTATCTCTGTAGCCCCCGAATCTCATCACTTGCAAATATATAAACCACCAATGGAACCTTCCTTCACCACTCTCCCTGGCAGCGCATTCCAAATCCTAATAACTCTGAATAAAGAAGCTTCTCTTCAGCTCACTCCTAGCTTTCTTGCTGACAATTTTTGAATTGTTACTGACATACCTACTAAGGAAATAAAATATTCTTCTTTACCGTGTCAAAATTGTTCATAATTTGAACACCTCAATAAGGTCACCTCTTAATCTTCTCTGCTACAAGGAAAATAAGGCCAATCTCTGTAATCTTTCCCTGTATCTAAAATCCGTAATTTCTAGAGATAATAGGTACTGCAGATGCTGGAGAATCCGAGATAACAAGGCGTGGAACTGGATGAACACAGCAGGCCAAGCAGCATCATAGGAGCAGGAAAGCTTGACGTTTCGGGCCTAGACCCTTCATCAGAAATGGGGGAGGGGAAGAGGGTTCTGAAATAAATAGGGAGAGAGGGGGATGCGGATAGAAGATGGATAGAGGAGAGGATAGGTGGAGAGGAGACAGACAAGTCAGAGGCGGGGATGGAGCCAGTAAAGGTGGGTGTAGGTGGGGGGGTAGGGAGGAAATAGGTCAGTCCAGGGAGGACAGACAGCTCAAGGGGGCGGGATAAGGTTAGTAGATAGGAGATGGGGGTGGGGCTTGAGGTGGGAGGAAGAACAGGTTAGGGAGACGGGGATGAGCTGGGCTGGTTTTGGAATGTCAAGCTTTCCTGCTCCTATGCTGCTGCTTGGCCTGCTGTGTTCATCCAGCTCCACACCTTGTTATCTCGGATTCTCCAGCATCTGCAGTACCTATTATCTCTGATACAATTTTAACCCCACTGCGAAGCCTCTTCTGAGGATGCCTACCCTGAAGAAGTTACCGTCCTCCCTCCGGACAAACCTCAGGGGATCTCTCTCCCACTGCAACTCTCTCATAATCTCTTCGGCCTCGAAACTGCTCGACCATGTCCTGAAGCAAACCAGGTATTACAGCCACATCACCTTTCTTAGTACCTGCCTACAGAACCAGATCATCCCCAGTGGACTACAGTCCACATTCAAGCCTTCCCAATTTGGCCCCAACCGTGACAATATCTACACTCAGAACATTGAGACCCTTCAGAAGCGCTTCTCCCTGCGACTCCTGAAACACACACTTGCAGCAATGCGCAGGCATCTCCAGGCACTACAATCAAGCCTACCCCAGCTCAGAGCCTCCCTCTCCCAGACCTGCAAAGGACCTCTCCTGTTTTTTATTCTTCGTAGGATCCACAACCTGAACTCTCAATTCTACTCCGCTTTATTGGACACTAAAAACCGTAAGTACAGTAAATTTATTGGTGCCCACCACCCAAAACGGGCTTCCCCCACCTCCCAAATCCCCAACCCTACCCAGGACCTCCCCCACAATGTACCCGCCGCCATTGGCCACGAGGCCACTGTCTGAGAACCCACAGATGACGTCACATCCGCCACCGCCGGGTACACCACTTCCGGGACAGCGAACGCCACCGCTGCTGAAACCATCGCCTCCACCTCCAAGACCAACACCACAGACACTACCGTCACCGCTGCTGCCGCCGCCTACCCCGCTCTGCCCACCACCAATGCCGCTCCGCCCACCGATGCCGCTCCGCCCACCACCGATGCCGACACAGCTCCACCCACCGCCGACAGACTTAACTCCGCCCGACGCCAACGCAGCTCTGCCCACAGCCGACACCGACAACGACAGCGCTCCGCCCACTGCCTCCACAGCCAGCAGCTCCAGAGGAGACAGCAACACTGAGCCCTGCCGAGTCTTCACCATCCCCCCAGACCTCCCCCTTACTGAGGACGAATGGTCAGTCCTCAGTAAAGGGCTCACCTTTGTCCCCCTCCACCCACATATCAACGAATACGCTTACGCTTGGATGTTGAACAGTTTTTCCGCCGCCTCCGCCTCCACGCTTACTTCTCCAACCGTGAATCTAACCCTCCCTCTACTGACCCCTCCTCCCGCCTCCAACACAAACCTTCCTCCTGGACACCACCCCAAGGTCTCCTACCCTCGCTCGACCTCTTCATCTCCAACTGCTGTCGAGACATCAATCGCCTCAACCTCTCTACCCCTCTCAAACACTCCAACCTCTCCCCCGCAGAACGTGCAGCCCTCCGCTCCCTCTGCTCCAATCCCAACCTCACCATAAAACCCGCGGACAAGGGAGGCGCAGTCGTAGTATGGCGCACTGACCTCTACATCGCTGAGGCCAGGCACCAACTCTCTGACACCACCTCCTACCGCCCCCTGGATCATGACCCCACCCCCGAGCATCAAACCATCCACAGCCTCAGGTGACCTCCCACCCACCGCCTCCAACCTCATCATTCCCCGACCCCACACCACCCGCTTCTATGTCCTTCCCAAAATCCACAAACCTGAATGCCCTGGTCGTCCCATTGTTTCTCCGCCTGCTCCTGCTCCACCGAACTCATCTCCACGTACCTAGACTCCATTTTCACCCCCTTGGTCCAGGAACTCCCTACCTACGTTCTTGACACCACCCACGCCCTCCACCTCCTCCAGAACTTCCAAGTCCCCGGTCTCTGACACCTCATTTTTACTATGGACGTCCAGTCCCTATACACCTGTATTCCCCATGCAGATGGCCTAAAGGCCCTCCGCTTCTTCCTGTCCCGCAGAACTGACCAATCCCCCTCCACCGACACCCTCATCCGCTTAGCCGAACTCGTCCTCGCCCTCAACAACTTCTCTTTCAATTCCTCCCACTTCCTACAGACAAAGGGGGTGGCCATGGTACCCGCATGAGCCCAAGCTATACCTGCCTCTTTGTAGGTTACGTGGAACAATCCCTCTTCCGTACCTACACTGGCCCTAAACCCCACCTCTTCCTCCGTTACATTGATGACTGCATCGGCGCCGCCTCGTGCTCCCACGAGGAGCTCGAACAGTTCATCCACTTCACCGTCACCTTCCACCCCAACCTGAAGTTCACCTGGACCATCTCCAACACTTCCCTCTCCTTCCTGGACCTCTCTGTCTCCATCTCGGGTAACCACCTAGAAACTGATGCCCATTTCAAGCCCACTGACTCCCACAGCTACCTGGAATACACCTCCTCCCACCCACCTTCCTGTAAAAATGCCATCCCCTATTCCCAATTCCTTCGCCTCCGCCGCATCTGCTCCCAGGATGAGGCATTCCACTCCCGTACATCTCAGATGTCCTCATCCTTCAAGGACAGCAACTTCCCCCCTGCAGTGGTCGAGAACGCCCTTGACCGTGTCACCCGCATTTCCCGCAACTCATCCCTCACACCCCGTCCCCGCAATAACAACCAAAAAAAATCCTCCTCATCCTCACGTACCACCCCTGCGGATCCAATGCATCATCCTCCGACACTTCCGCCATCTGCAATCTGACCCCACCACCAAAGACATTTTTCCCTCCCCATCCTTGTCTGCTTTCCGGAGGGACCACTCTCTCCGCGACTTCCTTGTCCGCTCCACACTCCCCTCCAGCTCCACCACACCCGGCACTTTTCCCTGCAACCGCAGGAAGTGCTACACCTGCCCCCACACCACCTCCCTCACCCCAATCCCAGGCCCCAAGAAGACTTTCCACATCAAGCAGATGTTCACCTGCACATCTGCCAATGTGGTATACTGCATTCACTGTACCCGTTGTGGCCTCCTCTACATCGGGGAAACCAAGCGGAGGCTTGGGGACCGCTTTGCAGAACACCTGCGCTCAGTTCGCAACAAACAACTGCACCTCCCAGTCGCGAACCATTTCAACTCCCCCTCCCATTCATCAGACGACATGTCCATCCTGGGCGTCCTGCAATGCCACAGTGATGCCACCCGAAGGCAGCAGGAACAGCAAATCATATTCAGCCTGGGAACCCTTGCAGCCCAATGGCATCAATGTGGATTTCACAAGCTTCAAAATCTCCCCTCCCCCAACCGCATCCCAAAACCAGCCCAGCTCGTCCCCGCCTCCCTAACCTGTTCTTCCTCCCACCTTAAGCCCCACCCCCATCTCCTATTTACTAACCTTATCCCGCCCCCTTGACCTGTCTGTCCTCCCTGGACTGACCTATCTCCTCCCTACCCCCCCACCTACACTCACCTTTACTGGCTCCATCCCTGCCTCTTTGACTTGTCTGTCTCCTCTCCACCTTTCCTCTCCTCTATCCATCTTCTATCCGCCTCCCCCTCTCTCCCTATTTATTTCAGAACCCTCTTCCCCTCCCCCATTTCTGATGAAGGGTCTAGGCCCAAAATGTCAAGCTTTCCTGCTCCTATGATGCTGCTTGGCCTGCTGTGTTCATCCAGCTCCACTCCGTAATTTCTAGTATCATTCTACTAAATCTCCTTCAAAATTTCTAAGGGCTTTAACATCCTTCCTTAAATATGGTACCCAGAACTGAACACAATACTTCAATTGTGGCCTGATCAATGACATATAGAGGTGTAGTATCACTTCTTTGCCTTTATACCCTATGCCTCTATTTATAAACCCTATAACAACTGTTTCAACTTGCCTGACAACCTACAGAGAATCATGCATGTGAACCCTGAGGCCCCTATGCTCCTGTGTTCCCCTCAAAGTTGTACCATTGAACCTGTATCCTCTTCTTGTGTTTCTTTTACCAAAATGCAGAGAAATGTGAGGCAATGCGTTGAAATTCATTTGCCAGGTATCCACCCATTTGGCCAACTTGTTAATGTCCCTCTGAAGTCGTTCAACATCATCGTCACAATTTGCTTTCTCTCTAGCTTAGTACCATGTGGCAAGTTAGAGATTTTGCCATCAAAACCCATTTCAAAATCATTAATATAAAAATGAGAAAAAGCAGTGGTCCCAACACTGATCCCTGGGGATTTCCACTTTTAACTCCTCTCCAATTTGAGAAATGCCCACCTATTCCTATCTTTTAGCCAACTTCTACTCTCCGCTACCCAATCCCAAACATTTCTAATTTGCTCACCAGCCTCCTGCATGGCACAGTATCAAATGCTTGCAGAAATTCCAAATATGCAACATGCACAATACTACTCTCATCCACTGCCTGTGCCACCTCTTCAAAGAACTCAGTTACATTTGTCAGATATGATCTTCCCTTGACAGAGCCATGTTGACTGTCTAGTATTAACTAATTTTCCGTAAGTGTAAATTTACCTTATCCTGTATTATAGTCTCCATCAGCTTTCCCACTATTGATGTCAAGCTGACAGGTCTGTAGTTTCCTGGGTTATCCTTTGTTTCTTTCTTGAGGAAAAAATAGAACACTATTCCTTATAAGGCAATCCACTCATTCTAGGGATTAATCTAGTAAACTTTCTCTGAATTGCTTCCAACACATTATTGCTCACCATAATTATGGAAAGTGCTACTGTCCACTGTACTCCAGATGTGGTCTCACCAATGCCCTGTATAACTGAAGCATAACCTCCCCACTCTTTCATTCAATTACCTTTACAATAAAACATAACATTCTGTTTTCTGTTAGCTTTCCTGATTACTTGCTGTACTTGCATGCTAACGTTCTGTGATTCGTGCACTAGGATACCGAGATGTCTCTGCATCTTGGAACTGTGCAACCTCTCATCATTTAGATAATGTGCTTCTTGTTTGGAACCCTTCCTTCCTTCCCTTTCAGGCTAGCCCTGAGTTACAGTCATCCTTGTTGATTCTGCCCTTCTCTAGTAGTTGGCTTGATCTATTGGACAACGCAGTATATTTTTCAAACCAGGTCTTTGTGGTTTATAGAACAAATTAAATGCACATTTTTTTTGTGTGTTACCCATTGACCAGTTTTACCTATACATCCCAAGTTGAGAGCATGTTGAGATGCAGTAAGTGTGTTTGTTTGATTTATTTCATTGTAGACTAAATAGGAGTTTAAACAGGACATAAACACCATTTTATCTGCGTAAAACCTAAAACGGTGATATGTATATAACTGCAATTAGTTTCATGCTGGTGTTTTAAAGAAAGAGCATGAGGCGATGCATTAGTGTAGCATTTTGATTCTGATAATTTCATAGCCCCACACCCAAATGCCCTTCTGAATTAGTGTCTGCTGAACTGAATGCTACTGGAGAACATTCATCCCTGAGCATCATTGGGACTACAGTTGCAACTAATGTGTTAATTCAAATTTCACAATTGCAATTTTCCCCTCCCTGGCGAGGTGAAAGAGGTGTTGAGAAAAAAATAATTGAGTGAGATCACCCCGAAGAGAAACTCCTCCTTTTCTTGCCAATTCACAAATTAAGTGCTGGGTAAGAAGATCAGTTGGACACTACTGTCCATCAGAATTTAAGACCCTTAATGTTAATTAATAGCCATTTAAGGATCCTGGCTTGCCATGCCACCCAATTTCTTGTCGATCAGAAAGACTGGTAAAGTGGCTGACTAGGTGACTTGGGTGATCTGCTGATTGGATTGTTGAGGGAGGCAGTGGAGATTGTGTTTTACCCAGCAAATGAATGGATGGAAGAGGATGCTGGGGTGGATTCTGTAAACCACCCCTTTGTCTTCTCTTTCCTGCATTCCGCACCCCAGCAGAAGCAAAGGTAAAAGGCCTTTGTTGCACATTGGGTCCCCTGACAATTAGGCTCACTCAATTTTCTTTAGAACCTGGCAGCTTCCAGCCTCTGGCTGTCAACTTCTGGTGAGCTATGACTTTACTGCTGAGGCCTGCTCACTGAAATTTGTCAGTCAGCTATTGAGCCGATAGATGTTTGATATAGTGTGCTTTCTTGGCATTGGGTTTGGTAGGTTGTTCACACCTGACCGTCACACTTAAACAGAAAAAGGGAAAATCACAGCCCAAACCCAAGTTCCAGATCAGAGATTCCAAAGCTGACTACACTGCTGAAACATAGCTTTTAAAATCTTGTAAAATTTAATGTGGAAATGTAAAATATTATGTTCTTACACTTGCTTCACTAGTTACATCGTGAAAGTGATAGCTTCCAGCTGGCATTTGACTCTAAACTGAACAAGCACCTTTCAGTTCATCAGTTAAATGTCTATTACTTTTGTGAGAGCCATGACACTGTTTGTAACTTACTTAACCTTCGGGAAACCATGACCTAGTTCTACCCTGCTGTAAAAATGAAATTTATAACAAAATTCTGACCAGAAGTGGAAAACCTTGGTGATATTTCTTATCCCTAAAAGAAGTCTTTTGAGACTCAGCTTAAATGCAGTACTGGCTGGGATTCAAAAACAAAGTTGCTGGAAAAGCACAGCAGGTCTGGCAGCATCTGTGAAGGCGAAAACAGAGTTAACGTTTCGGGTCCGGTGACCCTTCCTCAGAACAGTTCTGAGGAAGGG
>JAHRHZ010000133.1:12352424-12437844 GCA_024137785.1 Ginglymostoma cirratum | reverse complement strand
CCTCAGAACAGTTCTGAGGAAGGGTCACCGGACCCGAAACATTAACTGTTTTCTCCTTCACAGATGCTGCCAGACCTGCTGAGCTTTTCCAGCAACTTTGCTTTTGTTCCTGATTTACAGCATCCGCAGTTATTTTGGTTTTTACTGGCTGAGATTGTCCAACTCAACTCAAACTGTGAATCACATCTGGCAACTTGGTCACTGTAATGCAGCTGTTAGTTGGATAAACTTGCTAAGACTTTGGTAAGTGTAACAAGATTAAATGTCTTCTGTTATTACTTTTGCAGCTTACAACCTTAAGAGGTTCTGTATTGGAAGATGCCGTTCCTTCGACTGCAAAACATGGCACAGCCAGAGGTTTACCTCTGAAAGAAGTACTTGAATTTGCTGTACCTGAGCTCAGTGTTCATTGTCTCAGACTGGGCCTGAACACCCCTAAAGTTACAGAGCAGCTTATGAAATTGGATGAACAAGGGGTGAGTGTTCTTCTCTGGTTAACTCTGCTTTCTTTGTAGTTTTTGAAAAATCATGGCATGGATGAGTTTCCTGGCTCAAATGGATCAGTAATCTTCGCATAGTCAGGAAGGAGAAATTCCATCCGACATGAGAGACAGCCTGAGTCGGTATATAGTTTGGGAATTTTGGGGCAGCATGGCAATTAGTGCAGATGGGACGAGGTCATTTTTGCATTTTTTTTTGGTTGGTAGTTTGTAAAGTTTTATTTTTAACAGGATAATTAAAACCCAAAATCAAAGGCCCAGCACAAAAGAATGACATCACAGGTAACACAGTGTGAAGCTGGAGGAACACAGCAGGCCAGGCAGCATCAGTGGAGCAGGAAAGCTGACGTTTCGGGTGGGGACCATTCTTCAGAAATTTTGTCAGCTTTCTTGCTCCTCTAATGCTGCCTGGCCTGCTGTGTTCCTCCAGCTCCACACTGTGTTATCTCTGACTCCAGCATCAGCAGTTATTACTATCTCTGACACCACAGGTAAACGTGGTTGGTAATAGCTACTAATTTGACTACAGGAGGTTCTGCTATTACATTTGTTCCAGCAACGCAATTGGCTGTAATGCAACTGATGAATGGGGGAGCGCCATATGTAAAGCACAAACTTGTGTTGGCAATAACATGATTCCATCAGTGTGCAGAGGAGTAACACAGAGATCACATGATCGTTTCTCACTCTGCCAACCCACAAGACTTGAAAGGTTACCTTAAGTCTACTTTAGGTCAAGCAAAAGAGGTTGGATGATGGGGCAATTTTTTTTTCTGACCTTATTGTTGATGTTTTGGAAGATGTCTTTAGAAAGTATTTCAGGAAAAAAAATTTGGATTTCAATATTCTCTTCATCCTGGATAATGCTCCAAGCCATCCTCCCACCATTGATGAGCTTTCTGAAAACATCAAAGTGGTATTTCTACGCTCAGACACAACCTCTCTCCTTCAACCCATGGACCAGGGTCCAATAGCAGCTTTTAAAGCTTACTGTTTAAGGCAGTCATTTAAGAGGCTGATTGTAGCCACTGAGGGAAATAGGGAGAATGTTCTTCAATTTTGGAAGAGCTTTAACATCAAGAATGCAATTGACATTATTGTGGAGGCCTTGGGGTGATGTCAGTAAGTACTGCTTGCATGCTGTTTGGCAGAAGCTTCTGCCGGATTTTTTTCAAGATTTAAAAACTTTTGATCAGTCAGAGGAACTCCCAAGAATCAAAGAACATTGCGTTGATCTTGCAAAGCAAGTTGGATTTGAAGAAGTGGGGAATGAGGATGTTGAAGAGCAGCTTGAGTCCCACTGTGAAGACCTCCCTACAGCTGATCTACAAAAACTCTTCGCTGAGGGGGAAGTGGAAGCTGGAGATTAAGTCCAGAATGCAGCGCCACCTCTGTTCTGTCTTCTATCCTGAGGGAAATTGAGAAGCTGTTGCAGCTCTTAGAGGACAGCGATTACAATGCAGAATGCAACAGAGTAGCTGTTTGTGGAATAAGATCTTATTTGGTATCCAATGAACAGCTTCTTAATGAAGAAAGAAAAAGAGCAAAGCAGCAAAAACTGATGCCTTTTTTAAACCAACCCCCAAGAAGCAGTGAGTAGACAGTGAACCACAGCCATCCACTTCCGGATTAACTCATTTTCACCCTACCCCTGCAACCACAACTGCACCTGAAGGTGATGATGATGACGACGATGACCCTCAGCCCCTGCATTAAGAACAGAGCAACCTCAAAACCTCGTTCCCCATTAAGTCATTTTGACATTTTTTCAAGATAAGGTGTTAAATTTACTTTTATTTCATTATTAGACATGAATTAAACATTTTTTCAAACTGTGCTATCCTTTGTCCAGGCTTTTGAGTGATTTTTTTTTTTTATTTGTTGGTCTGTCCCAACCCCGCTTTTCCCATAGGCCCTGTTATTTCTACAGCACAATTTTCTGTAACGCGATGTTGCGCAGGAACACAACTACCACTTTATAGCAGAACCCCCTGTATCTACTATAGGTTACTTTCAGATTAAAGGTAAGTAGGAGAAATATTCTTAACTACAAACCAAAAGAACAGTGCTGTATTTTTAAAAATCAAATTAAGCAACTCATTAATTAAAATAGAGATGCGGGGGCAGGCAATATATTGTACCTGCATGATGTGGGAGCAGTGGGACCCCATTATGATCCATAGTGACCACATCTGTAGCAAATGTTGGCTGCTTGAGGAACTCTGCCTCAGAGTTGATGTGGTAGAGTCTGAGCTTTAAAAACTACAACACATAAGAGAAGGGGAGGAAAATGTATCCTTCCATCACCTGCAATCTGACCCCACTATCAAGGATATATTTCCCTGCCCACCCTTACCTGCCTTCTGGAGGGACCGGTCTGTCCGCGACTCCCTCGTCCGCTCCACAGTCCCCACTAGCCCCACCAGCCTCGGCACCTTTCCCTGCAACGGCAGGAGATGCTACACCTGCCCCTACACCGCCATCCCAGGCCCCAAGAAAACCTTCCACCTCCGCTAACGTGGTCTATTGTATCTGCTGTTCCCTATGTGGCCTCCTCTAAATCGGGAGACCAAGCGGAGGCTCATAGACCGCTTTGTGGAGCACCTACGCTCGGTTCACGACAAGCGACAGCACCTTCCAGTCACGAACCACTTCAGATCCCCCTCCCACTCCCTGGATGACATGTCCATCTTGGGCCGCCTCCAGTGTCACAGCATTGCCACCCGGAAACTGGAGGAACAGCATCTCATATTCCGCCTTGGAATCCTACAACCCAATGGTCTCAATATGGACTTTACGAGCTTCAAGATCTCCCCCCTCCCAACCTCATCCCAAGACCAGCTCCCCCCACCTCGTCCCCACCTCCTTGACCTGTCCGTCTTCCCTCATACCTACGTGCCCCTCCCTCCTCACTGACCAACCCCCATCCCAACTCCCTACCTGCACTCACCTTTACTGGCTTCATCCTCGCCTCCTTGACCTGTCTGTCTTTTCTCCACCTATCTCCTCCACTATCCACTTCTATCACTGCCTCCCCCTCTCTATTTATTTCAGAGCCCCTTTCCCCTGCCCCATTTCTGAAGAAGGGTCTAGGCCCAAAACGTCAGCTTTCCTGCTCCTCTGATGCCGCCTGGCCTGCTGAGTTCATCCAGCTCTACACCTTGTTATCGCAGACTCCAGCATTGGCAGTTCCTACTATCTCTAAGTTAAATGAGCTTGTAGCTTAGATTGACTTGACACGTACAGTGTTTTGGGTATCACAGAGAGATGGCTGCAAGGGGATCAGGACTGGGAACTAAATATTTAAGGAAGCACATCCTGTCAAAGTGTCAGGGAGCTGGGCAGATGGGGCAGACTTGCCCTGTTATTTAAAAAATGAAATTAAATCAATAGCAATAAATTATATGGAGTTGGAAAGCTTGTAATCTGTATGGGTAGACTTGAGGAACCGCAAAGGTTTTTGAAAAAAAATCCTGATGGAAGTTCTGTGCAGGCCTCCCAGCGGTAGTCAGGATTTTGGGAAGAAAATAAATCAAGACATAGAAAAGGCTTGTAAGAAAGGCACAATTATGATAAGCATTGGGGACTTCAATATGTAGGTGGACTCAGAAAGTCTGGTTGATAGTGGATCTCAAAAAAAATTGCAGAACATCTACAATATACTCTTTGGAACAGCTTGTTACAGATCCCACTAGGGAATGAGCAATTCTGGATTTAGTGATTTGTAATGAGGCAGACATGATTGGGCAGCTTGAGGTAAAGGAACTCTTGGGGGCACAATATGATAGTATTCACCCTGCAGTTTAAGAAAGAGAAGCTGCATATCAAACATAATAGTATTTCATTTGAGCAAAGGTAACTACAAAGAGGGAGAATCTGGTCAGAGTTGAGTGGAAGGCGAGCCTAGCAGGGAAGATAGTGGAGCAGCAATGGCAGTAGTTTCTGGGGGTAATTTGGAAGGCACAGCAAATTCATCTCAAGGAAGAAAAAACATACTAGAGGGAGGATGGGGCAACCATGGCTAATGAGGAATTTAGGGACAGCATAAAAGCAAAAGAAAAAGCATACAATGTGGTGAAGATTAGTGTGAAACTAGAGAATTAGGAAGCCTTTGAAAAGGATAACTTGCTTAAAAAAAGCAGTAAGGGTGGAGAAGATGAAATATAAGTGTAAGCTAACTAATAGTATAAAAAAATTGCAGGAGTTATTTTTAAGATATCAAAAAGATAAGATTGGACAATGGACCGGTGGAAAATTATGCTGGAAAGGAATAATGGGGAACAAAGAAATAGTGGAGGAACTGACAGATTGTTTGCACCAGTTTTCATCGTGGAAGACACCAGTAGCATACCAAAACTTCAAGATAGTAAGGGAATAGAGATGAATGTAGTAGCCATCACTAGGGAGAAGGTGCTGGGGCAGCTGAAAGGTCTGAAGGGAGATAAATCACCTGGACCAGATGGACTATAACCCCAGAGCCCTGGAAGAGATAGCTAAGGAGATTATGGAGGTATTGGTGATGATCTATCATGAATCACTGGAGTCAGGGAGGGTACCAGAGGACTGGAAAATAGTTAATGTAACACTCCTGTTTAAGACGGAAGAGTGGGAAGCAGAATGCAGGTTGACCTGACATTGGACATTGCTAAGACTTTAGAGTCCTATTAAGGATACGATTTTGGAATATTTGGAAGTACATGGTAAAATGGGTCTGAGTTAGTATGGCTCCATCAAGGGAGGTCATGTCTGAAAATATATTACAATTTCTTGATGAGATAACGATCAAGTTATGCATAGGAGAGTTAGTGGAGTGTGATCTATTTGGACTTCCAGAAGGCCTTTGACAAAGTGCTGCACAGGAGGCTGCTAAATAAGATAAGAGCCCATGGTATTAAGGGCAAGGTACTGGCATTGATAGAGGATTAGCTGGCTGGCAGAAGGCACAGAGTATGAATAAAGGGGACTTTTTCAGGGCGGCAGCCGGTGACTAGTGGAGTTCTGCAGTGGTCCATGTTGGGACTACAACTGTTAGCGTTATTGATTGATGATCTGGATGAAGGAACTGAAGGTGTTGTTGATGATAACTTCACAGATGACGCAAAAATATGTGGAGGGGCAGGTAGTGTTGAGGAAGAGGGGAGGCTTCAGAAGGACTTTGACAGGCTAGAGTAGTGCCTAAAGAAATGATAGACTACAATGTGGGAAAGTGAGATTATGCACTTTCGGAGGAAGAATAGAGGCATAGACTATTTTCCAAGGCTTTGAAAATCTGAAGCACAAAGGGAATTAGGAGTCATGGTTCAGGATTCTCTTAAGGTTAACATGCAGGTTCAATTGGCAGTTAAGAAGGCAAATCATCAGTAATCATTTCAAGAGGGCAAGAATACAAGATCAGGATGTCCAGCTGAGGTTGTATAAGATTCTGGTCAGACAGCATTTGGAATATTGTGAGCAGTTTGAGCCACATATCTAAGGAAGGATGTGCTGGCATTGGAGGTGGTCCAACCAAGGTTAAAATAATGATTTTAAGGATTGAGGATTTGTTATATGAGGAGCGGTTGAGGACTCTGGGTCTACATTTGATGGAGTTTAGAAAGATTTGTGGGGATCGGATTGAAATTTCAAAATACTGAGAGGTCTGGATAGAGTGCACATGTAGAAGATGTTTCCACTAGTAGGAGAAACTAGAAGCCTCAGAGTGAAGGGACCACCCTTTAGAACTGAAATAAGTAGGAATTTCTTCAGCCAGAGGGTGGTGAATGTGTGGGACTCCTTCCAACAGAGCGCTGTGGAGACTGTTATTTATTGTATCTAAGACCGTGATAGGTTTTTGATTGTTGAGAGGATCACTGGTTAAGGGGAGAAGGCAGGAGAATGGGGTCGAAAAACCTATCAGCCATGATTGAATGGTGGAACAGTCTGAATAGGCTGAATGACCTAATTATGTTCCTATGCCTTATAGTCTTATGATCTGTTGGGCAAGTGTGTGCTGATGATATTAACCAGGTAGAAGTAGCTGCTCAACACTGTTTGGAAGGGTCATGTTTCATAATTTTATTCACCGAATTCTTCAAAGCAACTTCCTCTCATCCTTTATCAAACAATTTGACTATCAACTGAATAAACGGCTATAAATTGAGAAAGAAGAATGTTCATGCTACTTATAATTCATTGTTGGATTTTTGAAAAATGAATTGATGGCAAGACCCCTATGTTTAAATGGTTTGTTTTTAGTAACCTGCAGATATTTGTTGATTTATGCCGACTGAATTCGGTGATCTAAAATCCTTTCTGCTTTTGAACTGTTTTGTCCTCCATGATGAGGATTGTCTTGGGCTAACTAGATTTTTTTTGGTGTGAGCGAAAACATGAAATTTGAATGTATTCGGAAGCATCAAAGAAGTAGACTTATGCACTAAATCTAATATATTGATGCATTCATTTGCAAAGATCTCATGATTGATTGGAATTTCAATGTCTGATGTCGTACTGACATTTCTATAGGATAGTAAGAATCCAGAAAAGAATTAGCTGTCACACTTGTTTGTTAATGTAGAATATCACAATGGGGCAAGTTTCCACTGGTGAGAATTACATGAAGGTGTTACCTTCCTCCAAGAAAGGATGGAGGTTTCAGTTATATATGGAAGCTCTGGTAGACATTGCTTGGGTCACACAAACTTTATTCCCATGTTTGTGTGTACATACAAGTTCATTAGTTGCATGAAAAGCACTTGTTCCTATCTAGAGTTTTCATTTAATGGAACAAAGCTTGATATGAAACAGTCTTCAACTTATTAAAGTCTCTCGTTTGCCTGTGTTATTGTTACAGTTTATTTGTGTTTTTGATAATCCCACCATTAAGTCTCTATATGCAACATGACTTCGATCCACATTCTGCAATTTGACAATATAAAGCAATAACCACGCAACTACTGGACTGTTTTAACAACTGAACTCCTGTCTTCGACCTTGTAAGAAAGAAAACCTAATATCCTTGTCTGTTCAGGCTCTGTGCTTTCAAACCTAAACCAACATGGTTGACTGCTAACTGTTCTCGGATGTCAACTAGCAAGCACTTGGTTGTATTGCTACCTTCTCGGGATGACTAGGTTTGGATGAAAAGAGCAGACTGTCCCAAGAATGTTTTGTAGGCAATGCGTAATGTTGGGAAATCCAACTTGACACAGTATTTCGAGCATGATGGTTTGTGCCGCATGTAATTCATTTGTTTTAAAATAAAAGATCATTGTGCTGTACTGTCATGGGCATTTAACAATCAACTGCAGTTTTCTTTTTTATTGGTAAATGAATGTTTTTAGTTTCGTTCTACTCTCCACTCTGATCTTTTGGAATAATAAGGTAATCTATTTACTTTTCTATTTGAACAGCTTAGTTTCCAGCACAAAGTAGGGGTAATGTATTGTAAAGCTGGGCAGAGCACAGAGGAAGAGATGTACAACAATGAAGTGGCTGGCTCTGCATTTGAAGAGTTTCTGCAGTTGCTGGGAGACAAAGTGCGTCTGAAGGGTTTTGACAAATATCGAGCCCAACTCGACACCAAAAGTAAGGCCATTAAAGTTTTGTCACAGTATGAACCAGATAACCTTGAATTGTTACAAATGCTGCCCACTACCGTTCCCCTTCCTACTTTCCCCCTTTCTTCCCGTCTTCCTTTATTGAAAGTAGCGATTCATGAATCGTGAGTGTTGTCAGCCCTTAGCATCTTAGCTTTGCAATCTTTTGTGGGAAAGCGCCATTTCTCCTGTGAGATAGTTGAAGCTCACAAAGCAATTGAAAGTGTGTTGTAATTATTCTTAGCCTGTTTTGAATATTGGGCATTGAATATTTCAATGCTCAGAAGTGTGTGGGTTATGGATTGGATGTGGGGGAAGAAAGTCTAAAATGTGAGCTTGCCTTGCTGTCAGTTTTAATAGTATTGATGGCAAGTCAGCTTCCGTGACACAGACCAGTCATTGAAACTTTTTAACAGGTGATGGCCTTCATTTCAATAAGGATTATATTATTTTCACTGCTGTCATTTGCTTGATTCTGGCTTTAAGAAGCCTGGCAAATAAATGAAGGTGAGAGGGTCCAGATCCAGAAGGTGAGAGCCTTTTCAGCGTGTGCAAGAGTAGTTTACTACTTCTTCTTCCATAACATCCTTTTAGTGTATGCTACCTTCCACCTTCCCTTCATGCATGCTCTTTTGAATCCACCATCCTTTCAACTCACCCCTCTTGGCACATGCAATGTTCAACCCGTCCCTCTTCATTTTCTTATTTGTATCTTTTACTAGTTAGGTACATAGAAGCATAGAAAATAGGAGCAGCAGTATGCCATTTGGCCCATTGAGCACGCTACATTATTCATCATGATCATGGCTGATCATCCAACTGGGTACCCTGTTCCTGCTTTTGCCCCATATCCTTTCGTTACTTTAGCCCTGTATCTCCATCTTGATAACATTCATTGTTTTAGCCTGAACCCCTTTCTGTGGTGTAGAATTCCATAGGGTCACCACTCTCCGGGTGAAGAAATTTTTTTTCATCTCAATCCTAAATGGCCTACCCATATCCTTAGACTGTGATCCTTGGTCTGAACTCTGCAGTCATCAGAAAAATTCTTCCTGCATTTACCCTGTTTTGAGCTTCTCACCGCAGTAGGGTATGACTGTTGATTCAGGTTCTGTTTTTCCCAATGTGTGTCTTTATGAATCTCAATCATCTGGAGGGGAGTAAGCAATTTAACTCTTAAACCTGTTCCATCGTTCAACTAGATTATGTCTGATTTGTATCTTAGCTCTTTCTACTCACCTTAGTTCCCTTGCCAAAAATAGGGAAGATAGCCCTTATTGATTTCCCTTCTTCTCCCCTTGTAGACTGACCCAAAGGAACTGCCCTAGTTGAGATTCAGTACTAGCTATGAATTTCATCTTTCTGGTCCATGTTCCATTTGTTCTATGCTGGGTGGTGACATTCAACATTTGGGTAACCAAGTCATCTGATTGTACTGTGTGCAACTTTGTGAAATTCAGCGCTATGCATATATGCTTATGGTCTAATAATTTTGATTGTGCTTGGTTTCAGTAAGATGCCAGGTTATTAAGATTATCAAGCACAACATCATTGATTACCAGCTCAAAGAAACATGGAGTACACATCTGCACAATAACATTAATTTAATAGAAAATTATTTTTGGAAGGTTTTGGTTGTCATTTGAAATAGCTTCTCAAATCTGTCCCTCAGTCAAAAGTCAGTAAAAATTGTTGAAGCTAATAATGATTATCTCATTTCAATAGCCACATTTGGTCTAACCAAGCTATTTTAGTATACTACCTGCAGAATCAAATAAATGTGGAACAGAAAGAAAAGTTTCTAGTTCAGAGAAAGTTGAGTGATGTTAAGGTAGTACATGATCAAAACAAACAACAGATCATAAACAATATAATGATCAGGATCACAACATACAGGAAGATTAAATGTTAATTTAAATGTTAGATGAACAAGAATGCAAAACAAGTCAAGCATGGATTTTAATTGAGGATGGATCCTTCTATCCAGAAAATGTCCTTTACCACTTGATGTGGTATTGGGAAATGTTTCCAAAAAAAGCATTTCCCCAACCCTTCAATTCCATCTGCGGTAATGCATAGTGGGAATAATGCTGTCAAATCATCACAGACAGATCAATTATAGGTGTGAGTTTTTCTGTGTACACTTTGTTTGAACATAAGCTTTTTGTTATTGCTATGTACATTATAAGGGAAGGCAGGAGAAGAGAAATCCTGACAGTACAGTCCATATGTGCAGTCATCAGACGCGATCATTGCTGATCATGATATCGTACATGAGACCCCCATTGTGTGCCAGGTTTAGAAGGCCTGGGGATAAACTATGGCTAAGATTTTAATTGAATACTGCAATAATTAATCTCTTTTTAACATTGTACTGAAAATAAAATATAAATTAAATTTGGAATATCAGCTATGTTTGATAGCTGATATTGCTGACTATTGACTAACCTCTGTTACCATTAATTGGAAAATTACATGGTGCTGGAGTCAATCTAATCAGCTGCCCTATGGGTAGTCTTTGACCTTTTGGTTCTTCACAATAACTGTTTTGAAGTTGAAATTTGTGTCAACTGGTCTGTTTAATTGTTCAATTTTTTTGTTCTTGAAAATTACTCTGTGATATGATTTGACCCCACTGATCACGTAAATTATATGAGTAGATAATTAAACAGAACCAGTTTTCCTGCAGAAGTCAATACTGTTCTGTGTTGTGTGTAGTAAAATACCAATAAATTGTCAATATGTGGGGTGATACTTTCATTGTATTCTCGTCTTTTCCCTTGGAGTTCTTTTATCAATTATGCTAAGCTTGTCTTCTGTGTTTTCAGCTGACTCAACTGGTACTCATTCCCTCTACACGACTTACAAAGATTATGAGATCATGTTTCATGTTTCCACCCTGCTTCCTTACACACCAAACAACAAGCAACAGGTAGGTCAAGGTTCAACAATTAAATAAAAACTTGCTATAAAGTGGTGTTGAGCTATGGTTTCAGGTGACTTGTGGATTACTAGTAACTGACTATGCTTAGCTTCATTTATCTAATCTGAGGAGCAAGCTTGATGCTAAACTAATGTAATAACTGTTGTTCAACAGTAAAATTCAGTAGGGTTTCAATTATTTTATTTTCAGTGTTCCTTTTCCTTCCTGAAGTGTGAGTGGAGACCTGCAGTTGTTTGCATCCTTCAAATCATCAACCAATGAGCACACTTCGCATGTGTGGTGGCCAAGATATTGTACCAAAGAGTGTATTACATCTACAACTGAACTAGATTTCCCCTTACATTTACATTTCTGTACATTAAAGTAGAATATCATCAGGAATTAAAAACAAAGCTAAGTTCTGGTGCATCTTTTCTCATCCCGTGATGCCAAGATCAGTTATACTCTCCCTATTTGCTGGATTGGGATATGCAATGCAATGGATAAAAGATCAAACCCAGATCGTGTAAATATTCGTCTGCAAGATTGAATTAGAATGCAGCCCAATCAGAAGGAATGCACATTGGTACGCCAAGTGATGCCATTCTGAATGTTTACCCAATCTGTCGTCAGTTTACAAGCAGAGCTTTATTCTCTATTGTTATTTATGTGCCATGATTTATGCCTCCTACAAATTTATTCTTGGAGAAAATTGAACTAAAGTTATATAAACATAATGTAACTAAGTTGATATCCAGCTGGCAAATATCTTTACAAATGAGATAACAAGGTGTAGAGCTGGATGAACACAGCAGGCCAAACAGCATCAGACGAGCAGGAAGGCTGACGTTTCGGGCCTAGACCCTTCTTCATTTCGAAGGGTCTAGGCCCGAAAAGTCAGCATTCCTGCTCCTCTGATGCTGCTTGGTCTGCTGTGTTCATCCAGCTCGACACCTTGTTATCTCAGATTCTCCAGCATCTGCAGTTCCTACTATCTCTGAAGCATCTTTAAAAAGGGCTGATTTTACATTGTTTCTTTTGAAATAAGAATTCTGACTGGACAATCACACGTTAAAAAAAGTAAATGAGAACAGATTTAAATTTGTTTAGTTTGCCTTCTACAATATTGGTAGTCACATGATGGAACAAAAAATCTGGAGGTCTTGACTAATCATACCAATCAACCATTATCTATTAGCCTCCAACACGAACGCCGAAATTTTCTCTCTGAAGGATTGTGGCTATCTATTTCCCAATACCAGCTGATGTGCTAGTTTATCTGCATGCTCCAATGTTCAGGCAGTTTCCAAGATGATGGGTGATGCTAACCCACCTGCAAGAGGCGAATAGCCATTTAAGCTGATTAAAAGGTCTTATTCAGGTCTCTCTCCTGATGGTCATAATTTGACACATGTAGGAGTGTCCCTTCCAAATGATGATCTGGTAGTTAGGATCACTTATTTATTTTAATATTTTGGTAATTGTTCAGAAGGAATTCCTGTCTTGAGATGCCATTTTGTTCTTTTATCTACATTGGCAGTGCATACGTCTGACAGTGAAACTATTCATCTGTTCAGTGCTAAGGTCCGTATGTTGGCCTTATAACCTTGACAGCACATCTGCCATCCTGAATGACACTAAGCAAGCCACCTTTCATTAGCTGAACATCATCTTGATAACTGCTTCACATGACAGTCACCAATGTAGTGCATGGTTAAGTTCCAGAAGTGTTCCTACTGTCAATCTCAACATAAGCATTGTGTTTGATGTAAGGAAAATCCCAGTGATACAAAACATGTGTCCGAAGTCATCAGTTCATCCTAAGAATTATACACTTAGAATATGTCATATATTGAATCCCAAAATGCTTTCTGAAATAGTGGAATTGTGCAATGCTCCTTCCATGTGCCTTTACATGCACTGTATTTTCATTTGTCACCAAACATTGCAGTTACCAACTGAAGTGTAAGGAATTAATAACGTCCTTGATATACACTGAGCACTCCTGAGCAAGTTTTTGAGAAATTCATTTTTCTCGCTGCTATTTGTTTGACGGGGATAAATAATATGAAATATGAGCCATTATGCTCATCTTCAGAACGGCATAACCTGGTGTACCAACGTGCTTTTTTTCTCTCTTGTCAACATACTCGGTGTCTCTTAATGAAAATTGACAAATTATGGATAGTTTTGTTTGATGATGATCTTTCATTTTGCATGTCATATCTTCATTCATTTTCACAAAGTTAAGTGGTGGATCTCAGAAAAACAACACTAACATTTATATTGCTATTTGTAGTTCCATTTTCCCAGACAGAATAATTAATGTGATTTATAAAATATTTCATCTTACTTTAAAGGCAGCCTGACGGTTAAGCTCCACTTTTTGATTTCAGCTTCTTAGGAAGCGACACATTGGGAATGATATAGTGACCATCGTGCTGCAAGAACCTGGAGCCCTGCCATTCACTCCAAAGAACATTCGCTCCCATTTTCAACACGTGTTTGTCATAGTGAGAGTGCACAACCCATGTACTGAAAATGTCTGTTACAGGTGAGTAAACTGAGAATGTTATTAATGTACGATAACAAGGTGTAGAGCTGGATGAACACAGCAGGCCAAGCAGCATCAGAGGACCAGGAAAGCTGATGTTTCGGGCCTAGACCCTTCAGAAAATCTCCAGCATCTGCAGTTCCTACTATCTCTGATGTTATTAATGTACACGTTTTTGTGCTGGGAAAGGAATGTAGGCCTTGTTTTTTGTTCTAAAAAGGTTGACAAATGTTGTTTTTAGTGGTTTGTTGAAAGCTTCTACATGGTCTGCTACAGCGACGGATTTGGAATTTTGACACACCAGCATGTCTCAGTTTCACCTTGACGTCCAATCCTCTTGCAGGCTGGGCGGGGTTGGAGTTTAATCTCTAAACCCAGTGGCTGTTGGAACAGAAGGATTATGGATGTGAAGAGAGCTTGGTGCAGTCACGAGTAAAGTACTTAAAAACTCTACCAAGCTATTGCATGATTCCCTTCAGCTGGCAGGTTTCCTGAGACCATAGAAATTTGACTGACCAGGGTTAAGCTTGCAAAGATAAGCTCGAGCCGTTTGTTTTTGGGGAGGTGAAAATTTTAGCCTATAATTTCTTCCCTGAGTATTACTTCAAGATAAGTAATTCATTTTCCAGTCCATGCCATTACCAGTTTGAGGTTTTGGTTATTGCTCAGATGCCAGCCCTGATTGCAATTATGACTGAGACTGGAAGCCTCTCGCATGTGAGGAGGATGTACTTCCAATGCTTCTTTGCGTTCTGCCTTGATAGCAAATTGCCAGTATGGGTTAAAATATGGAATTTTTTTTTCATAACCTATATGGTCTCTGATCCTTTTTTACAATAGAACAGTATTGTGACTCTGATGCTTTCTGCTATCAGGTAGTGCAATTTACTATCAAGATTAGAGATCACAATATCCCAAGTTTGGAAAATCGCATACTCAATTTACTTCAAACTGAAAATAGAATGGATAGAAAGAATACCAGCGTTCATAGCAAGAGAAAAGTTGTGTGCAAAGCTCAATTTTCACTTCTTCAGTTTTGTATAATACCATGATTTTGTTTTTGCAGTGTTGCTGTGGCTAGATCAAAAGATGTGCCTGCATTTGGCCCACCAATTCCAAAAGATGTCACTTTCCCCAAGTCATCCGTCTTCCGGGACTTTTTACTTGCTAAGGTGATCAATGCAGAGAATGCCGCTCACAAGTCAGAAAAATTCCGTGCCATGGCAACAAGGACGCGACAGGAGTACTTGAAAGATCTGGCAGAAAATAGTGTCACTAACACACCAATCGATCCTTCTGGAAAATTTCCTTTTATTTCATTGGCAACAAAAAAGAAAGAGAAATCAAAACCGTATGCCAATGCGGAGATGTATAGTCTGGGAACGATCGTGTGGAGTGTGCGTGCAGAAGACTACAGCTGCGCTGCCGAAATTGACTGTTTACTGGGTATCTCCAATGAGTTTGTGGTCCTCATTGAAGAGAGTTCTAAGCAGGTAGTATTCAATTGCTCCTGCAGAGATGTTATAGGATGGACTTCAAATCTAACGACCATTAAAATCTTCTATGAACGGGGTGAATGCATTTTTGTCCGGACTTTTAATAATATTGAAGAAATTAAGGAAATAGTCAAAAGACTGGAGGTAAGTCACTGTCTCCTTATTACAGATCTCATCTGTTTAAACATGTTCTGTAGTTTGTAAATTTCGGGAATTGCCCGAATAGGTTGCTTTAACTTTCGTGTTAATGTGGTTCATTTAACTGCACATGCTTATTTGCTTTAATAAATAAACTGCTGCGTCATTTGTTGGCTTACATGTTCACTTGCAAACCCACCATCCCTTCTTCCAGTCCCCCCTCACTCCTGCTCAAAGCTTCTCACTTACCTTTTCTGCTGAACACTCTTGAGACAATGAGCTGGACTATGTAGGAGTGAGCAAGGAGGTTTAGGGAGGGAAGTTAGCTAGAATTTTGTAAATTGTAAAATGTCTTTCTGGAAGTTGGTTCGTGGGTGTTGGGCATATGTTTCATTAACTCTATAATGTTGCAGCTGTTAAAGACCTTTCTCCTTTTGATGTTTATCTTTTTTGATGCATTTGTACATTTGGATGTTGGAAGTGCTGGTGCTAAGCGAAGGTCCACTTTTGCATAAAAAGTAATCAATGTAAATACTGGTGGTCTCATTTTAAGCGTAATATGCTTGAATGATTAAAACTCATTCTACTGCGCCCTGGTAGAGTGCTTTTAGGTTGGTTTGTACTGAAATCCTGCTCAGTAAAGAATTGAGACTGTTTAATACCATTTAACTAGATTTTTACAACCATTGAAGAGTTAACAACTTTGTCCAGGCTAATTGTTCAACAAACCTGTTGATTTTTTTCAAATCAATTATGTTGCAAACGGTCATAACCCCCATCTCTGAGCCGGGAGGCCTGGCTTTGAGTCCCACATGTTCCAGAAGTGTGTAACAACATCATCTATGAGCAGATTGGTTTATAGAAAATATCTTCATTTGTTCACAATCTTTTTGGTAGTCACCTCAACCTGTCGAGAGCTTGGGCTTCTGTATCCAATTGAACATCCAAGTATTTTTATCATAGGTCTTTGCCTGCTTCTCCTCTTAGTTTCACCCAGAATTATCCAGGAGTTCACTTTCTCATTGAAAATATTTGGCCCAGTTAGATTTAGATTTTTGAAAACTTCAATTATTGGACTCTGAAGTTATCAGCACCGCCTCCCACCGCTTCCATAAATTTAAACCTATTCTGTTGCTATTTCTAATGCTCACTCAGTTGTTGTTCATTGTGACAGACGTCGGTTAGGGCAGATAGTATTGATTAATGAATCACAAAAATATTAAAGGATATGATGTAATTACTGCTGCTATATAAATTGACCGTCTAGTTAAATGGCAGCAAGTAAGGAGATAGAAACAACTTGCCAGTTGTAGATTTACAGTGATCTGTGAGGTTTCAGTTATTCCTGAGAGGATTGTAACAGAGTTCATTTCTTAATAGTTGCTATGTTACTCCTCATTTGATCATCTATGTTAACTGTACATGATACTTCAAAGATTTTAAACATTAGTGCTAATTTCCATGATTAAGCTGAGAAATGCGGTAAAACCTATTTGCTTTATTTTATGTCATTTTTATTTGGTATAAAGTTATAGAACTATCCACGCATGGCTAAGGGAACAATCATAGTTTAAAGTTATTGAGAATATGATATATTTTAAATATTACGTATACAATTTATGTCAAAAATAGTATCTTTGTTTGATGCAAAGCTAGTGGCTCTGTACTGCAAGGATGTGCCTCTGAGTTATAATTATTACAGCACATAAGGCAATTTGTTTTAGAGTCATACAGCATGGAAACACATTCTTTGGTCATGTTAACCATGCCAACCATGTTACCAAACTAAACTAGTCCCATCTGCCTGTACTTGTCCCATATCCCTCCAAACCTTTCCTATTCATGTATTTATCCAAATGTCTTCCAAATGTTGTAACTATACCTGTGTCTACCACTTCCTCTGGCAGCTCATTGCACACAGGAACTCTGTGCAAAAAACGGTTGCCCCTCATGTCCTTTTTAAAACTGCCTTCTCTCACTGTAAAATCCTTACAATGCCTGTGAAACTCATTATCTCCTCTATTAACAAAGTTGCCTTCAAAAAACTCCCCTTCTTTTATTTAGAAGGCAACTGTACCTTTAAAGTCCAATTCTGTTAGAACTTGAAAACTCTATTTCTGGGAAGGATTCTGAAGAAAGTGGAATAAAATATCCATTGTTAAATAAGTGAATCTTCTCTCATTTACGACTAGCAACAGGCAAATTTCTGTTTTGCAAACCTTTCTGATTTTATTGAAAATGTTTCTGTCATTATTGCTTTTCTTCATTCCTCCAAAATTCAATTTTTGTTAAAATGGTTTTGTTCTATGCTGATTTCTAATTGCTGAAATCTGGATCATTCTCAATATCTTCTCTGAACCCTTTCTGTCCATGAACTTGAATTGGAGAACATCTTCCCTCTTTTAATCTATTTTTATAACCCACATCTTGGCATCACCTAAGTACTTCATTTTTAGTTTTCTTCATCTTCATTTTTGAACCTTCATGGTAACCTGCACTCGGTGCCTCAATCTAATGGGTGGGAAATTGAGTCGTGACGAGCCCTTGTTGAAATGAAGTGACCATCTAATAATTCAAAATGGTGTCTATGTTGCAGTACATACTTCTGAAAGGAAGTGCCATAGTGGAAAAGGAATTTGTGCTCACACTTGTGCATCTGATAACTGTCTACAACATGTAGACTGGATGATCGCAATTCAATGTGTGGTGCAGATCTGACATCATTTTTGAATGGTACACTCTAGTTGTAAATTTGCATAGCAGACTACGTCATAAAAAGGCATAAGGGGGATCCCACTCCCACTACTAAAAGGGATATTACCTATTTGCAATTTAATTGCGAGACAATCTCTATTGACACCTAGTACAGTTGGACTCATTTTCAGAGCTTTCCTGCCATTGCCTAAAGTTTGATGTCAGCAAGGAATGATCTGGCTGGTTTTGAAGTACTTTTTGTAGATTAAAAACTAATGCTGAAATCAATTGAATTGAGGCAGTAGTGTCACTGTTTTCTTCTGCAGCCTTTTTTTTCCTCAACTGATGACTTAAATAATGACTGGAAGAATGAACAAAGACCATGTAAAGTGAGAGACGTTACTACAAGAGGGGGGCATGAGAATATGTCTGTTGAGAATCTTTCAGCAATTCTCCTAACTTCAAGATAATCTTTGCCTATCACTAAACAGCCACACTACGAACTCAAAACACGGCTAAGTCCAGACAATGATTTCTGTGGCTGTTGAGATGACTGGCTCCTTCCAGACTGTGACTGGATATCTAAGAAACAACACAGATTACAGAGCATTGCTTCCTAAGGGAGGCCCTTAAAGTGTTCTGAATAGAGAGAGAGAAAGCCTCAACTCCTTCCCGCTTACCAGAGGCAAGCAGAATGAATGAGCTTGTTTGAGAATATAGGAAGCATTGTTAGTAAGTTTGCGGATGAGACCAAAATTGATCCACAGTGAAGAATGTTATCTAAGAGTACATCAAGATCTTGATCAAGTGGGCTGGTGGGCTGAGGAATGGCAGATGTAGTTTAATTCAGGTGAACGTGAGGCGTTGCATTTTGATGAGACAAATCAGGGCAGGCAACTTATACAGTTAGTGGTAGGGCTGTGGGGAGTGTTGTCAAACAGAGAGATCTAGAGGTACAGACACATACTTCCTTGAAGGGTGCATTGCAGGTAGCCAGGGTGGTGAAAAGGGCATTTGGCATGCTTGCCTTCATTGGTTAGAGCACTGAGTACAGGAATTGGCATGTCATATTACAGCTGTACAAGATGCTGGTAAGACTACAGTTGGAGTATTGCATACAATTCTGGTCGCCCTGTTATTGGAAGGATGCTGTTAAACTAAAAGGAATGCAACAAAGGTTTACTAGGATGTTACCAAGACTGGAAGATTTAACTTGTAAGGACAGACTGAACAGGCTGGGAGGTTTCCCTGGAGCATAGGAGGCTGACGGGTGACCCTACAGAGGTTTATAAAATCATGAGGGGAATAGATAGTGAGTAGCAAAGGTCTTTTGCCCAAAGTAGAGGAGTCCAAAACTAGAGGACTAAGGTTTAAAGTGAGAGAGGAGTGATTTAAAATGGACTTAAGGGGTAACTCTTTCGTGCAGAGGGTGGTGCGTATATGTATTGAGCTACCAGAGGATGGGGTAGACATTTGGACACGTACATGAATAGGAAGGGTTTAGAGGGACATGGGCCAAACACAGCGTAAATGGGACTAGTTCAGTTCAGGAAACCTGTTTGGAATGGGCGAGTTGAGCCGAAGGGCCTGCTTCCGTGCATGTAATATGCTACCATGCTACCATTGGCTGCAAACATATTTTTTCTGCATGCCTTATGTTAGCCCAACCTTTAGCATGAAGTGTAACTGATTTCATTTCATCAATGTGAATTACTATGCAACTACAGGTAATGTATTGTCAAACCAAATTCATTTTATCCAGGCAGTTGTCATTACTCCTTCCACAGCCAAGTGTACTGTGCTGCCACAAAATAGAGTCCAATCAAAATGTATAAATTTGATCATAAAGTACATAAAAATAAGCTGCTACTGAGTGATGAAGGTTAGCTGCTGATGACTTGGCTCATGACCCTGGTCTGTTCATATGGGCAGTCAGAAATCACACAACAGCAGGTTATAGACCAACAGGTTTGTTTGAAAACACAAGCTTTTGGAGCCTCGGTCCTTCTTCAGGTGTTGGTGCCCGAGTATTTTTCAAAATTTGTGATAATATTTCCTCAACCTTGCTATTGTAAAGGAAAAGCACTTGCTGCCATTGGTTTAGATGAGATGCTGAGAGGCAGGAGCACAAGAGAAAGTCCAACAGTAAGTAGAAGGAGAGAGAGGGTAGCCATTGTGATGTCCTTTTCTGCCTGGGCTGTACATTATAGAATATTTAACAATTGATAAGGGTAACTTCAATGACATCCTTCCAGTCACCAACTGCATCATGTTCCTCAATTTCCTTCAGTGACCCTCATAGTGTCCTCTCTGCCAATACAAAATACAAATATTGCAAAATATAGTTCAAGCAAAATAGGTAAATGTGGTCATCATACACACACAAATAAAATAATCACCCTTGTGCATCCCATTAGTTCCTGTCATCCATGTAATAAGACCATAAGCTATAGGAGCAGAAGTAGGCCATTCAGCTCATGAGTCTGATCTGCCATTCAATGAGGTCGTAGATAATCTGATCATCCTCAGTTCCATGTTCCTGCATTTTCCCTATAACCCTTGATTCCTTTACTGAATAAAAATTAATCTTCAACACCTCAGAATATTCTTAACGACTCAGCCTCAACCGCCCTTAGTGGTTAAGAATTCCATAGATTCAGTATCCTTTGAGATCAGAAATTCCTCCACATCTCTTGTTTTATTAAGCGACCCCTTATTCTAAGATTATACCCTCTGCTCCTAGACTTTCCCACGAGGGGAAACAATCTTTATACATCTATCATGTCAAATCCCATAAGAACGTTGTTTCTTCTCTGTGCCTTTGCCTGCATTGTTAATCCTATGCAGTGGTTGCAGCAATGTTGATGGAATGCTGCTAGCCTTCAGTGGAGGAGACTGCAGAAAGCCTTGAATGATTATCATCAACAGCTTTTGGGTCTTAAAGATCAGACTTCAATACCTCAACATGTGTGCTGCAGCCTAAACTGGTTGTCAACAGACAGACAACAGCAAGGGTGCTGGTAGAGTGGCAGTGGTGGTGGTGGATAAATAAGTGGTTTGAATGAATGAACAATTTATTGTCACACATACATTGAAGGTACAGTTCAAAGTGTTTTTTCGCCACAATCCGGTGTCATTTCAAGTTGCAATAAATATATTGTATTTAAAAATAAATTACATAAATAAGAGTTCAGCTTCTGTTCAGATTGGGATCTTAAGCACAGCTTTAGGGTTTCTGCAAGAACTCTGTAAGGTGTTCTGGTTCTCAAGGAATTCTGCTCCAGAAGACACTGATGCCCCAGGAGACTCCAGCTCTGCTGCTGTTGCCACCTCGCCGCCACCACCACCAAGAGTCCAGGCTCTGGGCCTACTGCCGCCAGGAGTCTCCACTCCGGCACCGAAACCACCAAGAATCTGCCAGGAGTTCAGTCTCTGGACATCGCTACTGCCACCAGGAGTCCACTTCTAGGTCTCGAGTGATGATGCCAGTAGTGTGAGCTTCCATTACACACCCAGATGTTGAAAGAAGCTGCTTGTTCTAGAATGGAATCTATAATATTGGCTATCAGGCACGATCAGCCATGGTGGATTCCACCTGTGTACAGATGGAGATAACTGCTGGAGTGGTATGCTGTTCCGTGTGCTGGACACCATACCCCTCAGGCTTTCAAGCACACCAAGCATTTAGTAACGTACACTCATTAGCTACCTGCAGTAATAAAAATAAAAACTGCAAGAAATAAACAACAGGTCTGGCAGCATCTAAACAGAGAGAAACAAAGTTAACATTTCAAGTCAAATATGACTCATTAACAGAATATTCTTCTGTTGATAGGCATATCAAAAGTTCTCAACTAGCCCTTTGCAGCAGAATTAATGTGTGACCTTGACAAATAGCAACCTGAAATATCCTCCTTCCCCAAAAGCCCCTGGAAAAACAACCCTCCATCACCACCTACCTTCAAGCCAACTTTGTAACCAAGTGGCTAGCTATCCCTGGATTCCATGTGACCTAACCTTGCTAACCAGTGTAGCATACGAAACCTTGTTGAAAGCTTTGCTGAAGTCCATATAGACAATGTCCGCCAGTCTGTCTTTCTCAATCTTCTTTGTCACTTCTTCAAAAAACTCAATCAAGTTAGTGAGACACAATTTCCCATGCACAAAGCCATTTGCAAGAAACAAACAAAGGATTCTGTTGCTTTCAAGGTGTTGTGTGCTTATCAGTTGTTTAGTGCTTGATTGAAGCTTCTTAGCTGGAGATTAAGTTACTATTAATTTTGTGTTTTGTGTTGCAAAAAGAATGAATTCACGTGCAGTTGAATATGATGTGTAACATAAGTCCAGGTCAGAAGTGCTTCAAAGTACTGTTTTGTTCTGGTGAATGATTGACTGTTTTTCATAAATTCCTATTTCTACTCTATAAATTGGTTTCCCTACTTCCTGTCACCAAATTTGTCTTTTTTTAACTGACCCTGTAAATTGAGAATCCACCATTAGTTTGAGTGGCAGCCATGCAGTTTAGAACAAGTCATTATTTTATTCTTGTTAGATTGTGTCCATGCCTCAAACAATTCCCTGCATTTATGCAGTAATGCTTATATTGTAAAGAAGTCTCAGAATACTGGATTAAAAAAAAACAATCAAAAGGCCAATATGCCATCTTAAAAGCATAACAAATGCAGGGATGAAAATGTCTTTTTGACTGAATGAGGTTCCTACATTTACCTTCTTTCATTTGGTGAACTATTTCACATGGTTATCATAACTTAAATCCAGGAAAACTTCTCTCTTATTTCCATTTGTCTCCTCCGGACTTAGTTTCCTGAAGCACTTTGACCTAAAATGCTGCCAATTTCATTAGTGGGAAACAAGACAGTCAAATCAGCCTCAGAATCATTACATAAATAATGGGATAAATTAAAGTCATCATGATTAAACTTGAGAACAGCATCTAACATTGATTTTGAAGGATAAGATGTCATCAGACCAACATCCATGACATTTCTGAGGAACTGGCATCCAAGCGTCTTGAAAAACCCAATTATATGTTACATTCACAAAGTTCCAAACTAAAGTCTGCTATATAAACATTGAAAGTAGTGTAAATTATGGGTATGCACGGTATGTTTGCTGGAAGATAAGAAACAAAGGATGGTGTAAGAATAAACCTAGAAATTAGAGGCCAGTATGTTCAACCAGGAGTGATAAAAGCATTTTTAGAAATGATAATCTTGAACCAAATCACAGGGCCAGGTTTGGTAAAGGCAAATTAAGTTTACGTAATTCAACTTTTTTTCTAAAATGGTGATGATGAGGGAAGACATTTAGTGGTTATCAGCTTCCAAAAGGGTGTCACATAATAGGCTCTTCCACAAAGCTGAGGTTCATGGAATAAAAGGGATAGTTGTGGTATTGATACAAAATTGATTTCATGGCATGTAACTGGGTAGTGGTGAATGAAAGATTGTTTGGTTTGGTAATGATGAAAGGTATGTAATGGGATTTTCCAAGGGGCTAGAACCACCACTTCCAATAATTTATGTTAAAGGCCTAACCTTAGATGTACAGGACACAATTTCAAAATTTGCAAGCTTGAATGTATTGCGAACCTTGTAGGTAGTAATGATCACAAGTTGACGGCATGGGCAGAAGAAATCTAAGGCAGAGAAGTAACATAAATTTTGGTGGAAAGAATAAGGTGAGATGATGTAAACAGATGATGGTACAGTTCCAAAAGTGGTACAGAAATATAAAGAACTGGAGGGATATGTGAAAAAAAATTCTAGAAGGTCGGGAAAAAATTCTAGAAGGTCTAAACAAAAGGTTAAAAAGAGATGATGGATCTGGCCTTCTTACTAGCAGGCCGGCAAAAAAAAGTAGGTGTTGTGTAAAACTATAGCCCAGCTGCATTTTGTTTCCCCAGCTTAGAGGAGACCACACTTTGAGCAGTGAATATAGTAGACTGGAGTGAATCAAGTGCAGCTAAGTTGCTGCTTCATCTAGAAAGTCTGTCTGGAACGTTGGATAGAGAGGATGGAAGAAGTAAATGGGCTAGTCTTGCATTTTCTGTGGGAAAGTGTGAGTCTGCAAGATGTTGGGAGTAGAGAAGGAGAGGACCAGGTTGTTCTGGAGGGAATGGTCTCTCCAGAATGCTGACAAGCAAGGGGCGGGGAATATGTCAGGTTGTGGCATTGGATTGGAGGCAGCAGAATTGGTGGCTTATTATCCTTTGGATGTGAATGCTGGCAGGGGGCTGGAAAGTGAGGGACAGGGGAACCATCACTGTTTCCTCCTTTGATTTAGTTCATATTGTTGACTCAGTTATGCTTCTTGAAGTCTGTGACATTTTTCTATTTTGAAAGGACTATTAAATTGTCATTCCTGTTGCTCTGACCAATACATTCTCGATATAAAGAATTCCCTTAAAAATTGAAGTTTTCAAATACTATTCTGGTTTTCATAACATCTAGCAGCTAGCATAGCCATGATCTTTTTTGTTCTGTGTGAAGTTTATTAACAGGTCTTGCTTCATCAGGTAAACCAAGAGATGGCGTTAGCTTGAAAGTGGAGCAGGAAAATTGATCCGCTGAAATAACATTGTAAAAGAAAATAATCACCTATGAACTTTGAATGCATTGACTTAATGTTAATACTGGTGTGTGGTATCGCATTGCTTTCCATGTACTACGTTCGAAGCCCCTCTGTCGAATACCTCCTCCGTACTTCGGCAGCCCCCACCTCCGTCCCAACCCATCCATGTGCACTCTATTTCCTTTATTCTGTTCTTATGCTTCATTGTCTGTGACAGTACTTCCAGTTGCCTAGACTCTGTTCTCCAAACCTTTCACCTTGAATGTTTCCACCTTGCAGCTACTTCTTTGTTCTTTGAACTTCATTCTGTTCATTTATGTTTTTAATCGTCATTTCTCAATGCTGGTTTACTGATCACCATAATCGATGTAAAACAGTTGTAAACTGTAACGACAACAGAATCTGTAGTTTATTTACCTGTTTATATTCAACGCAAAAGTTACATCCCTCAGAATGTTGTCTGCATCCTTTTCAGGTAACCACAAAGGGGTGCGAGACTGTTGAGATGACTTTGAGGAGAAATGGCCTAGGCCAGCTTGGTTTCCATGTTAACTATGAAGGCATTGTAGCAGATGTTGAACCCTATGGCTACGCGTGGCAAGCAGGACTCCGACAAGGCAGTCGGCTGGTGGAAATCTGTAAAGTTGCTGTGGCAACTCTGACCCATGAACAAATGATTGATCTGCTGCGAACATCTGTAACTGTTAAAGTGATCATCATTCCACCCCATGAAGATAGCACTCCTCGCAGGTATGTTCCCTGAACCAAAGCTTGTTCCTCCAACCAAATTCTGCTTACTGTCTCCCTCTGCTACCAGCAATGGACAAATCTATCTGATTAGAAGTCACAAATTCATGCTAGCTATTAATCTGTGGTGCTTAGACTAAATTTTAGTTTCTGAAGGCCAACTATTTTAAAGAAATGTAAATGGAATCTAGCCTGGGACTTCCCAAAATGGAAGTGGGATTCCAATAGGGGTAGCTATCTTAAAATTTGGGGTCGCAGTGGTCGCCATGCAACTGCAACAGAGTAACAAATACCTGTGATTCTGCTCTAACTGGCCGCCAGTCACAGCTCTTCTCCACCTGCTCCACGTTCACAGATCTTCACCTTTATAACCCCTGGTTTTTCCCAACCTTCAATATTTTGGTTCACTCCCTCCCTAACTCTGGGGAATTCTTTCCCAAAGAGGGCTATCATGGCTGGGTCATTAATGTCTTCGAGGCTGAGATAAACAGGTTTTTAATTGGTAAAGGAATTGAGGGTTATGGGACCAAGGCAGGAGAGTGGAATTGAGGATCATGAGATCAGCCATGGTCTTATTGAATAGTAGAGCAGACTCATTGAGCTGAGTCGCCTGCTTCTCCTCTGCCATGTGGTCTTATGGATATACAGATAATTTTGGTCAAATTTTCCTTGAGAAGAGATTAACTGGCTTTCCCATCTTTATTTAACACTTCTTCAGTCATTCGCCACAGGGTTAACGAAAAGGATCCTATCCCTCATGGATACTTTCCTCCCTGTCTATACACATTTATATTTTATAGGAATTAATTTATCTAGGTTTTCTTGATTATAGGAGGAGGGAGTTTATTAGTTACTAAATGTCAGAAGAAATAATTGACGATCAGAAATGAGAAGTCTGTCCATTGAAAACTAAAATTATTGGATAAGTTTGGTGCACGTCAACTTTTCTATCTTTCTCTAGATATACCCTGAAGTAATGATTGATACTATAAAGATAATAGGCCATTGAGATTGTATAGCCCCTTTGTAGTGACTATTTTTCCTCTAAAATAGCCCCAGTTGTTTGTGGAAGGAAACAATCTAAATCAGGCCTTGCAACAATATCAGTGTTTGTACACAAAAAAAAACAAGATAGAGAATCTTTTCAAAATCTTACCAGAATAGGAAGAAAAGTTGACATAAGAAGAGAAAATTGCTGCATGGATTTATTCAATGGAAAGAACTAAAGCTGTGAAAAATCATCTGCTCACTGTTTTCTTTTGATAATAGGTTGTTTAGAATGACTAAAAAACAATCAAATTGAGAACTGGAGTATAAAGAAAGCTAGCAAATAATGTTAGAGATTTTAAAATGTTTTTTCAAGCATTTAATGGCAAGAGTCACAGCAGCTTGTGTCAGCCGTCTAGAGAGAGTGCCTGAGACTTGAAAATGGAAAGCAAGGGTAGAATCATAGAACAAGAGATAACAAAGTGTGGAGCTGGAGGAACACGGCAGGCCAGGGAACAGGAAAGCTGATGTTTCAGGTCAGGACCCTTCTTCAGATTTTCTCCAGTGTTCCTCCTGCTCCACACTTTGTTAACTCTGACTCCAGCATCTGCAGTTCTTGCTATCTCAGTGATTTAGAATCATAGAACAAGTATTTTGCATTTGCCTTCACAGTAACAGACTTAGAAAATTTGGCAAAGATATTTGAAACAAGAAGTGAATGGAGGAACTTAAAATGATAATTATCATCCAGGAAAAGGTTGGGAAAACTATTAGACCTAATGACACTCAAGACTCTAGTCAGTTGCACGCGTAAGAGTGCAAAGGTGGTAGAGGCATTGGTTATAGTCTTCCAAAATTCTTTAGATTCTGGAAGAGTCCCAGAAGATTGGCAAATATCAATGCAACATCTCTATTCAAGAAGAGACAGAGACTGAAAACAGTAGATTCTAGGTCTGTAAGCCTAACACTCATAAGAGGAAATAGCTAAAATCCAAAATTAAGGAGGCACAGCAACTTGGAGAATCATAATGTGACTGAATAAAGTCAACGTGACTTTTTATAAAAGGGAAATCGCGTTTTCCTAATTTACATTTATTTAAGGAAGTATCAAGAAAAGTGATTAAAGGGGCAATCTGTGGATATGGCGTGCTTGGATTTCCTAAAGGTTTTTGATAAGTGCTACATTAAAGATTGCTACACAAGATTAAAGCACATGGTGCGGGGGTAACATATTAGCATGGATAAATAATTGGTTGGTTAAATGGAAATGAAGTGGTGATAGATGAGTCTTTTTTGGATTGGCAAGATACAATGAGAGAGAATATAATTGTATTAGAAGCAGTTCAAAGAATGTACACTTGACTCATTCCTGGGACGAAGGGCTTGCTTTGTAAAGAAAAGTCGAAGAGGTTCAACTGATCTCAGCATCACTGTTGGAAATCTTTAGCATATTATCCTGTGTCCAACCATTTTCAGCTGTTTTATCAATTACTTTCTCACATCATGAAGTCAGAGCTGGGGGTGTTTGCTGATGAATGAACAATGCACAGCTCCATTTGTGACTCGTTAGATATGGAAGCAGTCTGTGTCCAAATGCACCAAGGCCTGGACAGCATTCAGGCTTAGGATGATAAGTAGCAAGTTATGCCACACAAATGCAAGGCAGTGATCTCCTCCAAGAAGAGAAAATGCAACCACTGTCTTTTTCACATTCAACGGCATTACTTTGCTGAAAGTTTCCGTGTCAACATCCAATGGGTTACCTGTGACCTGAAACTGACCTGCAACTACCATGTAAATGCTGTGACCACAAGAGAAAATCAGAAGCTGGTGATTGGAATGGGAGTGGAGTAGGTCCTAGAGACAGTTGCCAGCACCTAAATGAGTGAGGGAAAGGAAGACCTGGAGAAAGTTATTGACACCTACAAGAGTGAGAAAGAGGAGGACCCAGTGTTTCTGAATAGGGTGAGAGCACTGAGAGAGCAGCTTCTCAGTGTTCAAGAGAACGGGATCAGCAGTATCACAAAAAGAAGAGCGTACCTTATGAGATGGCAGAGACAGCAGGGAGATAAAACTGGCACCGGAGAGTCATTTCACTCTATTTGCATCTGCCAGAGCCGAAGCCATAGACTCATGCAGCACGGAAACACATCCTTCCATCCAACTAGTCCACGCTGACCATGTTCCCAAGCTAAATTGGTCTCACTTGCCTGAGTTTGGTCAATATCCTTCCAAACCTTTCCTACTTGTGTACTTGTCCCAAGAGTCTTTTAAATGCTGTAATTGTACTTGCATGTACCATTTCCTCTGGAAGCTTATTCCACATAAGAACCACCTTCTGTGTGAACAAGTGGCCCCTCAGGTCCCTTCTAAATCTTTCTCTTCTCACCTTAAAATTATGCCCTGTAGTTTTGAACTCCGTACCCTAAGGCAGAGACCTTTGCTGTTCATCCAATCTGTATCCATCATGATTTTATAAAACTCTGTAAGGTCGTCCCTCAACTTCCTACGCTCCAGTGAACAAAGTCCCAGCCTATCCATCCTCTCCTTGTAACTCAAACCATTCAGTCCTGGTGACATCTTTGTAAATCGTTTCTGCACCTTCTCCAATTTAATAATATCCTTCCTATAGAAGGGTAACCAGAAATTATTTCGTTTCTCTTGATTGGCCATGTGTTTGAAATCGGGAAACATTGCAGCTGAAAAGTACAGTTAAGAAATTCACTTAAAATAGTTAACATCCAAATTAATTAAATGAAATAAAAATGGCTGGACAGGTGACATGTTGCAAATGTAGTATTTAGGAGCCAGCAGATGCATAACTAGTGATAACCACATCTGTAGCACATGTTGGGTGCTCAAGAAACTTTAGCTCAGCCGGAATTTGAGCTTAAGATACTGCGATACATCAGGGAGGAGGCAGGTACCTGAACTCTGTTTAAGGAGGCAGTCTCACCCCTTTTTTAAATTTAGTGGTTGGGGGCAAGAGGGAATGGGTGTGGGAGAAGTAGGCATGGTGCTCAGAATTTTACTTTGGATGAGCTTCCAGCAGTGCCCTTCTAAGTTCTTACTCCCAGTGTGGTTAAAGGTACAGACTGCGGGGGAGATTGAGTGAACTGACGGCAGCACCATGGTCCAGAGCACCATCCAAGTAGAAGTAGAAAAGAGAAATGCAGGAATAATTGGGGATAGTTAGGAGAACTAGTGCTGTTGCTTCAGAGAACAAGTGTCCTGACGTCTGCACTGCCTACCTGATGCCAATTTTCAGGACATTTCTTTTGGTTTGGAGAGGGATGTGAAATGGGAAGAGTCCACTAAGAGCCAGCAACGTGGGTAGAACTAAGAAAGAAGTTCTGCTGAGGGATTAAGGACACCTCAGGGCTCAATTAAAATGCAGACCTAGAAAGGTGGTAACCTGAATTACGAACTGAACTATGTGCAAATTGAAGAAGCAAAAACAAGATTAGAGAGGAACCTTGATCAATTGGGCCAATGGACCGAGAATTGGCAGATGGAGTTTAGTTTAGATAAATGCGAGGTTCACTTTATACATTAATGATCCAGATGAAGGAACTGAGGGCATTCTGGCTAAGTTTGCAGACGATACAAAGATAGGTAGAAGGTCAGATAGTATTGAGGATGTGGGGAGGCTGCAGAACAATTTGGACAGGTTAGCAGAGTGGGTAAAGAAGTGGCAGATGGAGTACAATGTGGGAATGTGTGAGGTCATGCACTTTGGTAAGAAGAATAGAGTTATGGACTATTTTCTAAATGGGAGGAAATTCAGAAGTCTGAAATGCAAAGTGAATTCGGAGTTCTAGTCCAGGATTGTCTCAAGGTAAACTTGCAGATTGAGTCAGTATTTTGGAAGGCAAATGCAACTTTGGCATTTATTTTGAGAGGACTTGAATCTAAAAGCAGGGATGTACTTCTGCAGCTCTGTTAAGGATCTGGTCAGGCCACATTTGGAGTATTGTGTGCAGTTTTGGGCCCCATATCTTAGGAAAGATGTACTGGACCAGGAATAGGTTCAGAGGAGATTCATGAGAATGGTCCCAGAAATGAAAATCTTAACATATGAGGAACGTTTAAGGCCTCTGGGTCTATACTTAATTGCGTTTAGGAGGATGGGTGGGGATCTAATTGAAACTTACAGAATACTGAATGGTCTGGACAGAGTGGAAGTTGGCAAGATGTTTCCATTGGTAGGACCCAACAGGACAGCCTTAGACAAAAGGGAAGACCTTTTAGAACGGAGATAAGGAGAAACATCTTCAACCAGAGAGTGGTGAATCTATGGAATTCACTGCCACAGAAGACTGTGGAGGCCAGGTCATTGAGTATATTTAAGACGAGTTCTTGATTATCAAGGGGATCAAGGGTTATGGGGAGAAAGCAGGAGAATGGGTTGAGAAATTTATCAGCCGTGATGAAATGGCAGAACAGATTCAGTGGGCTGAATGGCCTGGTTTCTGCTCCTTTGCCTTGTGTTCTTATTGCATTTTGGTAAGGCAAAGCAGGACAGGACCTAAACAGTTACTGCTGGGGCACTAGAGAGTGTTCCTTGAAAGTGTAGACAGAAGTGTAGACAGGTAGACAGAATGGTAAAGAAGGTGTTTGGCACACTTGCCTTCATTGGTCAGAACATTATTGTAGGTGTTAGGATGTCATGTTACAGGATATTGGTGAGGCCACTTTTAGAAAACTGTGTACAGTTCTGGTCGCTCTTCTGTGGGAAGGATGGTGCAGAAAAGGCTTACAAGGATTTTGCCAGGACTGAAGGGTTTGAGTTATAGGGAGAGGTTGAATAGGCTGGGGCTTTTGTCCCTGGAGCATTGGAAGTTGAAAGGTGACCTTAAAATCATGAGGGGCATAGATAGGGTGTATAGCCAAGGTCTTTTCTAGGGTGTGGGCAGTCCAAAACTAGAGGGCATAGGTTTAAGGTGAGACAGAAAAGATTTAAAAAGGACCTGAGGGGTAACTTCCTCTCTCACACGGTGGTGTACGTATGGAACGAGCTGTCAGAGAAAGTGGTGGAGGCAGGTAGAGTTACAACACTTAAAAGGCATCTGTATGGGTATATGAATAGGAAAAGTTTAGAGAGCTGTAGGCCAAATGCTGGTAAATGGGACTAGGTCAGATTCGGGTGTCTGGTAGGTGCGGACGAGTTGGACCGAAGGTTCTGTTTCTGTGCTTATGACTCTGACTGTAGACATGCGTGGCTCAGATTGGTGTGGGAGAATTTTGATCCTGATTTATGAGAACTGACGCCAGTACTGGGGAAGGGGGCTAGGGGTTGTGGGGGAGAGAGAGGTTCCATTGGAATGGACATGATCTAAACCATGCTGGGACCAATGTCCCGGAAAATTGTATAACTATGGTTGGAGATATGTGTTTGAACTAATTGGGAGAAGATTAATTTAAGGGACATTTGAAGAATCAAAAAAAAGCAGATGTGCAGGGTAGCAAAGAGGTGAGCAAAAATCAAAGTGTGATGGGAAGGGCTTGAAAATAATACACAGAAAAATGCAGCAGAAATTAGAATCAAAGTAAAAAGTAATCTAAATGGTCAAAGCTTAAGACTCTATTACAGAATCGGAGAGCAGGAAACTTTAGACCATTTAGCCTAATATCTGTTGGGAAAAGGCTACAGTGCATTGTTAAGGAAGAAACAGCAGAACATTTAGAAAAGTTTACCTCCATCAAAGAGTCCACGTGGTTTTTTGAAAGAGAAATCTTGTTTGATAAATTTGCTAGAGGTCTTTGAGAATATAATAAGCAAGAGTTAATAAAGCAGAATTGGTATATGTAGTGTACTTGGATTGTTAGAAGGCATTCAGCAAGATGCCATGTAAAAGGTTATTACACAAAATAGGAACTCCGAGTATTAGGAGTAACATAGTGTGTATTTAGGATTAGTTAATACGCAGAAGACAGACCCAGTAATGGATCATTTTCAGGTTGGAAAGATGCAACTACTGGAGTGCCACAAGGAGCTATCCGAGGTCCTCAATGATTTACTGTTTGCATTAACGATTTGAAGGAGGGGCACTGTGTAACGTATCCAAATTTGATGATGATACAAAAATAGGTGAGAGGCCATAAATAGGTTGAAGGGCAAGACTTGGCTGATGGAGTTTAATGCAGTAAAGTGTGAAGTCATGTATTTTGGTGGGAGGATTCAAGAGACAGACTCATTTAAATGTATAGAGACTCAAAAAAAGTGCAGCGCAGGGATCTGGGTGGTCTTGTGCATGAAACACGTAGGTTAGTGTGCAGGTGTAACAAGAAGACAAATGGAAATATTGGCCGTTTGTTGCTAGGGATTTTTAACAATAGGGAACTCTTGTTACGACTGTAAAGTGTGTTGGTGAAGTCACACCTGGAATACTGTATGCAGTTTTGATCTCCATATTAAAGAAAGGATATACTGCCATTTAAGGCAGCTCAAAAGAGATTCACTGGGTTGATTCCCAGGCTGAAGGGTTGACTTATCAAGAATGGCTAAACAGGTTAGGCCTTTGTTCATTAGAGATTAGAATGTTGGGGGCTGGGGATGAGTGGTGTATGGGGTTAAAACATACGAGGTTCCAATGGGACTTGACACAGTAGATATTGAAAGATGTTTCCACTCACGGAGAATCTTGAACTAAGGAACATTCATTTAAAAATAAGATACAAAGAAATTTCTTCTCTCAATGAGTAGTGAAGTTCTGGAATTCTCTTCCCCCAAGGAATTGAGGGTGGGTGGCACACTACTTGACTCCCTAAAGCCTTTGCATTGTCTACAAGGTACAAGCCAGAACTCTCCACTTCCTTGGATGAGTGCAGCTCCAACAGCACTCCAGTAATAAGTATGTACATGCACCGCATGGTTTACAGTATTTCAAGATTGCAGCTTCTCCAGTGCAATTGAGGATAGAAAATAAATGCTAACAATGCCTGTATCCTGTGAATGAATTAAAAATCAAAATGAGCCGGTACCAATTGAAGATTTAAAGAATGAGAGGTGAACCTACTGAAGCATTTTGAAATCTTATGGGGAGTTGAGGTGGTGGATAAAGGAGGATTTTTTTCTTATTTTGGAGTAGACCGGAACTAGGGAATACCATAAAAGAATAAGAGATCTCCCTTTTAAGATGGAGATGAGATTTTTTTTCCTCTCAGTGTAATTAAAATGTGAAATTGTCTTCTAAAGCATGGAAATTGGTCATTGAAGCTTGCTGGAAATCCTTTAGAGACCTCCACAAAATATCCCTGAAGAGGTCAAACCTCTCTGCCAACTCATAGGATTTCCTGGCTTGTGACCAACCAAAATAGCAAAGGTTCTTTCAGGAAGGCACTGAACACATTGCATCTTTCTCAGTATTGCACAGAGGCAAAGCTGTTACATCAGAGCAACTTTACAAACCTCCCAATTATTCATCTGTCCAGCCCTCCAAGCACTGCATCAAATGCCAGAGTCTGTAGATCATGCATTGCCCTGATCGAGTATCTCCGAGCCTTTTATCTGAGAGTGGAAGCAAGATATTGCCTAAGAGAGAATGATCACAACAATAAACAAGGCAATTGAACCTAATTCTCGCACTTGGCTGTTATTCTGTGTTTATGTTCCAGTGTCAAATTAGTTTAAACGCTACCTTCAATTGGAACCAACACACACAACTTAGGAAAAACTCCATAGATCTGGCAGCATCTATGGAGGGAGAAACAGAATTTACAGTTTGCGTTCAATATGATTTCTTCTGAACTGAAAGGAATTTGAAATTGTTTTGTTTTAATACTTTTAGACAGAGCAGGGGGTGGGGGCAAGGGGAACAGATGATGTTGATGCCTAGTGCAGAAGACAAAAGATTGGTTAATTGGGGTGAAATAGAAAGATATAAAATTGATATGTGGAAGGGGGTATATGGGTCGTGGATGGAGGGTAAATGTCATGAGGTCAGGCTTTCGAATTGTAGAATTCAATATTAAATTATAGAAGACTAAGCAGAAAATTAGGTGGTGTTCCTTCAGCTTGCATTTTGCTTCGTTGGAATTTTGGAGCAGTTCCAGGACTCAAATATTAGTGTAAGAGCAAGGGGTTATATTGAAATGGCAAGCAACTGAAAGACCAGGTCATTGCAATGGACAGCGAAGGTGTTCCACAAGGTGGTTATTATAGTGTTGTTTATAATATTGTTATATTATTTATATTATGAAAATATTGTTTTAAATTCCAGATAGGAAATGAAATCATTTGAATTTACAAACAGGGTCTGAAATGCAACATGAAATTAAGAATTTATTTTAAAAACAGCGTTACTGTTAAGGGTGAATGCAGTAATTTACTTCATCCAAAAATATTCTGATTATTTTGAAAATATTCATTACGTTTGTCATGCTGCCTGGGAGCCAGAAGTGCAAGTTTTGCATGCACACATCACTAAACTCTGCTCTTTGACACATTAATCTTGAAAATAATTTGCAACTGCAGAGGCAAAATGTGGAGGTAAGTGCTACAAATAGGGGCAAGAAAACACATTTCTTAGGAGAGAGAGCTGTCTCCTATATAATCGTTTATCATTAATGATAAATCATATTAGTTATATACTGTTTTCTCCAGGATATTGTATATGTAGTTAATGGAGTGCTGAAGCATCCAAGCAAAATACTGCTGCTTATGTCTTTTTATTTAAATGAACTCAGACCTCCTTCAGTTCCAATAAGGTACCTGCATCCATCATTAAGTATTAGTTTGGAAATTTTTTTTGTTTAATATTTCAGCTAACATGTTCTATTTTTTTCTGTTGCCAAGAATTCCAAATTTATTGAACCACAAAAACCAAAGAACTGCAGATGCTGGAAATCAAACAAAATCAGAAATTGCAAACTGAGCAGGTCTGGCAGCATCTGTGGAGAGAAAGCACAGTCAATGTTTCAGGTCCAGTGATCCTTCTTCAGAACTTCCGTTTATTCTACAGGAGTTGCAGTTTGCTTTAATTAAACAATACTTGATTAATAATGAGAGCAATTTATCAAATCCAATTCTCCACCAAGAATCATTATTGTCTGACAGATGAGGGCTTTAGGTTATGCTCAACTATTCATAGACTTCCACATATGGGCATTCTGATGGTTATGCAACCAGAAGTTGATTCAACCTGAGGGTGATCATTCATTGGAATTCTAAATATGATCTGAAGTTAAACAACAAATCACTGGGAATCTCTCAAATGGCCCTCCATGTAGTTGTTAGCTGCTGTTGAGGTGTTCTGATGTCATTTTCCATCTATGTTTGTAAATATGCAAAAGTGTTCTGGTGTTGCAATTTGCAGTGAGATGGTAGAATGATTTTATTTTCATGAATGGAATGTGGGGCATCACTAGTTGGGTCAGCATATATTTTCCATCCCTCATTGCCCCTTCAACTGAGGCTTACTTGCCTATTTCAGAGGCAAGTTTAGAGTCAACCATATTGCTGTGGGTCTGAAATTAAATGTAGACAAGACCAGATGAGGGAGGAAGATTTCCTTCTCTAAAGGACATTAGAAAACCCATCCAGTTCACCAACAGTTATTACATGGTTCTATTTAAGAAAGCTTTGTTTCCAGATTATTTTATTGAATTCAGATTTGCTAGCTGCCACAATGGGATTAAAACTCATGGCCCCAGAACATCAGCTTAGTCTCTGGATTGCTAATCTATGACTTTTCCACTATGCAGTGCCTTCCATATATTTCATCTTAGTGAAAAAGTATTTTTTTCCTCATTCATCAGTTCTACACTGTCAAACAAATTTAGAATGTGATGTAAATAATTCGTAATTTGAAGATATAACTAATTGTATCTGTTAAATGTTATTTTATGAATGAATTCTCACAACTAAAACAGCTTCAGTGTCTCCAGTGACAATGTTTAATTGAATTTCTTTCACTTGCAACATCACTAGTTTGATTTCAGCATTCACTTCCTATTTCAAGGCAAAGGCTGAATATAACCAGACACAAAATGCAAATTTGGTTCCTTATAGCAATGTGTGAACTATTTCTTGGTCCTTTCAGTAACATCTTGAACTGTTTATGCATTGTTTACAGTAAGTGCATCTATCCTGACAGTTCATTTTCTACCATGATATGAGAAATAAACTAAATGGGCTGAAAAAGTCAATGACATGTAACATGTGTTGCCTCTTCATCAGAGGACTGGACTGAAAACTGTCAAGCAAACCAAAACTCAATCATGGGAGATCATTCCGGTCCTTTTCAATGTGCTCTCATGACGGCTGTCTATAATACCCAAGACCTCTTAAAAGCCGACTAAACCTTTTTGCATGCAGAAAAAAAGATCAGTGGCTGAGAAAAAGCAAACGCTTAGAAACTTATACGAAACATGTCCAGCAACAATTGGACCCTGTCGGGAGATAATATCTATTAACGAAAAACTTCTAATGATTTCATTCAACTGAAACACATTTTAACTTCTGTCATAGACTTAGAAGTTCTATAAAAAAAACGCACAGATAATTTGTGGAGCAAAACAGAGTCTCTGTTCCCATTCATACGGGCCACAGAAGTTATAGTATTGTATAGGTCAATATACAATTGCCGTGGAGACCATGGAATTGTTGGCAGAGGCTGAAAATTATGGCTTTATGCTTCATAGTGGTTATCAAGAGAAAACTGCGGCACATCCACTGCTAGAAATTTGACAAGCTAGCCGACAACACTTAGATTGAGAGAGCAAGAGAGTTGATGTAAAGGTCAAGCTGAGGGGCATCATCAACTGTGTAGAAACTGGCTTAGTATCATCAAGTGGTAGGGGTGAGGATGGATCCTGAGTGGACTTTGGAGTGACAGATGTGGCGTGGGAATAGAATGCAGTTGTTAGCGATGCTCTGGTGAATATAACATTAACAAGAGTAGAACAATGTAACTGCAGCCTTACTATATTGACCATAGAGGAAGAAGTTGGGGGAAAACTGGGTAATGAACTTCAGAGAAGGCTTTAGAGAAGTCAAGGAAGGTTAGTAGATCAAATTATGATCACTGCCGTATTTTGTACTGATTGTTTCAGCGCTCTGGGAGAAAGCAGAAACCTGTTTGTGTTCCAATGGAGTCAATGGAGAGATGGTCATGAATCTGGCCTCTGACGTTTTAAATATATAGAACAGGCAGATGAGGTAGGAGATAAAATGGTAGTTTAAGGTTTGCATTTTGAAGAAGGAAATTTGAATACTCAGGAGTTGTTGAAATGGATTCGAGGGAACAGAACTGGGTGTGTTAGGTTTGATCGTAGTGAAAGACGCTGGAGAAATTGAAGACTGGCAAGTTCTGAACTAGGGTACGGAATGTAAATGGGTAGGAGGGTTAGATTTTAACTAGTTTATAAGTGGTAGGGACCAGAAGCAGTTGAATAAATGGTTGGGGAATTTCAGTTGTTAATCTTTTATTAATAATGGTTTATAAGCAACCGTCATTTGTGTCGAGAGATGGCATCAGTTTTTGACATTTCAGCTGATCAGAACAGTTATTACCACAGCTATTATCTGTCCGTGACTGAAGTATTTCACCAGTAATATTTGTTTTTATTTTGTTTTTAGGAGTTGTTCAGAGATGCACCGTATGCCTGTAATGGAATACAAAGTGAACAATGAAGGAATTCCGTACGAGTTCAAATTGCCATTTAAAAATAGCAATAAATGGCAGCGGGGAATTCCACCGTCCCATAGTACTATTCAACCCCAGTCCCAGGCACAAAGCCAATCTGTGAACAAGATGGTATCCACATCCAGTAACAGGGCTCAGCCGCAAGAGCGGAGCTGTGCTATACCACGCAGTGCTTCCAGTGACGGACGACCATTGGACACAAAGCGGTTTGTGTTTTTCTTCCCCTAACTCCAACATTTCGTGAATGCAAAACTGTCTTTAGTTCAGATTTCAGCATTGTCACTAGAATTCTAGAAATGCATATTGATAGCCACAAACATTCCCACTTTTATTTTTGGTCAGTTTATTTAAGTGCTTGACTCCTTTAAGTTCTGTTTTTAGCATAACCGTACGCATACAATAATTTAAAGGGACTGATTTGTGTGTGGCTCACATAGGGATCTTCATATTGCTATGTAGACAATGTTATGATCCCACCTGATGTTGCTGCTGTACAACACGTCTGACTGAAATCTGGTTTGGTAAATTATATTTTTCTTGTTTAATGTGTGGTCTTTCACTCAGGCATAAGCATGCATTGCTGTAGCTTTGGTTTAAATAAAACAAAAGTTTATTATAAAAATTATCAACCAAGCTATTTATATATAACACAATTTGAAAGATTTTGAAGCATGGTAGAACAAACTCTTGTCTAGTCCAACATCATTACTTTATAATACAAAAAACGTAGAGCATGCCCTTCTCGCATTTAACTTAACAGTTTCAATTCTGAGGGTTTGCTAGCCTCTTTGATTATTCACACAACTGAGCTTAAAATTTCTTGGCTTCAAATAACTCCTTCAGGGTTCTGACCAAAGACTTCTGGTCTGGAATTCTCAAATGAAAACCCTTGCACTGAAATAACCTGTCTTCTAATTGTTCTGAACTGATCCTTTCTCTAGAAGAAATTGTTCTAACCCCAGGCAGATCTTCCATGAACTGAAATAAAATTTGTCAGTTTTCCAATCCATAGGTTTTCCCGCCTATGGAAATAAAATTAAATTCTTGCTTCTTCTAAAGCAAAAGAAAGTTAATGTCTTTTTCAGTATTTGCTGTATCCAATCATAAAACACTCTCAGTGCAAATGAATTCATATTATCTCTCCATGAGGGCTGTAGTCATCTGCTCTCTGGCACATATTGTTTTAAGAAATAGCTCCCGAAAGATAAACAAGTTAATTATTAAATCCCCTCATACATATAGACCAAAATGCACATATCACTAGTTCAAAAACCAAACTGTAAAATAAACAATATTAATATATGTAAATCACACATTACATTGCAACAGACAGCTTAGGTGGAATGTAAACCAGAAATTATCATGTTTACCCTACTCAAATATGAAAACACCCATTTTTTTTTAAAATCAAATAATTTTCGTTGAGGTCTTATAGCTGTTCTGGTTACATCTCACAAAGGATTGGCTGACCATGAATAGTGTGTTGATTTACAAAAGTGGTACAGGGCCTGTGAAGCTGAGGTTATGAGGGTAGCTTACATAGATTCTTAGATTTCCTTGAATATAAAAGAATAATTATGATCTAACTGGGTTGTCTTGCATCAGAGCAAAATACTGATGATATTGAAAATATGAAATAAAAACAGAAAATGCTAGAGAAGCTCAACTGGCCTGGCAGTATCTGTGAAGAGAGATGTCTTACAATTGTTACTGATGGGAACTATTTCCTCAGCTTGGAGAGTCCAGAACAAGGGGACATAATCTTAAATTTCAAATTTGCATGCACAGCAATGACAATCTGGAATTTGGAGTCATTGAGGTCAGAACAGAGCAGGGGTTTGGCTTTTTGATGAGATGGCAGACAGATCCCATCTCCTCCCTCGGGTGGTCATAAAAGCTCCCAAGGCACTGATCAAAAAAAGTGGAGCACTTTTTTGCTAGAGTCTGCTAGATGTTCTGAATAGCATAACTAAAATGAAAAACAACAGATTACCTGGTTATTTATCTTGTTGCTTTGAAACACTTTGAGACTACTGAGAATGCAAAAGTTGTTTCTATAATTTTGTATAAGACCATGGGAATGAGCAAAACAATAGCTTGTAGTAATAGAGGATGAAAAACATTGCTTCAATGTGACTTGTAATGTGTTTGAGCATTGACAGCAGGGTACATATAAGGGCACAATCTCTGCCCCTGTACCAGCTGGCTTCAATCATTCAACCAATGATTGAATTCAATAAAGATGTTAGTGCACGGCCACCCTCAAAGGTGATCATGCTGTATTCTAAAGATTCTGTTCATTTGTGCTGAATGTAATGTTTCCATGCAACATTGGAATACTTTGTCAGTTTTCTTAACTGGGGAGAGAAAGCAAAAATTATGTGCAATTTCTAGACATCTGAAAGTGAACCAGAAAATAATAGGATTCCACAGCAAGCAATGAGCATTTCTGGAGAATAAACAGGCAGGTTAAAATGTCATAAACAGCAGGGTTATGGCTCACCACATTAACTTGTTTCCTCCATGGCTGCTGCCTGACCTCCTGTGCATTTCCAACTGTTTCTGTTTTGGTTTTGTTCTTGTGCAAGTTTGCCTCTGGGAAGTTGAGTCTGGAATTAGACCGGAAATCATTTGTAACCCTCCCCAAATACACTACTCAGAAAGCAAATTAAAATAATACAGTCCAGGAGAGAAATAATTCTTTTAAATTGAAATTTTATCAGAGTTTCACCTAGTAGGTATATTCACCGTGACACTGAGGCATAAGACCAGCATATATATAAACAGAATGCTGGAAACACCCAGCAAGTGGGCAGCGTCTATGGAGAGAGAAACTCCGTTCAGCTTGTAGACCTTTCATCAGAACTCTAAATCAGATCTGGTTCAGTAAGTGTTAAAAGCAGAACCCCGTGGTAGGACAAATGTTCCGAGGCTACTTGCTGTTTGCTTTTTCAAGAGTTACATGCGTGCATGAAGAATGCCAACTTAAACAAGTTTCTTGGTGTCTGGCTGGGGCCCACAAAATTGGACTGAAGTAAGAATTGCCCTTCCAGGAAAGAGAATTGAGCTAGCGTGAGTCTATGAAGGTGAGCACACCACTGTCTACTTTTGAATTAATCAAGATGCCTGCTTTTGATTACCAAGTCATCACTGAAGTTCATAATATAGAGAACATAATTAAATGCACAATCTAACTGTACAGATTGTTGAATCTTGCGTTCTTTTAGCGATCAGTTTTGTCAGGTTTTGTGAAGAGTTACTCTCTACGAGACTTTGGTGGCTTTTCTTGTTGCATCTCACCAAACTCGACCCATTAGCTACCTAACCTGTCTCAGCAGTGCCCCTTCGTATAATTTTTAATACTATTCTACCACGTGCCATATCTGGAACAGCTCGCCACTCAGGGTATCCTGGAATAGATTGGCATCCCTGGCAGTAGCATCCTCCTTAAAGGCCATGGTGCACTCGGACCAACCTTGTTAATCCAGATCTGCCCTACACAGTTCCTGATGTTAAGTCTGAACATGTCGGACAAGGGAAAATCGATACCTTCTTTGTAGACTGTGATCTGGAGGTTCTGGTGGCCAGCATGGTGCAAATGCAGATATCCATTGCCCCCAGGATAGGCAGTAAAAGCCAAGATATCAGACCATGGCAGCCTGTTCCCAAGTTGCTATTTGAGTGCAGTCTCGGCTAACAGGAGGAATGCCTAGCAATGTAGGAGGAAAGTCCATGGCCTCCTCCACTTTGCCAGCATAAATGCCACCATCTTCTCTCTCATACATCATACACACTCTATCTCTGTTACTGTATCTAACTCCCAGCAAGGCTTGTGCACTATCACTCATTATTGTCTGAAATATCTTTCCCCACTCGCTGTCACACAATCCAACCCTGACTCCACTATCCTTGCATCCCCTCTGCACTCTCTGTTTGCTTGCTGGCGAAACATTCCCACCTGCACCAAAAATAACAGCTGTTCCACCCACTTTCATCTGTCTTAATACCTCCATCTCTGTCATTTCAGGAGGAAAATAGCCCAAAAAAAGGCAGAAACACCTCAAAACAAGTAGTGGACTGCTCAGCATTCAGCGTATCCCATCTTATGTGGAGAGGATCCAGACTCTGACCCACCCCTAGTGGCTGGTTGACTAAATGCATCCAACCCCCTTGAATAGTATCAGAGGCTGCCCTTGACTTACTATGCTGCTTCCCCCAACTGAAGGCTAGCTCCCTTCACTGAGGAATGCTGACAACTGTGTCAAGCTTCTTGGCTTTGTGTGTACTCTAATCAGTATGGTAATACAGCCATATTCTGAGCATGGTATCTCTAACTGATGGGCAAGGCAAGGAGACTGTGAGCATCCAAGTAGGCTCAGGACGTAGAGCATAGAGTCCTGTGTCATGGGGGTGCTCCAGATGAACCTCAACAAAATCCACAGGCATTAGATACTCTGCCTAATTGAAACATGGGAATGAAGTAGCAGAGAGTAGCCATTACCCAGTTTACTGTATACCATTACTGCCTTTTATGGGAAAGCGATAAAGACATAGAAGTACCGTGTTACAATGTCTTTTTCACATGCATATGTCCTAACTTTTAAAAAACATTTTTATTCTACAACTGTAATTTTGTAAATATTTTACATTACCATCAGAAGCAGTGGAAGAATATTCTGCTACTGTTTACACACAGTAAAGAAACAGCAATGATGTTTCTTGACTCCTGCAGGTCGTTATCTGCGGTGGAGAGTTCTTATGTCTCAGTGTCATCTGTCGGCAGAAATCAGCACAATCGCAATTCACCCAGTAATCTGTCTTCCTCCAGCGATGTGGGATCTGGTGGTGGCACGCATCGAAGGCAGAAGTCCATCCCTGATGGGTAAGTTCCAACCAATTGTTTGCTGCAGTTTGAAGTATTTGATGAACAGCTTGCCTTCAGGGCACATTAAAGAGCTGTGTTCAACTTGTACAAATTGAACTGTCTGTGCCCTGCTGAGCAAGCTGAACAGGAGGCTGATATCTCCGACATCTGTTAACAGGTACTCATTTCCTGTAAATTGCAGGCACTGAAATTAGAATGAAACCAGGCAGAAAGAAGCCACATGCCTCTGACACAAGATATCAGAAACAATTTTACACTCTGAAGGCTTCAAGGGCATGGCCTTCGCAGGCTATGTTATTAAAATGGTTAAAATAATGTTGCATTGAAATCTCCAAGTGTCTTGATGCTTTTACATACTTTTAGCCCACGTACTAATCTACTAATCTTACATGATACCAATTGAGATAATGAAGCACGGAACTCAAGTTTACGAGCAAATTGCTGCAGATGCTTGAATCTGTACTGAAAACAACAAATGCTGGAGATCACAGAGGTCAAACCACATCCATGGAGAGAGAACAAGCTGACGTTTTGAGTCTAGATGACTCTTCTTCAGAGCCGAAGTGAAGTGTGGAAAGGACAGCATTCATACTATAGTTTGGGGTTGGGGTGAGTGGGGTTGGTGGGGGGTACCAGCACACACCCCAACCCCAATCTATAGTATGAATGCTGTCCCTCCACAGTTCACTTCGGTTCTGATGAAGAGCCATCTAGACTTGAAACGTAAGCTTGCCATCTCTCCATGGATGCAGTTTGACCTCTGTGATCTCCAGCATCCGTTGAACTTAATCTGAAATTGCTTTATGTTGGACAAGTACCAGGGGCCTTTGTGAATAAGGCTACCTCTGCCATTGCTATTTTTGTTTCATTTCTTTTTTCTGTCTTATTTTCACTGGCACCGTTCTCTATTACCAACCTTTCCTTTCCCTTGCTCTTTATCCTTGCTCAGATCCTCTACTGCTTCTAGCATTTCACCATTTAGAAAGTATATGTTTGGTCAGAAAATGAAAGACCTCAGGTTTGCCTGTCATTTAATAAAAACAAAGTGCTGGAGAAACTCAAATAAAAGCATTAACTCTGTTGTTTCTCTCTCAATAGATGTTGCTGACCTACTAAGTTTGTCGAGCATTTTCTCTTGTTGCTGGAGAAACAAAGCAGGTCTGGCAGCATCTTCAAAATAAGAGTCGTATTGGATTTGACATGTTAACACTTTTTTTTTCTCATCACAGATGCTACCAAATATGTTCAGTTTCTCTAACACTTTGCTGGAGATTAGAAATAAAAGCATCGACAGTACTTTGCTTTTATTTAATCTATTTGCCACAGTTTTGCTAAGTTAATTAAGTTATTCCATTAATAGCTGTTTGAAATTTTAAGTGCACTACATATGAGCCATCAATCTTGTGTGTTATCAACAAATTTAGATGTGTGGGCTTTGGATCCCATTGTCTAAGTGGTTAATAAATTTAGCAAACAGTTGAAGACACTAACATGGATATCTGTTGGACATCATGAGTCATGTCCTCCCAAGTGGAGAACCTGCCCATAATCCCTACTGAGTCCTGCAGCTCAGCCAATTCCCCAACCATGTCAAAAAATTTTCTTTCAATGCCATGGGCTTTGAGGTAATTTCACTAATTAACCAACAATCCTTTAAAAGGACTTTGTGAAGCTCCAGAATGCATTTGATATAAATATCATCCTTGGTCATTCACCTGTTCACTAGTTTAGTCACATTTTCAAAATATTCTTTCAGTTTCAGCAGGCATGTGATGTACCCTTTACAAATTCATCCAGACATTGTGATCTTCCGAAACTTTTCAAGGTGTTCAGTCACACTAACCTTAATTGTAGCTCTAGACTTTCCTTACAATAGATATTAGGCTAACCGATACATATAGGGGAGGCAATGGCCTAGTGATATTATCACTGGACGTGAATCCATTGTCAATTGTCAGAAAAATCCCATCTGGTTTGCTAATGTCCTTTTGGGAAGGAAACTGCCATCCTTACCTGGTCTGGCCTACATGTGACTCCAGACCCACAGCAATGTGGTTGACTCATAACCGCCTTCTGGGTAATTCGGGATGGGCGATAAATGCTGCCTAGCCAGCGATGCCCTCATCGCGTGAATGAATAAAGCAAAAAAAAAAGCATATAATCTCTGTTCATAAAAGTAAACATTACTTAAAAATGATAGTTATGGTTAAATCAAGTGAATGTGAAGAATTAACTACTAGCAAAATTGTTCTGCTATTTGCAATAATTGTGTTAATGCTTCGTTTAAATTACTAAGTCTACTAAATTAGGATGCATATGTGCCATGTATGAGTACCAAGTTATTCCAAGTAAGGTATAGGAAGCTTCCAAATAGAGCAGAACTTTGGCTAAATTGAGTTGAATGTTATCAAGAATTGATTGTGTTAATTCCAGTGAGTTTCACAGAGAATTCCTGTCCGTGAGCTCTAGCAAGTCATCTTGCACAATTCTCCACGGCCAACTACATTGCATATGCACCATGTCACATACTCTCTAGTGGTGGAAATGATTGCTGCTGCTGGCATCTTCTTGGATTCCCACCACCAGTGCTGTTTAAAGCCCAACTGTGCATTAGGTCAGATGTTGCAGGCAGGATAGCCCTTCACAGGACACATAATGGGAAGGAAATAAAAATAAAAGTTTCTGAGGGCGCATCTATGAGAAACTTCATTGGAAATACAAGACTTTATTAGTAACTGTATTGCTGCCTTACGTCATCAGCTGTCTGGTTGTTACTGTAACTGCAACTACAAGATTTAAGCTACAGTTGCTGCCAGTCCTTAGTGCATGTTAGAACACTATCTAAATGAGTGCTACTCTTTGCATTACACACTGCATAAAAAATGTCTTGTTAATGTTGAATGTGGAAGCATCACATGTTGTAAAACCTGCAAACAGTTGTTAATGTTCACTTCCACTGTTGTTTAATAAGTTAAGAAGCAAACAAAATAGTAATAATTTTGGGACTAAACAGAGACTGCTTGCCTTTTCACCAACAACGAAGTTAGTCAATAAATGATGATTTACCCGACTGATCTATTGAAAGCAGCTGTCCATTAAGTAATGGCTTAGTCCTCCGTAGCATGTTTAATTGAAACAAACTGCTGATTGAACACAACCTTTTCTCATCATCTTTTTGGACACATGCATGTTGGTCAAAGTAACATTTCTATTCTAATGATTATGGATGTTTGTTTCTAATACAGGACTGTGCCTCTCTCCTGTTTCTAATACCAGACAAATTTATTCATCAAGATATATGACAAATGTTGTCTAAACATTACTAATCATTGTGGAATTTATCAATGAGCTATATAGCCACAAAGCTGTGGGAAAGTAGAGTCTAATGAATAACGTATGGTATTTAGATTCTTTACACAAACAGCTACATTGACCTTCCAAACAATTCTTGCATTTTATCAATGGAAATATGCCATTTTCAAACCCAAAAGCCTATTCAACTAATGAAAAGGGATCAGTTCAGATGTTTTTGTCAAAATATTCAAATGTTCACAGCATAGAACTCCATGCTTTCCTTTTCAAAATATGTTGATTGTTCTGCATGATTATATAATTACTTCATATAACACAATTTTTTCATATATATTTTAAAGATCATGTGGTGAATTTGAACATTCTCCAGGCAGAAAATTAGCCTTTGATTTAATAACAAGAAATATTTGTAGTTATAATTTCTCACGACCTTTGTCTTCATCACTCTGCCAAAAATGTGAAGTAGTATTAGGCTTCTCTGTCTGACAGACCCTCTGCAAAGACTGCTGCATCCTTCACAGCAGCTGTTCGTGATTCAGAAGAAAAGGATGTTAGCCGTCTTTTCCTTTTGATAGCCATCGAGTCAAACACTTATTTTAAAAACAACAGCAAAAGTAATGTGCTTGTCAATCAATAAATGTAGAAAATGGTGTGTATCTTGACAACCTTGTTGTTGTGACTCAACTGGAATGATTGCGCTGATAATGATGCTGCACTGTTCCGAAAGCTGGCATAAGATGAAGAAGTGTATAAAAACCCAATATAACCACCAAAATGACCAATTTGCCTGCCTGACTGCTACTCAGGGAAAAAGCAACTCGACCCAGGTTTTGTCAGTAACAGACAAAAAAACTATTTGTTGTAACACGCTTACTTTCATTTTAGCAGCTCTTGTTAAAGTTATTTCCAATCTACAGGGCAACTTAAACTTTTCCCCTTCAATATCCCAAATACACACGCAATTACAATCGAGAGAGAGAAAAGACAAAACATTTAACACATATACTATGGTTAGTAAAAGAATATCTAAGGTTTTGGAGAAGATCTGTAGCTCAGGTTGTGAGTGTTGAGGTTGGTTGGCTCGCCAAGCTGGTTTGTTGTTCCGCAAACGTTTCATTACCATGCTTGGTAACATCCTGAGTGCAGCCTCTGATGAAGTGTCGATGTGTTTTCCCACCTGGTTTTTAAACCCTGGGGTCCGTTGCGATGAATTGCCGTAGTGGAATGTATGTGGGGTCGAGTTCAATATGTGTATTAATAACATGCTTCATGGAGTACCATGCTTCCAGGAATTCTCGTGCTTGTCTCTGCCTAACCTGTCCCAGGATCTTGGTGTTGTCCCAGTCAAAGTCGTGGTTCTCCTTGTCCATGTGGATTGAGATGCGTGAGTCTTGGTTGTGTCTTTTTGTAGCCAGTTGGTGTTCGTGTACTCTTGTTGTTAGGCTGCACTGAGGATGTTACCAAGCACGGTAACGAAACGTCTGTGGAACAACAAACCAGCTTGGCGAGCCAACCAACCTCAAGTAAAAGAATATAGACAGGGTAAACAAGTTGAAGATCAAAAGTCCCCAGCACAATGTGCAAAGTTATTTTCTCTCAGTACTTTTAATTTTAATGTAGTCTGTAGGATGATGATTTTTTTGTTTGTGATAGTTGAACAAGTGGATTTTGACTTTTCCTGGAATTCTTTCTTTTAAGCTTCCTTGTTTTTATTTTCTGGTTTTTTTTGTCACGTGGGGAAAATAAGAGGGAGAGATGCATGCTTTCAGTTTGTAGCCTCTGGAGGTTTCTTTCCTTTACCACCCTGGCGCGTGGAACTTTTTAACATTCTACATCTCAACCAACTAGAAGGCTGTTTTGGCAGAATTTCCTTAACTCAGAAGATTCTGTATGCCACTCGGACTTGAATATTCTCACTGCTTCAAATTGAACAGTATTTTGAAAAGCTCAGCAAAATGCAAACACTTGGCTTTGAAGTTGCAAAACTCCCTTGTATTTTTTTCAGCTATATCAGTCAAACTTTCATTCCAATGTATGGTCTTAGATAGAAAATGTGTGGTCTCTACATTTTATAGATCAGGATTCCTGCTTAATTTCATGATGTAAAGAAATACTGTGAACTAACTTTAGACCTACAGGTTATAAATATAACTTAATTGATAGTGCACACGTCTGGGGTTTTATGATAGGCTGTCATTTAATCTTTTCAGTAAAATAGGTGTCTTTTAATTCCCGGATTCTAGTTTGTATGGTGAGGTCATTTTGTTATGGTGACCAACTGTTTAATATGCTGTGTTTAGGCAAGCTGAAGTTCTAGTAAAGTCTGGAGAAGACTAAATCAATAGTTATAGGGTCTTCAGTGTAAAATTGTTCAAATCGAAAAGGTACACGCCATTTAGAGAACAAGAAACCTGCAGAAAGCTATTTTGGTGCAACAAAAATATTCTTTGTTCTTGCTAAACAAACCAAAGCAAGTAGGAGTTTTGCAGTCTGGTCTAGCAATCACATCCCAAATCACCATGTCTGTTTCACATTTGGAACAATATCAGGATGGGGCAACTATGTTGCATGTAATTTCATTGATTTCAGAACATTTCATTCAAACAGTGTTTTTTAAAAATAACTTTATTTCATCCTGTAAAGGCTAGGGGATAAAACCCACGAAGAAGCATATGAAATGTATTTGTTTATACTAACTTGCTTTATTAAATGTGATGAAATTGCAAGATGTTGAGGTTAAGTGGAAATTAACAAACTCATTTCATATCAACAATACCTTGGAATATGGACTAAATGCTACAGACTTTACTAATGATCTATCAAGGATTATTAGATAACTTTCACTTAAACTAGATCATCTTCATTATCCAGATATGTGCTTATCCTTGTACCAGGGAAATTCAGTTCCATTGTATTCCTTGTTCACATTACTGTAATGCATGCATGAGACTTGACATTGATTAACTGAAAAAATTGAGTGTCGCAGAATGTGTCTGCAAGGGATGTATGATAAATAAGGTTAAACCTACTTCCCGCATATCACTAGATTTGATTTTTAGTATGCTGGTTATGTTTCTCCACCACCCTAAGACCACTGAGAACAATCAAGCTTCTGATTTATTTTTCTCCCCACTTAATATAACGGTAGCCTCGTGGTTCATATTGAGATGTTTGCAATGGGCTGATGGTACCTATGCTGTTCAACTGTCAATACAGACTTCTGCCATAGGTCACATGAGCTTGTGTAATGTTGTCAATACAAGAAAGTTCTGTTGTTAAACTATTGCTTAAGAAAATTAATCTGCTAGATAAGAAAATTAGGACATCTTATATGCTTATGAAAAATAACACTAAAAAAATTGAGGTTTTTTTGGACTAGTCCACAAAATAGTCTGCTCCATTATGTTAGAATTTATTTACTTATTAAACTCCTTACCAGGCTGTGAGATTCTTTTTCAGGAATAATAATTTTGTTTTTCTTAAAATTTCAATTGTCAGATTTGGTATTAATCGCCGGTCCCCTGGATCAGTTGATCGCCTGAGCTTTAATGATGGTGGCGGGAGTGGTAAATCCACACCTATCTGGCAAAGAAGTGAGGACAGCAGCATGGAGAAAATCACAGCTGGTTTGTATGGTGTTAAATTTATTCACACTTTTTATATAAACATAAATCACTTACCTATTCAGAAGTCATGACGTGGAGGTGCTGGTGTTAGACTAGGAAGAGCAAGGTCAGAAATTGGACGATACCAGGTTATAGCCCAATAGGTTCATTTGAAATTACAAACTTTTGGAGCATAGCACCTTTATCAGCTGACTCTTCACCTGATGAAGCAGCTAAGCTATGAAAGATTTGAAATCACAGGCTTTCATAGCTTAGCCGCTTCATCAGATGATGTGTAGCTGATAAAGGTGCTATGCTCCAAAATCTTGTAATTTCAAATAAACCTGTTGGACTATAACCTGGTGTTGTCTGATTTCTGACCTTGTTCAGAAGTGTTATGTCATTCCAAATTAATTGTTATATGCTTTGTGTAAGTAATTATTTTAAGTGGTTATACTAATATCCATTCTGTTTTTCAAATTTAAATACAGCTCCCTTAGTTCTATTTCAGACTTGTTCAAATCATCCTGATATCTTTTAGCATGGCTGATTTTAGAGTTGTTTTGGTTCAACTGCAATATAAATTTAATATAGAGATATTCCTAGAATTTCTCATTTTGTAAAGTTATGCAAATTTACAGCAGTAATGGAAGACAAATGACTTAAGGTTCTTGTAGCTCGGGTTGTGGGTGAGGTTGTTGACTTGCTCGTCAAGCTGGCTGGTTGTAAGTTCAGACATTTCATCACTATGCTAGGTAACATCATCAGTGCGGCGTCCGATGAAGCAGTGTTGTTCTACTCTGCTTTGTGTTTATATGACCAGCTCTGTTGAGGTGTTTTGTATCGTGTCCGGTTCTTTTTTGCAAGGGTTTGTATTTGGGGTCTGGAGAACCACATCTGTCGGAATTCCTGTGTGTGTCTATGGTTGGCTTGAGCTAGGATGGTCATATCATCCCAGTTAAATTGATGGCCTTTGTTGTCAGAGTGTACTGAAATAAGGGAAGGTTTGTCATGTCATTTTGCTGCTTGCTGGCGTTCACGTATCCTGATGGTTAGTTTCCTTCCTGTCTGGCCAATGTAATGTTTTTGGCTGTCCTTGCACAGTATTTTGTACACTACATCGGTCCTGCATGTCGTGGCTATGGGATCTTTAGTCCTTGTGAGTGTTTGTTTTAGTGTGGTTGTGGGTTTGTGTGCTATCCTGATGACCTTCACATCCTTGGTTGTTTGCTCTTCTCAAGTCCATGCCTTCACGCTTCATTAAAATTAACAGCATTTGCCACTTATTGACCTACCTAACTTGTCCCTTGAAAATTTCCTACAGTTCACAACATTCTTCTTTAATATCACAGCCAGTGTATCACCTGACAGGATAAATGCATGCAAACACAAAAAAAAAGTTAAAGCGCTAGGAATTTCCCAAAAGATTTGTCTTTAAAACTGAGAAGTAAGAGAATTTTTTTTTTTGTTTTTTTGCATGCCTCATCCCATGTCTTCCACTTCAGTTATACAATAAGACAGTTTATCTAACAGTTTAAAGACAGAAAATACTAAAAATATACAGCACTATGTTTAAAAATCTGAAGGATTTTTTTTGGCAAATGCACAGGAAGGGAATGAGCAGTACAAAATTGGAACTGGAAGTCACAGTAAATGAGTTAGCTGATCACTGCAATCAAGGAACTATGAACATAATGTACTTAATCAAAGAGTAAACAGGAGAAAATGACAAATATTGAACTTCTTTTTCAAAAAGTTAAATGGTTGAAAATATTCCACAGGTTGTCAGCACCATAGGCTAGAAACGAGTGAATGTTTTGAGTTAAGGCTGTTTCAAATGGTTCTGGTAAATATGCATTCCCAGAAAATTTATATCAAGCGACTTGATAATGCATAACCTGATACGTTTCTCCCTCTTCCATGGTAAAACCTTAAAACCACAGTCTTTATTCACAAGTTTAGAGAAAAGGATTTTTTTTTTCTTTTTAAAAAGGCATTGTGATGAAATTACTGAGCTAAGTCTTAATTCTAAAAAGTCATAATATTAGAACTTAGTCGCCATTTGAATTGAATGCTTAAAGCCATTTTGGAAGTGAATTTCATGTTTTGTCTTATTTTAGATTTTTTTGTGAATGCTTTAGGAATTTTGTTGATATAAAGCTACAACTGAAATTGAGTGAATGAGTATAAGCTCCTGTCCAAAACTGTTGTGGTCGCCTGCAGTCGGTCATAGTACTTCATTTAAGTAAAGGTATTGTGTTTCAATTCAGAGAAGCCCCAATAATCTCTTGTCCTTATGAGTAGTCTCTACGTCTTTTGATCATCAATTTCCCATTTATGACTTTCCATTTATTCAGACAGTTGGTTTTGAGAATGAAGTGCAAATGTGAGCATGGTGTTTTTCACAAAATGTAATTTTTATACTGCAAGCCTCCAGGTCTAATATCACTTGCTAGTCCATAAATTCAAAAGTTTTTGAAGAAAATCACCATGGCCAAAGGAAGGGAGAATAAAGGACGTAGTTTTTCTTATTGTCTACGCTTAGATCATACCTCTTTCTCCCATTTTTCTGTTCTTTCTGATCTAATTCCAAGCTATTCATCATCTGTCTTGCGCTGATGTATTAATTTTGTTCTAGTATTTCACCTACCTGCTCTATTGCTATTTTATTCTTCAACTTCTGTCAAGTTTTTTTTTGAACTAGTTCTTTCTCTCCGCTTTCACTCAATGTTTGTGTGTGTCTCCCAGCTACAACCACAAGATTCGCCTCACTTACTTACAACAATAATTATACAGCCCACATTGTAGCATGCCATGTTTCCAGACTTTTCCCTTCAATCTGGACATCTTTATTTATAACCACTTGTATAGCTGCTATGAAAATCTATTAACAAGAAACAATAAGTGCACATGTTGCCAGTGTTGCTCTTTTCATTGAATTATTCATGTTTGGTTGCCAGAAAATATTCCTACATCTAAGCTTGTCAGCTGTCCTTTTATTCAAGCCACAGTAATTTGATTGTTATTTGAGACATTCAAAATGTAATGCCATATTGTATAGACTGAAATTATTTATAATAAGTAACTAGGTGTTAGGAAGTCTTGGATGTTCCAAGAAAAAAAAGTTATATGGGACTCGAAGAAAATTAATTTTAATTTCTGTCTTCTCAGATGCTGACAGATCTGCTAAGTTTTTCCAGCACTTAGTGTTTTCATTTCAGATATTCAGCATTTGTCGCATTTTATTTTTACTGCAGTAAGCAAAGACTCCATCTCTTTGGTGTGCTCATACACACGGGATTGTGTCCTGAAGTTAATGTTCCAGGCTGATGTTCTGGGGATTCTGAGTTCAAATCCCACCATGGCTTTGATAAAATTGAATTCAGTTAATAAATCTGGAATATAAAGATTGAGTTAGTAATGGTGACCATGACAACTATCATTGATTGTTGTAAAATCTCATCTTGTTTACTCTTCTCCTTAAGGGAAGTAATTCTCCCATCCTTGTCCAGTCTGGCTGATACTACTCCTAGACCCACAGCAATGTAGTTGACTCTTAACTGCCCTCTGAGATGGTTTAGCAAGCTACCTTGTTCAAGAATGACAATGGATAGACAACAAATGTTGGCCTTACCTGTGACGCCTGTGTGTAATGAAGCAATATTTCAAAAATTTGCAATTCAATCCCAAATGAGGAATGAAAGTTTTTTGTTGTTTTCTGTTCGGTTTAGAATTCAGAGAGCCAAATTCTGTCAGAGAAACTTTAGGAAATTGATGAGGGTATTGCTGTCTTCTAAAGAAACTTTCAAAGCTCTGATGAAAATACAGCTAAATTTATTTGTAATATGGCATGTTATATATGTATGCTGATTGCTTAACTTCAGTCTCTAAACCCCTCTTCTCTCACTCTCTGACTGGTCAAATTGTTTGTCCACTACCCAGTACAGAATAAACAGAAATTTTCACTAAGTAAGTTTTCAGGAAAGAAGGCTTGCGTTCTGACCCAGCCACAAACTTCCCGGTCATTTCCGGTCTCCCTGATCTAAAACAGACTGCTGACAACATTGGTGTCATGTCTGATGCTGAGATGAGCTTCCCAACCACACACATACTGTCCTCAACAAAACAGTCTACTTGCACTTCCCTCAGCATCAGACTCCACCTTTCCTTTGCTGTTAAAGTCCTTGTTCCTGTTTTTATTCTCTCTAGACTTGGTCATTGCAATGCTTTCTCCCATTTTCTTTCTTTCATAAACTAAAGCTCATTCAAAATTCTGCTGTTCATATCTTAATTTGTACTGATGTGTCACCCATGATCCCTGAACTCCCTGACCTTCATTAGTTCCTGGTTTGGCAACACTTCAAGTTTTTAAAAAGTTGCTTTTGGTTCAACCCCAGTGGTCTTGTTGCTACCCATCTATTTAACTTTCTCCAGCCCGACAAGCCTCTGAGACCAACATGGTCTTTCAATCTTAGTCTCCTGCACATCTCCAATTTTAATTACTGGTGGCTACATCTTCAACAATCTCAGCTTTAAGCTCCAGAACTTCCTCCCTAAATTTTGGGCTTTAAAACTTACCTCTTTGATCAATCCTTTGTCCACTTGTTTTAATATCTCTATGGCTAAGAATAAAACTTTGTTTAGTGCACTCTGTGAAGCTCTTTGAATATTTTATCACATTAGAGGGTCCTCACGTCAATTTTATTTCAAGAGCTTTTCTTTAAAATTTCTCAAGGCTACTTTTTGATTTTGGCACTACCTTTTGGTTTTCAAGGCTTTTTCATTTTCAGGAGCTCCATTATTAGGTCGTACAATCATGTAGTAATATTACCCTTTACCTTTGTGATGATGTAAGGGGCATTTGGATTTGTACAAAAGCAGAATTGGATAAATTCATCAAAATCCTCAAAAATCATCACCACTCCACTAAATGCATGCCACACAAGGAAAATGTTAACTCCTAGAAGCTGCAGTATTTGAATTGCCACCAGACAACAGACTTAGGTTAGCAACAAATATTTTCTTTTAAATATCTAACACACTTCCATACACAAAAAGCAATCCACCTAAAAACCTTTGTGGACAAGTGAGTTCACAGTGAAATGACCAGATATTTGTCTCCAAGACAGTCACTGCTTCTCAAGTAATTCATAGCTTGCTAAATGTTTGGAAATGTGGTCATGCATAGATGAAAATCTTTCTGAAATGAAATAGTCTTAATTATTTAAGATTCAGTGCTCATTACGTTCACATCTACTACTTTTTCCCCTGGATGAATCTCAGTAGCTCCTGAACTTATGCAGCCTTAAGCTAAAGACTCCATATTAATTTGCAAGGAATTTGCATTGACTTCAAATTTACTAAGTATTATTTTGCTCAAATGTTAAAGATGCTGTCTTCCCTTTCCAGTCATCCACTACCCTGTCTTCCCTTTCCATTCATGCATTACCCTGTCTTCAGTTCCCCGACCTAGCAGCCTTGCTCCTGGACCCTGACCTTGCAAGACTCGTGCCCTTTGGAATTGCTATTGAATTCCTCGGTGGGAACTATTATTAGATCATTTCACAATTTAAAAAAAGTAGGAGTGGTCATTGAAGTAGGAAGGACACAGTACAACTCACTACTTGTCAACCTGTATTATGTTTGTGAAATTAAACTTTTTTGAAGAATTTTTAAAAACATTCAGGTGGCAAGGTGAGTTTTAATTGATCAATTTCACAGTATTCAGTAATAACGTGTTGTTTAAACAGACTGTTTGTTTGCTGTGAAGTTTTATATTTAAGTTGATGGGTGTTAATGAATGTCCTACAGCCAGTGGAGTCATTTTTGTAACATTCCTTAGCTTGGAAGGTTGGACTTTGGTTCACATTTTATTTGAAGTGCAAATTCAAGAAAGCACTGAGTGCTAAAACACACCTGAATTATGAACTTAAGAGTCATACAGCATGGAAACTGACCCTTCGGTCCAACCAGTCCACGCCGACTGTGTTCCCAAACTAAACTGCTCCCAACTGTCTGCGCATGGCCCATATCCCTCCAAACCTTTCCTAATTATGAACTTATCCAAATGCCTTTTAAACATTGTAACTGTACCTGCCTCCACCACATTCTTTGGCAGTTCATTTCATACTCAAACCACTGTGTGTTTTGAATAAAGGTTGCCCCTTATGTCCTCTTTAAATCTTTCTCTCTCACACCTTAAAAATATGCCCCCTAGTTTTGAACTCTCCCACCCTAGGGAAAAGTCCTTGTCATTCACCTTATCTATGCCCTTCATGATTTTATAAACCTCAATAAGGTCACTCCTCAACCTCCTATGCTCCAGTTAAAAAATGTCCCAGCCTTTCCAGTCTAACCTTGTATCTCAAACCCTCCTCCCAGCAACATCCTGATAAATCTTTTCTGAACCCAGTCCAGTTTAATAATATCCTTCCTAGGGCAGCCAGAACTGCACACAGTACTCCAGAAGTGGCCTCACAAATGTCCTGTACAACCTCAACATGACATCCCAACTCTTTTACTCAAAGGTCTGAGCATTGAAGGCAAGCATGCTAACCACCTTTTTTAACCATCCTGTCTACCTGTGTCGCAAATTTCAAAAAATTATGTACCTGCACTCCTAGGCCTCTTTGTTCTACAACACTACCCAGGACCCTACCATTAACTGTATAAGTCCTGCCCTTGTTTGTATTACCAAGATGCTATAGCTCACATTTGTCCATATTAAACTCCATCTGCCACTTCTTAGCCCATTGACCCAATTGATGACTATCTCTTTGTAATCTTAAACCACCTTCTTCACTGTCCACTATACCACCAATTCTGATGTCATCTGCAAACTTACTAACGATTCATCCTTATTTTCATCCAAATCATTTATATAAATGGCAAGCAAAAGTGGACCCAGTATGGATCCCTGTGGATCAGTCTGAAAATCAACTCTCTATCACCACCTTCTGTCTCCCACCATAAGCCACTTGTGTATCCATTTGGCAAGCTCACCCTGAATCCCATATGATCTACCTTAATCCAAATTTTTGAAATTCTGATGTTTCCAAAAGGCCTTGACCTGATTTCCATTTTAAAAGTATTTCTATTTGCATACAGTGTACTTGTTCTTTATCTTTTTTTTTCCCCTGACCCACCATCTGCTATATCTGCGAAAACCTGTCATTATCATGTGTATCAAATTGCAGTGTTTTCGACAGGATATAGTTTAGCTCTGAAGGTTCATGGTAATTGTGATGTCAATAATGAATGTAAAAACGCCCATCTTCCTGCTGCGTATCCATGGCCATCAAAGTAGCTCCTGCAACACCCAGGAACTGATGACGCAAGTTTATTCTTTAAACTGGGCTCAATTGAGCAAAGTCACCATGTCACCTGCTAACTTGTATAGCTGATATTGAAATCCAGCAAAGTGTATGTATGTTTGCTTTCTTTTCTTGTATAAGGAAAGCCATTTCACTTTTTACCATCAGACCTGTTACACTGCTGAAAAACATGTTTCCAATTATATCAATTGGACTTGGCTCTGTTCTTCAAAGTCCAGTCTGTCATTGTAGATTAGGCCTTGCAATGCGGTTCCTAAATATCTGTCTTTATGATAATTACTGAAAAGTAAAACATGTTACTGAAGCTTGCCATTTTGCATTCATGAGAACAAATACAAAAATACCAAATTTCAAACTTGCAAACAATCAGACTATTAAGAAAAGGATGCTGATTGTTTGGTAAGTTGACTGAATGACTAAGGCATTCTCAGGGACCTTCCTAAGCTTCCGTGTAATTCAAATGTGATGCAATACTTGAAAATGTTCTTTTTGTTTTTGAAAATGGTACCCTGCTAATCAATGTATGTCGCTTGTAGCAAGCAATAAAGGCTCCAATATTGAACTTGACCGATTATCTTAAATTTATTATTTGTGTAACAGTTAGCATATTCAGGATTGTTCAGCCAGCGTTGCTCACCTGCAGATTTACATTAACAGTGGAGACTTTTTGATTTAGTTTTGCAAGTGCAGTCTGGTTGAAAATGTTTTGTATTCTTCCTATTACAAACACCCAACCCATAGCAACATCTTGACCAATAAGAGTTGATTTGTCAACCAATTAACACCGATCTCTGTGATATAAAATGTAGTGATCGTTTGAAATTTGGCATTCTTGCATTTGCTGTGACGAGTGCGAAAAGGAAGATTTTGGCAAATGCTTCTTTTCAGCATCATTATGCTTAGTAAATGAGATGTCTTCAGGAGGAACTCCAACAGTTTGAGGCCATAATACACTAAAACATTACTCTTGAAAGAATGTGAGGTTTCATATCTGTTGTAGAAAATAGTCTCCATCCAATGTCTACAGCTTTGTTTCTTTTATCTCTTGGTGTTTTGTGTCATTTGTAGAATTTACAAAATTAGAGTTCACAAAAGTTTTGATCGTATGTAATATGCAGTCAGTTCAGAAGATGAGACGTATTGACTCAAAATGTTAAATCTGTTTCTCTCTTCACAAGATGCTGCCAGTCCTGTTGAGTTTCTCCAGCATTTTGATTTCATTTCTGAAACAAGAGCACTTTCCTTTGATGGTCCAGTTTCAGTTTGTACCATCTTTGGTATTATTCTACATTGAATAAAGCAGTCATTAATTTGCTAACTTTTTATAATTATTGCACATAGTTCTCATGCTGTGGTTTGAAAGGAGCTAGTGATTTTTGCATTGAGATAATTATATACTGCAGAATTCACAGTTGACTAACATCCCAGCAATGATATACCAAAAGGCACGGACAGGTACTAAACTCCTGCAAAGTGAAGTGTGGTATCTTTGTACACAAAAATTGTACATGTTAGCAAAACATCAATTATTTCAGCAAAAAGAATTGACCACTGTCGTCTTGTGAGTATTTTGCATTTCTCACTCTAAAATTTGATGTGTTAAATGGCATGAAGCATTGGTTAAAGTGGTCAGATTTGTGCACTCTGGAAAGGTCATCTTTTAATGGCTTGTTTTGTTAACGCAGAAACTTCCACACTTGGAAAATTAGTTTGCGTTCCTCTTTCACCCCTGCCACCCGTGTCTCCCCGTCAGCTTTCCTGCTCCTCTGCTGCTTGGCCTGCTGTGTTCATCCAGCTCTACACCTTGTTATCTCAGATTCTCCAGCATCTGCAGTTCCTACTATCTCCAATATACTTTGACGCTCCAAGCATTAGAAATAACATATTTTGCTATAGTAGTCAGACTGAGTGAAAAGAAGGGGTGATTTTGTACGTTTTTTAAATTTAGAAGTATAAGTCATGATATTTTTGTATGATGCACTTGTTGGTCGTGTAGATTTGTCTTCGCTGCTGAGGTTGGAGTTGAGTCGTATCATTGGACCTGATTAGAGAGATCTTTCCTTTGCATTTGCTTGTGAACTGTAAGTTATTCATACTAACTGCCTCACTATTTTTCAAATCAATTTTGGCCGAATAATAAATCCCAATATCTTATTTGCTTCATTCACTCCCCCAAGCATTGCTGCAATAATCTTCAATATATGGGTTGGACCTTGCCAGACATTTTGCAGCCCATACATTTTATTTTATTTCGATGCAAGTTTAGCCATTTCAGGGATATTTTGTACCATGCTTACAGCTTGGCATTCCTGTGTATTGAATCTTGTCTGTTGGTGCAATTGGATGCTCTGTGACTGTGAAATATTTATTACGAGCCATTTTAATCAAGCTTATTCGTTTCAAATTAAGTCAATGAAAAAAGCTAAAGGTATCTCAATTTTTTTTCATTTAATTAGTTCATCAACGTGTTTGTTTTTTTAGCACCTTGTTTAAGGCAATGTTTTGAAGAGAAACCAGTGTAAACTAAACTGACAGGAAAATACGACGTTAAAACAGAAACTGTTAAGAGCAGATGAGTACATAGTAATTATTTGTATTGCATCGAAAGTTTGAAAATATATGTCAATATCAGCAAGTGATCGGATGCAGAGCAATATATAGTTCTAAGGTGGGTCGGAAGTATGATGTGTGTCATGTGACTAAATACTGCTCGCATTTAACTTTTGTTGCAAACTGTCAACAAGTCCTTTTTGAAATTAAGCCAAGGTATGTTTCACTTCCCGGAATATACATGGAGGGTTATGCTGAGCTGCATTGATAAATCTAATAATTTGAACAATTCCACCTGTTGATTAATTACAGGTGGTTTCAACTGACTTCATTCTGGCTAGCAATGGAACCTAGAATACCAGAGATATTTACTTTAGGAGTTACATGGTTCAGGTTAAATTCTTGTGGGAAATGATGACCGTTGTGGTCCTTCAAACAATTGTACTTACAATTTCAGGTGGTGTACTTAATATAACTATAGAAAATGTATACTGCAGAAGCTTTCTGGGTATTGTAAATCCTAGAATTAGAAATTAGCTCAAAACTCTCATGTCATGGAAAATGCAAGAAAACAGTGCAACATTATATACCTAATTTTCCAAAACTATGCACAGAAGAACAATATTCACAATAGAAATACCTGCACATTCTACCACTGCAGGATACAAGATATTATGGTTCACTATGCCCATAAGATTGCACAATAAAGTTTGAATAGATAATGATGGACTTGTTTCTATGTTGACCACCACCAAACAGCAAGCTTTAGCCTCTTCTGTACAGCCAATTCAACACATTTTGTCCAGTAGCAGCTAAAGAACCACATCTTATACTGAAGGTGGGCAATATACTCAGAGGGTTTACCCTTTGTGTTACTTGACCGGCTCAGGCCAAATGCTGCTCTGATTTATCTGACAGAAAAGGTAACCGTTTGAATGGGCTGCCAGAATGGTTTCTGTTGCCTGTTATTTTTCTATCTCCTAAGCAAAAAATAATCCTGTTCATTACCTGTTCACATTTTACCTTGCAAATTGTGGGTATATTGCAACCCCAATACATTACTACTTACAAGATTAGAATGTATATTTGTTTCTACTTCTTTTCTTGTATATGTATTTTTTTAAAAGGCATAATCAGATTGAAAGTTTGTTTGTACTTTTATCTGAAGAGTTTAAGCTAATTTTCTCAAGGATTTATTATGCAGAAAGCTTCTGCTAACTGTATTTCAAAATGATTCTATTAATTAAATTGGAAAGTGCAATTTCAGGTGTTTGAGGAACACCAAATGTCATCGGCTTCCAAGGTAAATTAAAAATGAATCACTTAAACTTCAAAGTAGATGTTGTAGTCCTTCTGGATTCCATTTTAAGATAGAACGAAGTTAAAACTCTCTGTAATTTAATATCTGGCTTGTTTGTAAATAATAGAAATCCAAAGTGCTTGAAAAAAAGTATTGAAATTGTGTTTCAGAACCAACCTGGCACATCCCATCTATGTCAAAGGTAACATCTGCACTTCGAGAGAGCCCCAATGGGAGGTTGATGAGACAGGATGTTGTAGTGGGCCACATTTCTCCCAACAAGCATGGGCAGGTAAAGAAATTTAAATCTATTAACCTGCTTGTTTTGACTGTGTTCCAATGTATCTGGAGTAATTTATTCTTTTCAGTTAATGTTCTTAACATCCAAAACAAAATCTGAGTGCTTGAATTGTTCTGCTTGGTGTTTCGACATAAAAAACACCTTTAAAGAAAGGGTTGCAGTAGACCAAACCGCTAAACATTTCCCTTGGCACCGCTTTTCATACTGAACTTGAGTACTGACTAAATTACAAACTAAGGTGTTCAAAAAGTGTAGTGCTGTGTGATTTTGTTCCTTGTTCTTTACATAAATTAAAGAACTCTATGAAGCAAAGACATCAGCTTAGATTTTGCTACAGCCTTTGACATGGCATAATGCAGACAGGAGGATTCTGAGAAGAGGTGGATAACAGTAAAAGGGACCCTGAAGTTACCATGATGGAGATGGGTTTTCCTTTCAGAAGAGAGATAGAGGCAGGAAAATAGTTGAGGGAAAGCATTCCCAAAAGTAAGCGCATGATGATTAACCATCAAAGACAGAACAAGTAAAAATGTGTAAACTTGGAGGAGTAGAGAATAATTGTTTGGGTGTACAGTTGGAAGCTTGCAATCTGAGAGCCTAAACAATTGTTAAAGATGCATCCATTTTCAAGTGGAGGCCACATTGGATTCCTTTGAACTAGAATAGCAGAGATCCAGGGAAAAAAACTCAAAAAAGTGCAAAGTTAGTAAGCATAGCCCTGTGATTTAAAATAAAATGTCTTGATTTTAATGCAGATCAGACTTGTAGGGGTTAAATTCTCTCAATTATTTAAAACTTGTCTTCAGTTATGAGCTCTACCTCCTTTTTTTTGTCTTCTCCACTGCTCTTTTCTCCCCACCCCCATCATCATCCCTGTCTCCTCATTACAACGCATGGAAACCCAAATCGCTCAGTTTTCCATGCCTAAATAGCATAAATGTCAAACAGAAACATTTGAGTACATGCATTCACTTGGTTTCTCAAGTCAGGCTCGATTGACCTGTGGCAGTTTATGAAAAATGAATGTTTTTGCACGGCCAAATAACAGTGCTGAGTTAGTCATCAAAATATTTCTATGGGAATAATTCTTTAAAATCACTTCCTCATGTTATTGAAGTAAACAGTTAGCAATTGTGTAGTTACAGCCTTGTGCCGTCAATGAGCTAAACGTGACATGGCCCATAAAGGGTCACACTAAGGGTCTATGTTTATTGAGAGGAATATATTCCATATATAGAACAAGGCAAATGGTCATTGTGTCACCATCTTTCATGAAGTCTGGTTAATGCACGCTCGGTTGGGCATAAATTTTTGGATGAATCAAATACACTTGGTACGGCCAGGTTCTCCATTTTTCTCTCTGTGGGGACTGGCACCATTATCAGCAAGCGAGCTAACCACTGCCACCATCACCAATGAGAGCTCACTGGATCAAGTTCCAATTGGGCAATTAGGTAGTCACCCATCCCCTCCTTGTCTGAAGCTGCTAGCCAATCAGATTCTGTCAGTTACTGTGAGCAGTAACTCTTCAGGCATTCAGGTTGCTAGCTGAGCAACAGCAGCCAAGTGGAATCAGCATTCTCTCCTTTTGGGGAGGGTGGAAGCAAGAGAGTGGCTTTCAGCTGCCACCTAAACTGTGTTCGTGATCACCCCAAGATTGGGGCAAATTACTGGGGACTGCTCAGCTCAGTTGGCTGGACAGCTGGTTTGTGATTTACAATTCCCACACTACTGAGGTTACCATGAAGGTCTCACCTGAGGCACGGTGATCCTCTGGTTAACTCACCAAGGTATGTCTCTCGCTTGCTCTCCCCCTCTCTAATGAGTGAGAATCCCTATAGCTCTCTAGAATTGTGGCAACTTTACAGGATGTGGTCATCCTGCATTTTACCAGCTGGGAAGACTACTGCAACATTGTGATGTTGAATTTCAGCATGAAGACTTAATTTATATTATCTGTTTACCAGAAGAATGCAACAAACAATTAACAGTTTTGCAATGTTTTGATTTTTGTATTGAAATTGAAAGATTTGCTTTACATAATTTTGCTAAAACCAATTTTAGGTGATAAATATTTTGATCTGAGATTTACTAACTGCGCACAAGCTCAAGTAGTTTAGAGCATATACCTGATGTAACTGTATTTTCTCACCCACACCTCTCTTCCTAGACTGATACACAGTACTCAAGTCACTCAAGCAGCAACACACTTTCCAGCAATGCTTCAAGTGCCCACAGTGATGAGAAGTGGTACGAGACAGGGGACCGAACGGAGTCTGACCTAAATGGATATAACTACATTCAGGGCACATCTGCAGATAGTGGCATCGACACAAGCTCTTATGGGCCATGTCAAAGTACGGTGTTGTCTTCGGGCACCCCAGCTTGCCCAACAAGTTCTTTGAGATCTGGACCACTAAAGGAGAAGGCGCCTTCTCCTTGGCCTGGCTCCAGTGAAGGTAACATGCATGGCAGCCGATTAGGTGATCGAGCAGCTCATAGTTACGAGAGGAGGGGAGCACTATCACCAGCACCGAGCACAGAAAGCAAATCCTATGGAGGATTAGTACACAGTACATCAAACCTACCAGTCCGCGAAAGCAGTGCATATAGTCTCAGTGATACTTCTTCCCAATCCAGGTAATACTTTATTTTTTTTTTTCTGCTCAATAACGATGGGTTTCCTTTGGTTTTCCTTTTGGCCACCTCGCATTATCCAGCATGAGAAAGCAATGTTATTTATCCTCAGTGTCACCACTTCAATCCATTTGTTCTGAGGGCACCTTTTCAAATGAACCCAATGTGAAGTGTAAGGTTACAGCGGAATCTGCTACCTGGATAGTAGCTGAGAGGAGAATCAAAATTAATGCTACTGACATGCTTTCTGAATGACCCAGCATTATAGTGTAATGGGAATGGAAAATCTGCTTCCAGGCTGGGAGTTGCACCATTATTGCCTGTTGATGCCCTTTTATTTTTCCTTCCATGAGTCCATTTAGGATTGGTCTGACCTTTGCTTAATACCTCCTTATATAGAACTAATGAGGCCCTGTAGCTAAGCAAATGATCACATCAGACACTGTGATATAACAATGTTACACTTCTGTTGGATCAATGCCGATAATTGATTTATACAATGCTGCAGTTCCAGCAGTGAGTCTCCTAAGTTGGAAAACATTACTTTGTTTACCTGTCTCTGATCTACAATTTTTCAGAGTTGCATTTTTACCTTTGTATATTTAAATGCTGAAATTAGACCTTGATGAGGTGCTTTGAAACTGATGAATGTGAATGTTTGTCTATATGCAACCCATCCATAAGGTGACGTGAATAGCAATCAGAAGCAATGACCATAAGAGTAACTACTTTTTAAACTTCCTTCATCCTGAGCCTGGGAACATTAAAGCTAGTTATCTTGCCTCATTATATTCTGGCTTGGGGCAACTAACTCATCATGGGGCCTAAAAGGAAGCGTAGCCTTTCTGACCTGTATTACTCTGCCACACTATATTATCCACAAAACCATTACAAAAACTTGAGGCTACTTTTTTTTATGCCAACAGAACATTTTCCAGGAATTTAGAGCAGTAAACATTTTAAAACCTTTCAATAAAAGAGAAGATATTTCTCATTGACTGCTGATTCCATTCCAGTCAATATCCTATTCTGGTGAACAGATGGCTGTGGTTTCAGATCATCATCCTGGAATGTCAATTATAACATTGCAGAATAAGTTGAGCAGGCATCTTGACATCAGAATGTTCCTGCTACACAATGCTGGATGTTGTTCATGAATATATTGTTCATGTTTGGCAGTATGTATATATGATTTACATTACAATGGTTATCTAATATGTGAAAACATATTGCTTTGAGCACATCAATATGATTGTCATGTATTTTAAGAGTCTGAATCTGAAAAGGAAATTTTACATTATGCATATGTTCTTATTAGAAACCTGGCATAAGAAATGTTAAAGCCATCGCCAGAAATCTGTTGATTAATAACCTGCAAGAATTATATACGTCCTGCAGAAAATCTACTTACCTATCATACTGATATTTCTTCACCTAGGTTGCTCTCCTAATCGTAACTCCATTGTCTCAACTTTGAATTACCATGTTTTTAATGCTCAATAGCCTCAACCTTTCCGATTTCCTCCAGCCCTAGCAGAAGGACTTTTCTGTCCTTTGGTCTCTTAACCTCTTCTAAATGTCTATCCAAGTAAATCTGTAGAAAGAATGGGGCGAGAGACCTTTCTCCTGCTGATCTCTAACAACTTCCATCATGCCAATCCTTTAAATGCTCTATTTATATTAAGCAGCAAAAATGATCAGTAATTATACAACTCAGCTCAATTCAACCTCATAATTTGAAAATCAATTCTTTATTTTAATTTCGACATCTGTTGATATTTCAGTCATTTTGTTTGGTCTAACAATTTTGGCAGTGAAGAACTTATTAGTTTGAATTATTTATTTATTAACTCTTTGTAATAAATTGTTTGGTTTTTTTCTCTAGTACTTTGAGTTCAAGACATTCCATAAGTCCAGTAGTCTTCACACGTAGTAAGAGTTCACCTCATGAAGAGATTCGTCCCACTCCTTCACCACAGCCTTCTCTCCACTCATCCTCAGCATCTGGACCCAGGACGTTTTACCCCCGCCAAGGCGCTACCAGCAAATACCTAATAGGCTGGAAAAAGCCCGAAGGAACTACTATTAACTCTGTTGGATTTGTGGATACAAGAAAGTAAGATTCCACTTCTTCGTCTAACTCCCTGAAGTGTTCTTTTCTTTCTCCTAACCCATACAATGTAACCAGGTTAACTTTGCATATACTTCAAGACTGGCAGTCACTGGGATCCCTATTCCCATCCTTCCCCCAGCACAAGCACCTATCTCTCTTTTGCCGATTTCCTAAAAGAATTTTGGAATTGACAAAAGGAAAAGTGGTTGGTTTAGATGAGTGCACTTGTGCAAGATGTGTGTTCTGATGCCAGACAAAATGTATTTGTGAGCTGCTTGTTCTAAGAGCATGAAGCAGCAAGCACTACCATTTATTTGTATGGATTAACTGTTACAGCCAGGCTCAATGACACACTAAACCTTATGGTGTAAACTAAATTATACATTCTGAAAACAGAGCTTTATGTGTTGTGTAACTGAGTATTATGCACCAATAGTTGACATGACATAGTTTCACTGTAACGTTAGCAAATCAATTTAATGGGTTATTTGTGGAAATGTTTTCTTCCTTGTTTTTAAACCCAGTTCAGGCTTTTCTATTCTTTAAAGCATCTTCACTTCCTAGTTTGTGAGTCTAAGGAAATGGGATACTTTGCTATGACAGTATCACAAAATAAGTATGGAAGTGGCGGTCCTTTGGCTTTGTACCCTCATCCATGTATTTTTATAAAAACTATTGTTCTTCTGCCCCTTCTCATTCTTAGATCCAACATTCTGAAGAAATAATTAGGAATGTGACCACCTTTTGGTTATTGAGTATCCCCTTAGCTGTTCGCTGATTGTTTGTCACAATCTTGAAATAGTATTTCACTTTTGTTGTTAATGTTGGTGTTTTATGATGCATCTTACTTAGTGTACGTTATTAAATAGGTATCAAACCACAACATGGGAAAATTATGTAACAATTGTGGATCTCCTTCTAGCAGTTGCAAACAGTTTTTTTCTGGTATAAATTTTAAACTTTTTTTTAAAAATATACCAGAGCACACTAAAAATAAAGATGCTTGTTCCTTCCGCTTCCTTTCTTCTTCAAGTCCCCCTCTTATTATCATAAAGCACTGAAATCGAACCCAAATTCCAAATCTGCTGTTGTTGTAGGTTAACTATTGTGTGTCGTGACTGCACGTGCATTGTTTTTGTTGGCAATACTATGAGGCTGCATTGCCACATTCCAGACAGCTCGGAGACGGTTTTTTCATGTTAACAGTTACACTGAATGAGAATAGAAAAGATTACTGTACATTTGTTGAAGTCTGATGAAATCTGCCTTTATTTTATTCTTTTTGTTAATGCAACATTCTTTCCAGTTAAAGTTCCAGCTTTATCACTGCTATAAAATTTGCTGATTGGGAAAATCTCCTTGGTATTTAGATTTTTTTTTTAATCCAGAAACTTCGGTCTAATAGTTTCTTCATTTTTCTTTTAAAAGCAAATTTCCCACAATTTTTTTTATATATCTCTGGTGGTTTGTCAGGTAGTTGAACATGTTCCTTGAAAAAAACGTTCTCACAGCAACAACCACTTGCCTTATCAAGAAGTATCATCTGGTCTTTGGGACATTTTTGTGATACTATTTAATGTGTTGCTTGTGATGTAAACAGTTTGCATGGGTTTCATGGTATGAATTGTGAGTGGCATCAAGACATTTTACTTAACAACTGGCAGCTGCTCAAATTAGGTGTAAATAAAAGTGCTTTGGGAAAATCACCAACATTTAGCTACCTAGCTATCGACTCAAGTATTCTGCCTTTTTTTTATGTTCAGCTTTCGATCCCATATGCATGTACCTGCACACTTTACAGCAGTGAGGAAACATTGCTATCATGAAAATTTCGCTAGTTTAGTCATCTTTATGCCCAGGTGACTGTCATGGTAACATGGGTTCAAATCCTACCATGGCTACTACTGAACTTTCGACTCAATTAATAAAACACCTTGGAATATAAAGTTAGTTTCAGTTACAGCAACTTTCTTCAGAGAAGAAAATCTTTTACCTCACACAGACTTTCATACATGTGATTCCAGATCCACAGTTAACTTGATTGACTCTTTACTGCCCTCTGAAATGGCCTGGTACAATAGTTTTCAACTGTGAGAACTCTCTGTGTGCTGTGAAATTTTGAACAAAGGTAGTGAAAAATCAATGTAAAATGAATATAGAATATTGTTTACAATAAAACAATCTAACCAAAATAATAATTCATAAAACTCATGAAAATTGATCATCAATTTAAAAGCACAAATCAGTCTTTTAAGAACGTAAGAAATAGGAACAGGAGTAGGCTGAGGAGCCCATCACCGAGCCTGTTCCAGGATCCATCTCAGCCTTAAATGTACATAAAAAGTCTGCCCCTACAGCTCTGTGTGGGAAGGAGTTCCAAAGACAGCCCCCAAGAGAAGAAATTCATCCTCATCTTTATCATAAATTGGCACCTCTTTATTCTGAGACAATGTCCTCTGGTCCTAGATTCTCCCATGAGGAGGAATCGTCCTATTAGCATTTGCCTGTCATGACCCTTAAAAGTCCTATATGTTTCAATGAGATCACTTCTTAATCTTCTATACTCCAGTGAATTCATATGACAAACCCTCCATACTGGGGTTGTTCTTGGTAAACCTTCTCTGAATTGCCTTCAGTGAAATAATGCCTTTCCTTAAGGGACCAAAATGCTTACAGTATTCCAGATGTGTTCTCACCAGCACCTTATTACAGTTGCTGTAAGAGTTCTCTACTCTTGTGCACAAATCCCCTTGAAATAAGGGCCAACGTTCAATTAGCCTTCCCGATTACCTGTGGTAGCTTTGTATTTCGTGCACAAGTGCCTCAGAAATCCCCCTTTGTTGCAGCTTTCAGCAGCTTTTCTCCATTTAAATAAGTGTTCTTTTGTTCTCCCTTCCAAAATGAACAACTTCACATTTTCCTATATTATACTCCACTCATAAACTTTTGGCCCACTTGCTTAACCTATCAATATCTCTCTCTAAACTGTTTGTATCTGTTTCGCAACTTACCTTTCCACCTATTTTTGTGTCATTGGCAAATTTGGCAACTGTGTATTTGCTTCCTTCCTCAAAGTCATTAGTATATATTATAAACAGGTGTGATTTCTGCACTGATTCCTGTGAAACCCCACTGGTTACAGTTTTCCAAGCTGTAAAAGAACCCCTTATCCCCACTTGCTGTTTCCTGCCCATTTGTCAATCCTCTATCCACGCCAATATACTACCTTGAGCACCATGGACTCTTATCTGAAGACTTACCTTTTATGAAGTACCTTGTTGAGCATTTTCAGGATGTCAACATATCTACTGGTTCCACTATATCCATTTCATTTGAGACTTCCTCAAAAAACTTTTATAACTTAGTCAGACACACTGCCTTTCATGAAGTCATGCTGATTAGATTATCAATTTCCAAATTTTCTCCTATTACTTCTTTAATAATTAGCACAATAGCAGTTTTCCCATCCTCTGGTACTTCTGAATCCAGTGATTTTTGGAAAATTACAACCAAAGCATCCACGATCTCTGTAAGTACTTCTTTTACGAGCCTAGGATGCAAGCCATCAGGGTCAGCAGACGTTTCTGTCTTTCGCTGCTTTAGTTTGTCTGCTACTACCTCTCCAGTGTTGGTGATGGTGCTTAATTCTTCCCCTGTAATCTCTAGTATGAATGAGATGTTCAAAGTTTCTTCCACTGTAAAGACTGTTGCAAAATATCTGATTAACCTCTCTGCTATTTCCTTCCTCCCCATAACTATCTCCTAGTGTTATTTTCTAAGAAACCTATGTTCATTTTGACCTCACTCTTCATTTTTATGTATTTAAAGCTGTTCCTGTTGTGAGTTTTATTTTTATTCCTTACTAGTTTACCCTTGTAATTTATTTCCTCTGCCTTTATTATCATTTTAGACTCCCTTTACTGGACTGTGAATTTATCTCAGTCTTCTCAACTGTCACTGGCTTTTGCCTCCTTACATGTTTATACTCTCTTTATACATCCTTTATACTCTCCTTAATTTCCTTGGTTAGCCATGGTTGCTTTATTCCTCTCATAATCTTTCTTTCTTACTGGAATATGTTTTTACTGACAGTCATGAATTACGGCCTTACATGCCTGCCATTGTTTGCTTACAGTCTTTCTGCCCAGTCCACTTTGGCTATCTATCCTCATTTCATTGTAATTCCCTTTATTTACACATATACACATTTATTGTTTCTGACTGAAGATTCTCATTTGCAAACTGAATATTAAATTCTACCATGTCATGATTACTACTTCCTTGGGATCTTTGAAGTCATTTATTAAATCTGTCTGATTGCCAGTTACCAGACCCAGGGTAGCCTGCTCCCTGGTTGGCTCCATCACGTATTGCTCTAGGAAACTATTCCTAATGCACTGTATGAATTTGTTGTCATAGCTACCTTTTCCAACTTTATTGATCCAGTCAACAAGAAGATTAAAATTATCCATAATTATTGCTCAATTCTTTTTTTTTTATGTGCTCCTATTATTTGTTGACTTATACCCTCTCCAACAGCATGGTTTTAATTCTAACACTTAAACACTCTAAAACGTGTGGCCAAAGGCTAAAATTGAGGTGATGTGAAAAGTTGGGTATGCTGTGGAATTGTTTCTGATTGAAGTGTGCTGTGTTACTGAAAAGGCTGGCAAACACTGATCTGGTAAGCCACACAATATTAGAAATGAGCATGAAATGCTGGCCTTGCTAGAAACACGCTCAATAGCATGAAAGACAAAGTCCGGATATAGGACAAAGTAAGAACTGGTCAATTCTAACAATTGTAAACAAAAACCGTTTTACGAGTTGCACTCTTTCTTTGTCTAATGGTATATTTTACTATGGATGTGATCATGTACTTAAAATTTTAATAGTAAAACTATGCTCATTTTAAGAGCAGTAGCAAATGGGTAAATTTGGTTAAACTTTCATTTTGAAGATGAGAACTTACTTTAATACTGAGAACTAATAGATTAAACAAACATCAATTCGTTTGGCTGCCTAATATGAGCTATGATTTCCTGATTTGTCTTCCCTTCAGAAACTACTCTTCAGGGATCAACCAATGTAGTATAACTATTAATTAACACTCATCAGGAGTAAAATAATTTAGCATTGGTGCAAGTGATTTATGTTATGTCAGCATTTTCAGTATTAGCTAATGAGGTTAGCCTGAATCCTCCTTATGGTTATTAGATTATGTTTGCTGTATTCCTGCATGTTATAAAAGTATTCTGCAATCATTCCAAACCCTTTTGTCTTAAACAATTCTTTGCCAAAGAATTAATCCAGAATTATTGGTGTAAATATTACTGTGCTGAGAGTGGTAACCTGCTTAGTAAGAACAAACTTGTTTGAACTGGATGTACCTGGCAGCATGATAAACTCATCAAAAAATTTGGATTGCAAGGGTAGCTTTTATGATCCATAATAAACTTATGTATCCGGGAAATTGTATAATTAGTAAGGCTAATAAACAGGATCAGTTTTAAGAAAAATGAAAGAGCGTATGCATCAACACTGGCCTGTAACTATAATGAAGAAATAGTGCTGTTTTACTACTGTTGTTGAAATTTTTATCATGGTAACATCAATTAATAAATTGGTTCTATTATGTGTGTAAGCAAATGTCCCCAGTGAAAACATTTTATTAAATGTAGTTCCAGGTTGGTGATTGTTGCATCAGACATCCTGACTACAACAAGAGAAAAAGTTGCTTCTCTGCTCAGGAGTCTTCCAAGTTCTGTGCACTATCCGATATACCCATAACTGAACCCAAATCTTTGACCTTAGTTTCTCTTATACAGAATTTGCATAATATTGCCTGACCCTGGCGTTGGAGTGAGAAAGAGAAGGAAGCTTTAGAGATGGAAGGCCCAGTACACAATGATTTAGTCTTTGCAAAATATTCTTTATTCAGAAAAAACTCTAAAAATACAGTCCAAAACATTTCAAATTGGACATTACAGAAAATACAATATATCACAATTTTTGTCCACTGATCATGTTGCATTCTTAAGTGTCACAATTGAGTTCCAGCATTTGATGTTTTACTATATGCATTTACTGATGAGCTTACAGTCTGAAGGGTTTTATAAGTTGTTATTTTTCAATGCCCTGTGGCTGAAAGGCCCCAGAGTGGCCTTTCACCGATTGCGTCTTTGAGGTGCTGTCCTTAGCTTTTGTGGATCCCTCAGCACATAGTCCTAGACTTTGGAATGTGCTGGCCTGCAACACTCAATCAAGGACTAAAATGCATCTTTTACTGAATTGCAGGTCCTCCAACAGCAGTTGAGTTTTGTATCAGTTTGCATCCCTAGGCACAGAGAACATTAACTCTGCTTGCTGTCTATAGATGCTACCAGCCTGGCTGACATTGTCCAGCACTTTCTGTTCTTGTTTCAGATTTCCAGCATCCACAGTTCTTCATTATATTTAAGCTATCCCCTGTATTTTGTCAAATACTTCTCCTTTATTTAACATCACAAAAACAGGTTATCTGATCATTTTCGTATTGTGGGAGTTTACGGTGTGAAAATTGACTGTTGCATCTCCTGCATTACGGAAATGACTGCAATTCAAACCATTCCATGGAAGTGTAGAGCATTTTCTGTGAATATTTTTCATTTCATCACAATGGAATCCTACTGCTATCAGTAATAGGTGGGAATAACATTACGGTTACAACATATCAACCTTGCTAATTACATGAGTATATTTCCATAATTCATTAGATTGTAGGAATTTTGCTTGCATGGTAGTTTTGCCCAAACATTTTCAAAATGTGAGAAAGAGAGTTAATAATGCAATGTCATCAGCTTTTGAAATATGTATTATCAAATCACTGTGCTAGAAAAGTGGTGATAGAGATGCAGTTATGTATAAAAATGGATTGGATGCTATCAATGTGCAAGTATGCATGCAATTTTGTGTGATTAATTAATTACTGTCAATTTTTAAACATGATCAAAAGTGGTTTGTGACTTGCATGCAGAGGGAACAAAGCCCCACTTGCATAAGGGACCAATTGTTCATTTGTATTTTAATGTAAAATTTTGATATATTGGTCTCCATGCAGTATTTCTCCTTTTAAAATTTAGCTACCTGTATGGCTGCAGATCAGCTAGCAATTTTGCCCATTTGTAAATGTATGCATTTACTATTCATTGATGGTTAGGTTGAATTTCATCCATTTGTATCTACTTTGTGGAACTTTCGTCACCTGCGTGTATAGATATTCTGTCAGACTTGTGCCTGGATATCAGATGGTATCATGCTTCCTGTGTTTTGCATTTCTATTGGGAGGTACAACTAGCACACCAAAGCAAAGTCAAGAATGTGAGTTACCGTGCGTGATGCAAGTCTCCTTGAATCTCTCTTAGTGAGAAAATGTCAATCAATGTGAAAGTGTATGGAAGGATTTCTTGAGAAGTACAGTTTTGGGTACATAACATTGAAATGTTGAATGGTTAAAAAGATTTTTTTTAACATGGTAAACATACATACAAGTAAGGCTCAGGAATAGACTGTTCAGACCCTCAAACCTGCCATTTGATTGATCTGACCATAACCTCAAATCCATATTCCTGCCCACCTATGATAACTTTTCACCCACTCCGAGTCATAGAGTCATGGAGATGAACAGCACAGAAACAGACCCTTCATCCAAATCGTCCATGCTGACCAGATGTCCTAAATTAATCTAGTCCCATTTTCCAGCATTTGGCTCATATCCCTGTAAACCCTTCCTATTCATATACCCATCCAGGTGCCTTTTAAATGTTGTAATTGTACCAGCCTCCAGCACTGCATGTGGCAGTTCATCCATACATGCACCACCCTATGCGTGACAAAGTTGCCACTTGTTTAAAAAGGATCTATCTACCTTTGTCTTAGAAATATTCAAAGATTGTGCTTCTACCATATCATCAGGAAGAGAGTTCCACAGACTGGTAATCTCTGTGATAAAAAAATTGTACCTTATCTATGTTTTAAATAGGCAGCATTTATTTTTAAACAGTGACCTTAGTTCTAGACTCTCCCATAAGTGGAAACACCCACTCCAAATCCAACCTGCCAAGACCTGTCAGGATCTTCGATGTTTCAATCAAGTCACCTCTTACTGTTCTAAAGAGTGCTAAAGACCTGCTACAACCTACACTTTCCAGGTATTAGTCTGATGAATCTTTTTTGTTCTGCCTCCAACGTGTTTGCATCTTTCCTTTAAGAAAGTGGCCAATACTGTAAACTGTTTTCCAGATGTGGTCATGGTATAACTGAAGCATAACTTCTTACTTCATTCACCTTGCAATATTTGATAACATTATGTTATTTTCCCAATTATTTGCTGCACTTCATACTAATGCTTGTGATTGATGAACCAGGACCCCTAGATCCTTCTGCATGTCAGAGCTCTCAATCTCTCAACGTTGAGATAGTATGCTTTTCTTATTCTTCCTCTTAAAATTAACAATTACACATTTTTCCACACTATATGCCATTTGCCAGATCCTTTCCCACTTACTTAAAATCCATCAGTTCCCCTTTATCCGGTGCTAATGTTATGTCATCCAAGACTCCAATGAATTGATTTAAGCATGATTTTGCCTTCACCAAACCAGGTCAAATATGCCTGATTACCAAGTGCCCTGCTATTATTTCCTATTAATAGGTTCTAACATCTTAACTAAGACAGATGTTAAGCAACGGTCTTGTAGTTCCTTGCTTTCTCTCTCCCTCCCTTTTCTGTTTAACTCTTACATCAGGATGGTATTTTGAACCAAACAACAAACTTTGATGTGGGAAAGTGTGAGATTATCCACTTTGGACCCAAGAAAAATAGGTAAGAGTACTCTGTAAATAGCGAGAAACCATGATGTGAGAAGGAGTAGAGAGATTTATGGTCAATTCAGCATCACCAAAAGATAATGTGTAGGTACAAAATAATGATTTGATAGGCAAGTGGAATATTGGCTTTCACGAATAGTTGTTTAACTGTTCCAGGAAACTCTACAAAACTATATAACCCATGCTGTTCAGTTCTGGCAGCATTCTTGAGGAAGAATATATTGGGGAAAGTGCTGCATGGATTCACTATAATGTTAATGAAGCTAGAGGGGTAAATTGAGAAATGATTGCAAAGACTAGATTCGTACTGACTCAAGTATAGACAATTGAGGATGAAATAATTGATTTGACAATTGAAGAATGCGATAGCATAAATAACAACAAAAAGAAATCCACTGCTAGAAGAATCCAAAACCAGGGCTCATGTCAGGAAACCACCCTTCACTCAGATGGCAGTGAAAATCTTAAATAAAGGGTCAGATTTTCACAGAAGACTCCATGAACCTTTAAAAATGTGGGAAGTCCTGCTCCCATTTCTGACAGATCTGAGTTTTGCCTGTAGGTGAAAGATGATGGAATGAGGCATGATTCAAACAAGAGGGAACCTAGAATTCAGTAGTTTTGCTTTGATTGATAGGAGTAAGGTAGAAAAAGAATTTGGCATCCATTTAATAGAACTCTTAGCTGACCATCATTATGTGTGGATTTCCGGATTCACTGTTTGATTGACAATTTAAAGAGTTGTTAAAGAATTAGCTGACTTTTGATATGGGCTTAGGCTAAAAGTTTTTCTTTAAATGTATTAATCGTTTGAAATTTAAAACCTCTGAATGGGTTGTATGTTGGAATTTTTGTTCACTATCAATTGTGTTAGAATGAGCGCTATACTAGAATGTTGAAAGTTTTTCGTTCTCTCCAACTGTATATGGCTTCTGATGTTTGGCCATGGTTGGCATGAAAGGTTATAAACAGCCATGTGGTTGAGTGGGAACTGAGGGGTAGGATTGGATGACATAAATCCATGGGATGGAATCACTGAAAATGAGGCAAATATTTTAACCAGTCCCCCTCAACACTGCTTTCCTTGCATGACTGACTATGCACTGCATCTGGAACAGTAGACCTGACTGTTTTCTACACCTGCACTCACCTCCCCCCTGTCCCTCTTTGTGATCGGGTAGTTAGGTTACTGAAATAAGGAATTGTCTAGAAATCTTTACTCTAGGTCAAAATTACTTTCAAAATGTTTTAATGATAGTGACACAAATTTAATATTAAAATACAGAAATCTTCTAAATATAACCAGGTTACTGAAACAACAAAAGGGATTGTCAAATAAACTGTGTAACAAATCTGAAATAAATCAGTACGTTTTCAGATTCTGACAAAACCGTTGTGCATTTCTGGAACTTTTGTTTTATTTTAAACACTTGATCACTTAAGGTCCAATTAAATCCCATCCATGCATATAAATAGTCTGAATGTTTTGGGTTTGCAGGAAAGAATTGATGATAATTCATAATCGATGATCACAGTTCCTAGAAAGGTGAGATGAACTTAACATGGTCAGTAAACACATACTGAAATCAAGAATCCATAAGTTAGGTGATGACAGAATTTTGCACACCGTGCTTTTTCGGTCCAGTTTGTAACAGATTATTTTGCCTATTTTCATCTCTAGAACATGATTATTCTATTCCATCTCAGATATCCATTTTTGAATCCCTCATTCATTTGTTACTTTGAGACTTGATCAATGGACAACAGCCCAGTTTCTGCCTTCTGTTAGCTTCAGGTCACCCAAATACTTGCTGGCCATGTCCTTACTTGAACAAAGCTCAATTCATACATAGTCCTGAGTTTGAGAAGAAGGTTGTGCAGATGCTGGTCCTGTCAGACAGGGACAATGTACTCTACCTTGACGGACAAAGACTTTGGGAAGGATGGCTATAATATAAATCAATGCAAGTGGCCCAGAGTCCTCCTGGACAGGGAGGAGCAGAACAGAAAATAATAAAGACTGTATAATTGGAGGGACGAATGAGAATGCCAAAAGGCATCTCATGGCAGCTGGAAAGTAAGTTCATTTGTTATAGCTTATGTTGGAACAAACAACATAAGTAGTCATCGGGTGGAACATCTGATAAAGGAACTTCAGGCGTTGGTCTCTAAGCTAAAAGGTAGAACTTAAGAGATAACAATCTTTGGACTATTGACCGTTGACTGTGAAAATTAGCATTGGAGCAGATGTCAGGAGAACTAATACATGGTAAGAAGGTGAGAAATATTCATTTTCTTGGGACACTGAAATGGGAATCTGAAAAGATGCTTAAACCATAAAGTGAAAAGAGATCAAAGTCATGTTGAAACGTCTGTACAACATTTCCCCCATTGCCTATAACAAAACATAAGAGCTGGAACCAATCATGTATTTGGAGGAACCAATCATAATTTTGAAAAAAAGTACAGGTAATGTCGCTGTAGTCCTACCAGTCCTTGGGCTGCCTTCTCTTCAAGAGAGATGACTGGTGGTGAATTTTACCTGAGGGTCACCATGCCTCCAAGTTTGAGGAGGACAGCCCTTCAGGGGTCAGTTACCTCAATTGGTTGAAAGGCTGGTTTGCAATGCCAGTAGGGTAGGTTTAATTCATGCACCAGCTGAGGTGTCCAATCATCATTGGGATTTCTGAAACATAGTAACAAAAAAGATCAGAGCTGGGAATTATACATTACATTGCAGTTATTATAGATTTAGAATATATAGAAAGTGAAAAGGGAGGCAGAGTAGCACAGTGGAGTACTTATAACAATAATAGTTATAGAAAAAGGACACAGACATCAGTAAGACCAAAGTAGAAGCCATATAGGCAGAAAACACAGCTAATAAATAATAATAAATGGCACTAATGCAGGGTGCCTACAAAGCGCTGAATGGAAGAGAGGTCCAGCAAGAAATAATGTGAATAAATTAAGGAATTGAGTAGAAAAGGATAGGGTAGAGTACCCAATCCCCACCGCCACAGTGTTTGGTTTGGAGGTGAAGTTGAGGAGTTTGGGTGGGGACATGCCACCTTCCCATCACCAGCCAATGAAGCCCCTTGTCGGAAGACTAGTATATGCCCTTCTCACCTGCATGCCAATTGAAGTCTTCAGGTGGGTAACTAGTGTTCACTTGAGGATCTTGCCCGCCACCAATGGTATGCGGCCAGCAGTAAGTGAGGGAGCCATCACGTGGGAGACCAGGAAAGAAAAGCCCTTTCTGATACACTTGCAAGATCCCAGGGTTGGACCCTACTTCAAAGGCACTCGATAATTGATTGAGGAATGGCATTGAAAAAGTGGGCCCTTGTTTTGCCTCTCACAGGACTAGTTCTGCCCTCGCTCACCTAATACAATATGGACACATTTAAGGGGAAACTATACAAGTATTTGAAGAAGTGAATACATGCCTATGGTGGTAAATTTAGATGAGCAATGATTGGAAGAGGCTTGAATGTAGAATATACGCCAGCAGGACTGGTTGATATGAATGATCTATTTCTGTGCCATAAGGCCTATGAAATCCGATGGTTGCTGACCTGCATTAATGTATTGGTTAATCAGTTTTGAAATTCTCATCATTTTTGAATCTCTCTGTAACTTGTTCCCTCCCTAAATTTCTAATCTTTCCAGTTCAACATCCGTGTCAGATATCTGCACTCCTGTAATTGTGCTGACATGAATATCCCCGATTTATAACTTTTCCACCATTGCTGACTGCACCTTTAGCTACCTAGGCTCTGAGTTCTCCCCAAACACCTCCATTTCTTCAGGTATCTTACCTCTTGAGGGATGCTTAACTCTTTGTCTTAGCATTTGGTCATCTGCTGTAGTATCTCTTGATGTGACTTGGTACCAATGTACACTTCAGAACTGGCTGGACATTTTATTGCTTAGAAGTTGTGTGTAAGGCTACACTGCATTTACTCATATTCCTTAAGAGCCTTAATGATCTTTGAACAGCTAAAAGCTGTAGTTTACCAGCACAGGGCGCTGTTAAATTTCCTATTCATAGGTGTAGAATCCATACAGTCCGGAAGGAGACCATTCAGCCCAGCAAGTCCACACCAACTCTCCAAACAGCATCTCACCTCTATCCACCCCCCCACCCCATCCGATCCCTGTAACTCATGTATTTTCCCATGGATAACCCATGTTGCCTGCACATCTCTGGACACTGGGCAATTTGAAAATGGCCAATCCACCTAACCTGCGCACACCTGCAGAATGTGCAACCTCCACACACACAGTCGCCCAAAGGTGGAATTGAACCCAGGTCCCTGGCACTGTGAGGCAGCAGTGCTAACCACTGAGCCACCATGCTACCCTTTATCTAGCTTATCAATTTGGGCATCAACCCAGACAACTCATCAGCGCTCTGGGGCACTATGGGTTTGATAGATTTGCCTTGAATAAGGAATGCCAGCACTATTTAGGTGAATTCCAGGAGGCTTGGTCATCCAACACTTAATTGTGTGATACTAGCTGGCCAATTTCCTGTGTAGATGTTACTTCTCCCTGTAATTACCTACTTTGCTACCCGTGAGCTGATTATTCTGAAAGGGTTCATATGGACAGAGAATAGAGAAGTTCCCCTAATGCCAGATGAATTGTTCTCTAAACTCTTTCCTACCCTCCACGCCCCCTTGACTCCGAGAATTAGGCTGTTCAGTATCTCAGCCCCCAACTCAGAGTTAGGTTCTCGTGCACACCTGCACGCACCAGCATCACCCCCACACCCCAACCCTGGGGCAGGGGCAGGTCACTTCATTTCTTCCTCCAATTCAACAGTGAGATTATGGTGGGGAGGAAAATATGCTGAGTGACTAACCAAGTCAGAGATTTGTTTTCAGACACTTCAGTAGGTTGTAATTTGGATACAGCTGCAGAAAAAGCTGCAGCAAAAGTGATCAAATTGGAAAACCAAAATACAAATAGCTATTAGTTGGGAGCATTATTGGTTACTGCCTATGTTTCTCAGCTGATACCAGTAGCAGCTAATTTAGAGAAGTAAGTTCACCAAACCTCATACACCACAAGCTTTGTCCCATTAACCAGTTAAGTCTTGCCCCTAGCTCTTGAATACAGACATGTAAATCAATCATACAGCATGGAAACAGACTTGCAGTGCTGGCGTCAATAGCAACATCTATAATAGCTTCATAGTTATGGCAGAGTCCATAATGAGCCTCTTCTTCCTCATTCATCATTGCATTGTGTGTTTCTGTGAGTGCACGCATGAGCGAGAGAGAAAAGCTCAGATAGTTCCAATCCCTACCTTTTCCCGTGACTCTGTAAATCTTTACTCTCAGAATAATTATCCAATTCCATTTTGAAAGCCGCGACTGAAGCTGCCTCCACCACAATCTGAGGCAGTACATTCCAGATATTAACCATTCACAATGGAAAAACGATTTTCTCATTATCTCCTCTCGTTCTTTTGTCAATCGTTTAAATCTTTATCCTCTGGCTCTCTATTGTTTTGTCATCTATGATACTTGCTCCATTCGTATGTAGTAAAACAAAGCTGTCTAGGACTTACCTCCACACCCACACATCAGTGCTGTGCCTGCTGTCATTGGTGCGTTGATGTACTTTAGCAACTTTCCTTCCCTGTCTCCTTCCAGGTTATGCAAAGTAAAGCCTGGGTGGAGACTCCTAGAATGACGTGAGACGATTGGCAACTTCACATGAAATGATCAGTTCCAATCCATTTTTTGAATTCAAACTTGCTTGAAAATGTTAAAGCAGATATCTGCAGGTTAAACACTTGAGTGAAAATGAAAAAATTTCTTCGAGGAATATGTGAGTTGCACATACCGCTCATACCAAAGGTGCTGGAGTAGCTGAATGACAGCTGATGGTGACACAATTCAGGTGGCTCAGGGTCCAAGGGAGAGGAAACACAAGTCATCTAATGTAATAGTGGAGATTAATTTGGTAGAGGAACAGAGGGAGCACACGTCCTTTACTCAGTGGGGAAAGGACGTTCTCTTCCAGATATTCCACAGCAGGTGTTGCTCTGCCTGACCTCAGACCTCCTTCCATTCCTCCTGCAAACCAAGGAGGAATCCCCTTGCAAGATGTTCATGACCAAGCAGCTACTTTTTTCTTGTCTCATAAGATAGATTACTGCTGCACAGACTCTTCTTAGATGAAGTCTTCAGAGAATTTCTACAGTAAATGTTGATAATGTCTTCAGAATGCTTTCCTATTTGTTTTAAAATTCCTCTTTAACAGATGAACAGCATAATCGTTGTATACCTTTCAGCAACTTGTTCACTTCATTTTAGTTTTTCCTTGTTAGGAGAGGAAGTTGTACATGTTCTGTCCACTAAGATTCTGTGCAGTCTCTTCAGTAAGTGCCAGCAAGCAATCATTAGTGACAGCCATCCTTCCCAGTTCTCTGGGAGGTTGCTAAAAGTGCATGTTTAACTTCAACCAGTATGGTGTCTTGTGCTAAACTTCTGTTGCTGCTTAAGACCCCAATTTATTTCCCAAAAGGAGGTGAAAACACCCATATGCATTGAGCCTTAAGCAAATGTATGCAACTGATGCTATTTTAGTGTATGGGCACCTGGATAAAGCCCTATACTTTGTTAAATTGTGTAACGAAGCATTACAATTGATCGTTTATTGTATTTACTAGGCGTCACCACAGCGATGTTTGCGAAATTACACAGACAAAGCTGCGAGGTTCAGTTCGAGACTTGAGGTCTCCTAAGAGGTCATCAAAGTCAACAATTGAAGAAGACTTGAAGAGGCTAATTAACCTTGATAGTCCTCCCCCGGACATTGGCAAAGATGGGAAGGTATGCAAGTTCCAAGTGACTCTACTGTATTTGTGAGGACGGTAGGCCTGGTCATAACTTCCCAGACATGGCTGTTAGTATATTCCTTTCTAAATCATCTCCCTTTCCCTCATATAAAATGTACTGCTGTGTTGCTAACTTTAAGTTAATCATACGGCAACTTAAAACAGTAGTTAACTTCATGATAAAGTATTTCAAACATTGCTTACTTTTAAACTTTCAGTTCCTTTTAATACTTTTAAACTGAAAAATGCAGATTTCCTGTGAAACTTTGGAAGTTTTGTTTGCGAAGCCAAATTTTGCTATTCCATGTGTCATCTTATCTGATGCCTTTGAGGTTTGCTGCAAAGTTTTCCTGTCTAGCAGCCTCAATATCTGACAAATGATTCCAACATTTCCTTGGAGCTTGTAAAATAGATTTTTAGACAATTGTATGACAAGTCTTGCATCTTCATGTTGACCCTAGTCTCTCCATTCAGGAGCGTGTGGTAATTGGTGCTTTTGCAATGTGTCCCAGTCTAATTTGTTGTATTCAGTACTCACGAAGAGCAGAAAGCACAAGTATTTTTGCCAAAAGCATCAAGTTCAGTCAGCTCAGCTGGTTAAATTGAGGCATCCCTGACTGATGGAACCTATTCATGTTCATTGCAGCAAGGATCATTTTTTCAAAAGAACGTTAGTAATCTTTCTTTTCATTGAAAGATGTTTTCATCCAGTGCCAACATGAAGCACATTCAGATTCAGTTTAGCACAGTTGATTACAGAATAATGCTCCCACTTGTCTGCTTCAATAATGTGCCTTAAATCAAACTAAAAAGGGCATAAATTTGAATGTTTCCATTCCACACCAGCTTGCAAACCCTACCTTCACAAGATTTTTGGATGCTGTGCATAATACATTGGAACAGCGTACAGTGAGTACTGACAAAGGTCCTAGTTAAGACAATCCATGTACTGCTCCTTTGCACCCAACAGATTTTGATACCCTTAGTTTGGACTGATTTTAAAATTGGGTACCATGTGTCAAAAGACCATGTGCTTAGAACGATGAGTATCTTGGGTACCAAAGAGGTTTTCTTCTTTGCAAAAGGTTATACCTTTGGTTTATAGAGATTTAAAGTAAAATCAATTTACTTTATTTATGGCTTGTTAAAAATCTTTCCTTTGTTGCGTATGCATGCGTGAACGCAGGTACAAATATCAGAAAGTTAAGGTTTATCACTATGATGAATGTTAACTATTGCAGAAAACATCTAAAGCTATGAATGGTTAACATAAATGAATAAATCACAAAATCGATCATGTGAAAGCCCAGCAGCAGACCTGACTGCTAAAATGTTTTTTTTTAACTAAGCCGTTGAATTAGAGGGGCGTAAAGGAAAAAAACACAGGCACAAGTCCTGATCACCCTGATGAGGATCAGGGCCGGCTTAAAGAGGTGATTTTAATGAACTTGAGCTGGGATCCCAAAGAATTCATAGGGAAGTCAGGGTTTCAGTTGTCTTTCAGCCCGGTTTTCTTCTCCAGTCTGTTTTTTCAGAAAGGTTTTGGGGGAGGTAGGAGGAGGTGAAGGGGGAGATGTGGGAATGGTTCAGACACACTTACCGATGCACACTCACTCTCGATGACTGTCCCTTGCAGTCAACGATGATTCTCTTCCACTTCCACTCCCGGGGGAGTCCATAGGTGACTGCATGACCTTTGTAACTTCTGCATGCTCTGTTATACTAGGGGCAGAAAGTGGGTGTGGGAAAGGGTGGATGAGGCACTTGTGTGGCAGCGCACTCCTTACGCTGTTTTTGCCTGGCTTCTGCTTCTGCTTTTTTGGGATGGCAAGTCTAGAGGTGTTCGACAGGATGCTACACCTCCACTTTTTTACAGAATTCACAGAATCCCTATGGTATGGAGACAGGCCATTCAGCCCAACAACTGACCCTCCAAATAACATCTCACCCAGACCCATCTCCCTACCCTTACCCATGTAACCCTACATTTCCCATGGTTAACGCACATACCCTGAACACAATGGGCGATTTGGCATGGCTAATCCTCCTAACCTGCATATCTTTGGTCTTGGGCTTGGGCTTGGGCTAGTGATTCCCAAGTGTCTGTGGGAATGTCGCATTTTCCCAGTAAGACCTTGAGGGTGTCACAGAAGTGCTTTCTGTGTCCACCTGGGGCTCACCTGCCATTTCGAAACTAGGAGTAGAGCACCTGCATGGGGACTCTTGTGTCGGTCATGTGGATGACGTGCCCAGCCCATCGTAGCCAATCAAGGGTGGCCAGTTTCTCAATGCTGGGGATGTTGGCCTGGCCAAGGATGCTGGTGTTGATGTGTCTTTCTTCCCAGCGGATTTACAGGATCTTGCGTAGGCAGCGTTGATAGTGCTGCCCCAGCACTTTGAAGTGTCTGCTGTAGATAGTCCATGTCTCAGCGCCATATAGGAGAGCGGGAACTGCCACAGCTCTGTAAACCACGATCATGGTTTCAGATTTAATGTTGTTGTCCTCAAACACCCCTTTCCTTAGGCGGCCGACGGCTGCACTAGCAAACTGGAAGCAGTGATAGATCTCCTCTTCAATAGCTGCTTCGGCTGACAGGACACTCCCAAGGTATTAGAAACAGTCAACATTCTCTAAGGCCTTCCGCATGGACCTTGATGATCACCCACTCAACCACAATCACTCACGTAGCTCCTGCCCACACTTGCAAATTTCCACCCACATGAGCACTATTGCCAGTCTGACCTTGCTTGGTTGTTAACCTGCTCCCTCATCTGACACTTCTCTCTCACTTGTTCACTTCTGAGCACTCAAATGCTCACTTTCCGCCGACACCTGAACTCACCTGCTCTCTCACCAGCCAACCTGCTGTCACTCTCTTATCCATGCACTGACTCTCCTGCCCAGGCTCAAACACTCACTCAGTCACCAACTCAACCTACTCTAACACACCCACGAGCCCATTCACATAATCACTGATCAGCCCACCGACTCGCTCGCTCACCAGCCCACCCACTCACTCTCTCGCTCACTGATCAGCCCACTCGTGTTTGTTCACTGGCTCATTAACTCTAGTAAATGTTTAAATCACTCTGAATAACCATGTAGTAGTTTAAAAGAAAGCACTTGAGTTTTGTGTAGAACTTTGAGTCATCCTGGGGAGATTCCAGAGTGAATAACAAACAGTATATTACAGTCCCAATTGGTATGTAGATTAACACGTCAGCCAATTCATATGCAACAAAGTCCCTTACATAGCAAGATGAATATTATAGTGATGGTTGAGGAAAGAATTCTTTTCCTGTGATATTTCAATAGTGCAGAGGAATATCAATGTCCACCTGAGCAGGCAGATCTGAGATCAGTGGAACTGAACATCTAAGAGTTGGTATTCACTTCGATGCTGCATAAATTGTCCACCTTGATATATTTTTCTCTTTCACGTGTTCCCTCCCCTGCAGCCTTGCCCTGCATTTCTTCCAAGTTGTACTTCAGAGACTTAAACATTTCAACAAAGTACTTGCTGTGGTTTTAGATGTACTGTTTTTCATTAAAGCAATGATAAGCCATAAAGTATCACTCGGGTGGATAGAAAGAGAAAACACCTAAGAAAACCTAAGAAACACCTAATAACACCTAAGAAAAAGATCACAAGGTTTCTTCCATTGCCTTAATAATTCCCAAAACTGACACCATTGACACAGGCCTTGTGGTCATTATATTTTTGCAAAGAATTCTATGGAACTGATTGAATTGTTCTATAGGAGCAGGAAAGCTTGACGTTTTGAGCCTAGACCCTTCAT